>JAWWMP010000165.1:43244530-43322846 GCA_035047865.1 Dendrocincla tyrannina | reverse complement strand
CGGGGGTCTGGCGGGCAGGGCAGGGAAGGAAGGGAAGGGAAGGGCCGGCGGGCGGGGGGCGCCGGCGGCGGGAGCCGCCCGGCGAAGGGGCGAGAGCCGGAGGAGCGCGGGCGCTGCCGCCCGCCCCGAGGCGAGGGGAAGGGGCGCCCCAGGCAGGGTTCGGTTCTGTGGTGGCGGCGGCGGGGTAGCCCGCCCGGGCTCCGCTGGAGCCATTTTATGTCGCTTTGTAAGAAGGAGACGATGGTTGAAAAGCACTTATCCCAGCCCGGCCGGATCGACTAAACCGGGCGAAAAGCCCTCAACTCCCCTCTGGCGAGCGAGGCAGTATTTATTTTAAAAAGAGACCAAAAAAAAAAAAGCCCCAGACCTCTCCCGCTGTTCCATTCTCGTGCTTTCTGCACCTTGGCGGGTGGCTCGCTGCTGCACTTGTACTCACAGAGGTTTGCAACAAGCAGTCCCACAGCCCTGCGCGGCCACCGCGCCCCCCCGGCCGCCGCTCCGCTCCCCGGCGCGCCCCCGGCCGCGACCCCCGCCCCGAAGCGCTGGAGGAGACAAACCCGGCGTCCCGGCGGCGGGCTCGGCCCCCTTGTTTGTGGCTCTCAGATCCATCATGGCTTCCCCCTGCCTTTCTGCCTCCCTGCTCCTTGTGTTCCTCCTCCCTGTGGCTGCCCTGTTTATATAGAGCTATTGCCGCTCTCTAATATAGACTCTGCTAGGATGGGAAGGTGCTTTCCAGCCCCACGTCACCGCCTCTCCATTTAAACACCACATCAGCCTTTAAATAGGGAGCGAGCCGCGGAGCGCGGGCTGGGAGGTGCATGCGTCCGCGGCGGAGGCTGGGAGACGGGCGGCTTGTCCCTCGGATGCCGAGCGGCCTTTTCCACGGGTTCCTTCTCGCTCCGCGCCGCCCGACCCCCTCGCCTCCGTCCTGCGGAGCCGTGCTGCTTTCTGCCAGCCCCGGCGCGGGCGGGGTGTCGCCCCGCCGGGGTAAATGGGCTTTCCTTTGCTTTTACGCGTTGCACAAAGACGGTTTTCACTCCCTCCTTCATTTGAATCTCTTTATATATTTTTTCTTTTGCCTTTTTTTTTTTTTTTATTCTTTGTTTTGGGGTTTTAGTGTTTGGATTTTTTTGTGATTTTTGTTTTGTTTGGGTTTTTTTTTTTTGGTGTTTTGTGGTTTTGCTTTGCCCATAGCACACATTCCTGTGTTCCTGTAAGGTCTTCGAAGTAGCTTTTCTGCTGAGTGCGGAAAGTAGTGTTTAAACGGTTCTGGCCCAGTATATCAGAGAGAGATGTAGTACTTACTTTATGGCACTTTATCAAGGTCTGGCTACAGCTGTTCCCCCAAAAGCAATGTTAATATTAAATTTTGTGCATAGGTCATGGGCTGCAGATGCTAGTCAGTGATTTTTGTGCGTTTCTGGTGTACTTGTATTCTATTACAGTCCAGGCAGAGTAGGGTTTTTAGAGTGTTCACTAACACTTGGTTTTGTTACAATATTTGGTATACTCCAAAATATTATGCAAAAGCAAATGCAAAACATCCTAGTTTTCTTTTCCAAATCTGAAATTTTACTGACCTGTCTGTGTGTTAGGGTCATGCAATTGCAAAGAAACATCTTTGCTTTGATCTTTTGTCAGCTTTTGTATTAAAAAATTTTAGGAAAGTAGTCAGCTGCTACTTAGAGGGCAGTTACTCGGTAGGATGCATCCTGAATATGCACAATCTGAATCTGTCCTTCTGTTTATAAGCTTCTGGCTTTATTTTTTCTTTTTATTGCAAGAAAAGGACTTATTTCTGTGTAGTAAATTGGAGATTTTGTTTCTCTTTCTTGATCAAGTTAGTACTCAAAATAGCAAAAAATGTTGAATGATCTCCAGAGTACTTGTAAATATCTTTGACTCAACAATTCACCAAGACTTACTTTCTCTTAGTTGTATTTCTGTACTGTCCTAAGTTCTGTAAAATTCTCTTGAAAGGTGTCAGTGCTTGAACATTGTGTTTGGAATTTGGTATACCAAAGTATTTTGGAATACCGAACTTAAAATGAGCCTACTTCAAATAGGTATGCTTTAGGCTACTTTTCAGTTAAGTACTAAAACCTTGCAATGGTGCACGGTCAATTTTGTCAAATTCAGGTCTCGTTCAGTAGCAAAGATCACACTGCTTACCCAAGAGTTGCCAAAGATGAATAGAAGCATTTTGAAATACTGCAACCAGGTGACTTCAGAAAGCTGGGCTTGGAGCACAATATGTCAGTAGCATCTCATGACCATCCAATCTAAATTGCTAGAAATTTGTGCTCACTAACAAAGGACAAATAGAAGATGTTAACAGTTATATGCAGTATAAGATTTTGCAGGTGACAAAAGTATTTTATTTGTGAAAGTCCACAACAACATAAAAAAAGCTGAAATTGTAATGCTTACAACGTAGATTTTATATTGTTACTTCTTTTTGTGCACATCTTCGATGTAATTGTGACTAAAACTAGTTACTTCTACAGTGTGCTCTTCTACCTGCATATTGCCAGCTCACAGCAGTAACTGCACAGCTAGGGGAAAGATTAGCAATGTTTCAGGGAGAGCTGCAGAAGCAACCAGGAGCAAGCTGCTGCCAAATGCACAAAGCATGCCATGGTATCTCTCTCTCCATAACGTGTTGGTTATTGGAAATGCAAACTGCTGAAATCCCAAGTGTTGTGATAATAATTACAAAGAATTGCAGTTTTTGTACACTTGAAACGGAAGGAATGTAGGAAGTGTAAGCCCCCAAAGGCATGTGGTGTTTCTTAAAATAGCTTGGTGGTTGCTCCTCAGTTTGGAGTGTGTGTGCGTGTGTAGCAGTCTCACCATACTCAGTTTTCTTTACAAGATGCACTGAGAAAGTGAAATATAATTATTTCCTTATGTTCCCAGAGGGGGGAAATACTAGATTCCTAATCTCTTCTATGTGTTTGTGGTTGTATCTAATAAATCAGGAATCTTAATTGTTGTCTTTAATCTGTAGTAAGTGTTTGGAATAGTGTTTATTGAAGAGTGATTTGAGTATTTTGGTCTTAAAAGAGCTTGAAGTTTACAACAATGTACTCTTTATGAGGAAGGCACTTTAATATAAACCAGATGAAAACACCATTATTTTAATAGCAATCTTTTAAGTTTCCATTTGTTCTCATTGCTTTTCTGGCCGAATATGGAAATTTATTGGATAGCTCACCTACTATCCTATCTTTAGATTTATTCAGTAGTTGTATTACCATGTTTATTTTTTGAGTAAGCAGTGTATGAAAATAATTCTGTCACTCAACTCCAGAGTCTTAGATGGCTTATATAAACAGCTGAAGCGTCATATAAATGATGCTTAAAGCCAGCACTTGGTGTGTATCTAAAACTATACAGTGTGCTTCCTCTTAAAGATTGGAGCTTAGTGTTGTTTTGTAATTTTATGGGGTATACCTCTTGAGGTAGGAAAAGCGCATTCTGTGATACTCTTCAAAATTCCACTGTGAATATCTCTTTCTGGCATTACTGCTCCTACCGTGGAAGATGTTGCATGCACCTTGGCTGTTTACTCATTTGGAGTGTATAAAAGACAATGTTTTCAACTGGACAGGATTTTTTTGAGTGTTACGTGAATTTGTATAGGTAAAATCAGACAGACACTGTTTCATTATAAGTATGCTAATACTTTCTTCTCCATTCCCTTCCTTCCAGTCCTATAGCCAAGAGTGTATCATGTATGTTGCCATGTGATCAGAACAGTGTCTGAAAATTCTGACCCATCTTCATATCCAGTGCACTGTGTGGCTCATGCAGAGAGCCACATACATAATGTGTATAATGCATATACAAACTGCTCGTGGACTTGTTAACCTTCATGGCACTCGGCTCACTGCACCCCAGCAGCACTGTCGTATTTTGGAGGACTGACCCTCGGGCTTTTGGAAGTACTGGAGAAGCATGTTCTGCCAGTAATGGCAGAGTGAACATCTGTGCTCTTAACCCGCTTCTGCTGTCTTGCTAAGCTACCGCTGGACACTGGAAACCCCTGTCTGCTTGAAATTTGGTTTTTCTCTTACTGCACAGGGAAAAAAGGAATTTCCCGAGCAGATTGTTGGGCTGCACAGTCCATTTTTTGTATCTGAATGTTGATACCTTTCTCATAGGGCTTTATAGACTCATGAGGCTTTGTAAATAAACTGTGCAAAAATGGTTGGCTGTGAGGATAGGTGGAGGTATCTACTGGTGAAAATTTTTAGGGCCTGTGTGTGTAAAAATCTGTCTTATTAGAAAAGTAGACCCAATAGGCAGTTTGAGGAGAGAAAGATTAAAGGAGAAAATGCAGTTTCCATCCTGCTGGAATTTTTATTGTAATTTCAAGCATATAGGTATTCCTCATGACTTAAATAACTCCTGTGCCTGAGGTTAAGCATGTTTATTTGCAGACTGTGGTTTTGGCATTAAGGAACAGATGCTTTTAATATAATAAGGAGCAATATATGGAATAGGTTAAGTAGTATTTCCGTGCTAGTTGAATCACATAAGCTTTATGCAATTTGTTTAATTATAGAAATAGCAGGACTTAATGTTATTAAGTAGAATGCCTTTTTGCATCTGTTATGAATTAAATCTAAGTGGAAAAATAATCCTGTTAATGGTGCTTGGTATTTCTAAGTGACTTACTACGAAGATTTAAAATACTAGCACTCAAGAGTAGTTTGGCTTTGGAAGTCTGTTTCAATGCCTATAAGCACAGTTAATGCAGTACTTGAAGCCTGGATAAGTGAACATGCAGTATGGTATGTTTTGTCTCTTTTGGAGAAGTTAAGTTTTGGACTTAGGTGCTGTAAATGTAGTTGCCAAAGATGGCAAGCTTGCCCTGTTACGTGAAGTCTGAATTTATTCTTTTTTTGAGAGACAAGTAACAAAAGGATGAATTCTAACATTTCAGCTGCTTGATTTGCAGCAACATGTTTTAAAGCTGAAAAACCATCAATAACATAGTGGTGTGTTGGGTTTTCTTGACTTTTTCTGTTTGTTTGTTTTGGTTTTTTTTCCTGAGCAGGGAGGGAGTGGTGATTTGTAAGAAAAAAGGCTTCAAAACTTTTTGGCAGCTTAAGTGAACAGACAATTCATTTTATCTTTGATAGTTTAGGCATGAAATCTGTGTCATAGAATAATAATGTATTTGTAGTGTGTCCCCATGAAAAATTTGTAACATGGAAAAGCATATACCTACTGATTGAAAACAGAAGTCTGTCTAGCCTAATATCCTGTCTGCAAGAGTTTGTGTAAACAGATGTAAGGAAGAACAGGGCATTCACATGAATACTTCCATTTTTTTGGGCCTTCTGTGGTTTTCAGCTCAAGATCATTCTGTGCTGTATTTGGTACCTGTTGAACTAGCAAGCACTAGCAAGTTTTTTGTCTGTATTTATCTGATGTACTTTTGAACTTTTAATGTTCTTTGACATGAGTATTTTGTATGTATGCAAGTATTTTTACATATTCAGTATCTGCATTTGCAAGCAGAAAAGAGATTGACTGAATGGAAAACAATCTCCTTTTCTCTGTTTTGAATTATACTCCTTGTGAATTGATAACACTTGTGCTGTGGTTATGTCACAAGGGGTCACAAGTAGTCTCTTCCCTTTTCACCTTGCTTGAGCTGTTCTTGCTGATTTATACCTCCTTGGATGCTTCAGTCACTTGGGACGCAGTGTATTCTGTAGTGTAGTTCTCAGAGTTTGTATGAAGAAATCTTGTTTTGAAGCGATAAATTTCTTTAAAACAGTGCTGACTAGTTACTTTTTTTTTAAAGCCTAAATTGTATAGGTCTGTTATTGAAGATGTCATCAATGATGTCAGAGAAGTTTTTCTGGATGAAGGAGTGGATGAACAAGTTCTTATGGAACTCAAAACTGTAAGTTGCCATTTGAAAGTTTTTTGGTTTTTTTTAATAGACTAATACAGCAATTAGTTTCCAAATCTGGTTACTGTTGTATGCAGTAGAAATACTAATTTTTAGTTAATTAAACATTGTATTAATCTGAATATCTGTACTCCCATATAATTTGAATTACACTGTTGTATAGAGAGGTTTGCTCACCTTGTTTATTTTCCCTAATACGACAGCAACGGGCATCTGAATTCACAGTGTCATTTTGGTCCCCAAAACATTTTATTTTTAAAGAAGAGGAAAATGTTTATTTTAGAGACAGACAGTTCTTAATGTTTCTCTACAGGAAAAATAAAATGCCTGCTCTGCTTGATGTTTTTGTCTTTCTGAAGAAGAGTTGTCAGATTTTTGCGTGTATGGTTTGTGGTTGGCAGAAATATTGTCTTTTGACAGCTGGTATGTAATAGGTCACACTGTATGCATCACACTTTTCTCAGGATCTTGGATTCAGAATTGTTCTACATAGGGTGGGGTTGGGCTGTTATCAACGGTCCAGAACAAAGGCAGGATGTTAACCTGAGCTCTAATGGGTCTCCTATGGCTTTCTTCAAATATTTCCTGAGAAAAAGAAGCCTTTCAAAAGGGAAGGGAAAAGGCAGGGAGGAAAGGCAGGGAGGACAAAAAGCAAAACAAACCCAATCAAATGAAAGAAATCAAGTAAAAGGAAACTGGGAAAGTAGGTCCTGCTTTTCTCAGCTTCAGTGTGTGATGTCCCACACTCACCATATTTTTGAAATATTAAAAAATGGATGGAGAGGTAAGCAAATTTTGAGTTTGACTAGACAGAAACAGGTGAAGACTTTTTTTCCATGAGACCATGGCCTGTCTTGGTGGAAATGGAGTGAGTGTTATTAAAAAAAGTGCTTTGGTGTTTGTGACACAGATGTATTCTGCAAATGATGTCAGAAAATATTAATGAGGAAAGAGACAAGAAGGAAAATGAAGTATTGAAAAGGAGTCCTAAGCAGACTTTGAAATCATGAGTCCTGAGTGCCTGTAGTCTTTTTTGACTCTGATATATTAGAAATACTTGCATTGCTGTCTTTTTGCAAGAACTGTTTTACATCTGTGACTGTCCTTTGGAAACATGCCAGCTGACATAAAGAACTGGAGAAGCTGAATTTGGTATTTTGGTAGAAACTGTGTAAATGCTTGTAGAGAGGCAGTATCTTAGGTATGCTGGTAGCATCTGTTGAAATGTGTTACAAGGTAGTAGTTTATAAACAGTTTTTATTGACAAGTTTCAAGAAGAAATGGCTTGAGGAGAGCTGTAACAAAGAACTATTTTTGTGATTAAAAAGGTAAGAAAGAATGTAGAGAAGTGGAAAACTTTGAAGGCTTATTTAAAGTTACCAGTTTATCTCTACTGATGTTTTTCTGGTAGGGTTGTTAGGAATCTTTCATGCTTGCAAAAAAGAAAGAATGAAAAAGTTTAAGGTTGGACCGACAAGGGATGTTTAATTCCTTTTCTTAAAACATTGCCTCTGTGGAGTTATCTCTTTGGTCTGTATTTGCCTAAAGGCTTTTTGAGCTAAGTAGACTGCACAAAATAGAGTGAAAACAGACTCAATTTTGGAGTATTGTCATTATATTGTTACAAATCCTGTTGAGTAAAACTTGTACGCAGACAGTTCTCTTTCCTTTTCCAAATTAGCTGTGGGAGAACAAGCTGATGCAGTCCAAGGCTGTAGATGGCTTCCATTCAGAAGAGCAGCAGCTTTTATTGCAAGTGCAACAGCAGCAACAGCAGCAGCAGCAACAGCAGCATCATCACCACCACCATCACACACAACCTCAGCCACAGCAAACTGTGCAGCAGCAGTCACAGCCACAGCAGGTCCTTATTCCAGCGTCTCAGCAAGGTCAGACTTAATCTCTAAACTCTGGCAAAAGACTCTGAAGTTAGTCCAACTCTAAATCTAGGACAGGATGCTTATCTGATGGAAAACTTTTAAGTCTTTCTACTTGCCTTTATTTAATGGGTCAAGAGAGCTGTCTTGGTAAAAAGTATTCTGGTATTTGTTTTCCAAAATCTTCTAAAGAATATAACTTAAAAGCTGAATTCTTCTTTTGGTCTCCTATAACATAACGTTTTCAGAAAACATGACTTCCAAAACTCCATTAGCAACTCTGAGTTCAAGCCAATATACATACACGGTTTACAGCTTAGTTGTGAGGTAGTAATGTCATTAGCAGCAAATTATTTAAAAAAACCCCAAAGCATTATCGTTTAGCTTAACTCAGTGCTGGGGCATGAAACGTGCTTATATAATAGTCTAAGTATATGTAGATATTTTTGTGGTCTTAAAAGATTGCACCTTGTGTAGATGTGGATGTTCAAGGTGTATTTTAGGTAGTCATAACACACGGTTTGTTGTAATTACTGTCTCATGTATTCTTCATTAATAATTTAAGGAAAAAATTCAACAATTATAATTTAATTTGAAAACTAAGATAAATGTTACTGGATTTAACTGTATATATGCTGAGTAAACAAATTGCCACCTGTGAAATCTGCCACTTGATTGAGTTTTCAGTGTATTAAGATTATGGCATAAAATATTTAGATGTCGTAGTCAGACTTTAGTCTTTTTATCAGATTTCGTGGATCAGAGAGAACCTATGTTAATCACAGGCACAAAAGATTAGATATTAGTTGATTTCCCTCCCTTCCCCTCCCAAAACTAGCCAAAACCCAAGCATCATATATTCAACGCAGAATAGAACTAATGTGACTAGAACTGGTTCTTGTGGCATTTTTTCACTATGGTGTAGGGGTTTGGGCACTTTTTTAATTTGTTGGGTTGTTTTGGGGGAGGGGGGTTGGTGGTAGCTCCTTTTCTTCTCGTAGTACTTCTTGTTTTGGCTACACATAAATCAGTTTTGAGTGTTGGGATAAAATTAGTTTTGAGAGTAAGGCCCCAAAATAAATGCCCTCGGCTCAAAGGCTCCCGGGGTCTCTGCCGAGGTGACAGTGGCATAGCCCAAGGCGGCTGCTCACCGCTCCCTCTGGCGGCTCCTTGGCGGAGGAGCCGCCACTCTGCCCGCCTGGGTTCTTTCCATTAACGTGGAGGTCTCCCATACTCCAGGGGCATGCGGTAGGGTAGAGTAAGATCCTGCCTATAGTAACACATTTAATGCTGATTTATTGTTGTCCAGTGTTGTGGCTTAGGACCAAATGACAGTGTGGAGGCTAAATGAAATTAGGATATCAAAGCACTTTAATCACAGACGTGCAGTTTTATGAATTACTTGACTTCCCTGTTCCCTGGTGGAAATGGTACAGTAGTTTCTTGCACGTCCTGGTGCAGTCACAGGAGAGATCGGGATGATCAGCATGGTGATTCCTGCTGTCTTCGTGTGGTCCTGGCACAGGTTCATGAGATTGCTTAAGCTCTCTTGCCTTCCTTGGGTTCCCTGGAAGTTGGAGAGGTGCCCTCAAGATCTTGGTGCAAGGTTGCAGGGCTTCCCACCTAAGACTCCTTTTCAGAACCTCTGTGTACTCCTAGTATTCTTAAGTGTCCTTTGTTAGAGAGTTGGATGGAGAGTAGCTTGTTAATGATTAATGCATTCAAAGTGCCCTCTAATTTTTGAGTTTGCTATTCCTGCTAGGAGCACAGGTGACTTGCTTGTTCCATACACTCGGACACTTGCATTTCTGGATGATCAATAGATTGTTTGTATAGTTTGGCTATTTGTTTCCTTTAGCACACCAAAACTGCTTTGTTGTGTGGGAGGGTCAGGTAGTTGATTACCTTCATCTGCTTCTGCTACATGAGAAAGACAGTGCAGGTCATGAGCTAACAGCTATTCTAACTGCTTGTAATTCAAGCTAACTGCAGCATCCTGATACTCTTCATCTGACAACAATCCTTGCTTATGTCTGTTTTAAGAGTTAACTATTTTGTATTGATGTTTTTATAGAACTCTGATACTGGACGTCATCAAGTTTATCAGCATTTCACTAATAACTTTAATTTCAGGAATATATTTTAAATGTTGCTTTACCTAGATTCAGAGTAGGTAACTGAAGCCATTGAAGTAAGATCTGTAAAGCAAAGTGGTCATATCACCTCTGAAAGCTGCTGTTGGATATTGTCTTGAGAGTAAAACTTAATACGATCAGAGACTGCTTAGTAGCTGTTCGTGTGATAAGCTCAGTTGATGTTTGGCTGATGTTCTTTCTAAGTTACTGTGGCTTGGATGTTATTTTGGGCATATTGAGTATTTTTCATTAAATGCTGTTTTTTGTTTCTAGCACCTCAGCAGCAGGTTATTGTGCCAGATTCCAAGCTGATACCACACATGAATGCGTCAGGCATGGTAAGAGAAGCAAAAGTTTATACAGGCATGCACTGTCATTATGTAAGTTGTTTTGAAACACAAATCTGTTATTAGTTGTCAGATGCTTAAAAATAATTTAGGACACACTGATAAAGCTATCTGTCACCTTTGGGTTTTGTGACTGCACTGACAATCTAGGAACAGTTAACATTTCAGTTCTGATAACAAAACTAAGACTTACCTTGATCCTCTGCTTTAAATGTGTTTAACCAAAATTTTTTTTAAAATCAAAAATTGGAGTACTGTTGGTATGCATGATGACATGCTCATATACCAACACACCACCATTAGCTGATGCAAGCATATTGTGTTTGCTAGATGCAGGAAAAAGCTTTGACTGCTCTGTAACTTAAGCCAAATGAGAGACGATTTAGCATTTCACATAATCTTTGCTGATCATGTTAATTTGATTCACTAACTTTGCAACAAGCATTATAAAATTGGGTCTGATCATTTACCCTTTTCTTGGAGTTTATATCTCTAGAGGTTAATTTTGGTTATCTTCTCCTGCTTTAAATGCCCTGGCTTAATTAAAATAAAATAAATTATTTGTAAAGCCATGAAAACAACAGCTAATACCAGTATGTATGAAGAGCAGAATTCATTACATTCTTACCACGTTTCTTATAAAAGCCCATGAAACTAAGTTTCATGATGCAACAAGTTTCCAAGCTGCTTAGCCTTCACTTTTCTATTGCCTGCTGATCTTGTTACAGGAAAGAGCCTGAAATTTGTTACTTGAACTGCATGATTTACCCGGAGGCTGAGGGCACCTAACACTCACCTTTTTCTTGCTTTACAGCCATTTCAACAGGATTCATAACTTTCCAAGTCCAACAGTAAAATATTTTGTTTTCTGTCTCAGATCTTATTGATAGGTATTGCAAAATACCCAGCTTTTTAAAGGCTGCTGTCAAAACCTCAGAGGACTACTGTTCAGCAAATAGTCACAATCAATTTGGAAATATTGTTTGTGCTGGGTGTGACAGACCTTGAATATCTTGGGAGACAGAGTAATGAAAGTTTATTCATCTGCCTTTGTCTGGGACGTGAGGATGCATACAAGCACATTTTACTTTTGTTTGGTGATCTGTAGTCTTGGCAACTGTAATTACTACATTGACCAACCAGTATGGGGAGCTGCTGTTTCTTAAAACCAGAAGTATGCACTCTACTCAGTAATAAAGTTTTAATTCTTCCAGTAGCAAAGTGTAATCGACTGTGGTTCCTTTAGAGTAGTGAAGGGAGGCTTTTCCAAAGGCATCTGAAGTTAGAGCCTTGAAATGGAGAGGTTCCTGGAGAAGTTCATTGCCCTCTGTGAATTAAGGACTTAAAGCAGATTTCTGTATTTGGAGCTCCCATAATTGTGTTGGAATTCAGTTTCTCTGCAGGTTCAAATCATTACCTATTGAGGGTCTTCCACTTTCTCTTTGAATCAGCTGTCTTGAGAGAAAAACTAATCATTCTGTGAACAGTTGATACACAGTATGCATATATTCACTCAAAAGAGTTGCGTTATGCAGGAACTTGAAATGCAAATCACTTATGGAGTGAAGAAAAATGCAAATCTGATTACTACTCCTTGTGAAAACGAGACAGGCAATCATAATCGTTGCCTCAGTATCTTATGTTTCCTCAGATTTGTAGGCTCATATCCTTAGCTGTTCTGAAAAAGTGCAACTAAAATTGTCACATGAGCAATGCAGTGTTGTACTGTATTGATAGATTAGCAGAGAAGGCAGAGGAGAAAAAAAATCTGCTGAGCTTGCTGATAAACCGAGAAACCACATGGAGCTGGGTTAGGGTATGTTATTTAGTGATTTTTGCTTCAGCCTTCCTCCTGTTAAGGAAGAAGGAAAATAATTTTTACAAGTAGTATAATGTGTGCCAGAAACTTGTGTGCAGACTTTGGAAATGGCAATAAAAAGGTACAGATGGCATGTTGTGAGATGAAACACTGGCAATAATGTTTGTGGTTAAAAAGCTTTTCTTGTATTTCAGAGTGCTGCAGCTACTGCAGCTACATTGGCTCTCCCTGCTGGTGTTACTCCAGTTCAGCAGATACTCACAAATTCAGGTAACATTGAGAACAAACAATAGTTTTGAGGGTTCTTGGGAGGGAGAAATTCTGAGGTTTACTTTCTGTAATTTACTGTTAGAAAGCAGAACTGGGGAATCCACCCTAATCAGGTAGTGCAATGTCTCCACTAGACTCTGCACTCTTTTGCTCCCTGAGATGCATATGAACCTTGTGGTTCTGCCCTAACAGTGATGTGGGTTAGACTCTCTGCAAGTTTTCCCCATTTCTTGAGAGAAGCTCATGAAGCACAAGGACAGGTGTTGCTGTCTCTCCCCTTTGTGTATTTCTGAGCTTTGTGATGCATGATCTAAGCTCAGATACTAGGCTGAGTATAAATGGAAGATCATTTCATCTGTGACTTTAGATGAGGAATGTCTTAAGGTTTCTTCTACCTGCTGGTTTTTTAGCTGTAAAATCTGTCTTTTGAAACAGGTATGTTTATAGGTGGGAGCTTTTATTTAAAATGCTGTGTTAAAGGATTATAGTGTGGCTTGCAAAAGTAAGTTCATTTTTGGATTGCATAACTCATGATAATATTTAGATGGTAAACAACTGTATTTGTTTCTGGCACAGTTACTATAGCATAGTATCTTTTCACTGATGAAGCATTTTAATGTTTCTCTCTTCTAATGGTCCTTGACCATTCTTTCAAGAAAAAAGCTTCTAAACTAAGATGATTTAAAAAGTGAACTTGTGCATTTGATTAATTTGATACTTACTTTACTACAGGTCAGATCCTCCAAGTAGTTAGAGCTGCAAATGGAGCTCAGTATATCATTCAGCCACAGCAGCCAGTTGTTCTACAGCAGCAGGTCATACCACAAATGCAGCCTGGGGGAGTACAAGCACCTGTTATTCAGCAGGTAGGGGAAAATTTTTGCATTTTTTTGACTCGCATAACACACGGAAGGAAATACCTAAAACTCACATCTCCCCATTTCTTGATTATTTTAGTAGCAAATACAGTATTTTTACAAGGATTTTTGTTCAGTTACAAGGGCAACTGTGTGTCCAGAGTGTATAAGCATGGAATTTAGCATAGTGTCAGAGTTCCGGAGTTTAAGCATGAATAACAGTTTGTTGAGAGTTTAAAGTTAAATTTTTTTAATAAAGAAGGATTTTAAAATAATCTTTTACCTGAATTAAAACATTCCACTGCTTTGCTTGGAACTCAGGTGTAGTGGTAGTTACTAGTGTTTTAGAAAGGATAGTCAGTAGGTTTTCTTAAATTAAGCAATGCAAAATGTAGAAAATGAACACCAAGTCATGAAAGTAGGGATGTGATTACAATTTGAGTTACCTATCAGATATAGGTGGAATATTTGTAACTCTTTTCTCTAATTAGCGCAAGTCAGATTGATATGCTTTGATTGTTTCTTTGAGTGATGTGGTAGTCTCTCATGTTAGCAGCAACAGTACTTGCAATGATATTTCTTCAGGTTTTGGCTCCTCTTCCTGGAGGGATTTCCCAGCAGACAGGAGTGATTATTCAGCCTCAACAGATCCTGTTTACAGGAAATAAAACACAAGTCATACCTACAACGGTGGCTGCCCCTACACCAGCTCAAGCACAGATTCCTGCAGCTGGTCAGCAGCAACCACAGCAACAACAGGCACAACCACAAGCACCACTTGTTCTCCAAGTTGATGGAGCAGGGGACACATCATCTGAAGAAGAAGAAGATGAGGAAGAAGACTATGATGATGATGAGGAGGAAGACAAAGAAAAAGATGGGGGTGAAGATGGCCAAGTTGAAGAGGTAAACTTAATGTTATTTCAGAAGACTGGAGCATGGTTGTGCTTCATTTAAATTTTTTGTCAATATTTTAAAGAAAACTGTGTGTTTCAAATAATAAATTATTTTAGTAATTTTGAGAATGTAACTTTTATCCTTGTACTTAAGTTTCTTTATTTCCCATATTGAAGTTGTGAAAATGGTGTGTATTAGGAAAGCACCTCAAAATGCAGCTGGAGAAGGCAGGGGGGACACAGCAGAAACTGTTAACTGTTACGAATGCCATTTTAAAAACTTCATCAGTAATATTTTTGATGTTATGAAGAGGTCAGTCCTGAAATTATGAAACCTTCATGAGCAGACAGAAATATTCAACTCCACTTGGGACTGAGCGCATACAAAGCAAGATGTTATGACTGATGAAAAGGAAAGCATATATTTAGTTTGCTGAGGAGACCAACAGATACTGTCTGACCTGTATCTCACTGACTATTCCATTGCTTTCTGTTACACTAGAACAAGCTTGAGAACTCAAATTGGATTATAAAGTACCTTCTAGAAACACATCTTGATTTAATAAGTTCAGGAGATAGGAACAGGAATGAATTGTTGCATTCTTAATATGTGCTTAATTTAGACTTTGAATTTGCTTGTTTTTGGACTTCAGCCATTGGTTGTTAAGTTTTAGCGTGTCGCATCAAAAAGCGCCACAAGAATTAAGAAATTCTAAAAAGGGGAGGGGGCAGGCAGATACTAGTAAGTTAAAAGTACTGATATTTAGTCTCTGACAGGAAGCTTGGCACTCCCTAAATCTGTCTCTAAAATGCATTTTGGACTGTCAGATTGCTTCCAACGTTTTCTACAGCCTTTCCAATTATTTTTAGATTCCGTTTAAAATGCCATTATGAGCAGCATTTCACAGTCTGTATCACCCCTGCAGGATACGCAGGTAAAACTTGTAAATTTATCAAGGGGTTAAATCAGGTTTTCTGTAGTATATTTGCAGTGGTCTCTAAACACTTTTTCTGTTAAAAATTAGAGGTTGGCTTTACATCACTTTTCCATTATCTTGATCAGCATTGATGTCAATTTGAATGTTTTAATAGTTGCCTTATTTAACTGTAGGTTATCATGCTTAAATAATATGTGTTCTTAAGGAGATTTTTTTTTTTATATGCCAAGACTTCATTACTAGCATGCCAGAGATCTGTTATTTTTGCTTCCTTTCCTCATCAGCAGCTACTTGGAGTGGACCGGTTCCTTAAGGCTTTTGAAGTTGGTTAAGCATAGCATTACTTTGAAAGGAATAAGGACCTCTAGTACACCACCTCTCACTAGCATTTCCTCTGTTTAGCTTACGTACTTGGGAGTAAGTGGGGCAGATGAGGATTGTACAGAGGACTTGTTGCGCTGCAATTAACAGAGGTTGTTTTAGCTTTTGAAGAATTTGTTATTAACTTGGAATGAAAAAAAATCTTACTAAGTTTCTGCTGGAGCGGTATGTTAGCAGAAAGAGAAATTAAATGAGTCTATAAGGGCATGAAAATACATTCTAGAAGGTCTGGAGAAGTTATTTTTGTATGTATCTATGCAAGATTGTATTAAAGCATTTTTCTTTTCCCCCTCCTGTAAAAGCTCTGTATGTTGAAGGCTGTTTTCATTTGTGGTACATCAAATGTGAATAAGTCATGGAGTTTCTATTTTTAAAGGCATGGAGGGAGTGATGTGACGAACATCACCTTTCCACTGCCTAGATGCTTTAGAAAAACGAAAATCTGCATACCTTGGTAGAGAAATTTTGCAAACCCTGTAATATTTGTAGTAAAGGAGCAAGAATGGTTGTGGTGACAGAAGGCTGCAATGCTCAGAATCTGGCCTGGACAATGAAGTCTCAGACTAAAACTGGTAAGGGTATCTTCTCAGGAAGAGGGATAGGAAGGAATTGTACCTACATAAGCACTCTGCTGGAAATCCTGATATTCCCCACCTCAAATGCATCTTAGGTCCTGTGGTTCATAGACAAGACTGCAGCGTTGTGTAAGTGATCATGGAACAGCTCTGTAATCAAAGTAGCAGTTCTCATCTTGCTAAATATCATAACTTTTTACATGTGTTTGTTTCAGGAGCCTCTGAACAGTGAAGATGATGTGAGTGATGAGGAAGGGCAAGAACTATTTGATACAGAAAATGTTGTTGTCTGCCAGTATGATAAGGTAATTTCTACAAAACAGAATCCAAAAGTTCTGCTTCCCTCTGCTCTTCCTATCATATCCTAATTTTTTTTAAGTAGTGTCTGGCACTGTTAAGTACAGGTAGACCTGTAAAGATGTTAATGGAAATATTAGAATTAGCTGTTGTTTTTAAAACAAGTTTGTGTGTTGTGTTTTACTAGGTAATGAGTAAAGCTTAGAAAAATTTGGCTGCATTGTATTTTTCTTCATCATGTCTTTTTGTGCCCTGTAATGAAAAGGACAGTCCTCTTGGGCTCAGGAGTTCTGAACTGTTACAACTTTGTATGTTCATTGTGGCTACGAATAGAAAAAGTATCATCAGGATTTAGACTTGTGAAAAACTGTTCCTTGATCACTGAGGATCTTGGATGATTGAATTGTTACTAGAGGAGAATGTTCTTTATGTGTTATGTGCTGCGCTAAACGAAATGGAAAAATGGAATGCTTGTGCTTGTTTTGCTTTAAATTTTGCTGAACTGTTTTGCCTCCTCCGTAATGACTAAATTCTTGCATGTTTTCCCTGGAATATACAAGGATTCATCTGTGTCTGGAATTTTTTTAAATGTGTCTAGAGAATATCAGACACCTTTTGGCTGAGGTGTTATTAAATGTGGATTTTCTTTCCTATGCTAGATTAATAGGACTGTGATGGCTAAGGATCCTTTTTTAAAGCAGAAAAAAAGCTGTAAGCTTGTTGAATAAAAACTCCTATGTTGCAAAGAATGGCTGTTATAAAATCTTCAGTTATGCCCAGATTCTGCTTAGACTTGCCATGAGATTTATCAAAGAATTTAAGATAAAATGGTATCAGTATCTACATCCGAGCCATCTGTCTCCTCTAGACTGTGATCCAGAAGTGTTTGTTTTGAGGCAATTTGTGAGGATAGCGAGGGACCTCAGAATAGCAGTCAGAAAAGCTTGTTGGGAGCTGCTGAAGCTGACCAACAGGAATTGCTCTGAAATCCTCACCCTCTTAAAAGTTAAGAATGGGAGCTTTGTCCATCATCAAGCCCCAGTGCCATGTGCTCTGAAAGGACTTCATCTCTTATAAAGCAGTCATTGATTTGTTTGTCTCTGAACTACACAGGATTGGCTCAAATCTGAGCAGAGTTTCCTCCTGCCCAGTGTCCTGAATCAGCTGATGGCAGGTGCCTCTGGAACTACGATACAAGGGCAGAGAGCATTTTACCATCCTTCTGTGAACTGTCTCTTGAGGAAGAGATAGTGGCTTCTTATCAAATGAGCAGTGGATAATTTTTTCCTTTATTTGGCAGAAATTAATTTGATTATTTTTGAATTCTTGAAAACTTTGTCTTATGACAAGAAGTTTTCATTAATGTATTGTGTGATGTGTGGAGAATTAGTCTTTAAATTCATTATCATACTTCCTTGTTCTAAAAAGTGTTGCCTTTTTGCTTTTTTGGTGTCATTTATGATATTGCAGACCATCATAACCTTTCTCAGTCATTTCTTTGAAATCAGATCTACACTTTGCTTTGTTATTTGTACAGGTGTCCAAACATTTAATTGTTCTTACTTTCATTCTCCAGATGTGTTATGTTTTTCTGTATATTGTTTGGTAAGGACAGATAAGATTGAGGGAGGATCAGAGCTGTTCATAACACAGGTGAACCTTCCATTTACTAAGTAGCATGGCAATGTTCTGCAATATTTCATGTATGCTTTTAACCTCACTGAACACAGAGCTGATGTTCTCATGGCAGAGTCTTAGAACATTGGGATCTCATTCCTGACTTGTAAACCCATCATTTTTGTTGTCTATGTAAGTTGAAATAGGTTTTTTCCCCATTATTGCTACCTTCTTATATATTGAATGCCACCCTTGTTTTATTACACAGTAAGGGCAGTAACGTCACCATTGACATTTTGTCATTTTCCAGATGCTTTGTGAGATCTTAAACTGCAGACTCCAAATTTTTGTTGGAATGATCTCATTTCACCGTATGAACACTGTTCTTACTCTTGTTTTCCCATCTTCATTCAGTTACTTATTCATCTGAGAACCTTCCTTCTTACCTCATGGCAGCTAAAATGCTTCTGATGAGGCTTTTTTGTTGAATGCCATTTGGTAGGGCAAATAGCATATGTAAGCTAGACCTTTCCTTGTTCATTTATTTGCTGACTTTTGCTCCTGATTTTTTTTTTTTTAGCCTAAAGTGAGAACAGACCAAGCAGTATTATATAATAATTAATTGAGTGATATGATCATATCAGTGCTGGTGCTACTTTACTGTTCCTACAACACTGAGTAGATTGTGAGATTTCATATGTGATGAAAATTGCAAAAGGGTTTCCAGTTTTTATGCCTTCTGTGAAATTTTCTCAACTTTTTCTAGATAGTCTTAATTATATTTTTATGTTTTGTCTATGAAAGTTTATGATCTCTTTTGGACAGCATTTCAGCCTTCTTAAAGATCTTTGCTTTCTCTGAGTATCTTGTGCTGCCACTAAACTGTATTAGTGGTCTTTTGCTCTTTCTGCTGACATTTTTGGTAGATGGCAAGTATTTGTCTGCTCCATGCTTACAGTATGTGGTGGAGTTTTTTGTTTGGTTGGGATTTTTTATTTTTCCCCCAAAGTTTACTCCTCTAACTTAAGACTGAATTTTATTCAATTTCCTATAGTTTTAAATATATATTCTGGACATCAGAAGGAATTTCTTCACAGATAGGCTTGGTAAATATTGGAATAGACTGCCCAGGGAGGTGGTGGAGTCACGGTACCTGGAAGTGTTTAAGGAAAGACTGGATGTGGCACTTAGTGCCAAGGTCTTGTTGACAGGGTGATGTTCAGGCAGAGATTGGACTCAGTGATCTCAGAGGTCTTTTCAATGTAATTGATTCTTTGAGAAGAACCTAAATTTAATTAAACACACTTATAGTGGATCTATTGACTTATCACTCTGGGAAAATGTTTCTCTTGTGTAGTTGCAGTTACTTCTGGTGATACTTGAAGCCCTGCACACTATCTTGAACCAAGAAAAGAATTGTGGGTTTTGTGAATTGCTGACTTAGCTTCTTTGTGAAGAAGGACTTGACTGTACGATGTCTAAAACAGCCTCGATGCTGCACATTGATGTAGGCGTGAGATAATTCAAGTCTACAGCTATTTTTTGTCCTTGCACCTTCTCTGATCTCCTTCACCATATTGGTTAAACAGCTTCCTGTACTTGGGTAATATTTGTTTGGGAATGAGCATGAAGATGAAATAAGAGTTACTTCTTTATGAAACATTTTTGTAAAAACAATATGAATAAAACTGGTTTATTCTTTGTCTCATCCTGAGTCAACAGGAATCTCCATTATAACCTGAAGATTCATTATGTCACAGACACCTGTAATATGGACTCTGTGGGGAGCAAGAGTTGAAGAAATGTTGTTGTTTTTCTGGGGTCTTTTGGGGTAGTGTTTCTTGGTTGGGGTTTTTTTTTGGTTTGTTTTTTTCCTCAAAAAAGTTGATGCTAAAACCAAAAAAGTTGCCCAGAGAAGTTGTGGATGCGTTGTCCCAGGCAGTGTTCAAGGCCAGGTTGGACGGAGCTTTGAGCAACCTGGTCTAGTGGAAGGTGTCCCTGCAGGGAATTTGGAAGTAGGTGATCTTTAAGGTCCCTTCAAACACAAACCGTTTAATGATTTTATTTTTTTTTAAATGTTTTTTTTTTTCTGTCCTAGTATTTCTTGGGTTGTTGCAATTAGTTGAACTAATTTCCCATTTTAATCTTGCAAATTTATTTTAAAGCCTTAAAAGGAGCCAGTGTTTTAACTGGGAAGACTGTAGGTTAAAGTTGAAGCTTCAGGCATCATTCCCAATACTGGAGATACTACTTCTCTCACTTGACGTTACAATGAGAATTGGAATGTGAATCATGTAACAGACTCACTGTTGAGGAGTAATTTTACAATGTAAGACTAGTACATATGGAATCATAGAATTGCTTAGGTTGGAAAAGACTTCTAAGATCATAAAGTCCAACTGTTAACCCAACACTGCCAAATCTACCACTAAACCGTGTCCCAAGTGCCACATGTACATATCTTTTAAATCCCTCCAGGGCTGGTGACTCAACCACTTCCTGGGGCAGCCTGTTCCAATGTTTGTCAATGCTTTTTGTGGAGTTTTTCCTAACATCCAATCTAAACCTCCTGTGGAGCAATCTGAGGCAGTTTTCTTTTGCCCTTTCTCTTGTTACTTGGGAGAAGAGATCCCCATGTCGATTCTGTGTTTTCTACCGCAGAGATTTTCAGTCTGAAAACCTTGTAAACGATCCACTTACCTTTTAACCAAAACTTAACTTTCAGAAATCCAAGCTCTTCCTATTAGAAGTGGAAAGTTGAATAGGCCTGCTATCTATATGTACAAAACATAAAGTAGTCTTCATGCAGAATAGAGGTTAGACAAGAGCTAAAAATATTGAAAATTAGTGTTTGACCCTTTCAGGGCTAGTTGAAAACATTAGTCTTTCTGTTACAGTGGTTTAAATAAGGATTTCTGGCTTTCAAGTAGAGTTTCATGGCTGTCATAAGCAAAGATAATTTAATCAAATTAAAGCATCAGAGGTGGATATATCTTTTTTCTTCCTTTCCAGCAACCTGTGAAAATATGCTTTGGATTTTGGTCTCTGTGCTTACATTATTTTGTGACAGTTGCTGTCATTGATTTTAAAAAATGAAAACAGAATATACTGATATATGCATAATTAGGTTTTGGTTTTCATACCGAAGTGCACAATTGATTTTCAAAATATTGGTAGCAATTTAGTAATGTGTGTCTAATAGTTATTTTCATTTTTTCTTGCCGTTAAAATTATGTGTTATTACCCATTTATGATGCAGAGTAATAGTTCAACTTTTCCTCCCTGTTTTTAGATTCACAGAAGTAAAAACAAATGGAAATTTCATCTCAAAGATGGCATCATGAATCTTAACGGAAGAGATTATGTTTTTTCCAAAGCCATTGGTGATGCAGAATGGTGAAGTTTTAAGAGACAAAGCAAAAGAACTCCCTGTAAAAGGAAAAAAAAAATCAAAAGCAGGAAAGGCTGAGACTTGGATGTTTACTCCAATCAAAATGTGTATCTGCGCATCAGAAATAAACAAAAGTATTGGAACAAAGGTAAAATATGGCAACAAAGACACTACTTCAGATGAGCAAGCCATGGACTGTAGCAGCTATAGCATTGTCTGGGAGATGGTTTTGTGTGTTAGGAATACCTTAATTATCATTCTACATACAGGTACCTACAGCTGGTATTTAGCATGTAAGGCTTTGTCCCCCTCCCTCTTGATTAAAGATTTTAAAATACTTCTTCCACTGATTGAAGGAACTATTCCCTTTAATAGATTATTAATCTGAAAATGCTTATTGTGTGTACAAATCTTTGCTTTGAACACTTCCTTTTGGTAGTGAGAATGGTCAGAATGTTACTTAAACTGTGTGCAAGCTTTGTACAGAAGGGTAAGACTTAAGGTGTTAAATTTTAAATAACTTGTATAAGGAAAATATTTTTAATTCTGATATGCTCATTAATTATTATATCTATTTGTTGTTTTCAATGCTGTTCCCCATAAAGAGGTTTGGTTCTTAGCAGTTAAAAAAATGGTAAAATGATCATTTATATTTCGAAATTACTTTATTTTCATGTAATAGATTTCTAGAGCTGCATTTTTCAAATTCTAGGCGCCTGTAGCTCCTTCTCTGTGAAAGATTGCTTAACTTGTTAATTATATTCTTGCTGTTTGGTGGTGGTTCAGCATCAACTGAACTGAAACAAATAACATCTTTTATTTTTTTTTTTTTTAAAAGGTTTGGAGACCTTTTGAATCAAGTGTGTAGGTAATGCCATAACAGATGCATTCCTTTTATCTGCTTACTACATGTGTAGGCCAAACATCCACAAGTAATTCAACAGATCACAGGAATGACTAAATTCTTAATATAGAAAATCACATAAAAATTCTTACATCGTGGCTGCAACTCTTAATCAAAGACCCCCTTGACTAAAATGTATAGCCAAAAGTTACCTGCAGCAGTTAATCCAAAGTTTCCAGATGGCATGTAATTTCATGAAGAGAGCTGCACAGCTTTGAGAACACAAATTTTGTTAGAGTATCTTTAGACTGTCTTGGTAACAGAAAATCGGGCAGTTGGATGCACTAAACCTTGTTAGTTACTTTTTCACTTGCCTTTTTTATTGTTTGTTTGGGGTTTTTTTGTTTGTTTAATTTGTGAAAAGCAACAAAGTTGTTCCCCCCTCCTTCCCTTCCTCTCCTCAGAAGGTGAACAACTTAACTTGTCTTTGTGCATAGGTCATTCTTGCAAAACCTGCTTTTGGAAGTGCAGTTACTTTTGAACAAGGAGAGGGAATGGGCATTATACTTCAGAAACTGATGAGGAAGGAATGTTCACGTGGCTTACCATTTCAAAAAAAACCCAAACAAGTGTGTTTCATTGGGTGCTTGGAAAGACTCTGAAAAAAAGGACATGGCAAAGATAATTTTAACTAAATTAGGGAAGAGTTTGAGAAGCAGATGTGATTTTTGATTTTATTTTTTGCTTGAGAAGGAAACTTTCGAATCATTTAGTGAAGTCACAAGTGTATTTTAGCAGTATGTAACAAGTTCTCTAACCTTTATTCTCTCTGATTTACTTGCCTCCAAGTGCATTTGTAGTCTCAGTAGTATGTAGGAAAATCACAACAAATTATAATGAGGGTTTTTTTGCCGTGATTTTGTACACCTGTGCTCTCATTGATACTTACTAAAACTACCTGTAGGCTGTACCTAGAGCCATATGGTTGTTAGAAAGCCATCTACATTCTAAACTTTATGAAAAGTTAATTGGTGATTCTTCTAATGAATTTTTTGTTAATGGAATCATCATTTAGAGTGCTTTTTTAGCTTGGGGCGTCAAGGTATCTGAAACTGATCAGTGTTTGCTTTCTTCTGAACAAAGCACATATTTTATATTTTTTTGCCACTGTTGACACTTCTATATACAACTACAAGGAAATCAATAGTATATCAACTAATTCCTTCCGTCACCTTTCCCATGTCTGTTACCAGTAAGTCTTAAGTAATGGACTTCAGAAAAATTCCCATAATGCTGCACAACCAAACCAATAAAAGTAAAAAATATCCCTTTAGGCATAGATTCCTTTTTGTACTACTGGAACCCAGTTATTTTTACAACACTTTGTTTTTTCATACATCTTAGTGATATTTTTCACCCACATACATATACTAGGAGCTGCATAGCCTTTCTATTTATTTTTAAGAGGTAGCTGAATTTTAAAGATAATTAAGCTTAGTCTGTTCTGAAGGATGTTAGAAGCTTTCTGAACTTGCACAGTCTCTTGCAAGCTAATTGTATGGTATGCTTTTCAGATAAGTTTTGTCTTCAAATACAAAAATCTGTGAAGTTTTGGGAAAGCCAGTTGAACCATGCACATACCAATCTGTGCTCTTATTGCTACATCAAGTGTTCCTTTTTAAATCAAAAGCATGTTTTAATTTCATTTTATTGTAGCAGCTTGCTGTAAGAATGTAGTTTGCTTAATTTTATTATTGTACTTGAATTTTTAATCATGGTTTTAACAATATAATTGAACAGACCATTTC
Source organism: Dendrocincla tyrannina (assembly GCA_035047865.1). Taxonomy (NCBI): domain Eukaryota; kingdom Metazoa; phylum Chordata; class Aves; order Passeriformes; family Dendrocolaptidae; genus Dendrocincla; species Dendrocincla tyrannina. The sequence goes on along the minus strand of JAWWMP010000165.1, from coordinate 43,298,862 downwards.
ATTAGGTTCAAAAGAGACCATTCCTTTCAGAGGGCAAGGTATTCTCATGTTCATAGTTCATAAATGATTTTTTCCCCCCTAGAAATAGCGTTTGTTGTTGTTGTTCGTTTTTGGTGTGTTTTTTGGTTTTTTTTCCCAATTTAAATAGTTCAGTATTATGGAAACAATTAATGGTTTCGAGAGGGCTTATGTTAAAATTTGCACAGATAATGGAGCACCTTTTTATGATGGAAAAAAATGGGGAAAGATAACTTCATAATTATAACCATGATGGCTGGTGGAATAGAGCAACTGGGCAAAACTGAGTCTTGTGCCTTTTCAGTTTGCAGAATACCTGTTTTGCCAGTATGAAATACTTTGATTTCTGAGAGAGTAAATTTCCTGCAGTGCTTCAATCACAAAAGCAACTTTTTTGCTTTAGTTCTGTTGAGTTTTAGTGTGTGCAATCATTTAAAAACATCTAAGTGGAAAACAAATTGAAATATGTTTTCTTTTAAGAAGATAATAGAGAATTTAGTCACATAAGGAACTTTATATTGGACTATTTAAATAAAATATGTTTTTATTCCCCCTCAGTTGCTGGTTAGCAACAGGATTTCTTTGAGGCTTCATACTCCTGGTTTTCTGCATTGTACTCATGAGATGCATTTGAACATCATTCAGTTTCCTAAACACTGTTTAAAGTGATAATTGTGGTCCGAATTTATTTCTGAGAAAATATGTGATTCTGAAGCACATTTTCTAGAAGAGAGCAAAAAACATGTGACGTCAGGTAACAGATTTTTTTTTATAAGTGTTTTCTAATCTTTCTGCTGCACAATTAGGAGTGTTAAAGTAAACTTCATTGAGTCTGTGAAAATAATTCCACCACGTGACAGTTAGCAGTAATTATGTTGCCGCATAACACTACCAGAGTAAAGTTTCTTAATTTCAGTGAAGGAGTTAGAGACCTTGTTAAGTAAAGTTCATATCGATTCAATCTTTTCAATTTGCAAAAGCTCCTTTAAAAACAATAAAGCCCCTCAAATTTTCCCCCAAAGCAGAAGCTTCCTAATAAAATGCAATAAAATGTCCAGGAAGTGGACAGTGGTTTTAGGGTAACACACACTGGATTGGTACTGGGCTGCCTTACACAGCATCGTGGGGTTTACTGTGTGCCATCCCACCCAACCCACGCACCCCCTGACTGAGATGAGAGTTCTTCTCAGACTTTGAGATTAGTGACTATACAAGATGAAGAAACTTGCATATTGTTCTGTATTGGTGTCTGGCATTTAAAGTCTCGTTTTTCCCATTGCTGTGATTGGTTGGGAAATGTGTAAAAACCAGTACATTGGTTTCCATGTTGTCTACCTTTTTCAGGCAGTTCATGCAGTGTGTCTTTTACTTATTATTTGGTGGATTAGACGTTGTGGAACAAAAGGAGCTTTTTTTAAACAGGAAGAACTACCTTGGGTTAGCTGTATGTACAGTCATCCAATGAGACATGTTCCAGAGTGCATAGGGTACCAATAGATTATGGAGTGGGGGACTATCCTTTTTTGCTGTTCTGAGCTACTATTGTCAACTGCTGTTGTACATATACTGTTATGTGTAAGGGGGTAAATATATTTATTATGTTTGTAAAATTCATTCTGTACAATTGCAGATCAAGGTTGCTCCTCTGTGATATACAGGATATTATGTTTCAAAGGCCATGCTTGGAATACGATTAGAGAACTTAGTATTTTGATGTACTAAGACCTATTTTAAGTTTAATATTTTGCCTTTGCAAAAACTTTAATTAAAGATGTTATTTAAAAATGTTTGCCACTTCATTTACTATCTTGCATATGCATTTGTTTCATATTTGTTTCACTGCATAATAATACCGAAGATTCTGAATTGATTTTCATCTCATGCAGGTAATTTCACTGTCACCTACTTGTTGAGTTTGTGTTGCAGACTTTCCATTTTACATCATCACAATGGTATAAAAAAATGCACAGTTTAATCTAGAGGCCAGTCTTGCATATTGGTTTCAGGATTTTCTCCCTGTGGTAACTTGAGGCTTAGGTGTTGAGACAAGATTGATTGAACAACTTGGTCTTAGGGATGATGATATCCTGAGGTGCATCAGCAAGAGTGGTCAACTGGTTGAGGTATGTGATCCTTCCCCTCTATTTGGCCCTAGGGAGGCCATATTTGGAGTACTGTGTTCAATTCTGGTCTCCACAGTTCAAGAAAGACAAGGAGCTCCTGGAGAGGATCCAGTAGAGGCCACAAAAATGAATTTGCGGTCTGGAGCATCTCTCTTACGAGAAGAGACTGTGTGGGCTGAGCCTGTTAAGTGCAGAGAAGAGAAGACTGAGAAGGCATCTCATTAGTGCATGCAAATATCTCAAAAGCTGGTGCCATATCCTTCTATTTGGTACCCAGTGACAGGGTGAGGAGTAATGGACATAAACTAAAACACAAGAAGTTACACTTCAGCCTGGGGAGGAACTTTTTTACATTGAGGGTTTCAGAGCACTGGAACAGGCTGTCCAGGATGGTCATGGGGTCTCCCTCTCTGGAGGCATTCAACCCCCCCAAGATGTGTTTCCTGTGTAACCTGCTCTAGGTGACCCTAGGCCTTGTCAGAGGGGTTGGACGATATGATCTCCAGAGGTCTGTTCCAACCCTAACAATTCTGTAATTCTGTACTAGTCCTGGAAGTGGACTCTATATGTGAGACAATATCAAGAAGTAAAATACAGAGTTTGTGGATGATAGCTGGCTGATCAAAAAGTTGCCATCCTCATCAATTAATCTAATCTGACAATTACTTTCTAGCATAAGCAGCTGTGACAGTTGCTGTCTAAAAGCAGTATCTTGAGGCATGACTTGTGATTTGTTTTTAAACCTACATTTTCAACTTGAAATTCTAATATAATTAGAAAATGAGTTATAGGCTATGTTGCCTGTATGGGGGGGTCGTATTTTGTAATATGATTTTGATGTAATCTTTTAGCTACAGAGGTGTCAAGGTATAACAAATGGAGATTGAGGAGGAGTGGTGTGTTTTGCTTTGTTTTTTTAACCTGGTACTCAAGGGTTGTTTGCTTTGGTTTGGGATTTTTTTTTTCCCCCTTGATACTCCTTTTTGCCCTCCAACCTTCACGCTTGGTCAAGTCTGAATAAACAGAGTACTGCTTTTTCCATAAAATTTGCCTTTCTTGAAAATGATTTGGTGTTGATTCTGAATAAATAGTTGTCAGAAATTATGATGTTTTACCAAAAGAGATCATTGCTGTCTGAGCTTGCATACCATGTAAGAAAAACAGGTCAGAAAAAATGGCCTGGTGTTTTGGCCAAAATGTTTTCAAAAGGACCCTAAAAAGAGAAGGCAGAGCAGAATGATGACAAATTAGTAGCAAACTCTAAACACAAAAAAAGCTGAATTTTGTTCCTGTAGGGAAAGGTGAGAATGTTATAATTAATGTTAATTGCACTCTCCCAACTGTCTGAGCAAAGTATTTCAAGGATATTTTTATGCAGAATCAAGTATATTTAAAAAGACATTAATTTTTTTGTCTTTTTTATGGCTTGGTTAGCGTTATTGCAGAGGTATGAGAGAATAAGAATCTTGGGATATTAGCATAGCTTTCAGTATATTTCCATTTAGTTTCAACTACACATCATTCCTTAAACTTGTCTTAAACTGTACCAGCTTTTGAGTTTGCTTTGTTTTTTCTAACCCAGACTTCTGTTTGTAAAATACTCTGTGAAAGACTTGCCCCTTGTTTTAAGAGCGGATTCCGATTCCAGCACTTTTTTCCCTTTTTTTTTTTTTTTTTATTTTACCACTAATGGGACTGTGTCAAACTCTAATCCTTTCCTTTTAGATATGACATCTATAGTACAGTCAGATGAACTGCATTTGAAACACATTTGATCTTCAGTGTGGATTTATGACATCCAAAAATTGGGTTCTGGACAATTTTTTTTTCTTTAGAGTGCAGTCTCTCCCAATTTTTTTTTGTGTGAAGTGCCTGTGCAATTACATCTTTTTACATAGCATCAGTGTGTATGCACTTTGCTGACCAGAATGAGGGTTATTTGAGGTAAAGAACATGGAGAGAGAATAAATGAAAATAGTGCTTTACATTACAAATGGTGCTGAGTTGCCCACTTGCTCCTGTACATCAAAAACTGCTCTCTGAGGATGGATATTGGTGAACCACTCTTTTTAAATGCTTTTTAATGATAAATATTAAAAAAATGCTTCTAGCTTTGTTTTCATTTTACTTCAGTTTTGCAAATAAAAAGTTACTGAAGTTGAAAACATGGTGTTAATTTGGACAAGTATATTTCAGTAGCAAATCCAAAACAAATACTGTAATTGAATTGTAAAAATAATAAAAAAAATCATCTTGTAACAGCAAAAAATTTTATGTGTGGATGTGTGATTCTGTCAAGGTAGAAATGCTTTTCTTACACCAGAGAAACCAAATGAATATCAGTGCTGTGGAAGAATTCCTCTAATGTCTGAACAGAAGACTCCTAAGAGAGTTGGGATGCTGCTTTACGAGTGCTGGAGCTGGCAGAATTTAGTGCCAAGGTAAAGAAATATCCTTCCTTGCTGGTGATGGAGGAAAACCGTTTTGACTAGCAAAATAAGGAAGGCAATCATTTCTGCCAGGGCTCCTGGCTGCCTGATTTTTCCAATTTCTCCTAGGAATCCTGCTTCAAGTCCCTGCAGATAGGACTGCTCATGTGTCCTGCTGTACCTTTCCCCTCAGAGGAACAACTGGCTAACTGGAGGGGAGCTGTCTGATTCCAACAGGTAACGTATTCTGGGAAGTGTAGTGTTGTGCGGAGTGCAGCATTTCTAAAAAGGATTTATTGTGGAATTCACCTTGTGGAAAAACTGCTTGGAGGTTTGGTTTTGGCACAAGATTGCCTTTTGTTTCAGAAAATTCAAATTGTTGCGGAGTGGAAGCTCTTTCAACCTGATCTCACTTTATCTGAGCTTTTAACAAAGAAAAGGCATTAGTGCTGGGGGTAATATTTTTGACATACTGGTTTTTGTGGGCTGAATTTCTTTCATGAGTAGTTGCAGTCTTAAAACGTTAAAGCACATCTGGTGAAATTCATGTATGTTTAGAGAGTTGTCAAATGGCTTGATAAGTGATGATGACACTGGGGTTAAAAATTAGCTAAAGGAGAAGTATATTCACATCACAGACATTTTTGCATGTATCACAGAAGTTGGTTTTGAGAGGGGGCAGAGGGAAAGTGGAGCAGTTCTTAATTTTAGCAGATCGAATTGCTGTTAACCTTTATTCAGAGTATCTCTTAGCTTTTGTTTTCTGTCCTAAATGATTTTCGTATCCTTAAACAACTTGGTAAATTCTTCCTGAGGCTGCTGTTTTGCCACGTAGCCTAAATCACTTTAGATAGTAGGTGGGAAATGTAATTCTTCAAACAGAGTATAGGGTATCTTCCATAGCATCAAAAAGAGCTGTAAAGTGAAACTGGAAAGAGGGAACAGAGTACAGAGGAAAAAAGAAGAGGGACTGCAAACATATACTTGTCTTTCGACAAGAAAGTATGTATGAAACAAAAAGCAATTTTCTGTTTTCCCTGGACTTTCCATGGGAAAGTGCATGTGCCAGTGTCAGCCACCCTCATAATTGGTTTGTAATGAAAACATACTGTTTTGATGCTTTATACTGACATATTTGCAGGGTTTAGTCAGAAATCTGTAGCTGGCTGAAAAAGAGTTGATCTGTTGTTTCCACAGCTCCCTCTAGGCAGCAGCAGTAATCCACATGTGGTTTAGGGAATTCTTCCTGCAGTCAAACTGAAACCAGCATTGTACATTCAGCACAATTACAGCCTTGGTGCTGCTTGGTATTTCTGTGCTATCATGCGTAAGTCAGCAGCAGGCCGTGGAGAAAACAGCCTCTCAGATAATGCCTCAGAATTTGCAGTGAGAAGTTTTTGGTCAAAACTCATGTTACTTCTTAGGTTTGCTTTGTTGCAGCTTTGCCTTCACAAAAGACATGGAATACTGTAATTTTTCTTCACTTTTCAAAGAAAACCCAGTCATTTCAGCTGAAACTCTTAAGACAAACAGCATGGGTTTGGCAGTCCAGCCAGTTATCAGTCTCAGTGTTTGAAACAGGGAGCCTCTTCATGGCAGCAAAACAGGTCTTATAAAAAATATCACAGTATATATGCAAGTAATAAACCAACAATTTCAGTCACTTTGTAATGACAGTTTAGTGAACTCTTAGATATGTTTTTTTAATGAAGTTGATGTTCATGACATTTCATTCCTTAAAAGAGAGAAGAAAAATAGAGAACCCAAAGGACATTCCTCATCACAGCATTTTGAATAGCTGAGAACCAAAAATGAGTGTGCTCCTTCTTGAACTCACAAAGTTTCATGAGCTTCAATGGAAATGCACAGGTGTGCAGCAGTAAGGATGTGACTTCAGATGGCCACACATACAAGCCCTGTCATTGCATATAATCTAGATGGCACAGAGAAGTCCTCTCCAAAAAGGTAGGGTAAGATTCAAGTTGATTTTATTAATCCTGCAGAAGTTCATGGATGGCCCCAATAAGGTCCACGTTTGATGAGACTTTTCCAGTTACCCAATATTTTCAGGGTGGAAAAATAAGGACAGGCAGGCAGAAAACTACAGGATTGCTATCCTGTCTTAAGTGAAGAATCTGCTGATCTGAGGTATTTTGGAAATCCATACCAATGTATGTGCATGGGGAGAGGGGAGGCAGGTGTGGGATGGGATAGGAAGTTAGAACTGAAGAGTTCTGCTGATGAAATACTGTCTATTGACCTTGTAGATCCTTCATTTGTTCACTTTCATATTGTGATTTCCAGTCACACAAAATTAAGTCAGGCCAGGTGGAAGGGGCTAAAGACATGAAAAGTAATTCAGCTTTATGCAGATGTGTTATTGAACCAGCGTGAATTCTAGGTTGACAATGCTCTCAGAATCTCTCGGTGTGCGTCACTAAGACCTCTTAACTATCTTCTGTTCCAGGGCACGATGATGGCCCTTCAGCATCTTGTGCTTTAGCCCACAAAGCCCACATCTAAGTGCAGTATAATGTCATGTTTTCAGAATCTCTGCCAAGGAGGAAGAGAGGGCATAATGGAAATGCATGATATCCAACTAATTTTGTACCTCACTCTGTCCAGTTTTAACAGCTACCCAGAAACCATTTGATTACTGAGTGGTTTTAGAGTGGAGATGCCTGGCATCTGTTAGAAACACAATACAGATTATATATCAGCCTGCCCAAACAACCTGGAAGGAGGGCTTGGTTTATTTTAATACAGAAGCATAGGGCTTCTTCTCAAATCAGGCTTCACTTTTTAAGTTTTTTTTCCTACAGATTTTCCAAAGACTGCTGTTAGCATTAATACTTTAATTATTCCACAAGAAAGGAAATAAAAGTGCATTTCATTTATGTTAATAAACCAAAATGCTATGGTAGTGATGTGAAACTTATGTTAGATTGCTTGTGCTATTTTCAGAATCCAGGTAGCATAGCAGGGTGTGCTTTACTTTGACTAGAGCTGGCCTGCTGCAGATGGTGTCATTTAGAACTGACACCTACTCAGTAAAAAACCCCACATCTAACTAGCAAAGGTCAGCTAAAGCCTTTAAATTGCTCAGAGGAAGTTCCAAGTCTTTGTAACTAAGGCTCCAGCTCAACTTTACAGCTTTTTTCTAGTGTCTGAAAATGAAGAAATCTTCCATAGTGTATTACCACCCCATAATGGAAGTAGAATCACAGAACTTTATATAGAGAAAATGGCATTCTCTGCCCCCCTGAAACAGGTATTTCTGTCCTCCAATCTGAAATCTCAGAGCCATCTGAAGCCCCAAAGAATGGTAATATTGTTTCTTCCCGTTTCTGTGCAGATTTCTGAGAGAAGCCTCTGCCCTTGTGTGAGAGTGCTTGGGCTATGGGCTCAAATCTGTTGAGGCAGTGCTGTGAACAGAGAATGTGCTGTTCTTCACTCAGCTGGATTGTTTTATCTACATGGGTTCTGAGGCCAGGCCTATGGAAGGAAGATGAAATTGAAGCTGTCTTTACAGCCTGAATAGGGGAACTGCTTGAACATAGGAAAAGTGGCTGCTGTGGAGCAGACTGAAAGTCCATCTGTGCCAGAATCCTGACCGATAGCTGCTAACGGTATGTGGTGAGCCAAGAATAAAAGAATAAGCAAGCACATATCAATGTCACTGTACTGCCTCCCATCTGCCACATATCTGGAGTTCAGAAGTATCCCCAATCAGACAGTTTTTGTGGGTTTAGTATTTTATCTCAGCCTTCTTTTCCATGAATTTTTGGTTTCTTCATAAACCCATGTAAACTTTACTACCCACAGCAAGCTTTGACAGGAAGTTGAGTAACTCAGCTGCTACTCCTGACTTCATTGAGCTATGTCATTTCCCTTCTAGTCTGAGGGCTCCTGCTTTACGTAGTGATTCCTTAGCTGTAATTCCAGGCCTTTCATTCTCCTTACTACCCTACTCTAAAACTTTTCTAGTTCTATTATATCGGTTTTGTATTGTTCCACTCTTTTCCCAGTGGTATAATTTGATTTGCTTTTTTAATCTCCAGGAAGCATAAGCTGGTATTTTCATGAACTTGTCTACTCTACTTCTAAGATCTTGTCCCTGTACTCAGGTTGTCAGCTCAGAGCACATCATTTAAGATACCAATTTGTATTTTTTTACCAAGTGTATCACAATATATTTATCTACACTGAATTCCTCTTTCCAGTCACTCAGTCTTATGAAGTCTTCCTACAGTCTTCATAGCCATCTGTTTTTCCTATTCCTCTGAATATCTCAGTATTATAGCAAACTTTTCTGTCTTGCTGTTCATTTTTCCAGGCCCCTTATGCACACACTGAACTTCCTAGGCCTGCTCGAACTACTTGCTCTTTGTCACTTGTTGGCCTGTTGGATTTTAGTGTTCCTATAAGCTAAATTGCCCTAGCTAATGCCAGTTGACATCTGCTGAGAAAAAGCTTTCCTTTCACCCTAAAGCATCATGTAGCAGGAAGCACAATTACAGGTGTAATTGGCAAGCTGCAGAGATAGCCAAGTCAGCTGTCTCTTTTGGGACAGAGTATGTCAGGACAACTGATATTTGATCATATTAACAGTTTTCAGCAGTGGGAGTTGTCCCTCACATGTTTGGCTCACTGGTTTTTTGGGTTTTTTTTCAGGTAATGCAAGGATCCATATAGCAAAGATAACAATCCCCTTATCTGCTGTCCCGATAAGAATTACTGACCATGAAATTTGGCCACATAAATTTTGACAATGGGTAGCCAGGGACATTTGCTTGGAGGGAAGACCCTCTGAGGAAGGGATATTTTTCATGTTTCTTATGGGCAGATTTGGTTAGTTATTCTGAGAATTCCTGTCTCTCTCACACAAACTTCATTGTATGTAAGTGGTTTCTCATGAAGTGTTCAATCCTTATTGCCTATGACTGACCATACACATTGGGTTTAAAAAGGAGAACAAAAAGATCAGATTCCAAATTTAGTCTTTTGAAGAGGATCTCATGACAGTTAGGTGGTTCTTCTGATTACCTTGGATGTAATTAATATTGATTTTGCATACCCAGAGCTCAGCAGTGCTACTACCGTTCCTTTCTATACCTGCTACACTGTCTGAGATGAACATTTAGGACATCCTCTCACAGCTAAGGATGGAGGAAATCCCAAACTTATGTCAGACAGTGTGTCATGTGGTCAGTCTTTTTGGCTATAGGTCAGCCAAGGAGAACAATGAAGTTGTATGCAAGAGAAATAGATTTAACTTCTCTTATAAAAAAAAAATATATAAAACCTTCAGAAGAAATTTGCTGAGCCTCTTTCAATTTCAAACAAAATATTTTATTCCAATGCTCTGCATTATTTTTAAAGTATTCTAGAGAAAATATCTACTGAATGCCAGAAAGAATACATCTTGCTGAGACAGGTTTTATGTAATACTTGCTGTTTTAAAGGTGTGTGCAAAACCAAAAATGGCTGAAGGGATTGATCAGAGCAGAAATGGAAATGGGTATCTGTAGGATACAAACACTTAGAAGAAAAGGTCTGACAAATGAATTATTTAAAGTCTATTGCCTGGACCTTTCCAATAACTTTTAAAATACTTTTTACCAAGGTAAATGCAAGAAGAAATAAGCAAGACAAACTGGAAATATCAAGCTTCATTGATAAAGGCAATATCACAGCATTCTTTTAATATAGTATATATATGCAATGATGTGAGATAGAAAAGCTCAATAATGTGTAAATATACCTGTCCTCCATTAGTAACAGCAAACAGCTGTATTAATGTAAAAGCAACCTGTGTCAGTCCAACATACCACATCTTTCCAATGCCCTACTAGTTTCCGCAGAACAAAAATTCGGGTTCAAGGTAAAAAGAGGTTTGAAATAAATGATCCATGTTACTTTTTACATAAATGTTGATTTAGTCTTTCCTGTCTTTCAGAAAAAGAATTTGATTTAAGCTTGGATTTTCTTTTCTACTTGTGCATTAGTATCCGTGAAGTTTGTAGCATAAATGTCCATTAGAAGTTGATTATCTTAGCTGCTGCTGAGATACTAAATAAAGGCACTCAGGAAACTTTTTCTCACTTTAATGCTTATTGCAGTATCAGAAGGGTGGCAGAACCCAAGGGTGGGGGTTGCGTCTCAACATAACATTGCTGTGGGATCCTCCAACACAGCCAGAGCATCACAAAAGCAGCTGTTTCAAGAGTAGGGTCTTTTGCTGTTCTGCACACTTAAGAAGCTGTTTGTGTCTTTCTGATTTAACACTGGATGAGTCTAGATTACAGAAGAGGAGGCCATGAATTACTTTTTGTATGGTTTTCAGCAGTTTTGGTTTCAAAATTTGCTGAGAGTGTGCCAAAAAATAGAAGCCTGCCCCACCCCCAAAATAAGCAGCTAAATTAATCTATAATGCAATATTGTAGATTTTTTTAATGGCATTAACAACAATTAGTTATTTTTCCATCTCATGGAATTGGTGAATCTAGACCCTTGCTTCTCTTGCTGAAGCAGCCTTCATTTTTAATCACAAATACAGAATCAATTTGAGTCTGAATTAGGGTATGTACATGGCATTTTCAGTCATTCAGTTTCCACCTATCATAGCTAGCAGTTTGAAGGGCTTGACCATTATGGTTTTTTTTGGATACTACTAGCCCACATTATAAAAGAACTCATAATTGTCTGTTCAATTTAATTACAGATCTTTGAAGACTATAATTCCATTAAAACCAGAATAGATATTACAGAACAAATTTTAAAATACCTACCTGAAGGCAAATATTCATACAATGTTCTCCATTCTTACAGAAAGGCCATTCTTACTAGTCCAGTTAGCTGAGAACAGGTCTGATCCTGCTGGCACTGAGGCCACACAAATGTTAACAAGCCAGCTGGGCAGAGCAGCTCCTACCCTGAGTGCTGCTGCCTGCAGAAGGTGGAGAGGCAGGCTGCAGTTCATTTACTTGTGGTGTGTGAATGAACTGGGCATAGCCAAGCTTTATCTCGGTCTGGCCCCATTTAGCAGCCAGGTTCGTAGAAGGATGCTTTAGTGCTTCACTGGAGAAAAAGACTGGGGCAAGTGAGTTGTTCCTTGTATCTGAGCTTGGATTTTCAGTGTGGAAAGTATGTGTCCAAGCAACAGACAGGCTGTGGCCAACCAGAAGCAAACCATGTGCTTTGGGCAGTTGTACTGCAGACACTACAGAAGTCAGAGAATAGATCTCACTACAAGACAGATGTTCTTAAAACATGTTGGAGCAGCTAGTGGTTAGCCTTCAACTGAGCAACTGTATGGCATGAAGTAACCTGAAGGCATGCTCCACTCCCTTGGTCTGAGTGTAGATTTCAGGCATCTCAACACAATAAGCGCTAAAACAAAAGTCATTCTAGCCCTGTAAGAGAGAGGTAAGTAGGGATAGCAGTAGTGGTGAGAAAGCAGGAGTTAGAGGGTGTTGAGAGGAATAAATGTGCTCAGATTAAACAGCACTGGAGTATGGTAAAAGCTGGATTGATCATCAAAAGATAAAAATATAGGCATCATTAACTTGACTGATCTTCAAATTCAAAGTAAGCCATCTCCAAACCAGATTTGTCAAAAACTGAGAGAGGCATAACGAGGGAATTTTTGCAGCACACAATTTTCCTAATGTTTCTTACCTGTTATCTTTCAAGCAGCTGGAAAATCAATGATATTTGTCTTTTATCACTATAAAGGCAATATGAAGAAGCTTCTTTTTCCACCTCACCCAACTAAACTAAGAATGGCAAACAAAAGGGTAGATTAATTTTAGGTTAGGATGACTGGAGCGAAAGAAATCTGTTCCATTTTGGGCGTAGTGCAAGTTTTAGGAATTTCCCATTAGAAAACAAACTGAACCTTTTGACACGTAGGCATTTAAGAACTTCAACCTTAATTTTTTTTAAATCTCATTTTAATTATAAAACTTTGTCCTTTTTTTTTAGTTATATAAGTACCCCCAAGTCTTACTGCTTCTCTCGTGCTTCCATCATCTTTTTTTATATGAGGGAATACTTTATATTTGCTCAGTTTATATATATAAATTTTCCAGTTGAGATGAAGTATTCACATCTACTTCTAGAATTATCATCAGAACATTATCTTTTGACCTGCAATGATAAGAGTGTGAGATGAGATTCAAATGAGTGCTTTTTCTAAAAGAAGACTACTTTGAAGGTACTTTCAGACATAGCGAAGGATATTCTAAGGAAAAAGGATGTGGAGAATATGTTATCTTCTCACTTGATTCACTGTATGCACAATCTCTGCTTGACCAGATTTTTGCTGTGATACTTTAAGATGTTACAGCTCAGTTTGTTTGCATTCTTCCATGAGAGTTTGGTTCTGCACTGTCACAGCAGGAAGGTAATCATTGGCTGGGTCTTGAATGCTTGTAAGAATCTGACCTATTCCTCGGCTGATTCTCTGCCCATATGACCCACTGCTGTTTTTGGCTGACATTGTCTGACCTCTGTAGACTTGAGCCTGATGCTCGCATATACCAAACTTGCTTAGCAGGATAAACACATCTCTACGGAAAGCTTTGGTGAAAATCGCATAAAGAAAGGGGTTGGCACAAGAATTGAGGGGGTAGAAAAGTACCAACAAAATCTTGGAATTGGTGACAGTTATCAATGGTTTGTTCATAATGGCAGATAGAGCATGGAAAGAGATGGGAGCCATGCACAGAAAGTCCGTGAAAATCAACACAGCCATCCGCTTGGCAATCTTGGTGTCTTTGTCCCCTGACTTGTACTGAGGGTTTCGCACAGTTACATAGATCTTTATATAGCAGGCACAAATAATGACAAAAGCTATAATGTTGCATATTAAAACGAAGACGACATAGGCTTCAGCCACTGGTGTTTCAGTGTCCATAGGCAAGCAGATGCTGACTTTGCTGTAGCTGCTGACTCCAAGCAGTGGCAGAAGGGCAAGCAGAATGCATGAGAGCCACCCTCCCAGCATAATAAGCAAAGCGTGCCGCAGGCGAATCTTTCGGTCTGGGCGCATGGCAAATGTGATGGCGTACCAGCGCTCCAGGGTGATCACAGTCAGTGTGTATACAGAAAGTTCGCTAGCAAAGACTGTGAAAAAGCCAGCTGTGTTGCAACCAGGCCCAGTCTGCCACTCTATGGCATGGTTATAGTATTCTGACCTGGTGTATAGATCCACTGAAGCGATCAGAAGGAGGTATAACCCCATGCAAAAGTCAGCAAAGGCCAAGTTACACATCAAAAAGCGTGGTACAGTCAATTTATAATGGCTGGTGAGAAGGATGAAAAGGACGAAAATGTTACCTAGGATAGCAAGCAGGTTCACAAACCACACCACAATCCTTAGAAATTGATATCCCATTATATCCTCGCAGGGATTAAATTCATCAGGCTCTGGCGTGCATATGACGTCCTCACTGCCTCCACAGACAGGATAGTCATAATGGCTGTCAAAGGTCTGGACATCTTCCATTTGAGGGTTCTTGAGCTCTTTTCCAAAGCCAAGATTTCCTTCTCCATGCTCTTCCAAAAAAATGTAATAATGGGGATTTTCATGAAAATTTGTGAACTTTGTGTTTGTGTCATACACAGCATCGGTGTGGTCTGTGTATTCTTCTGCATAATCTTTGTAAAATGGACCTCCGAGAGCTTGGACTGATCTCTTATGAAAGCTGTGGCTGACACTGTGATTACAAGTCAGGTACTCCAGTATCCTGAAAGAGTAGAAGGGGAAATAATTTCTGTCATTTGCAGTCTGATTGGAGCACAGCGAGTAATCAAAGGGAATGCTTCAAAAGCAAATCACCATGAATGAAAACATAGCTATAAAAATGTGATTGGATGTATTTCTGTTAACAGAACATATAGTGTATAATAAGCTTGAGCATTTCTGGGCTCTTCTTATTTTAACTATATTTTTACTTTCTCTGTTGCTATCAGCTATCCCCAGTAGTAACATGACTTGTTTAGTCACCGTAATCCTTCTTGCTTTCTGGGATCTACATTCTTAGTAGGTAACAAGACACTTATCTACTGTTTATAACTTCTTAGATAGTACACACAGTTCTTCAGTGAAAAACAGTTCTTTTTCGCTGTTGCTTACAAATCAATTTCTCTCAGAACTTCCATCAGTTTGATTTCTGTTCTGTAGGTTCTTCACAGCTAACTAGCAGTGCAGTGATTTGGAATCCTGTACCTCATGGTGTGATGCAACTGTATTTCTAGTAAAAAAAAATTTCAGTAGCCAAAAGCTTTTCAGTTAGAAAACATACGAGACTTGAGGCTATAATCCCTACCACGATTTTTTCCGGGCCTTACTACAGCACAATAACCTTTTCTTTTTTCTTTCCCTTTAATTTGAAGGGATATTTCAAAGAACATCATCTATACCTATATACATATACCATATATACAAAAATGTCAATAGATGTAATTTTGTATTAATAATAAAACATTGTCCTCACTTACAAACTTAAAAAAAATGACAGTGAAACTCACCCACTTTTTTTTTTCCAGCTCTTGAAAGCACAACAGTGACTTGGATATGATAGGTCAGCTCGCATTAGCTGAAGAAATATCTTTACAGCTGGTAGTTTCTTTAAAGTCCATGTATTTTTGGCCATTAATTCTTTGAGGCTTTCCAGTCCTTTGGCTGGAAGGTTAGCCACAGCTGTTCTGGAGACATCCCTGCATAAAGACAAAAGCAAAAAGACAAATGTAAGAATATTCACTGACTGGATCAGAACTTTTTCAGATCCTCCCAGTATTACAGGAGTTTCACAGAATTCTACAGCAAAAATCAAATCCAGGAGAGATGGGGATTTCATATTGCCTTCCTAAGTTCTGCTACTATTCAAGTTCAAGTAGGTTATTAATTTCCCTGTGATTTTATTTTGTCTTTCAAAGCTCTTGTCTTTAACGTTTCATAGTGCAGAATATGAATGATAAAGAAATATAAAGACTTTTTAAATTATGCCTTTAAAGCCAACCACATACAAATGCATATACAAACAAAAAGTTTTCAAAATTCTTCAAAGAAATTACATCTTCCATTGGAAGGGTTTTATTCCCTTAAACTTCTTTAGACTCCTTTTAATCTAGTGACACACCAATAGAAAGTATTGCAATTACTAAAAGAATTTTCTTTATATACTGAAGTGAAAATCTTCTTAGTTCATCCTGAATCTCTCAGAAAATTGAGTATTATGTTTATTACATTCTACTTGTCTGCTGAGGTGGGCTCAGCAGACAATTGATGGGGGAGGTGGCTTTCCTTTAGAACTGCCAGAAGAATGTCATCTTATCCTGCTAGTGTTTTCTATTCAGTTTTTGCTTTGTCCCAAAATATACTGATGCTTGAAGTCAAGGTGTTCTCAGAGTTACACTCTGTGAAGAAGTAAACCTGTAAAAAATTCTAATATAGAAACATTGTTTGAGCACTTTTATGCTGAACACCCCAAAAATAAATAATTCAGCTTTTACTTCTAAAAGCTTCTTTGCTATCATACATATTTGAGTATGTCACAATAAGTTGATTTCAACTGCATAAAATTCTTTTTTGTTCTTCTGAAGTCCTTTTTGATATGTTTCTACTAAGATCCTGAGCTGGCTCTTAGAAGAGTCTGAATGCTGCCTGCTATGATTTTACCTTCTAAAGAATCACAGAATAGTCGAGTTTCCAGATCATCCAGTTTGACCTCCTTGCTCAAAACAGGGTCATCTGGAGCAGGTTGCTCAGAGCCGTGTCCCATTGACTTCTCAGCATCTCCAACACTGAAGACTCTCCAGCAATGTATTAAAACGTTTGATCACTCTCACAGTAAAGAAATTTTTTCTTATGTTGAAATGGACTTCCCTGGATTTCAGTCCCTTACTCAACTAGGGGACTTCCTCCTTTTTGTTTTTCAGTAATTTCCTCATTTTCACAGAATCACAGGTAAGGTTAGATGGGGCCACAGTGGGTCGTCTGGTCCAGTCTCCCTGCTCAAGCAGGGTCATCCTAGAGCACATTGCACAGGATTGCATCCTCAGTGGGAGGCTCCCCAAGCATTTTGGGAAATCTGTTTCAGTACCTGCACAATAAAGTTCTTCCTCATGTTCAGGTGGAACTCCCTGTACATCAGTTTCTGCCCACTGCCTCTTGTCCTATTGCTTGGCAACACTGAAGAAAGTCTGGATCCTTCCTCTTGACACCCTCCCTTCAAATATTGACATTGATAAGGTCGCCGCTGTCCTCTCTTCTTCAGGCTGAATAGGTCCAGCTCCCTCAGCCTTTCCTTGTAAGAGAGATACTCCAGGCCCTTAATTGTCTCTGTAGCTCTCTGCTGGACCCACTCCAGGAGCTCCATGTGTCTCTTGCACTGAGGAGCTCAGAACTGGGCATAGCACTCCAGACAGGGCCTCATTAGGGCTGAATACAGGGGCAGGATCACCTCCCATAACCTGCAGGCAATGCTTTTCCTAATGTACCGCAGGGTACCACTGGCCTTCTTGGCCATAAGGAAGGCCACACTGCTGGCTCATGGACAGCTTGTTGTCTAACGGGACCCCCAGGGCCTTCTCTGCAGAGCTGCTTTCCAGCAGGTCAACCCTCAGCCTGTGCTGGTGCATGGGGTTATTCTTTCCCAGGTGTAGGACTTTGCGTTATCCTTTGTTGAATTTCAGACAGTTCTACTCTGCCCACCTCTTCAACCTGTTGAGGGTGGTTGAAGTTCCCCATAAGAACCAGCACCTGTGACTCTGAGGCCGCTTCTGTTGCTGCCTGGGCCTCATCCACTTCCTCCCCCTGTTCAGATGGCCTCTGGCAAACACGTACAACAGTGCTACCCTTACTATGTCACCCTTCTATCCTAACCCATAAGCTCTCAACTTGCTCATCATCCATCCAAGACAGAGCTTGATACATTCCAAGTGTTGCTTCACATAGAGGGCAACTCCACCACCATGCCTTCCTGGTCTGTCTTTCCTAAACAGTGTGTAGCCCTTCTGACTGCATTCCAGTCATGCGAGCTATCCCACCATATCTCCATAATCGCAGTGAGGTCACGGGTCTGTGACTGCATACAGATCTCTAGTTCCTCCTTTTTGCTCTGCAAAATAGTACTGCATCTATTGGTGTGCAGGCACTTTATAGAAGTATTTGATGGTGTCATTATCCCAGTAGGGTTGCAAAGGGATGCCCCATAGTCCTGTCTTGTGGTTATATCTTTGGATGCTTGTATTCCCTCTGACATCTCCCTTTGCTGCTGGGTGGTTTCTATAGCTCTCCCCTTCCTTGTTTCTGCTGAGCCTGACTATGTTCCTATTCCCTTTCAAATGTAGTTTAAAGCTCCCACAATGACACCTGCTAACTTCTGAGCTAAGATCCTTTTTCTCCTTTGAGACATTTTATAGCACTCGCCTTCTGAAGAAAAACATCTCTATAAACTTGGAACAGATCTTACCGGCAACCCTCACAGGTGTCCATCTCATGGTGGTGGCAGCTATCTGCAAGTAGGTAAGGTGGTTAAATGCTGTGTGATGGGAGATGCTAAGACTCTTTAGAAGGGAAGTAATATCTCACAATATCTTGGGAGTTCTTTGAAGGCATACTAGCACAAGCTATGGAGAAAGATGATCTTGTTTGTGCAATGAATTGCGATTTCTGAAAAGCCTTTACAAAAATCAGATACCAGGGGCTGTTGAGGTAACTAATCTGTTATGTGTCAAGGGGAACGGCTATCCTGAATTAATTAACAACTAAAAGAATGGGGGAAAAGCCTGAGAACAGGTAGCAATTTTTCATGCTAGAGGAAGAATGGAAAATTACTTGGTATCTGAATATACAGGCCACTGCAGCAAGGTCCTCAGAGTTTAGGCTACTGCTGGTACTACTGAAATACTCATAAACTGTCTGGAAAGAAAATGAGAGGAGCTGCAACAAAGCTCATTTCTTACACAAAGTAATACAAAGTAGTGAAAGCTAAAGGTCTAAACAAGCAGAAGGCTTCTGCAATAATACATAACTGAGCAGTAAAATAATTGCTATGATTCAATATTGATGAATGCAAAGTGCATTTAGGAACAAGCAGTTTAGGTGTATGAGGATGACAATGGGGTTTAATTTAGCTAGCACTCTGGAAAGATCTGGGAGTCCTCTGCAAATGTCAGGTCGGTCAGTGCTTTTAGTAATGTTGAAGGGAAATAGGACGTTAGGAACTTTTGGGAAAGGAAAAGAAAATAGAACAGAAAAGCTTCACCTTGTACATTTAATATGACTGTAATAAATATTATATGCAGTTCTAAAAATACTATATGCACTTAAATTAGAGCATGGAAAGCCACAGCTAGGATGATAAAAGTATCAAATTGTTTATATATGAAGCAGATAATAAGGAGCAGATAAGAGCTTTTCTCTTGGAAAGAACTATGACTGGAAGCAGTAGTAGACTATAGGGCCATGCATATTGGTAATGATTAATTCAGTCTTGTGAGATGAGTTTTGGAACATCCAAGAATGTGGGGCAAGAGACTGAAAAATAAGAAAAGATGTCATCTTTTCACAAAACTGCCTCGTTCCATTGTGAAAGTCAGTGCCATGGTTCATTGTGCAGGTCAAAAAACCAAAGTAATGAGGACGGTATACCTTTTTGTTTGGGTTTTATTCACAGTTGCGTAATGTTCCAATCAGAAATGTCTGGGTCAGGAAGAGCACTCTGGGGGACAAGGACTCTTGTCTTGGAGACAGCTGGGAGCTTCTCTGGGGCCCTGGCTGCACAGGGAAAGGAGCTGCAGCTCCTGGAGAGCTGCGAGCAGATGGGAGCAGCCAGCCCAGGGCTCAGGGAATGGAAACTATTTCGCAGGAAGCAGAGGTCTGTGCAAAGGTCTGTGGCAACTCAGAGCATTATCGAGTGATGTTAAAAATCTGAAAGAAAGATCTGTTCAGTGAGAGGAAAGGGCTTGGAAGAATTAGTAATAAGACTATGTAATTTCTGTTCTATCTTACTGAATCCTTTGAACTCTTATGTATATGCTTATGGCTGTGTATTTAAGCAGTTAGGTATTGCAGGTTTTGTTTTCAAGCGCTCTGCTTGTTTTATACTGGGGAATTTGGGTAAAAGTTACAGGCATAGCTGCCTTGAAGTTCTTGTTGTCTTAGGATTAATCCTGTTGCGGAGCTAACGATAGATGGTGGGTCCCGTCCATGGACCATATTAAGCACAATAGCTGAGAAGGTTGGAAGTTTCCAAAGTTCCCTGTTTGGGAAGTCCCTAAACTGCTGGCATGGTGTCTGCCGCCAAGAAGTCTTGTGACCTCTCTGTACCACTGCTATTGCAAATCAAAAAACCTTCTGGGAGTCTGGTGATAATTTGGCTCCCAGTGGAAGATAACTTCTTCATTATTCTGTCTAGGCCCACACTTTGTTAGTGACAAAGTGTGTGTCAGATGGCCAAGAGGAAAGTGTGGGATTGTCAGGGATTTTTTACCTTACAAATCTGATCTTGATGATTATCTATTCAGATTCACAATTAATTTCAAGCAGTATAGCAGCTGTCTTCAAACTAGAACACATGGGATTGAAAAGATTTATAAATAGTTACTCATCTTCAGAGCCGTTTGAATCCAAGTAACTGGAGCTTGCCAAGACTATAGTATCTGTGTCTGCATTCATATAGGAGGCACATTTTCCTAAATGATTTCTTTACTGTGTGCCATTGTGTAGAATCATAGAACATTAAGGTTTGAAAAGACCTTTAAGATGATCATGACCATCAGTCTAGCACCACGACCATGCCCTTAACTGCCACGTTTTTCGAACACTTCCAGGGATGGTGACTCCACCACTTCCCTAGGCAGCCTGTTCCAATGCTTTACAACCCTTTCTGTGATTTTTTTTCCCCCTAATATCCAATCTAAACCTCCCCTGGTGCATCTTTAGAACATTTCCTCTCGTACTCTCAGTTGTTACCGAGTCCTGATCAGTCAAGTATGGACAGTCCCAATCAGTCAAAGATGATCAGTCCTGATTTTGGTCTGCTCAGGAAAACGGGAACTAACTGCAGTTATGTCAGCCTCATTAATACCTAATAATATTGATAACTAAGATGTTTAAAAACAACGATGCTTACATTGCATAGAAGAGTTCTGTTGTGAAGCATTTGGACTTGATGATTTCCAGAGGTCCCTTTCAACCCTAACAATTCTGTGATTCTGTAATTCAGCTACTTCCTCCTTCAGCTGCTTCAGAGCTTTTCTGAGGACAGCCATCCAGTCCTTGTGACTCATTATAATTCATTTTATCACAGTTTCCTGCCTAGCCTCTTTTATAGTCACTTCAGTTTGAGAAAAATCCTCTTGAAAAATCCATCAGACCTCTTGCTCATTCTTTTGTGTTTCTTTGAGTGTGCACCCTCCAACTTAGCTTCCCTGCAGAAAGGCAGTAAATGAACCCCTAACTCATATGACATACCTGGGGAAAGTCAGCATATGTAAAAATAAGTCCTAACTTGCAAACTTCTCTGAGTATTATGCCTAAGATCTGCTCAGCGTCTCCTGGGACTTCTACAAGGCCTTTGACAAATGCTCACGAGGCTGATATGGAAACCAGGCAGCCACACTCCTTGTGCAAGGTGTCAAATGTTCAGGATTATGGTAAAGGCTAGCAACATTCACTTCTAGCCTAGACCCAGACCAGACTTTAGCTTTTAAGTAGCCATGGTCTGGAGCTTGCTCAGGGACTGGAAGTGGTCTGTCTGTGCTAGCGTAGAGTTCTACACTGTGAGGCGTAACAGCAACCAAAGTGCTCTCAACCAATTTTAACATTTTGGTTTGCTAGCTGTTTTACTTCGTCCTCACGTGTTATTTTATAAATATCATGTGATGTTTCTAGGCTGTTGATTATCTTATATGAAATTTACACATTAGTTTGAATGTTAAAGAGATATTGGAGGGCTTCAGATAAATTTGGGAATAAAACATAGCTTATAGTTTCAGAGATGTTTTCTGGACCAACTGTATATTATAGAAATGTTAAACAGGTATGTAGTTGCTCAGATTTTATTTCTTTTTTCCCTGGGTTATTATTTTTTTTGTCTAATTCTGGCTTTATGAAGTCAGAATAGATATAAGAAATAATAGCTTTTGCCAACAATCCTTTTCATTGCTGTAAGCTTGCAATTGTAGTAGGAAATCAAGTAATAGCAATAATTCAAAAGACAGATAATTAAGAAAAAGAGATTGAATGCATCATAGTACAATTGAGAATTTTTATGTAATCATATACAAATTTCTGATTACAATAGTTAAAAAAGCATAAAATATATAATAAGTACATAATACATGGTCTTAGACTGCAGATATTATCTTATTCTCTACTGAAAGATATTTTAAATCTACAAATTTGCATTGTTTGATTAGCAGAAAGCAGAGTGCCTGTGTTGTTTGAAGACTTGCTTGTGCCCAGTGATAGGAACAGAACAGAACCTCCTAAGGTAGGACCCATTCTTAGATTGGGAAATGATGCTTTAAAGAGCAATTTTGCATTCTGCAGAGAATTAACTACTCATATGTATCTTCTGTGACTGTAATGTTTTGAGTTTGGACTGTGTGTTTTGTAAAAGCTAATTGCCTAACAGGCCTGATTGTATTTTTGTTGTACTCTGTTGAACTTTTGCTCTAGGCAGCAGCTCTTGTTGCATTTAGTAAATCAGGTCCACTGAGCTGCTGAATCCTTGCCAAGATTTCATTTTCATATGAAGAGCAATCTACTGTCATTATACTACTATTAAAATAGTTTTCTAAAGGGAGCAATCTGTGTATACATCTATACATCTGAGTATACATCAGTAACAAAGGAACCAGAATTACTGGCATCTGTTTTCCTCTATTCAGTGATCACACTCCCTGCTTCCTCTGCTGTTATAAACTGTAAATTTGAAAAAAAAATTATCCAGCTTTTCAATACCTACTTAAATAAAACATCTAATTAGGTGATCTGAGAGCATGGCCAAACTAACACAACATAAATATAGACAAGCACAATTCTGTAGTTAAATCTTTCTCATTGGTTTTCTTTAAAGTCAAATGGAATATTACCCTGTTAGGGTGGATCTGTGGTCTACATTTCAGACTTTTAAAGTTGCTGTTGCTGCTGAAATACTGGTTGGGAAAAAAAGCACCATCTGTGGGGCAGATGTTCCATCCACCATAAATTCTTATCTTGATTCAAGAGGGCATAAAGGGAACTCCAGACAATTACTTCTTCCATCTTGCTAAGGGAGGCAAGGTAGAGTTTCTCTTTCAAGCTCCATAAATGTTCCTTTCTTTCTTTTTTTGATTTTTTTCTTCTGCATACTGCTCCCACTCTAAGCAATGCCATTCATTGCTCCAGAAAGAAAGCAATATTCTTGCTATCATTTTCCATAGAGTTAATTTTCAAGACAAAACAATTTTGGAAGTAGAACTTTCTTTTTGAGGAATAACCAATGGCCAGCTAAGAACAGCTAAGTGTCTGAACCAAAAATGACTTAAGAAATTATTTCTTATAATAAGCCAAGCTGTTTATGCTGCCCAAGGGAATATGGAAGGGCTGTATTGGTTAGACTTCTCAGACTGTTATGCAAATTCACAAATCTCTGGTCTTTCTGAAAAGAACTCATTAATATTCGTCGTGATGGTATAGTGGGGAGTGTATTCTAAGGCACCAATTCCAAGGACATTTCTGTCTCCTGTGGGGGATGTTAATGGCCACTGACATGACACGACAATAAATATTAGGGTTCCACTCAGTTTTTGGTTTTGGCTGGTATAAATTTCTTCACAGCATCTAGTATGAGGTTATGTTTTTGGTTTGTGAGTGAAAATAGTGTTGATAATACAGGGATGTTTTAGCTGTCACTGGGCAGGGCTGACAATGAACCAAAGCATTTTCGGCTCCTCACACCATCTGACCGGTGAGGAGGCTGAGGGCACACAAGGATTTGGGAGGGAACGCAGACAGGACAGGTGACCCCAACTGATCAAGGGGTATCCCAGGTCTTTTCACATCATGCTCAGCAATAAAAACTGTGGAAGTTTGCTGGGACAGCCACTGCTTGGGGACTGGCTGGGCATCAGTGAGCTGGTGGTGAGCAATTGTTTTCGTTGCATCACATATTGTTCTTGGGTTCTGTTTGTTTTCTTTCCCCTCTGGGTTGGGTTTTTTGTTTTTTTGTTTGTTTGTTTGTTTGTTTTTCCCCACAGGTGTTTGGGTTTTTTTAATTATTAAACTGTCATTATCTCACTTTTACCCTTCCAATTCTCTCCTCCATCCCCCTGGGTGCAGGGGTGAGTAAGAGGCTGTGTGGAGCTGAGGTTCAGGCCAGGGTTAAACTGTGACATCATACTAAGATCTTTAATTTAGGACTAGCATATCAAAGTACTATGATGTGAAATACTCTGGCTGTTTAAGCACTGTTGATTTACTGTGCTTACCTGCCATTTTTTGCTTTCTGCCTTTGAGAAGCAATACCTGTGTCTCTAATGACACTATCTCTCTTTAGTTATAAGTACTACTGGGACTCTTATTAGCCTTGGAGGTGTATCATTCTAATAGGGGATGGATGGATGGATGGATGGATGGATGGACGGATGGACGGATGGACGGATGGACGGATGGATATTTAGCCTGCAAATATAAAACATCCTGAGATTGAGGATCAGTGGCAGCTGGGCTAGCACAATAATTATAGAAAATTAGAAAAAGTTCAAGTCATTTGAGAGATCGAACTTGAAAATACAGAGTAAGAAGGAAGTTCTTTACAGTTAGATACGCATATCCTAGGAAGTCATCTCTAGCCCCTAAAACCAAGGGGTTTCATGGAGCTCACACTTCTCAAAGTTAGCCCCTGCACAGGGAGCTGAGCTGGCAATGGCCTTAAGCTGAGAGAGGGGAGATTCAGATTAGATATTAAAACATTTTTTTCACTCTTAGGGTGGTCAAACATTGGAATAGGTTGTCCAGGAGGTGATAGAATCACTATCCCTAGAGATATCTAAGGGGCATCTGGATCTGGCACTGAGTGGTGTGGTTTAGTGATTGAGGGGTTGCAGTGGTAATATTGGGTTGATGGTTGGACTAGATGATCTTAAAGGTCTCACCCAACCTTGATGATTCTATGATTCTATGATTCTATGTTTATTGTGGACTGCCCCTCCAGTGTCCAATTATTTAAGGTTATCTGCTTCAGACATATGACTCTATGAATGGTCTGGGCTTTTCTCTCCTCTCAAGACAGTGAAAACCTGGTGTTTCCTAGAACTGGTCTCAGATCCTTTTCCCAAGGACTCTGCTAATAACTTCAGTGGATCTTGTGGTAAAAAGTGATGTGGGGGAAGGATGTGGTCCCATCCCCAGAAGGCAGTGTAATTTAGATGACTGAAGCAAAAGACAAGCTACCATTCATACACAGGCATCTGACTTGAGATGTGGGGAACAGAGAGAGTCAGAGATGTGATGATGACCTTGCCATCAAAGGCCTGTTGCAATTTCACATGGCAAGGACACATCTTTTCTTAGCATAAAGTGGTTATGATCAATATAACTTCTACCGTAGTTCCTGTGTTGCTGGTAACCAGCCTGATTTTCTGGAGTTGGAAAGATTCTGGAAGAAAAATAGTATCTTCTGCAACTTTTGTTATTACAGCTAGCTGCTAGGATTCCTTCTGTGAGCAATAGACTGTTACTCTGCCATGAATATGCTTTTTTCCTGAAGAGCAGAAAGTAAGACTTACTCTTATGTGGACAGAGCTCTACTGGCACCATCTGGTTTTGCAGTGGAGAAGGAAATCCCACTTTCAGTATTTCGGTTCTCCCTGTGATCGGTCGTATGCACTACATTACACATACTGTATGATTTGAGCCAGGCAATATGATTCTTCTGGAAGTTCTTCACTTTAAAGCTTTTAGTTTCATTCTGTATTATTATTCCTAATTTTAGTGAAAAGTTCTTTGCAGGACTATAAAATCAGACTGGAAGCCAAATTACATGAGAAAGAAAAAAGACAGCACCAGAAGTAATTATTTTTCAGTGTAAAATTTTTTCATTCCTTTCAATTTCCTTTACATGTGTGCTGCTAAAGTCCTTATTTTATATGACAATTGTACAGTCATAAAACACATTGTAGTACAGAATCTTTCAGAAGAAAAATTGGTAGGAACAGTGTATATAATTTAAGATGCATGCATTTCATGAGTCAGTTTCCCAAAGCACAACTTTTGTTGCTGGTATTATTTTTTAAACAGGCTATTTCCATCCCTGCTGCTCTGCTCCTAATGGTTGGAAAGTGAAACCTAAAAGGGTATTATTTTTAAAGCTTTCTCTACTTCATTTTTTCCTACTTACAGTAGAGTTGGTCCACTGTGCACTCCCAGAAATGCATCATCATTGATCACTTCCAGGTATTTGTTCTTGTGCAGATAGCTGCAGAAACAAACAAAACACAGGGTCTGGAAACAGTTATCCATAGGTTACAGAAGAAGATCTCCAGTTAACTTGCCTGAACAGATTTACCAAAGCAATATATATAAGTGCCATCCTGCCCCAACAACATATTTAAGCATAATCGGTTTACTTAATTTTCTATGTACCCAAGAAACAAAATACAGGTTTTCCTGTATTTCCTGTATTTCTTTTCTTTTGAAAAGAAATTAATGCCTCAATTAATAAACTTATTTATTATCATTTTTTCAAATATTTTTCTCCCACTGTCATGCACATAAAGACACATGCATGCACACTGTATCTTCAGGTACATATGTGTGATGCTGAGGTAAAATAGGTTTGATTTCTTTCACCAGAATGAGATACAGGGAATTACATTGTTACAGAATTACAGAATATTCTAAGTTGGAAGGGATCCACAAGGATTGAGTCCAACTCTTAAGTGAAAGGCCCATAATGGGATCAAACCCACAACTTGGACATTATTAATATCATGCTCTAACCAACTGAGCTAACAAATCATGAGCAAAGAGTAAAATAATTTCTTCCATGTTTTGAGTTTGATAGAAGTTTTAAATGCTTTAAAATCTTCATAGTCAAGTGTAGGTTACCTTATCCAGGCCAAAAGTTAGGACAGAAATTGTGTTATAAGAAAAGCAAGGGAGGGACTAAGGAGAGTAACTCCAAAGTAAAAAATGGGAAAGCCATGAACAATTTCTTGAGTACGCAGGCAACACTTTCCTGAAATATGGAATGCTACAAATTTCTCCTATCATTACATGATTGATGTAAGCAAAGACCAACATTAATTCCCATAATTCTGTAGACTGATGTATAATATCATATGGATTCAGAAAGTAGGGAATTCAGAGTTGAGTTAAAGGTGCATG
Organism: Dendrocincla tyrannina; assembly: GCA_035047865.1. Lineage (NCBI taxonomy): Eukaryota > Metazoa > Chordata > Aves > Passeriformes > Dendrocolaptidae > Dendrocincla > Dendrocincla tyrannina. The sequence goes on along the minus strand of JAWWMP010000165.1, from coordinate 43,271,905 downwards.
ATTAAAGACAGGCAATGCAAGGGTACTGAACACTCAAAAAATTTACTTAACCCAAATGGCACAGTCATCATTAAATTAATTTATGAGGTTTTAGATTTAAAAGTGACTGATTTAGAACGAATCTTCTGTGGGGTTTTTGTTTTGTTTTGTTTTGTTTGTTTTGTTTTTTTTTTTTGTTTTTTTTTTAGGCTGAATTCCTGTTTAACATGATCTGAAACTGTGATTTGAGGAACTCATAGATACATGGATCACTATTGCAAGTAATTCAGTGAAGTTTCAAATTGCTTTGGAGAGACTGTGCATTTCTGTCTGAGACTTTTGTTCTCACAGCCTAGTAGAATTTACAGTTTTTGTGAAAAGATTTGGGGGAAATAATTGGTTTCAATAGCTCTCCAGTTGTAGGTGTCCAAAAGAACCCTGCTGCAGGAGCAGCAGGAGCAGAGTGTTGTGTTTTACCCACAGCTGGCAACTAAGAACCACTCAGCTGCTTGCTCACCCCCACCTCCCAGTGGATCAGGAGCATAGCTGGAAAGAAGGTAAAACCCGTGTATTAAGAACAATTTAATAACTGTGGGAAAAACGTAATGGAAAGGGAGACAGCAAAAAGAGAGGCAGAAATAAAACTCCAGAAGCTTCAAGTGGTTGACGATACTCTCCACCTGCTGACTGATGCTCAGCTGGGCCCTCAGCAGCACTTGGACCCTCCCAGTCAAGTCCCCCGAGTTTATATGATGGGCATGACGTTCTATTGTAAGGAATATCCCTTTGGCTGGGCTGTTCTGGACGTGCTCCCTCACGGCTTCTTGTGCACCCAGTCACTGGCAGAGCTTGGGAAACTGAACAGTTCTTGACTTAGGGTAAGCACTGCACAGCAACAACTGAAACCATCAGTGTGTTATCAACATTGTTCTCATACTATATCCAAAACACAGCTCTGTACCAGCTCTATGAAGAAAATCAACTCTTTTCCAACCGAAACAAAGTCACCCAGGTATCCTGCTGTTCTGACAGAGTAACAGAGGGCATACAGCCCTGAGCACATTTTATGAGTTTCTGTGAAGAGCTGATACACACAGAACATGATGACATGGGAAAATAAGTGTCATTTTTATGCATAAGGTGTCAGCTTGTGTATTAGTTGGGTATATTTGACACATTAAAAAAATGTGGTTTTGGAACAATTGTCCAGCTAAAATGGACTTCACAAAATACAGCAGGCATGTTAATTCCCTTGACGAGATGATTCCTCATGATTATCCAGGAGGGAGAAGGACTGCAGTTATATGCAGCTAGATCTCCTAACATACAGACAGGAATATGCTGAATTAGCTGAACAAAGAAAAGAGACTGAAGATTAGATTGCAATACATACATAATACATACAAATGTGTGTCTGTATATACACGTACATGTGGATACTACTGTGATAATTCTTTCCCTAAAACAGCAATTAAACCCTGGGTGGTGTTTTTACTTAATTCAATCAACATCTGTCACAATGTTTACAAGAGAAACAACTTGCAGACGTCAAATTTAGTCATGCCTTTTAACTTAATTTAGATGGAATTTGAAATCTTACGATGAGATTAAGAATCATTTGCCAAATACAGTAGTCCCTGGAGGAGGATGGAGTTGCATCTAGTTTGTTTGGCTGAGGGGAGCGAAGCCCAAGTGTTTTGTTTCTATACTGTGATGAAAAGAGACCTATGAGAGAAGGTTGAACCAAGGGAGCAAAGGGGATGGTACAGCTGCAGGACCACACTTTGAGGCAGAAATGTGATGCAACCCATTAAGGAGGAGAAGACAGAAACTGTCTAGGAAGGTTTTAGAGGGATATGTCTTTTTCCCTTGAAGTAATGGCAAAATAACCAATCCTGTAAAGGCTTCCTTGATGAAATAATGACAAAATTTTCAGTACTGTAAAGGCACTGAAGGACTAAGATGCTTAGGCAGCAGAGACTCATAGCACTTTTGACTATTCCATTTATAAATTTTATCAATTTTCTGCCTAGTGGACAAAAGTATGGCAACAGTGGGTGACCCAGGCCCAATAACAAGCTTCAGGATTATTTGACATTTTACCAACAAGGGCACAGAGCTGGTGGAGGCCTTGTAAAGCAAGAATGAATAAAAATATGACTGCAGATGGTGACCATAAAACATTGCTCAAGAGAAAACAATGTGGTCCTCAGTCCAACTAAAGACATAAATTTTGTAAGGATTGCAGACAGGCTGCATTATGGAAGTCATGTTTCACACAGTAGAGTAATTTCATAAAATTTCAGACTGCAGTTGGCACAGAAATTATAAGATGACCAGACCTATTAAAGACACTAAATAAAAGGAAAAAGCATCTGATCCTACTTATGTAGATAGTAACACCTCAAGCGGAGAGGAATGTTTGGTACTCTATTATAAACATTTACAAGTTAGCATGTGATGTAGCTATAGGAAGGCAAAAAGTGCAATAGAAAGATGATCACAACCAATTTCAGAGGATGTCCATAAAGTTCACAGAACCACAGAATATTCTGAATTGGAAGGGACCCACAAGGATCATCAAAGTCCAGCTCCTGGCCCTGCCCAGGACCCCCCCCCCAAGAGTCACACCATGTGCCTGAGAGCGCTGGCTTTTTGAACTCTGTCAGGCTTGGTTGCTGTGACCTCTTCCCTGGGGAGCCTGTTCCAGTGCCCGACCACCCTCTGTGTGAATAACCTTCTCTGAATATCCAGCCTAAACCTCCTCTAACACAACTGCAGGCCATTCCCTCAGGTCTTATCACTGGTCACCACAGAGAAAAGAACAGTGCCTGGCCCTCCTCTTCCCCTCCCAAGGAAGTTCTAACTGCAGTGAAGTCTCCCCTCAGCCTCCTCTTCTCCAAGCTGAATAGATCAAGTGCCCTCAACTGCTTCTCTAGAGGTTTCCCCTCTAGACCCTTCACTATCTTTGTAGCCCTTTGTAACTTTCTAATAACTTTATATCTTTCTTATGTTGTGGTGCACAAAATTGCACACAGTACTCGAGGTGAGGCTGCAGCAGAGCAGAGCGGGACAGTCACCTGCCTTGACCAGCTGGCAAGCTGTGATGTGGAAAAAAAAACAAGTAAAGATTCTAATCTTGTCCTGGTTAAAAGTCATTGGCAAATTTTTCATAACATTCACTGGGTATAAACTTATATTGATCACCATAGTGAGAAATGAGAAGTAAATGCGCTTCCATCTGGGTTACACAACAGAAAGTCTTAGGGAGCCAAACCAGAGTAATACTTCTGGCATGTTATTCGTTGGATATTACCCATGACTTAAGCCTTGTTTCTTACACAGGAAAATAGCTTACATCACCTTCTCAACTATTGTTGTTTGAAATAAGCTTTTATTCTTTAGAAATATGTGGCATTCTAGTATCGCCTGGCATTGTGTTTTCTGAGAACTGACTTTCGTATTCTGTAAATGGCACACTATTGTGAACATTTCCTTCAGTGTACAAATTTCCTCGTGATTTTATCTGCAAAACAAATACAAAAATTAAAACCAGAGCAAGAGTTAAGAATTAATCCAAGATTTCAACATCTAAATTGTAGTTTTGAAGGACACAAAAACCTGCTTGACCTAATAAAACCTGTCTGCCTTAGTTACTATACACTATGATACAACCAGATAATTTCTTATCCAATTTTGAAATATTTTTCCCTGATATTTGAGCACCATAGTGAGTAATAAACCTGAAATTTAATAGTCTACATACACAATAAAAACCTTCAAACTTACAAATAGAAACAGCTAGAGACTTTAGGAAGCTCACAACCACATGTTACTAAGGAGGGGCTGCAGTGTTAGCTGCCAGTTCTCACATCAATGAGTCAGGCCCATCAGAATGTACAATTTCCTGAAGCTAATTGATTTCAGTTGTTTAAGCCTTTTTATTTTGATAGGTACTGCTTTTAAATGGAAAGAATAAGACTTTGGTAGATATTCATTTGACAAAGAAAGCTTATGTAGAGCCAGTATAATTTCTTCTAAGAGTGCATTTGATCCTGATACCTAAATGATATACAACATCATTTAAATACACTGCAGAAGGGAAAATCACAACCGTAGTATCCACATGTCTAAATAAATGTTTTGAATCCTGGAAATCAGGATAACAGTCATTTTAGAGAGTTGGTGGATGGCAATTAGATAGACATGAATACCACAGAGCAAAGTATGCTGGAAATCTGTAGTAATAAGTGCTGAATCCAGAGTAGGAAATGCTGATAATTTCATAGTGCTGTAAGTAAAGGAAGGCTTTTTCTCCTTTTTTTAAGTCCAGTCAGATTAGTAAGCTAGATATATCAGTGACTAATATAGAGTCTCTATGGGCTCAAGATCCAGGGGCAAGTGGGAAGAATATTGTGTTAAGTCTCAGTCCCACCAGAAAACAACATGACTGCGGTATGCAGGACCTTCTGAGGGCATGAAACACTAACAGGACACTTCACGTTTTATGTAAGAGCAGACAACGTCATGTCAGGACATGACAGACATAGTGAATATTCAGACATTGCCAATGCATGCTTCATAAAGCAACAGGTTAGAGAGTCTGCATGAGAAAAAGCAGTTTTTGATTTCATCTTGAGTGGCACTTGCTGTTTCAAAATGTTAGTGTCTCAGTTCTCTTTCAGAAGAGCAACCACCACGTACTGATATTCAGCAACTCTCTAGGATCAAAAAAGCTAGAAAGGCAAACACAACAATAATCTCCAAATATATATGAGAAAACCTTCAAAATAAACAGAAGTGTGAGAGTTACATTATTGAGGGCATTGTGGGAGCTCTTTAGGGATACCATTTTGGAAATACAGAGCAAGCATGAAAAGCAAGAGTTGTCGAAAGAAAAACAAAATCCTGAACATTCAAAATAATCAAAATTTTCAACTGAGATGAAAGACTGAAAAATACTGAATTTATTTTTACCAAAAGTGTACTTTCTTCTGGGGGTAGAGGATATGAATGCAAAATGCTGACCAGCTACTTCAACTAAATAACATATAGTGCCAAATAGCTTTCTTTAAGTGTGAAAGATTTTTATTTCTCTTCTTTCCTAGTCCAAGGTCATGCATACCATGCCCTATAATGCAGCTGCACACCTTTCTTGGTGTGTTTTTGTTTTGTTTTGTTTTGTTTTGTTTTGTTTTTTTGTTTTTGTTTTTTAAAAGCTGGATTATTTCACTGATAAGGTTTTACTGCAGTCCCACAACAATTTTATCAGCAAGGGTGTGATGGAATAAGAATGAACAGATAGATTAGGGAAAAGGGGAGATTTTGCAAAATTTTCTTCCATTTTCTTAGTTATCATGGTTTTCTTAGTTAAAATTTTCCCAGTTACAAAACAAGTAAAGTTGCCAAAGTTCCTAGCTGGAACACCTCACTGGCTGATGGAATTACATGTTGTCTGCTCGCTTGCCTTCAGCTTCTAGTTTTAAAATAAGGCAGCAGAGCTTAAGAAACAAGAAGGTTATTGTGTTGGCCACATCTTTAAGTATCACCACTATAGTATTAATTGGGCTCTGGACATGTCACATGTTAATGTATTTATGCACCCAGTTGGATTATGAAATTAAGATTAAAGAAAGGGAGAACAGGCAAAAGAGACGCATTGGTAAATGAGCAGTACTAGGGATTCATCATATGATTTTTCCACACAACTGTTTATCTTGAATCTGAGCTGAGCCAAGCATTATAAGTGAACACTGGAAGTGTATACCAAAGTAAATATATTCTTTTGGAGTTTACTTTTCTAATTAGATTTTGAGATCACACTTTCCATTTCAGTAATTTAGACTGCTCTGTAAAAGCTCATCACAAATATATTTTGCCATTCACTGAAAATATGTTTTAAGAACTCTTTTTTCCCCACCAATTTCCTTACAGAAATAAACACTAGTGCAGCAACACCACTTTGTAGAAGTCTGCAGGAGTGATGCAGTTTATGGACCTTAATGATGGGTTAAAATGAGGAATTCAAGTTTCAGGTGAACACTTTTCAGTAAAAGTGTCATTCAGCCCTTCATTCCTGGTTTCTTATTTCCCTGCCTTTATAAAACTTGTGCAGCACTACGATGGTTTGCTATCAAACATAGATCCTTGTTGGATGAGAAGATCAATTTGGTAGTGCCATTTTTCAATATGATGATGGAGACCATTTATGGAGGATTTCACACCTATATCTGCATTGATTTTTTTTGACCTTGAATTACATAGGCATTTTAATAGTGCAAGATTGGTAGAAAGGCACAGTGCTTAGTAGAAGAGAGCCTCCAAGATTCCCAAAATGTCTTCTGATTTATGGATGGAACGTGGAATCTTTGAATAATTTGTCAAAAATTGATTGCTGGTTTTGATGTTTTTCCTTTTTTACCTATTTTCCTCCTTGAGGTTATAATTCAAAACCCATTCAAATTTCCTTCACCCTGTTTCTTTTAGTTTCTTTTGACTTCTATTTTTGTTGAGTTCAAAGGCCCTTGAATCATACCCAGAGGAAAACAGGTACTTCCTTCACTGTATAGTGCTGGATAAACAGGAGTTCCAATTAGAAATGTCAGAACAGACAAAATGAAATATTTGCATTTTGCATTAACTTAATGCTGCTGCTAGAAGCAATAAATCTCCAAGCTTTCACTTAGCAAAATTATACCTTATCTTGTCATATGGTAACTAAACTACTTCAGAAAATTAGTTTAGAAATTTCAGTGTAGTTTTTCAAACAGATAAGGGCTTTACCACTGATGTTCAGCTTCCTAGTTTGCCTTGTAGATCTGGAGTAGTGCTTTGCTCCAAGTAGATATCATATGATTTAATTAGGGGAAAAGTTTGTTGTAATAAACAGTTTTTACTGCTGGTAGATAAAGCCATGAACATTAGTCTACTTTTAGTTATTTTCTTTTTTTTTTTGTTTGTTTGTGGTTTTTTAAAATTTGATGAACTACTGCATCATAGCCAGTCTCTGGAAAGATCCACTTAGGATCATAGAGTCATAGAACATATCAGGTTGGAAGGCACCCATAAGTATCACGGAGTCCAACTCCCTGTTCCTTGCAGAACAACCCAAACCAAAATCGCATGACTATGACCATCATCCTGATGCTCTTTGAACTCTGGCAGTCTTGGTGCTGTGACCAGTTCCCTGGGGGAGCCTGTTCCAGTGACTGACCACCCTCTCAGTGAAGAACCTTCTAATGTCCAATCTGAACTTCTTCTGGTGCAGGTTCATTCCATATTCTTGGGTCCTATTGCTGGTCTCCAGAGAGAGGAAGGAGATCAGCACCACGCCCTCCACTGCCTCCTTCGAGGAAGTTGTCTGCATGAGGTCAACCCTCAGCCTTCTCTCCAGCAGACTGAACTAGCAAAGTCCTCAGGCCTCAAGGCCTTTCACTATTTTGATTGCTCTCCTTTGCACTCTCTAATGATTTGATGTCCTGCTCATGTTGTGATACCCAAAACTGCACACAGTATTCAAGCTGAGGCCACCCCAGTGCAGAGCAGAGCAGGACAATCCCCTCCCTCGACCGGCTGGTGATGCTTTGCCTGATGCCCCCCAGGACACAGTTGGCCCTCCTGGGTGCCAGAGCACCGCTAACTCATATTAAACTTGCCATTGACCAGGTTTCCCAGATGTCCCCCTGCAGGGCTGCTCTCCAGCCTCTTGTTCCTCACTTTGTATGTGTAACCAGGATTACACTGTGGCACATGGAGAATCCAGCAATTGCTCTTGTTAAATTTAATATGATCGGCGATTGCCCAGCTCTCAAGGGTATCCATATCTCTCTGCCCTCTATTCTCAAAGCCTTAAAGAATACTTAAATATCCTTAAAGCATACTAATTACAAAGCTTTTTTTCTAAGAGAAAGCAAGCAGTATCTACAGAAACTAGCGTGTGTTGTCTGCCTCCCTAGTTCTCAGTCCAAAAAGCAGATGTTTAGGACTCCAGATCTTCTAGAACTACATTTTCACTTGATTCTTTAATAATAATGAGAATTCCAAAGAGGCCAGAAGTAATAGCACTTGCACACCATCAGAGAAACATAAAGAAAATTTGCTATAAAACAGTCTCCAACCCATGTTTCATCAATATGTAAGATATGGAAGAGTGAACACACTTCATATATTGGCTCAGAAAGGTTTTAAGTATTACTACATACAGCTTAGAGGGATTCAATCAAGTCACTGGATTAATTTTGCCATGTTTTACATATTGAGATTTCTGTGGGTACTGGTACAAACACTATGTCATCATAAGAAAGGAAGTTTCTCATGTGAAAGTTCAAAGTAACTGAACTATTATGAGTAAAATAAGATCTATTCCAGATCTTCAGTTTAACTCAAACCTTTCAAACGTTAAGTCTAGCTCGTTGTTAAGGTTAAAAAGTGGTTTGGAAAGATTAAGACCATGTGAAGGATGTTAGTATGGAATTCTTGTAAGATTTAAGTCCAATTTAAAATAAAGTACTGAAAATAATCATATCTCTGTGTCTCCCTGGTTAATTTAAGAGCTCATGATGAAGAAATCTCTTTACTCATGAGATTGACAGCCAGACTCGTCAGTCAAGCCTCTGTAGGACCAGAGTAAGCTCTGTCAAAGTGAATGGAACCTCTGGAATTGAGATTTATTCTGTGTTAATGATTGAAGCAGATGACTTTGGCTATGGTGTAAAAAGGATATTCACTCACTAGGTATTAATTTTCCAGAAAATACAATAAGAAGATGAAGGGAAATATGAAATGGTTGATTCATGCTTTTGAGATGTGCATCTCTCATTTCTAATGCAAGTGACTGCTTCCTCTGGATTGCTCCCAGCCCCTTACACCACACTATTTTTTTGTTGGTGAGAGATTTCCGTGAAAGAGCTGCTGCCATTATCAGTGCTGCAATTACTAAAATAAACAGTCTTGTAATAAAACCAGTGTAATTATCTTTCAAATTGTCTTAGAAATGTTACTGATCAAACGAAATTTTGTTATAGCTTCAAACCAGAACAAAACTCACACTGGAATTACCTGCCATGACTTTATTTCTGAGCTATAAATATACATACGAAAGAGAAGCACGCTGCAAAAGTCATTAAGCAATGATATTTTTATTGCTGGTTGAAATTAATATCCTTCCTCCTTAAAAGTAATTCGAATAAGATAGGTGTTGAGATACAGATGTACTCAAAATGGAAAGAAGATCATGAAACAACTTGACGCGACCGGGATAAAGAAGGAGGACTGCAGTTCTCACCAGCAAGATCAACTTTCCGCACATTGGGTTGTTAAGGGTTCCCCAGTTTTATAAGGTTGTTGTTGTAAAGTTAGAACATTCCTATTTTATATTATACAAAATGGAGTTTGTCTTTCCCCTCATCTTTGTTCTACTCCCTGATTGGTCAATTTCTGCCGCAGTGGAGCATTTCCTTTTATGATTATCCCCACTTTCGTTACCTTTTATGGCTATGATCCTCCCAATTCTTCCATTTATGTGAGAGGATTTGCATGCTCCTCCCAAGTTCAACCCCCTTTCCAGAGAGTTCCATGTTCTACCCTAGATAAGCTGGCCACCACTTTAATAAAGTGCCTTTCCACCTCACCCCTACCTGTAGTGTGCCTCTCCTTCTTTCCCCGACAGAGGTCACATCAGATAGGTATTTCAGGACTTTGAATAAGCATCAAGGGTTGGGGTTTTTTTTTTCTGAATGAAGAGAATGATCTGCTACTTACAGAGCATCCAGATTTGTCCCATTAAAAGCATGGCCTTGAATACTGGTAAAACCATTATTGTAGAGTTTGCTGCAAGGAAAAAAAGAATTAAACCAGTCTATTTTAGGTTGCCTCAATACCTGAATACCTAACATATTATGTATCATTTTTCTTGGCAACATCACATTTATGGATGGATGTGTTAATTTTAATCTCTTGAACAAGCAGTAGTTACAGTGCAAGGTAAAACAACTGCCCAGAAGCATTTCTGAATGTACCTGAATCAAGGATACCATGTGACAAATGTACCATCTTTTGCTATAACTTTCCCACTGTCAAACTAAAAGCAAAGAAACAAAATCCTGCTAGGACAGATTAAGAAAGGCTAAAGCAACTAGCAAAATAAGTCTGATTATACTATCAGGCCTGCCTGACTTTTTATAATTTATTCTTTTACTCCCTTAGAGCAAAAGGAATTTTTTTTTTAGAATTTGTTTAGAATTCAATCATTTGCATTCTAGTGCTCTTTCCCCAGTTCATGTCGTAACTCATTACAGTAATTTTCACTCCTCTCAACCCTTTCTTGTGGCTAACATTGACTAGACTTGCATAACTGAACTTTTTTTAACAATTTTCTTTCAAAGATGACTCTACTAATGCCATGTATTAGTTGTTATGGTATGAGCCACTTAGGTTGCAAAAATATTAGACACAGTTCTAACCATGCTGTAGCTTTACAGGGGGAACACTTTGCAAACTTTTTCCTTTCATTTTCTCCAGTATAACCATTCACTGGCATTAGGGTCATACAAAAACAAAACCACTTTAATCAAGACAGTTAAAAGAACAGCAGCAGAACTGATTCAAATTGCTGTCAAAGTACAGGATTTATGCAAACTAGATTATGGATACTGCCTGTCTATGGTGTTTCTCTGTTACAAACTACTAGAGAGTAGGACAGGGATTTTTTTTTCAAACATTTTACCATATGCATTACCAGAGAGGTAATTGCCTTGTGACTTAAACTAGAAGAACTTACAGGGTAAGAGATTCATTACAAAGCCCGTGGAAAGCATTTGGAGGCACTGAAGTCATGTAAGGATTATCTGCAATTTCACTGAAAAGGGAGACAAAATATCACAATCAAACATCTTCCCAACAGAGCTTCTCCAGAACAGCTTTGCTATTAATTTTTCTCTGCCTTGATAATAAATAAAAGGTTAAAATTTAGTTTGTTTAAATGAATACATTTATTATATACATCTTATTATATTATTAATGTTAAAATAAATAAAACTGTTTATTATTATATTATAAATTTAAATAAATTTATTTTAATAAATATATTTTTTTGTTTAAAAGAATGACCTGTTTAGTTATATCTAAGGCCAGAAGATGTATGTGGGATGAAGAACAGCATGTTCCAGCATCCAGGAAGAGAGCTTGTGAGGTAGATGGGTTTTGTAATCCTGGTGAGGTGTGCCAGCCTGTGTTATTATAGTGGCTGCTGGCACACACAGGTCCCTGGTCTCATGAGCCAGAGAATTTAGCAGAGTGAATAACGCTGCAGTGTCAATTGAATAACTCAAAAGGCTTTAGAGCTGAAACCCTGTTCTCTAAGGTCAGATAAGACATCAGATAATACATTATTCAGGACAGAGGCATTGCGCTTTGCAGAACTGCACCTAGCACAAGTGAGATAACTAACTCACTTAGGTGGGATCTAACCTAATGATTCTTCTCAAGTCTTGTCCAAATGACTGTTTTATTATCTGACCAAAACTCTGTTGTAACAAAAGATAGAAAGAACTGAAGAGATTTACTATGACTGAACTGGAGAAAGGAGAGAGGAGAAAGCTGGTAGAAACAAAGGCCAGAGCAAAGTGTCCTTTTCCCGATTCTTCTTGAATCATATTATATTCTGGAAACCAAAGTATTGTGGAAATTTTTCTTTTCTTCAGCTTGTGGATTAGATACGGTCTAATAAAGCCAATCTGTAAGGTCCATGGGCTGAGAAGTCCTAACAATTTCCATGTGTCAGGAACAATTTAACATCTTTTCTGTGCTATATATGTGCATACATATGTGCTAATGCTGAACAGTACTACAACCATTTTCATTCCAAGTAATTTTCACTGATAGCTGGTTTCCACCACAAGTTATTTTGGTTCGATGTTTTTCAGATTGGTTCACTTTTCTAAATAAATGTTTACTTGCAAGTTGCTTGACCTCAAAGAGAAATAGTAATATAACGAATGCTTTCTCCCCTGCTATACCTTATTCATCATTTAGAGATCTATTATTTTTCAAGAGCATTTTTTTCTTCATGAAATGAAGAAAAAGGCTATCTTTCATTCAATAGCAATGTTTAGAAATATATCATAGAAATATCTCCCTTGAAAGTACAGGTCTACTCTTTAAAAAGTCTGTAGCATATAAGACCTATGTTTATCTTTTATTAGTGATCTGTATCAAAAACATTTCAAGGTAGAAGTAAAACAATGTTTTGCCTTCTGCCACTTATAAGGGCACTGAGTTGGTTGGAAGTAAGAACACAGATGGTTGTATAAACTGCTCTTATTTCATCTAGCTTATTCAAATTCTTGGTTCTCTCCACTTAGTAAGCGTAGTATTTAATTTAAAATCTTGTAGAGCTTAATCTAAGCTAAAGCCCTTTTGGTTTTTGAGAAAATCCCTAATAGTTCTTAAGATACAGGTGTATCTCACTCAGAGCTCTGAGTTTCAATCATGGAGGCCTACAGCCAAGGTGAACATAGCAGCTCCAGGTCATGGAGTGTGAGGTACAGCAAGGCTTACCTCTAATCTCAGAAATACTGGGGAGGGAAGATCTCATTGCTTACTACAGGTTCAGACTTTTTAACAAAACAAGCAGCATTTCTACATTGCTTTCATGTTCATCTTGCCAATGGCAGGCCACGAATGCAGTGGGAACTGACAATTCTTGACCAAGAACACCCCTTAGCAACACTAAAATGATGCTTGGGGCAGATCATCGATTATGACTTCACAAATCACCTTTTAGCATAACACTTCTCATTTTTAATAGCCTTTTGCCTAGCCCATCCAGCATTCAAGCCTCTTCCAGCAGACAACTGCTGCCATATAAGATTTCTAACTCTTCTCTAGAACCAAGAAGTGGCCAAGATACTTTTATCTTGTGTCAGTCTGCAAGTCTTCATCTGAGCTGCTCTTCCTCCTTGGCTTGATTACCAGCCAGAATGTCAACTTAAATTGCGGGTTAGTGCATAAAGATGGAAGTTGTCTTTGCTTTTTGAATACCAAAAAACACTTGCTTATTTTTTAGAGTTCGAAGCAGAACTCTTCATTTCTAAAACACCTTTAAGGATACTAGTGGGAGACCTCCTTTCCTTCTTTTGTATTCCCATTCTCTTATCCAAGAAATTGTTCTGCCATTTGCTTCACCATGCCAGCAAAAATTAGTTGGAAGAATATTGATAGGATGACTTCATGTTAGCAGGATGTATGCTAGCTCAGGTCCCATGTGTCACCCTATTCTGACTTGAGGTTAATTCAGGTATTACACAGCCATTACAAAACCAAAAACAAGGAAGAAGCAAAAGGCCTGTAGAAGCTGTGTGTCCATGTCTCTAATCCAGGTCAAATGTATAGTGCTAGGTGACCTGGCATTTTCAGCTGTGGTACTAATGATTGTTGAAATATAGCTTGAGGAAAACTTCTTTGTCAGAGTTATTTGATCTTTTGCTCAGAACCAGAAACCTTCATCATATGCTTTCTTGGGATCTGAAGATGGCAGTTACTCTAAGCAGCTGTGAGGACAGATACTTACAGTAGAAAATTCACATCAAATGAGTAGATTTTTTTGAGGTCTGGAAATACTTTGAGTCCAGTATTGAAAATACCACTGAAAGAGAGGAGAAATGGGAAAAAAGAATGTGTATTTGAATCACTGAACAACAGCAACAAATGTATTTAAAGTGTTCAACCGGATGGGATGGTTATTTCATCCTCTCTATTGTCATTCAATTCATTTATAATCAACTGTTCAAAACAGAAGGATGCAAGAAAAATTTAAAAAATTCAAAACAACATTTATGATAAATTATAGAATCTAAAAAAATGGGAACACAGGCTAATAAGACAGATAAGCAGATCTGCATAGGGAAGTAGCTTGTGAGATCGATAGGGAGAAAATAATTAAAACCCTACTTTTACTTCAGAGATTAAGGCTACTTCAGTTAATAGTCTGGACCTCCAAATCCTCTATCTTTCATTGAGGCTAAGAGCTGATCATATAGTTCTAAAAAGGGAAATTGTCTTAAAAAGTGAATATGTTCAATGCCCCTTCTTCCTGAACTCTGTAAGAGTGGAAATAAGTTAAGAAAATATAGTTCTCAACCTTTAAATCTATTCTCCTGGAATGAATTTTTTTTTCCTACTTTCTTTTTTATTGCTTTCACATCTATAGGAAAAATCTGGAAAAATCTTTCCTCCTGGCCACTGCTCCCACCACACAGACAGAGTCCTTGGTGTCTTCCAAACATTACTCAAAATCAGAGAAGTTTCTTTAGAAATTCATGGGAAATTTTCACAATTTCTTTCTACCATAGATGTTATATGAAATCAGGTGTCTATAGGTGAGCTTTTCACATTTGGCTGACAGGTATGCCTTAAAATCCTTAGTGAATATAAAAGGTGTGTATATGTCTGTAGTGTCCCTTCTTCCCACAAATCCCTACAAAACTAGAGTAAGACAGCACTTATTGTAAGGAGAAAGCAAGCTGCGGAATTTTGGCAAGGAATATTAGTGGATTCTAGATATTTAATGGATAAGACAGATGGGAAAATTACTGATGAATTTGTGAATGTTTTCCTTTCTTACAAAAGTAGTAAAAGTTCCAAGGCATATCCTAGTTGGCTTTCTGTCATTAAAATGAAACAACAGGGGAAAACATGGCAATCAATTCCAAAATGAAATACAAAGAAACAAAACTGCTTACAAAAATGTAAGAAGTCATCTCTGAGTTTAAGTGCCAGCTTGTTACAGGTGCTAAATACTTACAGGTATTTCAAAAGTGGGAGGTTCTTAAAGGCATCTGGATCAATGTAATCCAAGTTTCTAAGATTTCGAATTTCACTGTAAAAAAAAAGAGAGAAACATTGATAATTAATATTTAATTACATGTCACAACAGAAATTAGAAATGTTAAAATGAAATTTCAGGGACCTAATTCCTTCAACAACCTTTTTGTACTAGCCAGTGCTATCCCAAGATCACTATACATTCTGAGCAACCTTACAGTGATGCATTATCTGCTGGATAGATACCATCCTGGAGACTGCCTAGTTGAAGCAAGGGGGTACGAAGCACCTGAGATTTGATTATGGATCCTATGTCTGCATGGTCCTAAAATCAAAACAAATAGCCTATGTTAATGGCTATTACTTTGAATGTGGAGAGAGTTTTGTTATCTGCAAAGTTGAGTAAAAAGAAGAAAAGTTATGTAAAACTTTCAGTATTTATATATGATAATCCTATCAAAGTACAACCCCCTATGTAGCTTATAATTTTATGTCCTATTTTTCTGGTTACTTTCTTCATGCGTCTAACGGTATTTTTAATAATATTTCCTGTATCTTTTTCAGAGCTCATCAAAAGATGGCTCACATCACTTATCTTTGTTCTGAGACTTGAAAGGGACACATTATTCACTATATAGCCATGTCCATCAGTTTAGAGGATTGTGTATCTCTGCTATATAATGTCACAAAACATAGCATAGTCTTCATTCCTTACCTCTTCTGTCCATGGTTATGTCTTTAAATACTTCTACCCAGGCAACAGCTTGGTCTGCAAATGGTTTTATAGTCCGGACATGTTGAAAAACCAGCCTGACACTAATCATGGCTATGGCCATGATGGTGCTTTCTGTAGGTATGTTGCTGGGGCTGCTTCGCCCCTGGCCATCATGAGCATTGCCTGAGTCATGACTCCTCATTTTTCTGAGATGTTTGTCTCTTCCCTTAATGCAATTTCCCTCAATCTTTCTCATTCCTCTATTTTCTAGCAGATTTCTTTCTTTTCTATCCACAATGACAGTTAGCAATCTGTCTGCACCAATCAAACCATGCCAAAATTCCTTATCTAGACTCAATACAGCTACCAAATTTTCATCGTTTATTAAAAAACTCACCCTATCACATGCAGACTTTTAATTTCCTGGCTTGTTTACTGTCCCCAGAAGGATATGGCTAGAGAAGTTTAATGAAGGTGTTAGGTAGAGATGACATAGTGGTACAGGTTAGGTGGGTGATGTTCCAGTCTTAAGTCAGCCCAAGAAGTGTTACTGGACAGAAACTCAGTGGGCAGAAACCACTAGTATTGAATTTACTGTGACCTAACAGTGCCAAGTCATCTACACAATGTAAGAATCAGAAAATCAGGGTTTAAGAGGTACCCTTAAGAGGTAAGACTACCTCTGCCACTGGAATTATTTTTACAGGTTAAAATCAATCCAAACAAGTTGTCTAGGAAATAAAAGTGGGAAAAGAGACAGAAGACAGTAGATAAATCAGAATGTAGATACCAGTGTGAAGACTTCAGTCTCTCTGTATACTGCTGTACTGACAAAACAGTTCTGCTCCACCTTTCAAGTCTTCAGTTTTTATTCTGTTTAGTACAACACTGCAGGGAAATAAGGATTTACCTTTTACTTGCTTGTTAAACTCATACCATTAATAGCTATAATACTGCTACTATACTCCTGCATTCAAATATTCTTCATGTCTATTACTACTTTGAACTGAAGCTGTTTCTATTTATGTTTGTATTTAAACAAAATCTTCTCAGCGTCAGTTTCTTGCTTCTCTCAAATTTTTTTATTAATTATTGTATTAATTATTATATTAACACTCAAACAGTGGAACTTGCTCCATAAACTTTAACTGACATGTTTTTTCCATTACTGACTGCCTTCAAAATATTGGACTCATGAGCCTTCTGGCCTGATACTTCTCTGTTGGAGACCAAGCATATTCCAGGGAAAGACAATCTTCAGATCAGCCTTCAGCCTGAAAATGGATAATGCATTGGAGTATCACAGAGTCATCAGGTTTTGGCTTGTTGCTATTCATAGCACTCTGTGTAAATTATTTGGATGAGGATAGTGAAAGAACAAAAATAATATAATGAGATACAATTTTGATTTATTAGGTAACTGGGCCATGAGAGGACATGTGCTGTTTCAAAAAGGCAAATGAAAAACTAATTACTCTGCAAATAGAATACTTGAAACTGCCAGATGAGACACTCTCCACAGTAATGAGAAAAAAGCTAAAACAATGTGAGGATATCTATATTATTGAACTGAACATGGGGAAAGGTTTATGTCCCTGCTGTTCAATTTCCTTTAATTGGTAATGCTGGGATTAGAAGAGAAGTATACTTTAATGTATACTGTTTTCATACTTGCATTTCATCCTACATTTGGTATTATAGAGGTGTCTTAAAGCCCAAAAGGAAGAAAAGGGCCCACTGTGGAGCAGACAGACACTTGCATAGGAGCCTATAGTCAAAGTAGATGAGAGAGAGGATAAGAGAGGCATAAAAAGGTAAAAGGTGATTTGACAAAAGTGAATGTTATGCTTAAGGAAAAAAATGAGGAGGAAAATCCAATTTTCCCTACTTCCAGTCCACTCAAATATGCGTCCTGCATTTGACTGGCCTGAATATGTGGCCTCTCATGTTATCTACATGAGAAAGAGAAAGATCTTCAGTTCCATTCAGGAACTGTACTGCTGTCCTTGTTTTAAACACTCATAGATCGCTAATCTTAGAGTATTGGAAGGAATTCCCCTTAAAATCACAAATTTAATGGATATCTATTGCTCCATTGATAAAGGAGCCTATGAAGTTAAACCGGTAAGGAGGAAAGATATGTGAATAGTTCTGAGCTCTTGATTGAAGTTCTCCTCCTCCACACCTGGTCTTGTCAAGCAGTCTCGTTACTTCTTTTCCATTCAGTGTAATTTTGTTCTCCTACTGTAACTCATCATGACTAATACACTCAAAGGTGCACAAATGTTATATGATAGTAATTTTCAAATTGCAGTCAAAAGACTTCTGTGGTGTAAAGGTTAATCCCAAAAGATCCATAAAGCTAAGAAGAGGAAGTTGATGATCAGTAAATTCATTAAGCAGGGTTTGCACCTTTATAATTTATCTTTTATGAATTGATGATTTGAAAAGATTGAAACTCTCTGAATTAAAAAGTTAAGGTTCTTTGAAAAGCAGCTCTAAGAAAACTATTAGTAGATTTAGCTGCCTCAAATGCAGATGAAGTCAGAGTATACTTAAAAATGTCTAGTAAGCTAATTACCAGGTATCTAAGTGTCTATGAGAACTGATTTAAAATTACTTTTGAAATGCAGCTTTGACAGACTCCACAAATATAGCTTAATTATAGCATATAACAATGTAACAATTCTGAGTCCTTCGGGGAATTAAGTACTTTCAAGATATAAAAAACCTGAGAGAGTTAGTAGGCATTTTTCTACACCATTGATGCAAAAAGGCAAAAGGTGCCCTAAACAAACATTTCAGTTTTCAGTCCTAACTAAAATTACTTGGAAATGCTCATAAGAAAGGAAGAGGCTGCTACCTACCCCCAAGGTAACAGAATTATCTTGGAATATTTACAAAATTATTCAAAGTTACTTTGCAAACTATTCAACTTCTGCTCTATTTTTAGAGGTAGATATACTATTTAAAACTGTCTTACTTGTCCTTTAAAGACTGTTGATCTTTGAAATTCTAGTTCTAGCACTCAGAATCACATCAAACCAGCACCTGACTGTCCATGAAGAGAAAATAAGTTTTGCTGTTTAAAGAGTATTAAAAAAAACTTTATCATGTCAGGAACAGATATGCAAAGAAAGTCACTGAATGATATAAAGACGTGTGCCAAGATTTACAAATAATTATGAACTGATGTTCAGTTACAAAGATACAACTATTTAGTTCCAAATCCACGTGAACCTAAAAATGAAACCAATAATAACTATCCAAATATTAATCTAATGATTTAATTGAGACATATGTTTACCAGGTAACTTCTAGAAAGGTTAATATGCTACTTAACATTCTATATGAATTTAGTAACATTTAAAAAAGCACACTTACATATATAAGTGGATCCTATGTTTCATTCACCAGACATGTTTTTCATAAGTGCCTTGCAATATTGACTCACCCTTGAGTTTATTTAAAACTGGTATTCAGAGATTGCACATCTGGCCATAGAGTAGCAATATAACCGTGCTGTGCTGAGATACCTACAAAGACTAAGGATATCCCAGTCAGAAATTCTGAAATGTTTCAAATAAGCTATTTTTTCCTCCCTTGTAATAACTTGGGCCTTCTCTTTACCATCTTAGGCTTACTTTACCTATAGCTTTCTTGGCTTCTCTCACTTCTATATCCATTTTCATGTTTTATTCTCCCCCTACAGCAAAACTATCCATGTTATTTCATCTGCATACACCTGTCCAGCCTTTTCCACTGGCACCAGAAAACTGGCTTAGGCTCCCAACAGTCTATTCCCTACCTCCAGACTGCAGATTTTAAGAAGACTTTTTCTGCACAGCACTTATCCCTGTGCCCCGAAATTCACTGCAGCTATACAGCAGTCCCCCATAAATCTGTTCAGTCTTCCCCTCCAGTTGCTTCTCATATATTTCCATCAAACCACTTTTTCTTTCTGCAGTGCTGTATCCCACAGCCTGGCATCACAAGCTCCCCAAGTGAAGTGCAGCCCTGGCCCAGAGGATTGGTGAGGCCACCCTGGCCCTTGGCTCCATCTCACTGCAGCTCACTGCAGAGGTGGAGAGTGGTCCCCCACCAGCTCTCCAAATGACGTCACATACATGAGGGCAAGCCACTTGAACCAGAACCTTTGGCCCTGTTCCCAAAAGCTGAGAGGGCTTTTTATATGGTTGTATAACAGAAGAATAGTTTTTGAGTGAGGAGGAGAATGGAATAGGAAGAGATCAGAGGAGAGTGAGCAGAGACACAGAGAAGAAAGAAAAAGAAAGATTTTTTTTTCTGGGGTTCCTTTCACAGGAATGTTTCAAACAAAGACCTAATTATAAAAGGTTTTTATTTATGCTAAGTAATGCTACGAAACTGCAGCTTTTCTAGTAAAGCAACTACACAGAGATACTGACTGCTAATCAGACACTTTCACAATGATGTCTAGAAAAAATACAGCTTATGTAGTTGTATGGGAGAGACAGTTCTGAATCTGTAATCAGGTTAAGTTTGTCTTATAGAAATATTTTTTTTTAAAAAAAAAAAAAAAGAAGAAACAATTGTGAGACTAATTTTATCACAATTGAGGGGAAAAGAAAGCCCCAGCAAAGTCTTGTCCCTTATTTACATCTTCATAGAGTGGGAATTTTCCCATTATTTACAACCAAAATAAGATCTGGCTTATTAAAATACAGTATGTGATCAGCATCCTTAGGTTGCAGAAGTAGCTCAGTACTTGAAAGGCATAAATTCATAAAAATATGATCTATGTTTAAAGAGAGCTGAGGTCTGGAAGGAGCAGAAAGTCAGAACAGAGGCCCATGAACCAAATAAGGACCAAGAAAATAAATTGCTGAAGATCAAGGCAGAAGCCCACTACTAAGCTTGACAGACAGAGATCATGATGAACACAGGATGCCTATTCACGTCGCACTTTACTCAAGCCAAAGCAATTAGTTCCTCCCTTCCACAAACACTATATTTTCTCCTAATAAACTCTTATATTTAAAACCAAATGTTTTTAAAATGAAATCGTGTGTATAAGTTTAAATTAGGGTAAAAAGATTATTTACATAAAACTGTACTTGATGAAAGTTCAATGAAAAATAAGCTGTAAAAATGGAACTTTGTGAAATTACTTTTCAAAACTGCTAGACAAACCTCAAACTCATTTAAAATACCTTGATATCTTAACTCACTATTATTTTAGCCATAATACTTTGAAAATACTATGTAAATGGAAAACATTACTCAAATGCATAGCACAACATATAAATTTAGCCTTGTATAGTTCTGTTGTCTGGAAAGTAAATCAAACCCCAGAATTATAAGCGCTAACAAATTAGGAGCTATGGAAGAAATTAATAAAAATTATCAAATTTATAAATTGCTTTATTTCACATCTTACATGCAACTGTATAACTTACCAGATGTCTGGATATTCCCTGATTAAATCATGCATGTACCTTACTTCCAAACAGATTTCAAACATCTGGTAAGCACTTTTGAGTAGTAGAGATGGCCCCTCTTTGTGGGCTATCTGCAAATGCACATTGCACAGAAGAATCCTACAATGAAATGCGATGGCCCAAGAACATTTTATCTCTAACTTCTAATAAAGTGAGCCACAAAAGAAATACCACATAGGGAATTTGTAGCACATAGTGGCAATTGCTTTATTCTTTGCTGACAAAATGTGCTGTCAGTAAATGTTTCATTAAATGTTCATTTGTGTTAAACAAGAAATTCTACAGACAGCTATGAAAGAGGAAGAGAGAACGTGACCATGACAGGCCTGGAAAGACCATCTACAGAACAGGGAATGATATTGTAACTGAAGAAAAGTATTGATTTACACCAGTCTTCCTGTGAAATTATTTCAGTAATACTACTGGAGCATATTATTGGACTGAACTAGGTCTCAGGATCCTGCACTCTACTTCTAGCTCTGCCTGTCAGGTTCTCTTAGAGGAGCCACTTACACTTCCCAGCATTAGTTTCTCTCTGTCTACAGTAACAATAAAGATATTTTCTCCTGTAACTTTATTAGTCTTTTTCACACTGTGTAAAGTGAAAGGCAAAAAAATCATAGAAAATAGAGCAGTGTTAAGTGATTGTCTAATTCAGTTTCTTCCTCTGAGTGAAGATTAAATAGATCTATGAAGTTTCTGATTACGCAGCCTTAAAGGCCTGCAGTGATACAGACAATGCCTCCAGGAAAACAATTCTAGTGTTTACTTATGCCAACCATATGAAAACATTTCCTAGAGTCTAACACAAATCTCATCTAATCTAATTTAAGGTTATTATTATTTTTTCTTTGTCAAACATCAGTGTGGAAAACAGGTGGTAGTTTTCACCCCTTGCAACAACCTTAAAAGATGTATCTGCCTCTGGCATGTTTTCTTTCTGGACACAGAAGTCTTTCCTCTCTGACATCTGGATCTATGATGACCAACAGTGCTCTGCCATGAAACCTGAAACCTCTACAAATAAAAACCTTCTCTGAAGTATGCCAAACTGTAGCTCATCATGATGAGCTTTACAACACTGGCACATTTACCATTCCCTCCTTTGGATCAGTTATGAAAATATGAAAGAGTACCAGATACAGGATGTATCTTATGAAGCTCTCTATTCAATACACCATGTTCTCATAATGACAGGGTCCTGATGAATGACAGGAACTCTCTGGGTGCAGGTATCCTACCATTTCTGTAACTGCCTTACTACACCATTTGGTGAGGACCAGTCAGAAAATCAGAACAAAAAAGGTATAAAAACACTTCCCAGAAGCCTTTTCCCATATTATTCCCATTCCATTTAATAACTATATAAACACTGCATTTTACAAGTGCACTTTCAGAATGATTACTTATTATTCTTCATATCTCCAGCTAGTGCCATTTTTGTCTATGGTTTGGCCTTTCTGATTTTGTTTCTGGTGCTTATATTACTGTTTTACACTTACCTGCAGTAATCTGACAGAATTCTTAATTGCCATTTTATTTCAAATTGCCCTCATGATGTAGACCCACATATTTTTCGCTGCGTTTACCTACATTTCTATGGGAGAATACAGAAGAGCAAGGAAACAAAAAAGATGTAGGAAAAGAAGGCACAATAAGATTAGCTCAGAAAAGAGACTCGTTCCACATTATGGAGAAAGAAAATAGAAAAGAAATATTTAGCTAGAAAGGAGACGGGAATGACAACTCAAACACAATCATATGTGTTATTTCCACACATCCCAAATTTATCTCATCACTGCATTCATTTATTTAATTACAGTACTTACATGTGAGTGACTTTACTTAAACTGTTGAAGGAATGGGCCTCCAGACTCTGAAGCGTTTCGTCTATAGAGATGTAGCTAAACACCAGCAAACAGAAAAATAAACAGGTCTCAGACATTGGGAAGCCACTGCTAGTGCCCATCATGCCACTTCATTTTTCCTCTCATTTTTCTTATCCAACTATCAGGACAGTGCCAGACACACAGACAGTGTCTGAGGGACACACTTTTAAAATCCTTTTAAGGATTTTTTTATTTTGACTGATGCATTAGATGGACACTATACTGCAGAATACAGTAAAACCAAAACAACACAACAGTGCTAATAAGCAGCAAAAGCAGACGTCAATATTTCACAGTTCAGTATCATGTTTCTTCCCTTTTCCCCACTTAAGATCACCTTGGAGTTTTCCAAGGGAAATCTAGACCTCAGGTAATTTGGTACATTTCTCTACGCCAAAGAATTAAAAAAAGGAAGGAAAGAAGCGAAGATGATCCTTGGGCCATTGCTGGAACAACCATTGCAATTTCTGTAGGAGAGGTCATCAGCACAACTGTGCCTTGATATTGCTGAGTTAAAAATGTGCTAAAACACAAATTTAGAGAGAAACTCTAGCCATACAGGGAGTGGCATAGAGGATGGAAGGAGTAATGTGGCTCAGAAAGCAAGCCAGACAGCAAGCTTAAGACATTTTTATTTGCACACAGTTCAGACCAAGTAGCATTTGTACTAATGGTCACCTCTGGAATGTGAGGAGAAAATAGGTCTACAGAATCTCTGCACCATCATTAGGAGAATGATAACATTGCAACTACTGCCAAAGGCTTTGCAGGGTGAATAAAGCTGCAATACAACTAATTACAGCTGGTTTTCAGTGTACCTGACTTATCGCTAGCTGGGCTCAATTACCTATTTCTGTCTTTCAAAATAGTATTTAAGTGATCTATCACTGTACTTTATTTACTTTTCTAATAGCATTTTATATATTTCTAATTTGTAGATATTAAAAAATGTAATTCCTTGTATATTGTTATAATTATGGCTAAAATATTTAAGTACTACATTTTGATATTCTTGATTAAAGTTGATTAAATTAGCTTTTATTATTTTGCATGGTTACACATACCCTGAACAACTTGATCATTATTTTAAATGCACAAAATTAAATTGACTAGATGAATCTTAAACATCAATTTTAGATGTCAAAATAAAAAAAGAAGTATAATAAACAGACTCTGTCACACACTTTTCCTCCTTCTTAATCAGTAGGTCTACAAAGACCTAGAATAATATGCAGCTTAAAAATATCCAACTGGTATTTTATGTCAATTATAATTGGGTTATGTTCCTTAAACAAACAGAGGAGGTATTTCAACTCCATTTAAAGATTTTTCCTAATGACAGTATAAAGTTTGGTAACAGCAAATAGCAAGTTAAAATATGATTATTTAACCCAGGAGGGTTTTTCATACAATCAATTAGGGATTAGATTTATAAATTTTCATGTAAATTTTAAGAAAGAAAATTCCTTATTCTTTCAATGGATGTTAAAAAACATTTAAAATGCTTTAAAAAATTGGAAAGAATACTTTGTGAGCAGCACATGCTTTACTAACCAGCAGATGACTAATAGCACTAACTGAGTGGTTGTCTTTTCCAGACTGGAGCTAAAAGCATATTGCCTGAATTAATTTTAACTCTTTAATTATGAGATTTATTTTGTATTGGTCACTTTGGAGATGTATTCAACTGTCTTTAAAAAGATACCAGAAAAGTAACAGGTAGAGATTGCATGACTATCAGATTATCTTTCTAGAGAAATATTGCTTTCCCAAAGCTATTTGCCTCTTCCAAAAGGAAGTAAGATAACAAAAGAGGAGTACAATAAAGTATTTCCAGTCTGTACCTCTGCGAATGAGTGTTGCAGAGTTGGATGTTTATGTGAGATGCTTTAATTTTGTTCTCCTGTAAGTAATAATGTCTGCTGTCCAGAAAATTGGAGTTTCAGTCTTAACAGAAAATGCATTATTCCATTTTAACATACCCTACATTTTAACATACCAAAAGACAGGTTATATTAATGACATATTATTAAAAAAAAAAAAGTTGCTATACGTAGCAAACAGATATATACAAATCAGTTTGAGAGAAAATGAGATTAAAACCAGATAATGAACAGAGATTGCATCCTCATGCCAGGTTTAGAAAGTAGGAGAGTACTTTTTGTGTTCTCTGGGGTCACAATCAGTTGCCTTACATCAGCCCGGCAGGTCCTTTTCTCTCAGGTACAAGAAGAGGAAGAGAAGAAGATTCCCCCTCTCCTCCCTCATCCCTACAGCCATCATGTGCCTTCCCACTATGATTCATGCCACATTTTTGCTATGTACTGCCTGGCTTGGACCCGATTGAGGTATCTTTCAACTGTGGAGTGCAATAGTAATGAAATAGCTTATTTTCTTCATGTGTTGACCTCTGCTCTTTTGCTTCATAAACATATATATATATATGTGTAAATTAATTAAACCACATCATCACTGATGGCAGGGAAATCAGTACTTTTCTTTGTTTTAGTGTCATCTAGATAAACAGCCAGCTCCCACACAAACACACTCAAGATCTCCTCTAAGATGAAACTGTCAAAAAGAAACATGTATTAGTGATGCATAAACATTTGCTTCTATGTGTTCGGAGTGCCTCTAAAAACCTTTGGGCTCTGCCTATTGAACACATATACCACACATTAAATGTAAGAAATAAAAATCATAGTAGTCAGAACTGGAAGGAGTTGTATCAGAAGAAGAGGGAAAGCATGTTTAAATTCCCATTTTGAAGGCGTATTCCAATTCAGCACCTCCTCTCCCTACCAGCTGTGTTTAATTTGCAAGATTTCAAATTGCCTTCAACGCCCATCATGAATGCATTGATAGCTTAAACACCAAATGCACTGTTTCAGAGAAAGTCTGATTGCAGATAACACTTTAGTCACCATTGCCCATTCAGAAAGAGCCCAAGAGCACAGGATTTAAAACAGATCAACACATGGCAGCAGCCACAAGTCCCTCTCCCAGCCCTTATTTTCTTCCTTCTCCATCTCTCCACCTTTCTTTGTTTTTTTCCAGCCTCAGCATCTCCTGTATTGCTGTCCACCACCTGCCCCTGTTCTTCTCTGCTGCTCATGAAGGGCAGCTTGGTGACACATAGGGTACTTCAGCAGAGGACAACCAGGAGCAGAAAAGATGGTGGAAACTCTGTGTTAAGGTTGCACTGTATGGAATGGCACTGGGGAGCACAGGAGGTGTGGGACCACTGTGGTGCAGAGGTATGCTCAGTGTGGGGAGCTGTGTGATGGTGCTGGCTGTGGGACAGCAATGTGCACAGGGTGTGAGAAGGCATTGTGCTGCACAGGATAATGGTGCACGGGGGAAACCTGCTTTGCATGGGGCTGCTAGAGAGAGCACTGGGGGATGCAACTTGGTGTGGAGAAGCTACGGAGAAAACCCTTCAGCGAGCTACAGGTCAGGTGTCTGTGAGGTACTCATGAATGTGACCCCAAAGCATCATCCTGGGCCCAGCAAAAATGTTGCTTATCCTTGCCCTTAAAAATACTGTTCAATATGTCCCTAAGTTTGTAGGAAAGACCAGGTGAAGCCCTTCTACCAAGATTTAATGTATTTGCATCTTTAAGAATGTAAACCAGAAATTTCTCTTGCATTTGGATATCCTATAGAAACTTTTTGTATTCAGTAATGCCTTTCTGACAAGAATTATCTTTGCAGTTGAAAATGTCATTGAAATGCTTTTTCTTTCATTCCTGTGTAAAAGCAGCACAGGGCAACAGTCTCTACTTCTGGTTTCAAGAGTATATATATATATATATATATATGCATTCCTTTATGAGAAACTGTAGCTCTAAAATTTTTGTTTAAACAAGGTCCATAAAGAGGACAACTAAATTTTCTATTCAGTACAGAGGGAAAAAAAATGTTTATTTGTGGAAAACATGTAGTAGAAACCGCATAGCAAAATGAAGTGCTGTATTTGGAACACTAAACACAATCTATATCACCCTACTGAAACTTCAGAAGATTTCTAGGTGAATTTAGAAAACTAGGAATGATCTGGTAATTTTCCCTGCTGATGGAAATTATAGGCTGGGAGAGGCAAATGAGACATGTGGTACATCAGAGGCCAAGACATACACGTAAGAGTCTTGGTTAAAATACAGGTATGTGTTCCTTAACCTGAAGTTTGTATCAAGAAGGAGGGAAGTTTTGTGGTAGTAGTAATTCTATACGAAACATCCAGAGAGGCACTGACCACTATTCAAATTTAAACTACTGTTTTTGCAGTTTTTGGAGGCATCTTTAGAGAAAGGTTCATTAAATTTTTCACATGCACACCAAGGATAAGCAAATGTGGGACAACTTTTTCTCAAGACTGCTGACATCAATGAGCAGTACAGTGCAAGGGCAGCTGTTGAGGAATACATTCAGTGCAGGCAGCTCAGTGTGCAGCTGCAGTGCCAGCTGCAGATTGAGCTCTGGGTGGCGGGAA
>JAWWMP010000165.1:43193704-43244430 GCA_035047865.1 Dendrocincla tyrannina | reverse complement strand
ACACAGCAGGAGCCAACGACCCTAAACTTTCCTGCACTTTGACTGTGAGGGTATAAAAGCCCAGAGATTCCTTTGTTTGAAGTGCCCTCAAAGGCACCCAACATGAGTTGTTATTTTGTTATTTAGTTATTGCACCAAGATTAAACTATTTGAAAGGTCTGGACATCAGAGACTCTGCTATGGAAAACCTGAGGTCGAGCTGGCAGGGAAACCTGGTCTGACTGTGTGAGTGTGGGGCATGTAGCTTCGAAGGGACCTCAGTCCCAGCTCCAGGTGCTGTCTGAGTGACTTCCAGAGTGGCTCCTGGATGATCGGACAGGGAAGTTTCCTTAACATAGAGACAGATGTTGATGTGAGGCAAATAGGTAGGGGGTGCAGGTTCTGCTTTTGTGGACTGTATCCATGCATATGGATGTTTGCACACAAAGGGAGTGACACAACGGAAGTCTCACATCACATAAATATTGGTATTCTGGTGAAGATCCATCTCTAGTCTAGAAATGCCACATGGTCTCCAATGAGATGAGTTACAAATCATGCTAGCAGCTGGAAACAAATTTTTAGCCAGGATCAGCAACTGAATATGGCAACTTTGAGTGAAAAAATTTTCCACAATTTGCAGACTGAAAAAAAAAAAGACTTTTATAACCTTATTTATCACATCAACTTCAATAAAGGTGTGGTCTTACCCACAAATGCATAGAATACTTTCCTATAGCTGGTTCAGGTTATAAACACTAGGATTATTATTACCTGCAGTTCTAAAATGTAAGTGATGAGTTAACAAAGGTGTAATAATATTGTCATTTTACAACTTTTTTATACACAAAGACAGAATTTTGGAGGAGAGTGGTTTTCAATGGAAAAGCTAAAAGAATAATATCAGAGAGAGTAAAGAACTTACATCCTAGAGATGTTGGGGAGATTGGAAAAAGCATCCCTTGGAATTGTTCTCAAGTGAGTCTCCATAAATCTCCTAGAGAAATAAAAGTTTGGCCGTTAATATTCCTTGGTAAGTACAATTTAACATTAAAAACTCATCCACAACTTCAACTCTGCTCCAATATTTTTATTCTTATCTTTCCTTTACCCGGTGTTTTTTTTGTTTTTGTTTTTGTTTTTTTTTTTTTGCCTCATTTCTATTCCTTTCATTATGTGGGTTGCTTTGTTTGGTGTGCTCCCTCAATCTGAATTACAACCTTCTGCATCATCTCTCCTAAGAACTCAACAGTCAATGGTGATGATGGACCTGTCAAAACTCCAGAGCATGACCAGCAAACATATTTGCCCATTGAAGTAAATGAAGCATTAAGAAAATTTGCATTTTTTTAATCATTTCAGACTCCACAAAGATATCCCATACCTCATTCTAAGCAAGAAATTCAGGTACAGCAGCCAAAATTGAATTAGAGCAATTGCACACTACTTCTACAGAATTCTCCATTTTCTTTGTAATAAATACAACCTTCTTTCTCCCTAAACTGCTGAAGTGGGAGTGGCATGTACCTTACCCATCTGCAGGAAATTTCAGAAAAACAGGCAGTATTTAAGGGAGGTATTGATCAACAGCAAAGTTCTTAATAGAATGAATCCCTATCAGACTGACTGCTCTGAAAAGGAAAGGACAGAATGCTTTGGAAATTCAGCAGATGATATCTGTTGAAATTACAGTTACAACCTGTCATTTTTCATTAGGCAATCTTTGGTTTTCCAATACAGTTTGGGAATAGTTACATAATTTCTAGTCAAGGAATAGCCTGAAGAGCAATCAAGAACAAATAATAAACTTTTCCAATAGTGGCTGTTTAAAAACAGTTCAAGAGAGGAAAAAACCAAATTAGAATGATTTCCTAATTCTGTTTTCTGTTTCATAATGTGAAGTATCTGATTACTATAATTATATTTGATTTACACAGACAAAAATATTATCATCTTAAGATTTATCAAGCTTCTGGCTTGCATACAAGAAATCAAATTATTTGTAGAAATTCTTAAAACTTTCATCTTGAGTAAAATATAAATTAAAAGAATGTACATTCCTATAATCCCAAGGGAAGTCTCTACTTCTCAAGTATACCTCCCCTACTCCATATACTTATTACAAGAATGAGTAAGGAAAATGTAAAGGGTTCTACTTTTCCAACAATGAGTTAATGTTTCTCCTGACCTGAATACACCTGGCTCCAACCAAGCTCCCAATGAGGGGAATGTCAATTGGTCCAGAGGTATACTTGCTTATTGCCCTGCACCCATGGCACTGTGACACCCATGGCACTGTGACACCCATGGCAATGCTTTCCCATCCTTCTCCCTTCTCCACTTCATACTACTGCTTCCTTCTACTACAGTCCTAGACAAAAACTTGTAGAAAACAGCTTCTTAGTCCAGCACAGCCTGTTGTTCTTATTGTTATGTTTCAACATCTGTCTGTATTTCCAGGCCTTTGAGGAAACTGACAGTGATGACTGTAGAAGTTCCAATTTGAGACAGATTTTAACAAGTCTTGAAGTAGAACAGTGACAGTGAGGACCTTGACAGGCTGGAGAAATGGGCCAACTGGAACCTTACACTATTCAACAAGTAGAAAGTGCATAGTCCTGCACCTGAGAATGATCAACTGCAGGGCCCAGCACATGCTGAGGGCCAACTGTCTGGAAAGCAGCTTTGCAGAAAAGGACCTGGGGTCCTGTTAGACACCAAGTTACACATCAGCCAGCAATGTGCCCTTGCTGCAAGTGAGTCTAATGGTATCCTGGGTGCATTAGGAGGAGGAGGCAGTGCTAAGGTTTCTACCTGAGACTGTTAGAACTCAAAAACCAAGAAAAATATAGTTTAAGTCACTTCTGACTATCCAAGCTCACTTTTTAACTTCTCTTATCCTTTCTGGCCCTCTATTCACCTACAAAATACTGACTCACACATAATTCCTCCCCATCCCCGATTATTACAGAAACTAGTACTTAACATATCACTTACAAACCATTCAATTTTCTAGAAAAGAAAGAATTTTAACAGCATCCTAAGTCTCTTCTTGACCTCCTGTTCTTATGTCAGACATTCTTCCCACTCCATGAATGAATGGAGTCAGACCCTCATTCATGAGCTACATTAAGTGAGCTCACATTGGTCTTTTAATAACATGCTTGAAATTCATACATCCTGCCAGAAAAGCCTGGAAATTCTGGATAATGTTTATGAATCAATTATATCAAGTTAGTTGTATTATGAAATGACTCTGCATTTATAAATTTCTAGACAACACTCCTAACATGTCAAGAATAGACATGGTAAAGAAACATACCCTTAAATGTTATGTTTTGACTGAATGGCTGGTAAATTTAATATGTGAGCTGGAAATGGGAGTATCATATTTCTTCCTATCTATCTGCTATGGTTTAAAGATATACCAACATTCTGCAAACATGACAAAAACCCCATATGGGTTACAGGATGTGTTTATAAACGGTCTTAAACAGAAAAGTGAGACAACTAAGTAAAGGCAGCAGAGGAGAAGAAATAGCCTGTTTCATGACAAAAACTTAGTTGTGTGGGGAAGCAGTATTAGAGATTATCAGCAAAGCTAAAAGGCTGCAAGTTCATGTAACACACCTACTACATAAACAACACGCTAAACACTAGCATGTAGCGCATATTGACAAATTGGTGTTTACTGGAGCTGTCATTCCTCAACTACTTGTCATCTTAACAGATTCCTGAGTTCAAAGTGGCAGTGATTATGCAGACCATAAAATGGAGTCAATGCAACAGATTAAGGTCAAACTGTTAAACCACACTTTGTGTACAACCACCTGCAAAGCTCCAGTGCTCTCTGAGTCTTAAAAACCCGTGGGCTGACAGATTATTGCTAATTTGAGGCCACCTCCTAAAGCAATCTAAAACTTGCAGAGAAAAAGAAGTGCTTCAGTCCCTGTTTGTCTAGTGTGACATTGTGGATAATTATTGGCTGGGGACCATGAGGCACCAGTGGTGTGTAGAAGGCTGTGGGATGGACAGTAGTTCTTAGGAGTGCGAAGAAGAGGGGATGAGAAAACTCTCAAGCAGTAAAATCTATGATGGATCAAAAATGAGTGCAATTTAAATAGACTAGCTTTAGTTTAGTCCAGTCAAACTGCATATAATGATCACAAGTTTACCAGCTGTGTTAGTCACCAGCTTTTTTGCCTAGAAAACAGCAAATTTTGAAATTTAAAGCCAAAAACCATAACAGGAAGTTGAATTGAGAATGTGTTACATTAATAGACTATTACTCTTCCTGTCTTGCATGCATTAGAAATTTTGTTTAAACCTGGATGTTTCAATGTGACAACTAGTAATTCACTCAAGTATCCAGCCACTCACAGTATCTTCATGAAGAAAGTAAGGTTTTCAGGGTAAATAAATCAATTTTACTGGGAAAATATGCATTGGTTTTCCAAGTAAGAAGAACTGTAACCATAAGCAACTACATATTTAACAGATTTACTTAATATTCTTTCTATATTAAAGATAGAACATATAAGAATGTTTAATAGCATTTAATGAAAAGAATTGCTCCTGTCCTAACCTGACTACTACTATTTATTTCTACCTTTATTTTCTCATTCATTTTAAAAGCCTCAATAATCCAGAAAAAAAAATGTAGATATTATTCTGTAAAATCTTTCTAAAAGAAGAACTCAGAGTCTAGGTTAATTTTCATTACAAACATGCTATCAATACTTGCAAAGATAAGAAAGCAAATCACATATTTGCCAAATGAGTTAGTTAAAAAATAGCATGAAAATGATCCAGAAAAACCTTTCAAGTTTTAAAGGAAAACAGTTTGCATTTTTTAGCTTCATGTGTAAGAAACCCAGTTTCAAGCTTTTAGGATTTTCTTTTTGCTTTGATATTTACACCAAAAGTTTAGCCTGTATGTTTCTAAAAGACTCTCCATTGCATATGTCCCAAAAATGAAACCATATAGACTTCAAAATATTTTCTGTCTGCACAGAAACTATCCTGGTTTTGACTAACTAGAAATACAGGCATACAGAAGTGAAGTATCAAACTTAAACATATTTATTTTCTTTTTTTTGATGACCATACAGTATCAATACCATGAATACTACCCAACTATCTAGTAGATAATAATCATAGAGTCAAGGAATTGTAGAATGGTTTGGGATGAAACATACCTTAAAGATCATCTAGTTCCAAAAGCCTTGCCATGGGCAAGGACACCTTCCATTAGACCAGGTTGCTCAGAACCTTATCCAACCTGGCCTTGAACACCTCCAGGCATGGGGCAGCCTGTTCCAGTGCCTCACATAACGAATTTCTTCCTAGTATCCAAGCCAAACCTATTTTTCCTCCGCCCAGCCTGTATTTGTGCTTGGATAGCCCTCACTCAAGTGCAGGGCCTTACACTTGGCCTTGTTGAACTTCATGAAGTCACACAGGCCGACCTTTCAGGCCTGTCGAGGTTCCTCTGGATGCCATCCCTTCCCTCCAGAGTGTAAGCAACACTGACCATGACTACTTCTTCCCCTCAGTCTCCGTCACTCTATACAAAGCCCGGATCAGGCTGAACAGCCATGCCTATCACCTGAGTTCAGGAAGCTGAAAAAAAAAAACCAAAACAGAACAGAGCAGTAGATGAAGAAGCTAAACAGCTGCAGAGTAAGAGATGGGATCAATTGTATGAGGACCCTGATGCACATTAGTAGGTAGATTTCATCGGGAGAGTAAAAACTCGTTGTTCTGCTAGATTTTAGCAGAAGTGACTGGACAGTTTGGGTGCTCACTTGTTAGTTCTCCCTCATCTCACCTTTCTTTTCAGTAAAGTTCATCCCAGACATAAAAAATGACCTTCATATTACATGTAAATGCCATGTTTCAGCAAAACCTAATAAACCTTCAGCCATGACTACAGATAATAGGTAATGTTATGAGGATTTAGTAAGAAGATAGGATAGACTGCATGAGCAGCCTCAGGGCTTGGTAAAATGTCCTGATCATCTCCATTTCGCACATATCTGAGCCTTTTATGTCCCTTTCTATCTATTCCTCCTTTGTTCCCCCAACCCCCTTCCCCTGCACATTACTTTATCAATTTGCATCCACTCCAGGACCCCCAGGTCTGTGTCCTTGGTCAGCAGCAAAGTCCAGGCTGATCCCTATCTGATGTAGTAACTGCAGATTCTTGATAGCCCATCAATTAGTGTGACTGACAAAGCTGGCTTCTTGTCATTATTTCGCCATTCTTGTTATCTGTGAGGTCTGTGTCTGTATGTTTTATTTGTTTTGG
This sequence comes from Dendrocincla tyrannina, assembly GCA_035047865.1. Classification (NCBI taxonomy): domain Eukaryota; kingdom Metazoa; phylum Chordata; class Aves; order Passeriformes; family Dendrocolaptidae; genus Dendrocincla; species Dendrocincla tyrannina. Next base: position 43,238,141 of record JAWWMP010000165.1, on the reverse strand, counting down.
CCCTTTTCCTTAGCATTCCATTTGACAATGCCTTTGATCAGATAATCTTGGGGGAGCAGACACTCTCTCCTTTCACATTCCCTTACTGATAACTTTTGTGATGGCTCTGTATAGTATAACACCACTGAATGATTTTTAATACTTTTAAAATTTAGATGTCTGAATCCCTCAAAACAAATCCCCTGGTTTTCAATATCCTTCATTTAAACAAGCAATGAAAATTCATCAAAAACCCACTCCCCATAAGAAAATACAAGTTGTAATACAAATAGAAACATTTGCATAACCACAACTATTAAAATATTCACTTTAATTATTTATTTAAATGTTGATTAGATTAATTCACCATTCATGCTTCATTAGATTTCTCAAATCTGCCCTGGGAAGACAGCTGTTCAAAGCATGTAGCACTTAATGTCCCATTTATTACATGCACCAGATTTTATCCCAGACTCTCACACTGCATTTACACTTGTTCTTTTCAGTGCACAACAGCCTACCAAAGAACTCCACCTTACATACTAATTCAGAAAACAAGTCTCTTCTCTTAGATGAAGATGAGGCTTGATGGTTCTTTCTTCCCCTTTACTGTCCTTTAGTCTTTGAATCTACTCGCTCAATCCCCATGGTTTCACTGTCCCTTCTCACGGAGCACTGATGCACTCAGACTCACAGAACTTGTCAGTAACAAGGGACCTGACCTCATGCTCCTGTAAGTGGCAGAGGAGGAAACCCTTCTTGCTAAGTTGCAGCCTGTCTGCAGCAATCCCTGCAGCTACTTCAAAGACCTAAATGAGGAAGCAAAAAGCACCTAGTAGACCATGTCAGTGCTGAGAGGGCATTGTCTTTTAACAGTAGCTGAGGGCAAGTAGTCAGTGAAAATCCACATGAAACCAATATTCTCCTCAAATATAAATTCTTTCACGTTTTCTATATTAAGAAATATAAAAACATATATCTAACCATATAGACTTTATTTTAACATCCACAGCAGCATCTGTGATATTACTTCATTAAGATATACTAGGGAAGTAAATATATATTTTACATAGATTGCCTTTTCATTTAAAAAAATAATTTAAATCTATGTCTATAAAGCATAATTAATAAATAGGGACCATCTAAAGAACTTCAGATTGAAATTACAAGATTTATAATTTGAATCATGTTAACACGATGTATGTATTTTAATGAACTATTCTCCACTAAGACATGGGGGGGGGGGAATTGACCATATATGAAACAAAGTAAGAAATTTAACATGTTAACTTCATTTTTTTCTGAGAAAATTATAACAAGCAAGGATCTTCTAGCTTTGACATAGGAGAAATAAGCATGACAGCTAAGATAATGGCCAGGTAAACAGCTATTGACACATTAGTTTCTAGGGTTTCATATTCAATTAAATCCAACACAACTGAACAAACAAAAATATTGCTTTTTTAAAAATATTCTGAAATAAATTCATCATAGTCTTTCAGTAGTGCAAAAATAGCTATAAAAAGGCATTACATACAGTGGAATGCATCCTGAGCTTACCAGAAGATGATTACCACCTAGTGTCTAACACTAGTATTACCAGTGATGTAGGAATGAGAGAAAGACTGGCACAGTGAAGTAACTCTCAAAGTAGGGAATCACTTCTGAATATGCCAGAAGACTACATAGCAGCTTTCCTACAATTAACTAGCAGTCCAACGGAATAACAGAAAGCATATGTCAAAACTGGCCCAGCCCTAAGGAATTAAAAAAATACTAGATCCATTCAAAATGAAAGCATGAAGGTCAGTGTTTGGCACAATTCTCTACTGAACGTAAGTTCTTAGTGCTAATGTATCCTCTTCCTACTAACTGAGGTACACATGGGCACTGTCAGATGGACAGGCAAGAATTCAGGTTGGTTGCTTGCTACCTTATAGCAAACAGAAAACACTAGAATGCTGGAGCTTACCCTTGCTCAGTTTGTGATCACTCACTGCTTCTGACTGCATTTGATAAAAAAACAAACAAACAAACAAACAAACAAACAAAACCCCAACCAACAACCAAACTTTACAGGAAGCAATGACCCTACTTAATGCTACCATCCATTTACCAGCCAAACAGTAGGCTAATGCCATGACCTGTCTAGTGGATGAGAGAAAGGCTGTGGATGTAGTCTACCTGGACTTCAGTAAAGCCTTTGCTACTGTCTCCCACAGCACTCTACTGGAAAAGTTGGCAGCCCATGGCTTGGAAAGGTGCAGTTTTCACTGTGATAAAAACTGTGTAGATAGCTGGGCCCAGGGTACGGTAGTGAATGGAGTTGCATCCAGCTGGTGGCTGGTCACTAGTGGGGTTCCCCAGTATTGGGGCCAGTGCTCTTTAGCATCTTTATTGATGATCTGTACAAGGGGATGGCATACTCCCTCAGTCAGATAGCAGATGACACTAAGTTGACTGGGAGTGTTGATCTGCTGGAGGGTAAGAAGGCTCTGCAGAGGGATCTGGACAGGCTGAATTGATGGACCAAGGCCAATTGTCCAAGGTTCAATAAGGCAAAGTGCTGGGTCCTTCACTTGGGCCACAACAATCCCAGGCAGTGCTACCAGCTGGGGGCAGAGTGTCTGGAAAGTGGCCCAGTGGAAAAAGACATGGACTGCTGATCAACAGCAGCTGAACATGAGCCAGTAGTGTGCCCAGGTGGCCAAGGCGGCCAAGGACATCCTGGCTTGTATCAGAAATATGTGAAATCATATCAGAAAAATGTGGCCAGCAGAACCAGGGGAGGGATCACCCCTCGGTACTTGGCAATGGTGATGCTGCACCTCGAATCCTGTGTTCAGTTCTGGGCCCCTCACTACAAGAAACACATTGAGGTGCTGGAGCAATGAAGAGCAATGAAGCCAGTGAAGGCTCTGGAGTACAATATTATGAGGAGCAGTTGAGGCAGCTAGGGTTGTTTGCCCTGGAGAAGTCTCAGAGGAGACCTTATTGTTCTCTACAACTCCATGAAAGGAGCTTGTTGAAAGGTGGACGTTGGTCTCTTTTCCCAGGTAACAAGTGATAGAACAAGTAAGGAGAGGTTTAGACTGAATATTAAGAAAAATATCTTCTGGGAAAGGGTGGTCAGGTGTTGAAAGAGGCCACTCAGAGAAGTGGTTGAATCATCAGCTCTGGAGGGAGTTAACAGATGTGGCTTAGTGATGGACTTGGCAGTGTTAGGTTTACAGTAGGACATGATGATCATAAAGATATTTTCCATCCTAAATGATACTATGATTTTATCATTTACAGTACCTGAAACTGACATTGTGTCTCCACTGTAGGCATTATATCTTAAAATGTCTACTCTTTGATCATAATGCCCTGGAGATAAGTAAAAAAACGTGTAGATATGGTGATTAGAGACATAGTTTGGTAAACTTGTCAGTACGAGGTTTATGGTTGGACTCAAAGGTCTTTTCCAACCTAAATGATTCTATTATTCTATAATTCTGTGATCCTCATAAAGGCACGGCTCACCTCACATACATGCTAGTTCTTTGAAGGAATCAGAAACATCATCCGTGATGACTGATTTTTGTACTCACATTTTCAAAACAAATCAGAAAGGACCTTAGGAAGTACTTGAGACAAACTGGCTGTTAGACATAGGGGAAAAAGCTGATTTATGGATTGACAGCAGGTTCAAGCAAGGACAAAAAAAGGAGGAAGCGAACTCTGAATTTCCAGCATATAGGGAATTAATCAATGAACCTTTACTTGGAACTATGGCACTGTCTGGTTCTGAGCTCCCTGTTTAGATTCTTACTATTTTCTTTTAATATGGGTGTTGTACAAACTGCACATAGATATGTTGTGATCTTGACGGGTGAGCTGCCATCGATATATTCCATTTTTATATCCTGTTATTTTTCCTCAATGGCCTGTCACCAGCTATTATCCATAGCTGAAAAGACAAAAATCTTACTGTTCCCTTTGAGTGAGCCTAATTACCTTTAGAGTGAACTGGAATTACACAGATTCATTGCAGAGAGACTAAAACCTATTGTTCAGTGTTTTAGTTTCATAAAGATTGATAATGCAGCTTTTTGCCCACATCTTTTAGAAACCGGCCTTGTAAGATTTCAGTAAGATGTAAACTTAATTATATTGTAAAAATATATTTGTGTGGAGAATGGCTTCTGATCTACTGCCATTTAATTCTAGCAAAAAAAGCATGTTTGTTTTCTAACAACTGTTTATGTGAAATTGTCTGTAAACAGTCACATGATAAAATACATTATAGAAAATGTTAGGTGCTCTCTTGGGAACTTCATTTGTTTTGCCTTCTTAATAAGTTGTAGAGACATAGCTTTTAAGGCTAAGAGGGCTCACAGGAACATCTCGTCTGACATTTTAGATGATAAAAAGCATACAACTTCCCAGTACATACAGTAGTGCTTCTCCTTTTCTTATTTTTTTTTTGGGTAGGGAAGTCATGTAATGTTGGTTTAAATATAATATTAAAAAGAATCCCACACAATTATTAACAATTTGCATAAGCATCCAATTATCCTTGGTTTTTGTCTGTTTGTGGCTACTGATGTGCAATACAAGGTAGAGAACTGTATTTAGGTACTTTGAATTGCCACTCTCCACATTGACTCCAAGAAATTCAGGCTTGAGATTTTGATCCTCTGAATTGCACTAAGGAAAAGTGACAGAATGATCCTGGAGTAAATGGCTGGGATAAATCCTCTCTCTCCCAAGATGAAATCTGGGCAACTGTAGCTTTATGCCACTAGATTTCATGCAGTCTTTACCTGTTAAATGAAAGAACTTCACATTCGCATGGTTAACGTGATCAAATTGCTCCTTTTTTGTTTGGATAAATTGAACAGCTATGACCACAGAATCACAGAGTGGGTAAGGTTGAAAATGACAGGGGGTCATCTGGTCCAGCCTCCCTGCTCAAGAAGGGTCATCCTACAGCACATTGCATGGGATTGCATCCTGGTATCTTCCCCTGTAAGGAATATTTTTCAATACTTTATTTAAACCTGTGATTCCTTTCTGAACTGTCCTTAACATTTCTACCTGCTTCTTAAACTAAGAGCATTGGAATTAAACCACTCGTGATTTTGAAACATTTTTTGGCACAGAGCTCCAGTCAATTATCCACTAAGCATAACAGTTGCGTCATTTTCAAAGTCTTTGTTTTTGAGAATAGTGTCTGCCTAACCTGTAGGAAAAAATTGTAGCTTACTGTTCTTACAAACACTTTTTTTTCCCCTGCCTATATATTTCAATGCACATTGTGTGCTTTGCTCGGTTTACCAAATGCTCCAGCTCTGTTTAGCATTGACTTGTCTTCATTATTTACAATTCTCATAGACTTTGCTCTCTGAGTTATTCATCACTGTTGTCAGTCTCCTCATCAGAAAGTCTGCTTTCCTTCTTTTGTTGAATCTTGCAATATTTCTTTTTGGTGTAGGGATAATAAGAAATTTATACCCCTCAACTTCCTTCTCTCTCAGACTCTTGTAGTGCAAAGAACTCCTCAGCTGAAAGATTTCTCTTATCAACTTTATAAAAATAAGATGATGTTATTATTTAAGAACCAACTCTGAACTTAAACATGAGAGTGTAGATCTATTATGTTCCTTTTAAATCAGAACCTTTTGCAAAAAGAACTAATAATCAATGAAGGACAAAGTCTGCTAAAATTTTCAAATCTTCCTATCTTTGGAGCAGTTTTTTCATTTCTCAAATGTAACTATTGCCTTTATTGCAAAAACAGAAGATTGGTATAATGACATTGTCACTGAAAGATATTTACATGTAAGAATTGACCACAGTACAGCAATTTTCCTTTTTATTTTTTTGCCACAGATTTTCTCATGATTTTAGAAGTAGACTATTAAATCATGAAGCCACAGAAAAATATTATCAAAAAGTACCTCAAAATGAAATCCTTTTAAGAGCAGAGGAATGGTTGTACTTGGTGAGACCAAAGGTCCACCTAGTCCACTGTCTTGTTTCTGGTAGAGTTCATGGGCAGATGCTGAGAGAAGAGTATAAGACAAAGAGAAGTGAATATTATACTTCCTGCTATTATTCTTCTGATCTTTTACAGTAAGGGTGTTAATGAGCTAGATGTTCTATCTTCACGTTGTTTCTTAAAATTGTTTTGTTTATAAAAGCTTTCAGTGATGGTGTCTTCACAAGTAGTCTTTTCCACTTCTTTCTTATGCAGATGCTTTTCTTTGGATTTTTTCCAATTAATCCACAATTTCCCTGAGATGTGCTGTTTTAAAATGCATCAATATTAGCACTGACTATGTATGACAAGTAGATTTGGTGTTCCTAGATAGAAAATTACATGTGCGGAGATCATGAAGGGTTGTGTTTTTTATTTCCTAAAAGACCCCCAAACTATTTCTAGCTGCTGAAGAATGGAATTAGCAAAAATTCCACCACTCAATTCAATAGATTTAATTGAGGTATAGAAGTGAAGTGACTTTTCATCTAAATGAGAAACAATTATTTTATTAGGCTTCAGCAGAGACATTAAGAACATGCAAATAGCAGCGTGCATTGACATGAAGGACCCATTTTGCTGACTGCTCTATATCTGAGAGGGACAGATAGACTGGAAGGGTAAAAATAGGCCAGGCACATGTAATACTCCCTTAATACTTTCCCAGCTTCACACCTTTTCTGTTGAAGGAATTTCCTGAGTCTGTTCATTCACATATTTTTTTTGTCTATTTCTAATTCTCAGTGGATTTCTTTCAGTTGCACACCCAATTTTACCTTGAGCTCTCAGCAGCCTCTTGTACCCACAATGTCTTTTTACAAGGAATTTCAAAGGCGTGCTTCTTGTTGAATGAATAAACGCGTCCTTTTTTTTTTCTTTTTTTTTTTTCATTTGTTTGTTTGGGGTTTTGTGTGGTTGGTTGGTTGGTTTTTTGTTTTGGTTATGGTTTGATGTGGTTTGTTTTGTGGGGTTTTTGTGGGTTTTCTTTTTACTCTTTCTGAGCACTGAATCCATGTTTTTATAGAACTAATACCAAGATCTAACATAATGCCAAGATATCCTCCTGATGAAATGATGAGCTCAGAATCGGTCATTTTTAATATATGAATGGTTTTCCCATTGTGTATCATTTCCTCTGTTAACATCAGACTTCATTTACCACTCAGTCCTGTAAGAGCTTAAGAGCTCTCCGAAATTTTTCACAGTCAGCTCTCAGCCTTACTGCTTCCTAGCATGAGTAAACTCTGTTACCTTAGGCTACCACTGGATTTTTAGTATTGGTCTGAAACCTTTCAAAATAAGTTACATGTTGAAAGTTCATTTGCATACCAGATGCACTCCTCATACTTTCCTGTATTTAACTTGCTTTGGCATCACCAGATCATTCCTTACATTTCTCAAATAGGAAAAAAATCAAGCAAAGTACATTCATTATTTCATCCACAGCCTATATTTCTATCATTTGTGGACCAAACCCCTGTAACTGTAGGCACTGTATGAGGACAGGACGTAGACAGTTCTTGCCTCCAAATGTAATGTAGAACTCCAGATATAGATAAACATGAGCATCTGTAAGACAGTAGAAAGCTATATATTTACATATATAATGTAAATGCATAAATTTCTGGAATAGGGTTGTTTTCTTTTTCCTAAGGCAGAGCTCTGCCAGTGTTGTATTTAATAAATAAAAGTTACTGAAGTAAAGTGAATATGAAACCAGAAATACTGTTTGTGTGTGTTTTCAGTAGAAATTCAAGCAGTTTTGAAGTAACTTCCTGTGTACTGTCTTTGTATGCTTTTAATGTACAAAAAAAAAAAGCTTTTAGAGGTCTTTCTGCATTTTATAGTATCTCTAAGTATTCATAAAGGCCTGAGGATTTTAAAGCCTGTTTCTTCTCTGTCACATATGATCTCAGATTTTCTTTTTCTCACAATACCAGATGTCGCTTTTTTTTTGTTCAGATGGAATAGCAGGAAATTTCTTAATTTACATTTGAAATGTAAAGAAAACTATTAACTCAAGCATGCTGTTCTATAATCCCTGCTCAGCTAGGCAGGTTCCAATCAAATTCCCTCCTTACTCACAATTTCACATAAAAAATTTCTTTAAAGGGGCATGGTTCACACTGGTCTGTAGTGTAAATAGAACCTACTGAAACATTTTGACAGTCTGGGAGAGTGACCTCTGCACTGCAAAAACTGTTTAATCCATACACCTGACTCATTCAAAAATCACGAAAATGAACAAAAACATGGGAAAAAAGTAATAATATGCAAGTGAAAAGAATGAAAGATTAAGTAGAAAAGGAAGACATAATTTTGAGGGAAAGGGTAAAGATTCTTCTCCTGCAGAACTATGGTAAAAATTTTTCTCCCTGACCATCAGATAAACAGAGAATGTTATTGCTCAGAGTTGGGATTTTGCACTCAGCATAGATACACATTTTCAAAATTATATCAGAAGCAAACCTTTTCTTCTGGGCTACACAGATTTCAAAATTGCCATCAGAACTGTCTCACGCTCAGCCAAATACACGTGGGTCATGGTCAGGCAGGACAGAACATTGTCAGGAGATAGCTTCTGAAGAAGTTAGTTCAATTTTTCCTTTGCAACTGAATTTACCCACCAAAAGGAATGGAATTATTTTTCTAATAGCTATGTTAAAATATAGACTTTCAATTTTAATGTTTGTTCACTCTTTTGTGACACAGATTTCCCCTTTTCCCAACTTGCATCAGCCCTTGTGAAGTTTTCCTTATAGAGAGAGGAATTTTACCTCTCAGATAGATACTGCAGGAAAATTATATTTCATATATTCCTAGTTTATACTACCAGCTGTAGAAACTCCCTAAATAATGGATAAGGAGAAAACTGCAATTTTTTTACCATGCAGTCTTTTAAACTATTTTGGGGGACATTTCCTTACTAATATGTCTGAGTTCAAAGCACCTTACTTTGTTAGTTACTGGGAGACAAGCGTGGGTACATTTTTGGAGTGTCCCAGAGCACAAAAACTCAAAAATTACCTTACTGGCTCATAAAGAAAGCTCCAAATCACCCAAGATTGTGTCCTGAACATTGACCAAAAGCAGTTACCCCGGGCACAGGGTATGAATAATCTTATTACAGGGATCATGTTAGGAGAGTCGAAGCTCTGCTGGAGCTGAAACTAGCAAGGTATGTGTAGGGTAACAAGAGGGACTTCTCTAAGTGCATGGTCAGCAAAAGGAAAACAAGTAAATTGTGGGCTCAGGAGCACAAGGGACTTAGTGACAAAGGACATGGAAAAGGCCTCAATGCCTTCTTGGTGTGGTTTAACGCGAGCTGGCAACTGAGGCCTGCACAGCTGCTCACTCACTCCCCCCATGGTGAGATGGCGGAGAGAACCAGAAGAGTAACTGGAAAAACTTGTGGGTTGAAATAAAAATGCTTTAATAGGTCAAGTCAAAGCCACACGTTAGCAAAGCAAAACAAGGAATGAATTCAATGCTTCCCCCTCGCAGGCAGGTGTTCAGCCATACCCAGGAAAGCAGGGCTCCATCAACTGTGTCTTGGGGAGACAAATGCCATATTGTTGAAAGTCCTCCCCATTCCTCCTTCTTCCCCCAGCTTTTTACACTGAGTATGACATCATATGGTATGGGATAATCTCTCTGGACACTTGGGGTCATCTGTGCTGGCTTTGTCCCTTTCCAGCCCCTCATGCACTCAGCCCGGGTAGGATGGTGTGAGAAGCAGAAAAGGCCTTCACTCTCTAAGCAGTGCCCAGCAGTAACTAATACACACCTCCCCCCGTATTACCAACTTTGTTTCCAGCACAAATCCAAAACCTAGCACCATACAAACACACTTCTTTCGCATCCTTTTTTTTTTTTCCTCATCTGCTCCCAGGCCTCCTATGTTCCTCACTTGGCAACGCAGCCCGAGGAACCGGAGCATTACCTGCAGCAGAAGACAAAGAAGCACTGAAGTGTACTGGACATACATGGGACCTGATGGGTTTGCACCTAAGGGCAATGAGGAACTGGTTAATGTCATTGTGAGGCCACTCTATCATCTTTGAAAGATCATGGTGTTCAAGGGAGATTATGTCTGAAAAACACAAGCATCATGCACTTCTTCCAGTGAGGAGATGGAGGGTGTGAGGAAACACAGGCTAGCAGCTGCTATGTAGTTATTCTTTGTATGTAAGTTGTTTAGTACCTTTGAACACCCTTTTGCAGGTGCTATGCACACAATCAGTGGAAACCCAAATTTCTTTATTTTCATCAATATTTTTATCTTAATAGTTCGTAACATTCAGTTTGACTTTTTGACCTCTGCTGAACAGCTGGCAGCAATTACAGGCACTTAGTGGTTCTCTGATAGACACAATAGTAGCTGGCAATTACAGCCTGTTCTTACTCTCCCCGTAGGAAGTGAACCTCTTCAGATTACTCTTTTCTGAAATTGCATGGTCCCATTTGAACTTTGCAGTAATTTATAGACTCTTTTCTCAGTATTTCGGAATTGGCTCTTCTCTATTTTATTCAGAGTACACTTTATTGCAGGCCATCATACATAAAAGTTTAAAGTTCAGGGGTGAAATTGTAACAGTATCAGTTTTAGGTCAAAATCTTAGTTCAAAAGTAGTGAAATAGGTATGCCTGTGATCACAATAGAAGAAAATATATGAGGTGGTAATGTTTTAATATGGCAATCAGGTGAAGTCTCAGGCAACTGGGAAAAGGGAAACATTGTACCCATTATTTAAAAGAGTAGAAAAGTGGCCCATGGGAATTACTGACCATGAGTCTCACCTCTGTGTTTGGTAAGATCCTCCTAGAAGCTCTGCTAAGGTACATGGAGGACAGGGAGATGATTTGAGTCAGCCAGCCCAGCCTCACCAAGGATAAGTCTTGTCTGACGATCCAGTGATGGAGTGACTACCTCAGTGGACAAGGGAAGGGTTACAGATGTCATTTATCTGGACTTCTGTAAAGCCTTAGACACGGTCGCCCACAACATCCTTCTCTCTAAACTGGAGAGAAATGGATTCAATGGGTGGACTGTTAGGCAGATAAGGAATTGGCTGGATGGTTGCATCCAGAGGGTAGTGCTCAATGGCTCAGAGTCCCGATGGACATCAGTGACAAGTGCTGTCCCTCAGGGGTCTGTATTGTGTCCAGTACTGATTAATATCTTCATCAATGACATAAACAGTTGGATCGAGTGCACCTTCAACAAGTTTGCAGATGACAGCAAGATTGATACACCTGAAGGACAGGATGCCATCCAGAGAGACCTGGACAAGCTCAAAAAGGGGGCCCATGGGAATCTCATGAGGTTTAACAAGACCAAGTGCAAAGCACTGCACCCCATTCAGGGCCACTCCTGGTATCAATACAGGCTGGGGGAGGAACAGATCAAGAGTATCCCTGTTGAGAAGGACTTGCGGGTGCTGGTGGATGAAAAGCCAGACCACGAAGGAGGGCCACGAAGATGATCAAAGGGCTGGAGTGCCTCTCTATGGGAAAACATTGAAAAATGGGCTTATTCAGTCTGGAGAAGAGAAGGCTCCAGGCAGACCTTGTCGCAGCTTTTCAGTACTTAAAGAAGATTCATGAAAAAGATGGGGACAAACTTTTTAGCAGGGCCTGTTGCAACAGGGCAAGGGGTTATGATTTTAATCTAAAACAAGGTAGATTCACACTTGTTATAAGGAGCACAATTTTACAATGAGCACGGTGAAACATGGGCACAGGCTGCCTATTGAGGTAGTAAATGCCCCATCCCTGGAAACATTCAAGGTCAGGCAGAATGCTAAGCTGATCAACCTGATCTAGATGAAGATGTTCCTGCTCATTGCAGAAGTGGTTGGACTAGATGAAATTTAAAGGTTCCTTCCAATCCAAACTATTTTATAATTCTATGCTAAATTATGGTATTAGGTTTCATTTCAATTACCTTTACTTGCTCTTCAACATCTATATTTAAGTATCTCCTTATTTGTGAGAAAAAAAATAGGTCAAGCTTTTTGTGTTATGTGACTCAGTCTTCATAATGACTGCCATTTAAAATGCCAGTTTCTTTAGATCCAGACAGGTCACTCACTGACTTGAGATCAAAAGAGAACTAATCTTATTTTAGCATGTGTCAGCAGCTCAGTGTCTGTGTTGAAGTTTAAATTGTAACAAATTTGCTATAGATCCTATCATTGCTTCTACTTGAGTACATAGCATTGTATTTTGCAAAATCCTGACGATCATTGTTTCCCGTTAACTCAGGTAAGGTATTAGGGCATTGGCTGGACTGAACAATTTTGAACAGAACAAATGCTTTTGACATAAAATGGCTTTTTAGCAGATGGGTCACTTCTCATTCTTGAGTAAAGCAAACTATTTTTTCTACTCTAAATTTTGGCTACCACTTAGGAGACAGGGTGGTTAACAGGTTGTTATGCTATTAGTAGCTTCAAAACATAAATTATCAAGTTTTTTGAGACTCTTTAATGTGTGTCCTGTGAACATAAGGATATGTAAGGGCTGAGTCCAGCAGAACACAAAAGCACATGTCTGAAGCTGAGTTTTTGAAGAATTGAGACTGTACTTCATTTTTCTCATCCCTGTTCTACCAGATCAGCATTTGACAGTGGTCAGCTGCATGTGGGAAGGTTGAATCACAGTTTGTAATGAAGATAATTTAGACATTTTAAAAACACTTCCTGAGATGATCCAGTTTTCAAAATATAATTACCTTTTCTAAGACTGTTTTGAGGTTCTGTAAACCCAAGTTATGGAAAATAACTAACATTTATTGATTTTGCAAATATACAGTCTGAATGAGTCAGATTCATGAAAGGTTGCCCTCTTCAGTGATACTAACAGAAAACATAATATTATTTGCTTTTTGCAATATACTCTGTAAACTATTGCTTAGTAGGGGGTTGCGGTTTTTTAGTAAAATTTAAGCTTTTTCATTCCTTTTACAGGTATATCAATAAGTACTGTTTCTCAATTCAAGAGAAGGCTGTTGTGTGCTTCTGAAGTATTACGGGTCAGAAATTTATTGCCAAAAGAAAACAGTGTAATGAAAACTGACTGCTGTAGCAATTCAAGATTCAATGGAGTGTAACACTTACAGAATCAGTCTTTTAAAGGACTGTTAAAATCATCTCCAAAAATACCGTTTTTTAACTCTTGCGTAAAGAGTTTTTTGCTATTAAGTTGATCAAAACTCATAATCTCCTCAAGCATATCACCAGTGTCTTTTGTAAAAATGTGGATACTCTTTATTGACGCTCACCTCTTCACAGCATCTGCAAAAGAACTATTTGCAGCACTCCTGCTTTTCTATCGAGCAAGCTACGTGTGTAGTTAGGACATGCTGAAGTAATGTTTGTTTCTACTAGGAATGGGAATGGCTTTTTGGTTTGTGCTTGTACAGTTCCCAGCACTTGGTGGATTTCTGTGTCATGACATGGAAAATTTAAATGTTCCAAACGTACAAGAAATGCTACTGATACAAAGACTGATAAGGAATGGAAAAAATACTGTATTCAATGTTCAAAAAATATTATTTTGATCTTCAGTGGTTTCTCTGGTTCCCTACTGCCCCTTATTCCTGTTCTTCATCTGCTCACTTGAGTCAGGGCATGTGTGTACAGTAAAGCAATGCACAGTTTGTAAATAACTTTAAGAACCCTTAGAATAGTTTTTTTAACTTACCATTGTGATTATGAACAAATTCTTTCACTTCAACATTTCACATTAACTGAGAGGGTAATGCATAATTATTTTTTGAACCCAGTGTATTTACTGTATGTCAATATGCAGGATCTTTGTATATCAGCAGCAGGATTATGAAAGTAATATCATGCCTTTCCGAGCAAAATATGTAGATATATATAATAACATGACAGATTTGGCAAGAAAGTATAGTTTTTTGTAAAATGCAGTATTTAGGGAACATTTGATGTTGCAGCATATACATAGAATTATTTAAATCATTACCTGAATGACAACTGACAAAATGATTTAATGGATTTAGTAAGTATAGTAGTGTTTGGGGAAATATATATATATTTAAAGAAAGCTCAAATCTGATTTTGTCTTCAGAAATAGTTAAATACTTCTACAAATGTTAACAACTCAATATTGCTTGGAAAATGAACTACTTGCAACCAAATCCACTATTTTATATTTTATGTTACCTCCAGAATATACAGAACATATGGTCCTTTTCATCCAGGCAGTTTCCAGCCACTCTTCCCTCAGCCTGTAGTGATGCATGTGGTTGTCATCACCTTTGTCCAGATCCCTCTGCAGAGTCTTCCTGCCCTTCAGCAGATCAACACTCCCACCCAGCTTGCAGTCATCTGTGAACTTGCCTGAGAGTGCACTCAATCCTCTCATTGAGATCATCAATAAAGATATTAAACAGGGCTGGCCCCAATACTGAGTCCTGGGGAACACCACTTGTGACCTGCTGCCAGCTGGATGTAACTCCACTCCCCACCACTCTCTGGGCCCAGCCTTCCAGTCATTTGACCATCATTGTCCAGCAAACACTACACCCTATCCAATCAGATTGATTCTTTCGTATTTTCCAGAGTCTTCCAAAGAAGACAGACATAAACCATTTAGTTCCCAAGGTATTTCCTAAAGCACTTTTAGAAAAGAATTATGCTATATCTGTTCTTTGGTCACCATGGCTCATTTAAATGCTAAGTTATATACATTATACAATATACAATAGTATGTATAGTAGGCAATGCAGCAATTTTTGCCTTTGGATAATACTTACACAAGTATTATCTGGCTCAGACAATTTAAACCTGTTCAATTATTCAGTTTGTTTCAAACTAACTTCATAGTGCCACTTCAATTTGGTAAGTTTTTCAGGCTTACCACTTGATGTGTTTTAGAGGTTATACTAAGTTTTTTATGATAAGTTTCTCCTTAAGATATTTTTTTCTCTATTACTTCCAAAGATTTCCATTTTTGGGCATGACTTCCATTTTCTGAAGGATGCCCTAATAGCTTCCTTCGGTTGTCTAACCATGTCAGTGTTCTTCCTGTTCTTTTAGACTCTCAGTACTTCAACATTAAAATAGGGATAATAATTATGTGCTTATGTTGCAGGGTTGTTTATGAAGATGTATTTATGAGGGTCTATAATTACTTCCAGAGTAATGAAGTCTAATAAAAGATAATGATTGGAATTACCTGAAGTCAGAATATCTCTGAATTTCAGACAATTCCTAAGACTTAGGTTTGAGAGGAATATTTCAAATCAGTGTAATTTATTTTGACTGTAAATTAGAGACACCATCTCCTTCGGTTCTACTTATAGCTTCTTTGAATCAAAATGCTTTAAATTACTCATTAGGCACATAAAAAATGTGGGTGCCAGTGATGCAGTGATTACAGGTAAAACTGTTAAGTCCCTGCATATTTTGTTCTCCAGTTAAAAAAATAATAATTTTTATCCATAAGTATTTTTGAATATTTGACATATCATTGCTACTTCTAAATACCACACTGTGAAAGTGTAAAATATATTTCACGGTTTCCCTATGTCCTTTATCAAAAGCTGACAACAGGATGGGGAACTAAACAGAACAGCTCTTTCACTGCATCTTGTTATCCTGGTATCCACATGTTCACCCCTATCAACATAGTAAACATGACATATGTCAGGGGTTTTTTATCCCTGAAGCCTGAGCTCAAAAAGCAGTATCCTATCTACAGCAAATATCCTGGACCAGATGCAGAACTGTAGTTTAATACCTAACATAAAGAGCATATTCTTAAAGAATGTACTAGTTTTGTGTCTATTTATATGCCAGTTCCACTGTCCCCTCCAAACTCCCTCTTGTTCAATTTCAATCAAATCTGATTAAGTTGATGTGAAACTAACACCTGGGTACAGATAGAAACCTTATTAGCATCCCTTCTGACAGGGAAAGGGAAAGGGAAAGGGGAAGGGAAAGGGAAAGGGAAAGGGAAAAGGGAAAGGGAAAGGGAAAAGAGCAGAGGTTATTTTAGTAAATGAATGCAGGAGATGTGGTGCATAAATGAACAAGAAGAAAAACTTTATTAGTTTTATTGACAAAGGAAAAATAATTAAAAGTGACTAATAATAGATTCATAAAATGAAAAGCATTGGCAACTGCATTGAGACGAATCTGGGATAGTGATACCATCTAAATATGTCATCACGATGATGCCAAGAAGAGTATTACAATAATTCAAGCATTATGATGATTATATCTTTGGACAAATGTTCAGTGAGGTTTTAGTGATCTCTAAGTAATTCTTTGGAGTCATTAACCCCCACTTCCTAGTGGATCTGCTTGAACTGAAAGACCAGGATCTCCCCAGCCATATTCCACCAAATGCAGAGGAGGTTACAGCACCAACTCTTGCTCTGCTCCAGCACTTTGCTGGTGAAGGAGGAAAGCGGTGCCAGCCAAGGGGTTGGGACACAGGTGTCCTCAGTACTGTTGCATGTAGAGCCCCTGCCACAGCACTAAGGAGTACTGGAGTCCTGGAGTCAAGGATAGACAAAGGCAGAAGCAAAGAAGGACCTGGCAGGGGTAAAATAGAAACAGACTAAGTCAGGGTGTCAGCTGAGCAGAGAGAGGCATAAAAAATACTATAGATTCGATAAAATTATTGATATATAATTCCACAATTTTTAGTACTGTATTTCAATACCACTTAGAACTGCTTTCCTGCCATAATATGGTATATTATACAGGTGTTATATAACCCTTAACTTCAGTCAGTAAGACAAGAATTACCTACAATAAACAAAACCTTTTTCTTTCTACTATTTTGCTTACACCCCAGAAGAAGGACTAAAAAAAAAAAATGTATTGAAAAAAGAACGTCTCCAAGATCAGTATCTGTGCATTCAGGCATTCTGGATAAGTGCCTGCCTTAACTATATTTGGATAAATGCATCATAAACAGTTTAAACCAAACGTTTTCCTGGCTTAATTTCATGTCACTTTTCCACTAAAAGAGTTGGAAATAAACATTTATTTGAATTTCTTATAAGCATGGCTTGTTAAAAAAAGGCTTACCCCATTCTCTTAAAGTAGGGTAGAGAAATGAGAACAGTTCTAACTGTTCATCAGAATGAAACTTTAATTGGGGTTTCAAGATCCTGTGCACTGAAAAGAGCTCATCATCTCCAAAAGCTGGCAAAGTGTTCTTAGACTCACCAGCCTCTTAGTTCTACAACCCTACAAAACTGAATAGCCACATAAGAAAGTTTTAAAACTGGCAATCTTGAGGTTCACACATTACCACCAAGAAGCAGAATTACTTTGCCTAAAGCAACAAAGTTGCAGGATTTAGGGAAAATTGTAGAGGGTTTCAACATAAAATGTGCAGATATGCACAGCTACATACTTCACCTCAAAGAAGTGTTCATTTGTTCTAACGTTAACAGAAACTTAAATTAATTTGGAATCTTTTGTCTTTAATTCAGAACTGTTGCCAGTTGTAAGTCAGGAGGATGCAAAACATGACAGAATCAGGGGCACATGTTTTACAATCTGTTAGGAAAACTGTGTTATTTTATCTGCCACGTGCAAGTAATCTGGTCTGAAGCATCTGAAAGTACTCTGAATGACAAAAGCATATAAGTAACTGTTATGACTCCCATTTAATATATGGAGGGAAAGAAACATTAAGTCACTTGCTGAGGGCAAGGGATTATAGAATCATATATACTCCACCAGACTTCAGCAATTCAAATAATAATACAGAAGGAAAATATACACACTTTATCCAAAAAGAAAACTACAAACTGAAGTAAAAAAATGTGGGATTTTTTGTTTGTTTGGGTTTTTTTTGTTTGATTTGGTTTGGTTTTCTTGCTGTTTGTTTGGGAAGTAGTTGATTGGTTGTTCATTTGGGGATTTTTTTGTGTGTGCAAAGAGTTGTTTTCCTTATTTCCTGAGATACCTCTCCCATTTGTTTTCAAATAAAGGACTATACAGTGCATGTTCTACCTTTTCTGCCATACACTATAAAATCACAATTGTCATTACCTTGAATATTTTGTTGTCTATGGTAGGGAGTACGTGTCTTGAGAAGTTTGCAATGGTCACTCTAGTAGGTACAGATGACTAAATTCCACCCAAAATAAACAGAAAAATATTTCTCAGTTGTTTTTCTTCATTACTTTTCCCATGGAAATAAGATCTTCCTTGGGTATTTTATTTTTTAAAGAGTGGTTTATGATCTTAGAGCCCCCATTGCTATACTAGAATTTAATTTAAAACACTAGAATCCCAGTGGCCAAAGTGCTTTATTTGTGAAGCTGTAGAGAGGTCCTTCTCAGTCATCATACCAGCATTTTTTCAAGGAACATATCCAATTTCATTATGTGATCTCATTGCTTCTATTAACTATTTTAAACGCCTGTACAAAGGCATATTTTTCCTATAAACTGAAACTGTTTTATTTTCTAACTTGTCATGGTAGATTTCAAAGAACATACTACTTAGTACATACAGTAACATTACTGAAATTTCAACTTAAATAATCTGCTTATATAAAAATATAATAACAAGACCAAAACTTGAGTAATTTAAAATCTTAATAACTGAAATACTGCAGTCTAATCATAAAAAAATGAAAGACATGCAAAAATAATTGAAGTAATATAAATAAGTTGGTGATCACTTTTGCTAAGCCTTTACTTTTAGGTGTTAAAAAATCTTGAGAAGCATTTAAATAAGATCAAATGATTTAACGGTTAGTATTTTCAAATAGAGTCCTCAGAATTATTATCAAGACAAAAACCAATCAATCTGTTATTATTTTATCTTGCAATTAAATCAACCAGGTTTGAGTTTGTTTACTTTATCAGAAAGTAATCTATATTTACAAGTGAACCTTTCCTTGGAGACTAAAAACATTTTGTACTTCACAAGCCAAAGTACAAGCCAGGAGAATTTCATCTTAGTTTACTTGATTGGTGCCATGTCAGTTTCCCTACAGTATTTATCAGACAGATATGACACAAGATGCTTATCTGGACTGGCAGCAGGAACCCAGAAGAAATCTTTTACCATGTGCCTGTAATGGCACCAAGCACTTAGGCTAAGGTACTTGAATTACTCTATCTATCACTTTGTCCAGCTTCAGTTTTGCTGCTTTATCCCATACTCCACACTTTTGTTTATCTGAAGTACTCGTCTCCCAGATGGTGTATTGGAATTCTCAATTCCCATGGATTCTTTTTTTTTTCTGGCTTTGAAAAGGAAGCTGAAAATGCATAGAAGATTTCATAGAAGTCTTTGTGAGGTGGCACATCCAATTTCTATTATTCCCTTAATTACAAAATTGTGCTTGATCTTCCTTCCTCTCACTGTCTTGCCACACATAATCCAGCCTTCTGCTCAGTTTGCCCAAGAACAGCCCAGTTACTAATTTTCCCATATTTCACACAGAATTCTTAAGACTCAAAGGACAATCATTTTTTCACAGCTTTGTAAAGTTTGAATTTCCTACCTCTTCATGCCACACACAGACTCCACACACTGCCGTTCCCGCTGTTCTGTACTGTCCAAGCAAAGTGCAGCACCCCAAACTTCCTCATCTCACAGGGCATTAGCTTAGAGCATCTCCTGCCTCCTAAGAGTGAATACTCACAACGGGGTAGTGCCTCCCCTAAAACATCCCAATGTACTCACAGGGTCTGGGTGTCCTCCGGAAGGCTGGGAATGAAGTGGATGTCCCTGCAAGTGATTTTGTAGTCCTCCCAGTCGGAGCACTCGCAGAAGGCTGAAGGGCACCTCTCTGTGCCCTGGCTGCACAGCACCAGCAGCAACTGGAAGGCTATCGAGAGGCACAGCATCTTTCGCCGCCCGCTCCCGCTCTGCCCCTCGCTTCTCCGAGGGGACGAGAAGACCCCAGAGCTGCAGGGTCAGAAAACGCTGCCCCGCCGGGAGAAGCAGCTGGGGAAAGGCGGCACCTTTGCTGGACAACACCGCCTCCTCCCTAAGCGGAGTCAGGAAAGGTCTCAGCAAACCTTTCGCGCCGTCGCCATCGGGCAGGCTCCCTCTCTTCGCCCCGGCCCTGCGCCCACCCCGCCGACCATCCGTCCCTGCCACCGCCGCCCCACACCGGCCCGGTCCCACCGCTGCTTCGCACTCCTCCCGCGGGGTCCCCCGGGGCCCGTCCCCCCCGCAGCGCCGGGGCCCCCCATCTCACCGGGGCAGCGCCGCCCCCATCTCACCGGGGCAGCGCCGCCCGGCCCCGCCGCCCCCCGCGCTCCGCCCGCAGCCGGCGGATCCAGCGCACCCTCGGGCCGGCGGGGCCACCAGCCGCGGGCGGATCTATGCGGGGCGAGCGGGCTCTCCGCCCTGGCCAGCCCAGCCCAGCCCGAGCGCCGGCAGCGGGACAAGCCCGCCGAGCCGTGTTCAAAGGCAGCGGAGCGGCGCCTGACCCCGAACATTTCTCCGGGCATCTTTGCAGAACGGAGGAGGGAGTAAGAACCATGCTAAATCAGTCACCTGTGAAAGCAGTGAAGTTACAATAGATTTTACACCAAGCAAAAATTCACTGTCTGCAAGTTAGATACGCACTAAATGTAAAGCAGTGAAGAAAGCACTGAAAATTAAGAAGAGTGATTTCGAAATTCACGCAATAGATCAAAAGAAGAGAGTAGCATTTTCCACACTATCAAAAGAGACAAAATCCATTCACCCAAGGAAAAAATGAGAAGAAATCAAACCTTGAGAGAAGTAAGGTGGAATTATTGTCACCTGAAGTAGGTATACAAGAAAAATGCCAACATAAATGTTTGTAACCTTGGGAGGAGGAAACTTGAAAATGTAGCCTATGCACAGTGAAAGATTAGACCACAATCTTCTTGGATAAATAGTTCTCCTCCAGCTGGATTAGAGTTATGCAAACGTTTTGAGTACAAAATATCACATATTATTTCGATATAACTCTTTTAAAGTAATTTAAGCCAGTTCATCAGTATGTGTTTCCTAAATGTAATTAATCCCCTAACATATCTTTATAAGGTGAGCAAATGATACCATGCCTATAAAGAAATAAGATATAAATCCTGATCTTATGGGCAAAGGTTAGCACTTAGGTCTTGTGTAAGTGAGGAATCCCATCAGATACATTTATCCTGTTCAGGATCAGGTATTCTTAAGGGTGTCCCAGCAAGGGGACAAGCTGAAGCACCACAACAGTGTAGACAACTTCACATTGCACTGCATGGAATTCCCTTGGGAATGCTGGCTGTCCCATGGCCTGCTCTGTCATGTCCTTCTAGCACACTGCTCAACTGTAACCTGCAGCCCTAAGAGCCACCACCCACCACCACTTTTTAGCGTCCATACCAACCTGAATAAATAACAATGAAACCACAGGCAGATCACTGAATTTCACGGCAAATGAACAAGAGGGCTACACAGTCCACTTAGGCACAGATGAGAGAAAAGGTGTGACTCAGTCTTGCCAAGTCAGACACGAAGCTTTGTAACCATTCACCACTTTGGTCAGTGCTAAGGGAGACTCCAGTACAGTGTAAGACAGATCAACTTGCTGGAACCTACTACCAATATGTTCAGGGTTGCCATGTGTTAGAAGTGGGATCATATTCTTTCCCAACCAAGGGCTAGTGTCAAATGTCATGAAGAGAAAGCCACAAAGCAGTACAGGTTCCGAGGGTGTAAGCACATGTACTTCTGGGCTGCTACCCCATCCCATCCCATCCCATCCCATCCCATCCCATCCCATCCCATCCCATCCCATCCCATCCTCTGTGGAAGTTAGATGCACTATATCCTGTTTGGCACAGTAACACAGAGTCAGCGAGGGTAACATCACCACAGTTCCTACAAGCCACAAAACAACCTACTTGTTAGCCTAGCCCCTCACTGTTGTCCAACACACCCAGGGTAGTATCATCTGGCATTTATGAGGTATGGCCTGTCTCCTAGTTTGGGGGACCATAGACAAGATACACATTTTTTAGTGATCTCTGAGGGTAAGTCACAAGAATGGGGTTGTGGTGCAAGCTCAACATTCCTTACTGTGTACTCCATTAAATCCCATTGATCCTTCCCAGATCTGGAAAACATCTCAATGCCCACCCATGCTGCAGGGTGGCTTTTGCCATGATCTGCAGAACTTGCCTCCTTTTTCTTTATGCTGTTGTTGTTTCCATGATTTATACTCCTGTAGCCATATGGTCATAATTTAAAAAAAATAAATGCAGATATATCAGAGACCAAAAATAAAAGTTTAATGGAGTTAAGCTTGCCTTAGGTCCTCTACCCAGCCTGTTAATGAATTTCACCTAATATGCTACATGTTACAAAATTCAGATAGTGCTATAGTTGCCTACAGGGTTTTCCCAGGGTATCAGCATTCTTCTCTGGTTTTCTGCCTCTTACTAGCAAAGTACTCAGCTTGTCCCAGGGACACTGCATGCTGTAATAGCTAGAGGAAACTAAAACTCCTGCCCATTTGGCTTTACCAAAGCAATATTTTGGTTGACACAGGCTGACACAAAGCATACAAAGCCATCTAGCAAAACAAATGTATCATCAAGGGTATCTCCGTCTTCTTTTGGACCTGGCCTTTTAGATGTCATGAGTCTATTCTACACCCGATTTCCAGATGTAGTGGGCACAAGCTATGATTGTTTCATCCATCAAACAACATTGCCTGGCACTGTCCAAAGGAAGTTTGTAAACTTCGAGCAGTAGCATTAAAACTCTCTTCCAGCATAATCTCTCTTTTCTCACAACCAATCTTGATGACCTAGTACAACTAGGAGCACAACAAAGGAGTCCTTACTTCTCATGACATGACCTAGTTTGCAAGAAGAAAGTAGGAATGTGTATCCCCTCTCTAATGACAGTACTGCTGGGGTGATTTTTTGTGATGTCTTGTGTGCACTCTCCTGGAAACCCCTTCTCCCCCACTTTTATTCCATCTTCAGTGTTACTGCTTTATGTATCACTGTGTATGGATCATGCAAAGGAAAAATAGTTTTATTGGTAGGTAGATAAGTAACCCCAAGATTTGAGTAATTTCAGTAGTTTTTCATAAACCACATAATAATACATGTGGTGTGCTAAAGGTATCCTTACGCTACCTTACCTTTACTAACAGGGTACCCTGCATTAGCTACTTGATCACAATTGTGTTTCAGACTCTTAAACTAGAGGAAGGGTTGTTTCATTGCTCTTTCACTGAGAGGAAGTATTTTGAATTACATTTACTTATTAGGAAAAGAGCATGCACAAAAATATTAGCATTAGAAGCTTTGGCATGGCAACTGCTCTGTGGCAGCAGTGACAGTTCAGAAAGTGTTAATGGAAGGAAAAATAATTTCACAGCTATTTCTAAGGGATCAAAAATGAAAACTACAAAGTATTGTATACCAAAGAAGTGGCAAGACTGACATGGAAGATGTTCTGAGCATATTCTAAAACAAATAAAGACTGCTGAATATATGGTTTCTGGGCTTGGATCATAAACGAGATAAGCAAGAGACTTCTCTCATTCAAGACCAAATAGCTTTGAAGGGAACAAGAGAGAACATGCAACTTCAGCCTGGGAAGAGCTCCAGGTCTGGATGCACCTCTTCCTGGGCTCCAAGACTTGGCTTGCACATTCTGAACCAGGAACATGAACAGAGTTTGGGAAGAAAAAAGGACTGTTGGTAACCACATGGTGTTTTCACAGGCACTGGTTTCACTCTGAAAAGTTATGCTATAAGGAAGATGATGTTTATGTTGTAGTTTCTAGCAT
This sequence comes from Dendrocincla tyrannina, assembly GCA_035047865.1. Taxonomy (NCBI): domain Eukaryota; kingdom Metazoa; phylum Chordata; class Aves; order Passeriformes; family Dendrocolaptidae; genus Dendrocincla; species Dendrocincla tyrannina. Next base: position 43,214,347 of record JAWWMP010000165.1, on the reverse strand, counting down.
GTTTTAAGGACTTTGCTGCCTAGAAGTCTGCAATCACACTTCAGTTGTTTCCCTCCAGCAGGGCTCTGCCCTGGCGAACCTGCCCACCCCAGCAGTATGCACACACTGTGACAGCTCTGGACTGTGGGTCTGCTCAGGCCTGGGCACTCAAGCCTGATATGAGCTATTTAAAAGTTCAACCCATTCCCAGCCTGATTCCTGCAGCCCTGTCTTGCTGATTGGTTTTCCTGTGTATACTGTGGATCTATGTGGAAGGTAGCATTGTCTCTGGTCTTCTCCCCAGTCTTGCCTCCTTGATAGACCTTAGACCTACATTGGAGTCTTCTTTCCATGTGTCTCTTGCCCTTCCTGCCTGGATGCTGGACCTGTTTTCGTTCCTTGTCTTGCTGTGACTGGCAGTATCACTGACCCAGTCCTGCTGAGATGCTGCAGGACTGTGTCGTGTTGGCAAGGCTACTCTGTCCTGTGGCCACGCTTGGCTCCCAGCCTGCAGTCCCCTCCTAGGGCAGCCTGTCAGGGCTGAGGACACTGATGGACCTGACTGTCCCTGACTGGCCTCCTCTAGGACCTTATCCCACGTTGCCCAAAGCTCAGGACTACGAGAGCCTCCAGGGCCATCAGTGCCTGCCCCCGCACCAGCACACTGGGGCTGGTCTCCAGCTGTCTTGCCTGACACTCAGGTTGGTACGGACATCCTGACCCAGCCTCGACCTGTCCCAATCCCCAAGGAGGTGGCCAATGCCTGGGGTTGTGGCTGTCCCAGAAGCCACCAGTTGCCTTGCTCCTGGTAGGGCTGGTTAGATGGAATTCTATGGGCTGTCAGGCCCTGCCTGCTGCTCCAGGGGGATCTCCTGTGGCTCCTGGTGCCTGGCCCTGAGGCGGACTTGCGACTTGCAGTGCCATGCTCTGGCTTCTCCTAGAGAGTTTCTGGTCCTTTAGTTCACCTTTTTCAAGAACAGGCCTGCAGACAGGGGAACTAAGAGTATATTTATAAATCTACAGATAACCCCAAGATAGGGAGGTCTGTGAACTCTAGATTAGAATTTAAATTCAGAAGAGAAAAATACAGGTAGCTACACGCAATAAGACACACCCTGCATGGCAGAAAAATGGGGATATTGTGAAATTGCTCCACTTTACTTTGCATTTATGGAATTGCCTGGAATACTTTATCTGTCAAGAAAGAAGTAGACAAACACAGTTATTCACCGGATAGTAAAGAAAATGCCAGGTTTAGAAACATGACCTGTATTGAAAGAATGATGGAACACAGTCGCTTAGCTTGGTCAAGACCACGACTATTTCAGGCTATAAAAAAGAACAATAATCAATATTTCTGACCATATTTATTTTGAAAAGTGATGGCATCTAGCAGCATAGAGTGACTGGCAACATTTCATCCCTTGTAGATAATTAATGAATGTTCCTTTTAAACATACTAAAACTAGTTAATGTATTAAAAGTATCACCAATATGTATACATCCACAATTATAAACATAAACCTATGAACAGACATTCAAAATCCTGTATGCCCTGAGGCTAGAGAAATTAAGCTGTTTTAATCCATTAAAATGTCTTATGCTTCACTTGTAATAAACAAAGGAAAGAAAAATCGCTCTTAAATCTGCAGTACATTGCAGATTTTTGTTTCCTGGTGCTTTTTCAAAGACCCCTGTGGGTTCATACTAATTTAAACATGGCAAAAATTGACAAGCATCTTTCTCCACTGTTACAGACACTCCCTCTAGTGACTGCCATGGTTACTCATTTAGTACGTATTATCTCAAGCGCGGCAAGGCTCAGAAATCCATTGTTTTTGTTTGTGAAAAAGTAACATTATTATCATCTGCCAGATTTGATATAGTATCTTGGTTATCTTTGCACTGTTTATATGGTTTATCACAAATCAGATAAAACACAACAGGTTCTAACAAAGAAGCAATTAGCTCCAATTGGTGTTCCACAGATTACCAGATATCAACAGCTACATCTTGTAATATCTGCATGAGGAAATGTTCAAACTGAGAAAATAAATCAGTAGAGTAGAATAAAAGACTTGGTGGTTTGGTTTTTTTTCCTGATTAATCAACATGTCTTGCCATTCTAGACACTTGTAAGATACGCCTGTTCCTACCTGTTTCTATCTGAGTACCTCAAATAATTTCTGGCCTGTCAGAAAATACATTAGACACGCTGTTTTGACAGAGCATCATTCATCAGATCAATTGTTTGAATAGCTATATGAAAGAATTTTATTCTAGGTTCTTAAAGATTCATGTCTATATAAAAAACTTGTCTTCAATATCAAGAACAGGTAGTTGTGGAGTTTTATGGTTATGGGCTATTGAGTAACTCTTGTGCTTTTCCTTTTGCTTTATTTCATGAAAAAGTCATGAAAAACTGCGAAAATTGTAATGCTCAGTTTGCTGAAGGCTAAGCAGGAGGTACTGCTGTGTAAAGCCTTATAAAGCCTGAGGCTGTAAATTGTAGGAGCTCTGAGAGAAGAGCAAGATAAAACTATCATAAGCCATTAGTTAAGGCAAGAACTATGACAGCTGTTTTCAGGCAGGTATATTTGTCTGCAGAAAGAGTTACAGAATCAGAGACTCACAGAATTATGAATTTGGAAGGCATCCTGCAGGCCAGCTGGCCCAAGCCTCTGTTTTAGCAGGGTCATCTAGAGCTGGTTGCCCAGAACTGTGTCCAGACAACTTTTGACTATTTCCAAGGATGTAGATTTCACAACCTCTTTGGTCAACCCATGACAGTATTTGGCCATCCTCACAACTGAAAAGCATTTCCTGATGTTCAGACAGAAATTCTTGTTCAGTTTGTGCTCATTGCCTCTTGCCTTGTTGCTGGACACCATTTTATTTATACCCTCCCTTCGGATATTTATACACATTGATTAGATCCTCCAAGCATTCCCTTCTCTAGTTTAGATGGCCTCAGCTGTCTCAGCCTTCCCTCACGGGAGAAATGCGTCACTCTTAATTATCGTAGTAACCCTCGGCATGTTAGTAGCTACCTCAGCATCCATGGGTGCTATGGGCCTATGGACTTATATCTCTACTTTTTTCCCCTCAGGTTTACATTGCCTGTGCCTCTTCATCTAAAGTCAGCTTTTGGACATCTTTGATTTAATTCTGCTAGGCCTGCATCTCTTGCATAGGCATCCATGCTCAGGAATAACCTCCAGCAAAAATTTATTTGCCCTCATAATTCAGACTTCAGTCAGATCTTACACTTTTCTTTGACTTGGATCATGGCACATACTTGCCTTTGTATGGAGATCAGCATGTTTAATAGATGAGTTTGACTGTTTATTACAACAATCATAAATCAAAACTGGATTTTAAGATCACTGACTGTTAAGTTTCAAAACCTTTCATGGAATTTTTTTCTCTCCCTTACCAACACGGAGGTTTGGGAGCTGAAGCCCAGACCCTCACTACCTGCTCCTAGAATCAGCTAAGAAAGGGATGGCTGATAGCTTTGCATTCCCTTAATGGCTGGGGAGGTTTGGGGGAGGTGGGGTAGGGGGAGAGAGGTTTTTCTGTGTTTTTGGCACACATCTCTCCTCCAGCTGCAGTGTGGATGCCAGCCACCATTTGCTGGGCTTGTGGAAGCACTTGGAGGGAGCTCCCCTGGCTCAGACCCCCAACTCTGTGTGCCCTGTACTGTTCTTTGGAGAGAACAGTTGCCGCTACCTGGATTTGCTACAGACTCCTTGAGGGCTGACACCACCTGCAGAGGAGTTGTTAATTCCCCATCCCCCCAGTGCTTTCAGACAAAGGACAAGGAGAGGGTCTTTACACTGCCCACAGGAAAGGTTTCAGCCCTTCCCCTGTGGACGCCATTCCCACCTGCGTTTTCAGAACCAGCACCTCTCCCTACCTGCGTCTTTGCCTTGCCGGAGCCCGTGAGTGACTTTTGCGGCCGCTGCCTCCCGAGGTGAGGCATCACCTCCCACTGTCCGTAAACATAACTGCTCCGAAGGAGCAGAGAGAGGACTTGATTTGTTTGAAAGTTTTGGTTACAGTGTTGCTGTTTGATCTGTTCTGGTTTTGATTATACATATACATATATATTTGTAGTAAAGAACTGTTATCCTTTTCTATACATTTTCAGTTTAAAGTATCTTAATTTCAAAGGTTGTGGTGGTTTTGGGGAAGTGGCCTCCTTCTTAGTCCAGGTAGACATCTTAGTTTTCTTTTAAACTGAGACCCTGACTTAGATGACAATTCATCTATCACACAGTGCTTCTCCTCTTGTGCATCTATCATACCTGATCATAAAACAAGTAATTTTCTGAGCCCAGTAAATGATGAATCTGTTATAAAAGAAAGAAATAAACAATCTCCTGAAAGCTACATGAATAATGACTTGCCATGGATGACAAGTAGTGTAGTATGAAAAGATACTACTAGTGACAAATACCTGAATTAAAAAATTTAAATTTAAGCCTAGAACAATGAAATTGTTTTAAGTAAAGGTCTAGCCTTTCTGGATTTTCTACCCTTAAGGTCTGTGCCGTCAGACTCACTGCACATTTATTTAAATATATGCAGTAATGTAATGGCTCATTATAATCTTCTCTTTTTAAAAAAAAAAATAAATCAAGATCTAGACTTGTATTAGTCAAAGGGCAGTACAGTATTAATCAACCAGCACTTACCTTAAGTTAGTTAACCTTAAGTAAGATCATGCCGGTCTCTCTAAATGCAAGAAGCACTGTCAAGTTACTGTTTCAACACAACACTTTAGATAACAAAATGATGGGATATATGGCTTTGAATTCATAGAATAAAATGAGAGTGTTCTGTTCTTGTAAAGTTAAACAACTACTTTATAAGCATGTCTAGTATAGTGGTTTGTTATGCGTGGTTCAAACATTTCTCCGGCGTACTTATTCCAAATTGAAGAGATGTTCTGTAGCAACTTTATGCACTTATACTGAACATCCTTATGACAAAAATAAACAAACAAAACCAATCATGGTACTGTTCAGCTTCAAAAAAGAAAATTATAGACATATGAAGATATTTCTTAAAAATGCTAAAAGGGGCAGACATGGGATCTCATGGTGAATCTTTAAGGTTACCAAACTGCAAGTGTGTATCTAGTAAATAAGGCTTCAGGAAGGGCACAAGAAAGCCAGTATTGTTAATACTAGGAATAAGGTCAGTTAGCAAAAGCAAGAAATCATGACAAATGTGGGTGCCAGAGGAAACTACAGAGAGGGTTAGATCATAGAAGGTAGTGAGGTTCATGTGCTCTCTCTAAATATCTTCTGCTGTCACTAATGAACACACTATGCTGGGCCAAATGTACCACGAGGGCATTTTTTATATTCTCATTTGGACATGGTGACAAATACATGCACACAAATCTTAGGCTTCTCCCTACTCTAAAGCAAGTTGTAGCAAAGAACCCTAATGCACCTGTCTAGTCTGTAAAACAAAATGCACAGGTACCAGGAACAGACTTTACTGAGCTGACAGTTCATTGCATTGGTAAATTAGCAACCCTTGATGTTGGGAGTGGTGGAATCTTGATGGTTTGGCTCTTTTTCAGCAAAGACATACACAATACAGGAATCTTGGCATACATCTGCTTACACATTTTCTGTAACAGTCTTTAGTATCTCAATTTTTATACCAAGCAAGTCTCAGCTTGATGAGGATGAGAAAGCTATGTATTAATCACTGGCATAAGCCTTCTGTCATATGCATATGTGAAAGAGTTCCAATATTTGTGTAATGCTGCAGCTGACAATGCAGCTGTGTGAAGACAGCTGTTTGAAGCACTATAAGCATCTGCTTCCTTTTGTTACAACATTAAACCAATACAGACATAGGCAGCAAGTGCCTAGGTACTTTCAAAGTTGGTGTTGGCTAGCATGGTCTTTGGAAGCAGTAGATGTGCCCCGTATGTCTGCCTCAGGTGTTGGCATATTGTTAGTAGCAAGCCAGATGTGCTCACACTCATCAGAGATGTAAATACAATTCTCATCCATGTACCAGGACACCTTCCTCACCCCTCATCCCGTCTGTGATGGCCTGAGAGAGGCTCCTAGGGCAGGGAAAGAAACCTGCTCATGGATGAATTCAGTTGAGTCTATGGAGCACCAAGCCTGTTGTCATGTGCAAATTGAGAGAAAATCCCCCAGAGAGATCAGGAAAATTCAGGGCCTGTTTCCCAGAGGCAACCAACCATAAGCAGAAGACTTAAGCAGAAGACTTAAGTATAAGACTGAGTAGAAGCCCTGACTCTCTCCCTGCAGTTAGACCTGTCAGTACATGAAAAATGCTCCAGTTTGCAGAAAAAAGGCCAGTACAATGGCCAGACGTTGGAAGCCAGAGAAGACTTACTTTGCTAAATATACATTAATGTTTCAGTTCACAGTGAAGCGTATCATTAAATTCCTGCTCTGTGTCTCACTTCCCTTCAGCTAAGATGAGGATAATGCCTCTTGAGCATGACTAAAAAGACACAAAAGCCAGCAGCCATTGCCTGAGCTGCTGAATGCTGCCAGTGTGGGGGGCCTGGCTTATTCTTGAAGTGTGTTGTAATCATTTGACATTCAAGCATGCCTGCTTAATTGCGAGTAAATGAAATGGTCCTGCAAGACAGGAATGAAGGTTGGCAGTATGGATTGTCAGCTATGCCTTATTAGTGTGCTCAAAGGCCAGTGATCACTACCTGGATCCCGGAGGAAATACACCCATATATGTTATTAAAAACCCCAAGCCATTGCATTTACCTTGGGCTTGAATGCTCACCTACAGGTGATTTGCAGTCAAATATTCCACTGATTCTTGGACTATTGCAAGTTCTGCCCAAGTTTCAGAGGCCCAGGTGACATTTCCTGTGATCACTTCATCCCTTTTCTCCCTTCATGGCCAGCCAGTGTAGCAGCCTGTAATACTCGGTCGTTTTTACTGCACACAAGGGCAATGGATAAAACATTTGGGAACAGGGAGATGCGTGGCTGAAAGAAACAAGACAAGGTCAGGAGAAGGGGTCGGAGATGCCCCCGGTAAGACCCAGCCGCTCCCCGCAGCTCACACGCCTCTTCCCAGCCCATCAGGCAGGTGCCGTCCCCTCGGAAGTGCGACAGCCTCGCCCGCTTGGCCAGGGCAACACCTTTTGTTTCTGCTCTCCGCGGTTGTTTATCCGACCGTGTTTGTAAACACCAGCGTGTATTCGGTAAAGGTTTACAGCTTAACAAGTTTAACAACACCACAGCTCCTCGGGACCACAGGCCCTCCGGCCTCCCCGCGGGGCGGGGCGGGCCCGCCCGTGGCTCTCGGCGCTGCGGGGGCCGCGGCCGCAAAGCCTGTCGGGCGCTGCAGTCCCGCACCCCGCCGAGCCCGGCCGGGCCCGCCGCCCCGGGACTCCCCGTCCCACCGAGCCTTGCGGGGTGCGGCGCCCGCGGCCGCGGCGGCGGCAGGGCGGCTAGTTCAAGTTGCCATAGCGGCGGGCAGAGCCGGGCGGGCGGCGCCGGGGGACGGGGCGGCCTCGTGCGGTGAGGGCTGGGGGCTGTGCGGGACGGGCAGAGTCGGGGACGGGGGAGCGCGGATGGGAGCGCGGATGGAAGCGGGGTGCGGGTCTCCTCGGCACAGCCCAGCACAGCCCGCGGGCCTGGCGGAGGCCCGGCCGGAGCCGTGTCCGGAGCCGTGGCCGGGGCCGTGGCCGGAGCCGTGGCCGGGGCCGTGGCCGGAGCCGTGGCCGGAGCCGGGGCCGAGCCGTGCCCGAGGCCGTGCTGGGCTGTCCGCAGCCCCAGCGCTTTCGCGGTGCTGTCTGGGCAAGACAACCAGCAGGCCCTCGGAGGTGAAGTCAGGTGTTGGTTCCTGAGGAGGTCTCATTCGTCGAACTTCCTTATGAGCAGTGAAGGAGCCGTGTCGTGGTGCCACAAGTTGGTATTAAAATGTAGTACAGATAGCTGAAAGCGCGGTGGTGAAATGTCACCATGTGGGATCGCCTCCCCGGCTTTTTGAAAACTTCTCCTGGCTCAAATACAAGCGCTGAAGGAAAGGGCCTTTCAGATGTTATGCTGTGTCTCAGTGTTGACTGTAAGGCTTCAAACATACGTTTAACACTAAGTCAGTTACCTGGTGATACATTAGTCTGCGTGGAGCTGGACAAATAAAAACACTTGAGGAGTAATCACATTGTGTACATCGACTTAATCTTTTGTTTGCTTGAGCTGGAGAACTTGCTGTTGAGACTGTCAGCTCTATACTTCGTGTTTGCTTTACCCGGCAGATCGCTTAACAAGAGTCCTCAGTGAAAGTGAAATGCCCTGTTTTCTACAGGAAGGGAAAATATTGATGCTTTTCATCAGTTCGAGAATGGTTATGAACTCTTTAGGTTGAATTAGAAACCAGTAAGAGATAAATGGTTTTCACTGTCCAGCAGGTTGTATGATCATGTGCTAAAATTAGCCTAGGTTTTTGGAAAAAGTAGTAATCTTTTTTTTGTTTTGTTTAAATTAATGGGCAAATATGCATGTGGAAATTTTGTACAAATTTCTATGCATGATTTCTCTTTTTAAAAATTCTAAAATGAAACCTCCATATTTCCTTTAAAAATGAGGATGTTGCTTTATATGAAACAGAATTTCAACTTAAAAGTACTTGTGGTTCCTTTTAGGTTGTTCACGAGACTAAAGAGGAATGCTACTTCACCAGAAATAGTAAGTTTTCTTTAGACAAAATGTCCTTGTCTAGCACTTTTTTTATATTTACCTTATTTCCTGGCCTTTCTTCAGTGCATTGGCTAGTAAATATCTTAATGAGCCTATTTTTGACAGCTGAAAATGAACTCGTTCATCTTTCCTGCTGTAAATCTTCATTTCCCTTTTTTTTCTCTAGTGTCTTTAGTAGTTGGGGATCTTATGGTTGAATCAAGTTGTTTGTTGTTTTTTGTCTTTTTTTTTCTTTACACAATTATGGTAAATACCAATATTATTTTGTGTTGTTATTTCTACCAGTGTTTTATTTATTTTATTTCTCTTTGTCTTTGAAATATCCCATATATCTTGTTTCCCAGTGTTTAGTATTTATGCTTATGCAGCATCATTAAGACTTAATTGCAGCTGACTAGAGTGAGAGGCACTGGAATAGTGAATTGTGATACTTAAGTAAAGGTGTGTTTTAGCGAGATAAGAAGAGGGAAGATGAGATAAATTCACCACTCCAGAAAATGTAAGGAATATTGGTATACTTGAGCACAGACTGAGCATGTTGATTTACTCTTCCTTCATGTCTGCCTCAAGTAACTTTTGAATTCTAGTCAAGGGAAGTGCCTCAGTATCAGGATAGTAATCTTGCTTATGTCAAATTAACGTTGGAGAATAGAAATATTTCATAATTTACAACATTACCCTTATTTTTACAACTTGTATGATGTTAGCATCTTCTTTCTAGAAGTAGACATTGTTGATGTGTATTCAGCTAGAAGACTTCCCCCCCACACACTTCTTCTACCATCTTCTGTTTTTCTAGCTGTATTTGTCCAGTTGGACAAATAGTGTCAGCTGCAAACTTAATCAACTTATTATTTCTATTAACTGCTCTATGGGTTCTGATACTTATCCAGTTATAGAAAAGCTTACTTCAGTGCATTTTTCTTTACCTTACTTTTGTGAATATCATGTGTGTTCAAGGCTTTAAAAAAAGAGTGTCCTCTACTGCTTCTTCCCTGTTTAGCAAATTTAGTTACTCATTATCAGATCAATTTATTTGATATCAACAGATATAGTGTTGTGGGGTTTCTTGAGAACAGATATTTTGTTGGAAACTTAAAATAGCCCATTTTAGTTCTTCTTCACATATTTAAATTCATTAATCTATAGCTTCTTGGCCACAAAGTTTTCTTTCTTTCTCTTGTTTTTAAAACACTGCATTTGCCTTCTTCCAGAATATCTCCAGTTCTCCTTGAGTCATTAAGATACTGGTTCTTAGACTTGCTTAAGACAGTTACATGGGTTTATTTGTCTTATTGTTATTACCCTGACCAATCTGAATATAGCTTAGCAAGTAGCGTGAGGTGACAGGGAATGGTTCTACAGACTAGGACAATTTATAAAGCATTGATAGCTCCACTGTATGTTTTGGGGGGAGAATTTGCTTTGGGCCATGATCTTGTCACAGGTACTGAACACTTGTAAGTAGTGAGAGTGCATCTTTTGATTTAATTTGTTCATAAGAGGCTCTGCCTCTTGCATCTTGACACTGCTTCATGGTGTAAACAAAGATCTGAGGAGCAGTTGGGAGATCTGCTTCAAAAATTCATCCTGCGGACCCAAACCAGAAAGGCTAATGTAAATGTAGTCTGAGTCTATGAAGTTGCTTTGGGAATATTGTACAAGACTGTTCAGTTACAATCAGGATTTAACATACATCACTTTTTCTGGTCTTCCTACTTAGATTGTGAGATACTAATGGCAGATTCATCCAGTGATTCAGACAACTTTCTTACACGTCGAAGAGGAAGGCATCTGCCTTTGAGAGCATCCTACAGCAGAGCTCAGAACTGTGGTGCTGAAGAAGTTACAGAGAAGATCCATACTTTAGCAAGCACTCTACAGGTTGTTTACGAAATACAGTTTTGAAGTATTTATAGTCTGCATTTCTGTAATATAGGGTCAAATTTTCATTTCCAAAGTTGGGGAATATATGGAGTATACTGTATGGATGAGAAACGTTGCTTTCTGTGCAAACGAAAAGATATTGGAAAATTGGTCATACTGCTTTTGAGCTGACAGTATGTAGCTTGTTGCACTTCTATACAGCTGGTATTTCAGACAGTAATAGAATGTTGGTAGAAAGAACTACATGTTGGGTAATATTATTTGTAAATTTAGCAAACTGAATAAAGCCAAATAAACTTTTTCAGATTCTCACAAGAGGCGTTAAATTTTCTAGCAGAAAGTTCCAGCCCTGTTTTCGTGGTTGCCTTCTACTGTGTAAAATTTTAAAATTTCTGATAAAGTAAATAGGTAGGCACTGAATTCCTTCATCATAGAGCTTACATTTCAAATATTTTCTAGATATGAAGCAGCACAATGAGAAGCATTATGTCTAAGCTTGTAAGAGATACATAGCTAAGTAAGAAAGAGTGTTCATTTAATTCCTGCTTCTTCAGTGGAGGGAATATCCGAATCTGTTATGCAAGTGGGAGGAGATGCTTAGCTATCCTGACACCATTATTGCTTGAGAAGTCATTCCCATTCTTCTCTGCCTGACAGTTCTGAATACCTAGAGTGGGTGGGCATATGTTTTATCACTTATTGCTCAGCCAGCATAATTTTTTTCTTCCCTTTAATATGTGAGAAGAGAAAAGTCAAAATAGAATGGTGAATTCAAACTTCAAATTTCTTAGCTGGAAAATAAACATCAGTCTAGAAAAAAAGATGAATTAATAAGAATGTCATCTGACTTTTTTGGAAAGGATTCTTTGGTATTCTGATTCTGTCTAATGTCTTTCTAGATGCTCTTCTGAAATTCTGATTTTAAGCTAATTGCTTTTTGTGGACTGCTTTTCAGCAGATCTCCCATCTGATCCAGTTGTTCATCTGGTCAGAGTGCTCAAGCAGTGACCTTACCTAGTATGTTCTTCTTCAAAAACTGGTTATTTCTCTGTTAACTAATTTTGTTCTATAGGCAGGTAAAGTTAAAATCTCTAGGTTAAAAGGTTTTTCTGGAGGGTGGTGAAACTTGAATAAGTTTATTTGAAGCACTTGTGTTATCAACTTAATCTTAGAAAACAAGAATAATAAAGACAACATTAATGTTTGATTAGAGGAGGTTTCTGTTTTGACTTTTTTCTAAAACTTTTTTATTTAAGGATACCAACAGAAATCTAAGACATGTTGACCATTTGCTAGGACAATACAGAGAATACAACAAGGAACAAACTGAAGCTATAACAACTGTGAGCAACTTTCAATTTCTCTTAACTTCTCCAGTCTTTTCCATTAATAGAACTCATAGCTGAAAACTTGATAGTAACGGACAGAATATATAAGGAGCTAAGTAGCTGTAAACAGAAACTTTTTTCATATTTATTTGAGCAATCTAAATCAAAATGTGTTACATAATGAAACTGACAGGTTTTGTAGCTTCATTATTTTTTTGGTTTAGAAGCACCTAATAGATTGTTATGGTACTGTGACAAGTACAAGGTGTGTAGCTAAAACAGAGTATTGGTGGAACAAGGGAGGTTTATAACTTGGTTACAAACAAGCTGCAGCAGATGCTTCCTTGAAACAGATATGTATGAAATGTAGGAATATTTTATATATGAAGGTAGAGAGAAAGATGGAAGAAGCAAATGTGTAGAAAAGGCGGCTTGTTTTTCTCAGAGAAAGAGATCCAACACAGTATGTATAATTCTACAAGAGTAAAGCATCAATTTAACCATTGTATACAAGGTTAGAAAGAAAACTTTAGAAATTGATGTTTTGTGGATTGTCAAATAAAGGTGTGACAAAGCAAGTGACTAAGAACCAAAGTTAGCAAATGCAGTTGTAGAAAATGAGATGCAAGTTTGATAAATAAAGAACTTAATTATGAATATAGTTAGTTCTGTATTCTTAAGTTGGGATTGGCTGCCTTTTCCAGAAAGTGAAACTGCCAAAAGTAGGGATTGCTGTAAAGTTGCTGAGGGAAATTTGATAACCACATGTAAAATTGATTCCAGGTGTAGGGGTGGTAGAAAAATTACAGTAAAAAAAATAATTTCTTTGAAGTTATTTTCTGGATTTTGCAGGACTGTTATTGAGCATTACTGGAAAATAGGTCTTATTTTGGCTGCAGGAGACAAACATTTGAGTTTTCATGATGATGCACTGTGTGGTGTACCACTGTTTTAAAAAACTTGATATTTGAAGCTACCAATGTTGGAAACACGTTCTGCTATAATTAGGGGAATATGACATATCAGATATTGAAGAAAAGCTGATATTAATTCATAGCTGTACTTGGCTTAAGAATAATTTTCATTCTCTTAATGACTTTTAAAATAATATTTTCTAGTTTTTGTAAAAAATAAGTCTGTGTTCATATTTCAGTAAATTATAACTTCTCTGCAGTTAAAAGAAACACTGGAGCAATCTATAGGTCAGTTAAGGAGCCAGCGACTACCACGAAACTCTGGAATGAGAAGTGCCTCTCTCTCAAGCTTATATCCTAGTGATCTGGATGGAGAAGGAGCATCAGGTGAAGTACTTAAAGTGCTGGAGTATACTTAAATTATGTCATATAGCTGTGGAAGAGGAAATTAAGTAAAATGTGTAGATAGTGGGATGAAAAGTCATAATTGATTACTTTGAAGAAATCCAGTTCAGAAATGTGGGAGACCTACATTAAGTTATGCAATTGGTTATTTGCTAAATTCTTCTAGTTTTCAGTTACATAGTATTTCCTGCTGATATCCCAAGAGATCTAAATGAAACATTGATACTTTCAGCTGAGAAAGTTCGTTGTCCACTGCATGAGTTGTAGGTACATAAAAGTTAAAGCTAAATCCAAAAGATATTGCAGCTTCCGAAGCTTACTTCCCAACAAAAAAGGGAATTTATATTTTAAATACGTGAGATTATGGATGTACAGATGAAATTATGTAAGGCTCAGTGAAAAAGGAGAAAACAAAACCAAAGAAAAGGTTTTTTCCTATATGCCTGCATAAAAGTAGTTGTTTTTCTTGTATGCTTCTGAAAATTCATTAAATTTTAGGAAGAGGTGTGTTTGGGATGAGTGTTTCTCCCCGAACTAGAGTTTTATGTATTTTAGTAGAAGGCTCTAAAACTTTCATTCCTCTACAAAAGCTGTGAAGTACTGTAGTTTGAAGCTCTAATAGATTCACGTGGCGGAAAAGCTGAATGTTGCTTGGGCAAATAAAATTTGAGGAAAAAACTACTTACTCCTTAGAGGAACAAGGGAAACCTCTTTCTGGAATATGTGTATGTCATGGGTAAGGAAAGTTTAAATTGAAGAAGAATCCTGAGAAGAGCTAAAGGAGTCATATGCCTGTCCATATAATTTAATTTAATAGTAATTTTTTTTCTGTAATGTGGCCTATAAGGATATTAGCAAGATGAAATGCACTTTTTGGTGAAGCAAAATGAAAAATTTCCTGTACAAAGTTTTGTTTTCCTACTTATTTTTTTTAATCTCTTTTCTCATTAAGGGAACCGTCACTTCCTGCCTACTTCTCCTCTCAGGGACTATGGAGACTCACAGGGCAATAAACATCGAAGGTCCAGATCTGCAAGTGTTCGATTTGTCAGCGATGCAGATCATTGGGACCAGGTACTGAGCACTAATGGGAATTGCTTTCCCAAACAGGCAGTATGTGGTCACCAGGCTCTTTGGTTTTACATCAAATGAAGTGACTCTTATGGTGCAACTAAGAATGTTTCAATTATGAAGTGTGCTTTCAGTGTTACATGCTGGTTTGCATTAGACAGTCACCTCTTCTCTCTGTCAGTGTCGTGAAGTTTTATGGAAATTATTATAGAGAAAAAGATGTAGGTGGTAGTGATATCAAAAGTAAAATATGAAGATAATCTCTGTACTTTTTTAGGCTATCTATGAGAAAGAAAAATTGTCTCTGAATAGCCTGTTTATTCTGAAAAAGAGAGGACTGAGAAGGGATCTCATTAATGCATACAGATGTCTCAAAGGATATTGCCAAGAGGATGGTGCCAGACTCAGTGGTGTTCAGCAACAGGGCAAAGACCAGTGGCCATAAACTAAAACATAAGAAGTTTCACCCAAACATGAGGAAGAACTTCTTTACACTGAGGATGGCAGAGCAGTGGAGCAGACTGCCCAGGGAGGTTGTGGAGTCTCCCTCTCTGGAGACATTCAAAACCCACCTGGACATGCTCCTGTGTAACCTGCTCTAGGTGACCTTGCCTTCACAGGGGTATTGGATGAAATGATCTACACAGGTCATCCAACCCTAATGATTCTGTGATTAACATTCACCTACCTGCTGGAGTTGGGTGTGGCAGTAAAGGTGATTGTTCTGCTCTAGTTAATGGCACAGGGTCTTAGTGCTTTTACTGTTTACTTCAAAGTAGCTTGGATTGATTTTGAGCCAGCTAGTTTTTCATCTTAGTTCTAGGTCTGACCTGTGAGTGAGATAATTTCAGCCTGTACTTCAGGCCGATGATGTGAGGAGAGGATGTGTATGCCCACCGGTAATCTTCATATCATTCAATTTGTCTGTTTGCAGACTTCAGAAAAAATAAACCAATTACTTTAATGGAGAAGATTATAGTCTTTCTATACCCTAGAGGTAGAGAGGAGATATCACTACCTGTTTTTACTCTTTCAGACAGGGTGATTTCTATCTATGTAGACTAATTTGTCCAGTAGAAATTGATTATGACTAGTACTAAAGAAGCTGATTTTCAGGTGTTCATATTAACTTTATTAAATCAATATCAACTTCCAAATAATTTTAAATGTAACTACAATACATTTTCTCAGTTGATTTTTTGGAAAGCTACAAAAAGTCCTAGACACTTATTTCACCCTGTTTCATTGTTCTTTCAGTTTAGTATTCGCCCTGTTTTCTTCCTCCAAGGTTAGTGTGGAACATAATCCTTGGAAGAAAATAATGTTATATTGAAATTTTTCCTCCTAAGCTTCCAATAAGCTAAGGAATATTTTGTGTTATTTCTATATATTCTATAAATATCTTAGAAATTTTACTTAAGGAAGTTTGTGCAATTCTTGCAAAATTCCTTATTTATGTCAAGTAACTGTAAGCAAATAGCTTTTATCCCCATTTTGATGGTAACTGCTGGTTTAATCCTTATTCTTTTCAGTGAGAGAATATGACTTTACCCCATCATTAACCATTTTGTACAATGAGTATAGTGCTTTGAGGAATGATGAACTAGAGGTAGCCATTGATCATGGTCATAGGTAGAAATTAGGGCAGAGATAAAGCAGTACTGCTTAATTAAAGTTGTGACTTTTTCCTTTTTCTGTAACCATGCTCCCTTTATTCCCATGCTGATTCCTAGCTAAAGTAACTTTCCAGCTGTGTGGGCTTTTAACACATTTAAGTCCTTCTTCTTATGCATGTGTATATTTTGAAGATGTGCTGTGTTTTTTCAAAGTCTCTTGGGTCAAATTGGAATTTCTGGTTAATCACACAGGGGAGGTGATAGGGCCTGTGTCTGAATGTTGAGAGCAGTCAACTGGGTTGTGGAAGATCCAGGTTTAAATCTTGGGCATAGAACAAAGGAATATTATAAATCAGGGTTTTTCATAACAGTGATCCTGGCCATGGAACTGTTGAGAGCAATAGGTTGGATAGGATGGATTAACTGTCGCTTTTTGTGACATGAAGAATGGATGACCTATTGCTTTTTTTGTCTGCTCCCTTAAAACTTTGACTCTAAATTGGCAACCTGCTGAATGAGGGAAATGGGATATTTTACAGAGGAAAATAGATGTGTATTTTTAATTTTTTTTTTAATTTGTTTTTTTTTTTTTTCAAGCTCTGAAAAAAAGAGTATGTAAAGTCTTGGGCAAGGCAAAATACCCATTCTGAGTGTTTTGGTAGTTCTTGATCATAGTGTTCTGCTTGTTCACTTTCAGCTCTATGTGTCATCTTTTTATAGTAACATATATAGCCGGGCAGAATTTTGTTTCACCTATACCAACATTTATTAGCACAAAATGTGTCTCTTCTGATTTTACCTGTTCAGATCCTTCCAATTGCTTTACATTAGGTTAAAAAGATGGTAGAGTGTCACAGAAAAAACCTATAGCTGGAAAACTTAGTTTAGCCAATAAGGTACTGAAAATTAAACTTCAATGAACATGTATTGTGAAGGGTTGAAATAGAAGCATGCAAGGCCCATCCAGGCTCAGATCCAATTTGTGGTAATTTATTGATTTGTAGCTTATTTTAATCTGCTTTATTTTAAAAAGTGCATATATATGTGGATATGTATTTTTGGAATATCACAGGAAGAAAGGGTTCCTAAGCCTTGGATTAATTTGTGTATTTTAATTTACAGCTGCATTCTTTCCACCAGTCTCTTCGTGATCTCAGTAGCGAACAAGTTCGCCTAGGAGATGACATCAGTCGGGAGCTTTCAAGAAGAAATCGGTATAAACAGAATATAACTCCATGTGAAGAATAGTGTGGAAAATAATTCTTAAACATTTTTATTTCAAAAAATAATTTTAGGGAGAGTGAGGGATTATAGGTGAAAGTAATATTATCAAGTGCTTGTTTTATATCATCTTCTGCAGTATTTATAAATGTAAATGTCACCCATCAGTTCCAATTTGTGTAGTGTATGTGGCTTTCCTCACCTTTAATATATGGACTAAACAACTAGGACTTGGGAATTTCTTTTATTGCAACTTTGCTCCTTATTTGTTCTTGATACTGGAGTCCTTGAGGGCAAGCTGTCATGCAGGCCATAATGTACATTCTTTCTCAACATATGGTGCTTTGTTGAATAGGAATAACAGGAATTAGACTGTAAATTCCTAGTAAGAGA
Source organism: Dendrocincla tyrannina (assembly GCA_035047865.1). Taxonomy (NCBI): domain Eukaryota; kingdom Metazoa; phylum Chordata; class Aves; order Passeriformes; family Dendrocolaptidae; genus Dendrocincla; species Dendrocincla tyrannina. Next base: position 43,196,798 of record JAWWMP010000165.1, on the reverse strand, counting down.
CTACTCTTCAAAAGGAGTGGGTAGATGTAATTTTGTACTTGTTGACCTGATACCTAGCTGACACCTAGGTGCTCTGTTTCTTCACTTGAGGAATGGAAATGCTTTTTGTCGTGAATTTTCCACTTGAGGCTTGTCTCTAATTATGCTAGGAATTTAGAGGCCGTAGAACAAACTGAAGAGAATAAAATCCCGTGAGGTTGTTGCTGCTTAAGATTATCATGTTTTTTTTTTTTTTTTGCACTATTGAATATTGATTTACTTAATTTTTTTATGAAGGACTGATGCTGAATTAAGAAAGACTCTAGAAGAATTGTCTGAGAAGCTCACTGAGTCCCAAAGACAAGAAACGGTGAGTGTGACTAACATGAAAAGATTTATATTTAGTATTCTAAGCAGGATGTGGGTTTCTAGTTCAATGTGTGTGTTGGTAATCAGTATCACAAATTGGTATGTATATCTGAACCATGATCTTATTTAGGCTACTATAGGTTGTTGCAATGTTATTCTTCCCTAATGAAATTAGCAAGACAAGTTTTATATTTCAGGCACTTGTTTAAAGTAAAAGTGGGTGGTTTACAAGTGTGTATGTTGTGGATTTTTCCTTTTCAAAATTCACAGCCTTGGAGAAAGCTGCTTTTTAACTTTGAACATTGGTTTGAATGCTATTACACTTGTTGAAACTACCTTTTGAAAGATGCGGGCTTTCCCATGGTATGATGATAAATAGTATTGTTTCTTTTCCCTCCCTCCCTGTCCTTATCAATCCTTACCATCTGTGTAGCAAAATGGAAGGAGTGTGTTTGGGCTGCACTTTTCTCTGAAGGCTTTGTGACAAAATGTAACAGAGGAGGCAGGACAGCCATGACAGCCTTTTTTTTTTTTGTCTCCTATATCTGCTGTAAGCAGACTAACTGCAATCTACATTACTTAAATATGAAAGAGATCTGCTATTGAGATGGAAGTCAAACAGTGTATTGCTGTAGGAACAAGAGAAGTTGAGAATCTCCCCAGTAATTAGTAGGTGAGAATCCTGTAGAGGTAGTTTTTGACACATAAGTCTTGGGTGTATGCTTTATGTAAGTATTTAATGTGGTATCAGTAGCAATGCAGACTTTTCAGAGCAGGTGTTATGTGGCCTTATTGTCCCCTAGGTGATTCATCTTGCCCTGAAATAGCATGAATTGGTACTTAATGCTCAGTCAAGGGCTTTAGTGATGTGTTTGTCACTGATAACAATATTGTTGCCACAGACCACTTGTTGGTACCAGCAGACATAATAAATAAATTTGTGTTTGCATAAATTCCTGACTCTAGATTTAAGTTGGACAGTGATTATTCAAGAGACTCTCTACCAGTTATATTCTTGATTTGATAGAGTCCATCAGGGAAAGAAGACTTGACTTCCCTTGTCAACCTTTGTAGAAAAATAACCGTCTGTGTTTGTTGAAATGTTAGTTTTGCTTTCTAAATAGCATGATAGGATAAAGTAAGTTTATCTGACAAAGAATTCTTGATGCATGCACATTGCTGGTTTTTCTTATCATAGTCTGCCTCTCAGTATATTTTTTTTTTTGCCCTTTTATGTACCAGGAAATTAGCAAACTCAGTAAGTTTTAACCAAGATTTTTCTCAAGAAAATAGCTAATACAACTGGCTACACTACAATTGTTCAGTGCCTTTGCATGAGAGAAACAAGCCTTCCTCAATCCTCTGGAATGGAGGCATCCAGTCTTTTTATTAATGAATGCAATAACTACCTCTTTAACCTCCTATGGTAGGATTTCAAGATGTGAAATGGAATGGTGCAACTTTTGACCTAAGAGAAGCAAAAAATGAGAGTTGTGAAGTGTAACAAGAAAGTCTTCCGTAGTTTGCTAATGGTAGGGGGAATACCAGAAGTGTAAGTCTCTTAGGTGGGAAGAAACGTTATCCAATAAAGCTGTGAAAATTGAAATGTTTACTGATAGCGTTTCAGTGAAGATAAATGCTACAGTAAGCTGCAGTGATATTATTTGCATGTGTAGGACTAGTAAAAATTCAACTAGAATATTCTTCTCATTACTGCTTATTAACTTTATGAAGAGCATTGACCAAATGGAAAGAAGACTGAAAAGAGAAGAAAAAAAAGAAAAATAAATAGGGGCCACTCATTCAAAAACTTCCTTGAAAAGGTAAAACAATTTTTGGGGTTCAATTTGCAGCAGAAATGTAGTTAGGAAAGATCTAGCCATGTTTGATGAATAGTCAAAAAGTGGAAGCTTTGTGAACAGTATTAGAATAGAAAGGCATCTAATGATAATTCTGCACAATACTAGTCTAATCATCTGTGAAGTAGGACCTTCTTGGTCTGGAATTGATTTCTGTGCTTTCTGGACTGAGTAATCCCTCTATGGATTTCTTTTTGGAACTTGTCCAGTCTTTGTTATGACTTGCATATCTTTATTGTTTTGTCCTATGGCAAGGTGTTCTCCAAATAGATTACATATTATGAAATGAGCTGCCACTTCTGTGGTGGCTTGGTTTTCTCAGTTGTTTTGGGAGTGTGTGTTTTGGTTTGTTTTTTTGTTGTTGTTGTTGCAGGTTATTTGTTGTCCTTTGTGTTTTTTTTTTTAAATTTTCTTTTTTCTTTTTTTTTTTTCTTTTTTCTTTAATTCTTTTTTAATCTAGCTGCTTTTTCATCCCTAATTTTCATTGGAGGAGGTTGTTCAGTTTCTTCAGAGGCTTTTCAGAGTATTGGTTTTCTCTTTTGGGCTGAAGTATTCTGACATGCTTAATCACAGATTGTATCCAGCCAATTTCATACTTGAGAGCAGCTCAGTTGTTTAGAGCATGATTGTCTTAGTTCAAGGGGAGAACTAAGATATCTATGTTGGCCAAGAAATAATACCTGTCCTTTAAATTTAGAAAACAGAACTTTAGTTAGAAATATATATGTATATGAAAAGGATAACAGTTCTTAACTACAATACACATAGATATATATGTCCACAAAGAACCAAACAACAACAGTTTGTAATACCTGGGGGGGGGGGGGGGGGGGGGGGGGGGGGGGGGGGGGGGGGGGGGGGGGGGGGGGGGGGGGGGGGGGGGGGGG
>JAWWMP010000165.1:43079622-43193604 GCA_035047865.1 Dendrocincla tyrannina | reverse complement strand
CCAAAAAGAACCAAACAACAACAGTTTGTAAGAACTACCCCCCCCCCCCCCCCCGCCCCCAAATGACAAGGCAAACAGTTAAAAGGTCTTTTGGCTACCCCCAAGAAAGGGAGGAATGCAATTATATCTACAGACAGCAGGTGGTGATGTCGCGCCCGGCTGGCTGGGATCTCCCTCAGGCAAGATGGCAGGCACAGTCCCCAGGTCAGCTCCCGCGAGAAAATCGGTGTCAGCAGCCGCAATCCCGTCTCTGCAGGGGCAGGAAACAGGCGCTCTCTCTCACCCTCTTTCCTCATAGCTCCTTCTGCGGTGCCCGCGATCGCTCATGGATGAAATGGTCGAGTTAGGGAGGAGAAAACACAGTCCAGGCTATCCAGTGATGCCGGAACCAGTATGTGACCCCATCCTTGCTCACTCTGCCGAGAGCTGCGCTCCTGACCTGTGCAGAAAAAACGCAGAAACTCTGACCCCTTTCCCCCACCCCTAGCCAGTCTTCCCTTCTCCTTTGGCCTGGGGAGAGATCAGAACAAAAGGCTCTGGCTAAAGCAGTTAACATCAGGATATCCATATTCATTGTGCCCTTTGTTAACCATCTTTACGACACTAAGGCATTGGCTCCAAGCTTTTTGGAAGGAATTCCAACTGAGTTTTGAAACTATAACAATGGTTCTAATTAATACCACCAAGGACATGAGTTTGATGCCCATATGGACCATTCACTTAAGAGCTGGACTTGATGATCCTTGTGGGTCCCTTCCAACTCAGAATATTCTGCGATTCTGGGACTGAAAAACCTAGTGGTAGCAATGTTGTCCTGCTGCTTTACCAGTGCTCTCTGATACTAGATGTGCATCCTTTGCCCTTGTTTACAGCATAACGATCTCTTTATTTTTGTAGAGACATATATGTAAATTCTTACAGCTGTACTGTTTAGTATACTCAGTGATGTTTGAAAATTGCCTGTATATAGATGTGTGATCATAAAGGTCTAGTCACTACAGTTCTTCTGAGTCACTAGTTCAGGATTTATTTTTATTAGAGTTTATGATTCTTAGACCCTTTTTGATGCTGATTTTGGATACTTTAAGACTCACACAGCACAGTGAATGCATATTAATTTTACCTGTAAAGAGAACTTTTCCACCCAATATATAAACCAGACGACATCTCAGGTGGTGACACAGGCATAGTTTCAAGTCAAGCACTCTCCGTGCCCTTGTACTTGAGAATCTACGTGCAGTTTTGATATAAAGACTTGCAGGTTCTGCAACTCTCCCTGTATCAAAATCTCTTTCTTAACTAAACATTTTGTGAGATTCCTTTTTACTTGAAAAGGGTTTGGATGTTTGTTAGCGGAATGTCCATAAGCAACTGGAAGAATGTTTACTTACTTTAGGGTTATATATGGTAGCTCTCTTGGATATTTTGTTGCAGTCTCTTGGATAGAAGCACATCCCAAACAGCACAAGATGCTCATCTTTACACATAAATGTTCAAATTAAGCAGATGCCTACTTGACATGGTGCCATTAGAAAGTGACTGTACGCTGTGTCTCTGGAAAAAGACAGCAATGTCAAATGAAATGAGTCTTACATGGAGTTACTGAGGTTACAATATCTCAGAGAGCCAGGATTACTGTCAAATAAGGAACTGTCCTTCAGAAGATCTGATATAAGGGTTTTTGGTACTGCACAAGTGATTCGTAGAAGTTATAACACACATCAGCATTTACCACGAGGGAAAAGTGGTATGCTACTTTAACACTATTTAAAGTGACATCTATGAAAAAATTTTGCTATTTTTGTGATTTTAATATTCCTGTTTCAGTTGTGCATGGATGATAAAATGTCTCATAACAAGAAAGGTGGCAAAAATCCGTTGAAATAGATTTCAATTAACAGGACTTACACACTAGAAATAACAGTGGAAAGCTGAAAAACAGGAGAGAAATTCAACAAGTAGGATGCTGCTTTTCAAACAGTAAGCATCCAGTATCTTTCACAAGATTATATTTAGCTGCATGACTTAAATGTCACCCTGATTTTAAAAAGGACACTCTGTTCTTTGTGTTTAATTACAGAGGAGAGGGAAACTTTTTGATAGCCTAATCCATCTTCAAAGATTTTGTTGTCACCTAAAGGCTTTATGTGGAGACATGGCTCTAGTGTCATCATTATCATTCACATAGTCTGTGTTACTAAAAATGCATGCTTGAAATAACATTTTAATATGTTCTCAATGCAGTAATTTAGTGCTAATATTTCATGCCATTGTGTAGAGCCTCCATATTCTTTGTACTGTTCTTTAGTGAATCACTTGTCTGCACTAAGATTTTTGATAAGATTCAGAAATTCTACTTTTATGGTAGAAATGTTGTCCTGAGTCAGGATCATTTGGGACAAATAAAGAAAAGTGAGTTTTAGAGTTTGTTCTGCATGTACTAATTAACGAGTTAACACTTAACTGTTTCTCATTTTTCTTTTTTTTAAAATCACTGTTGTTGTATGTTACAGGCTCTGTGACAAACTGAGGAAGGTCTGAGAGGCTACAAAAACAGGGGACATAATTCTTGTGGGAGATAGCACCTTTCTGAAGTGCCTATATACCAATGCATGAAGTATGAGAAACAAATAGGAAGGTTTAGAGATCCGTTTGCAGTTGCAAGTCTTGAGTCTTATCACAGAGATATGATGGGATAGCTTGCATGATTGGAATGGATGGCTAAGCGCTTTTTAGGAAAGACAGACCAGAAAGCCAAAGTGTTGGAGTTGCCCATTATGTAAGAGAACAGATGGAATTTGTGGAGCTCTGCCTCAGGGAGGACGATGAGTGAGTTGAGGGTGTACGGGTTAGGATAAAAAGGCAGACTAGCAAGGAATGATACTGTTGTGGGTATTTGTTACAGACTGCCTGATCAGCAGGAGATAGTAGATTGAGCCTTTTAGAGAGAGCTGGAAGTAGCCTCAGAGCCACGAGCCCTGGTTCTCATAGGGGTCTTCAACCACACTGACATATGCTGGAGGAAGAGCATAGCAAGGCACAGACAATCCAGGAGGTTCTTGGAAAACACTGATGATAACTTTCTGGTGCAGGTGATGGAGGAACCAACAAGGAAGGGTGTGCCGCTGGACATTATACTAGCAAGGAAGGTCTGGTTGGAGATGTGAAGGCTGGGATCAGCCTTGGCTACCATGAGATTGTGGAGCTCAGTCCTCACTGCCAAGGCCAGCCCTCAGGAATCCTTGATCCAGGAGATGAGGGAGGATATCCACAGAAAGGAAGTCTTTCCCTTGGTCCAGGAGAATTATGTCATTTAGTGAAACTTGACATCCACAAGTCTTTGGGCCCTGATGGGATTGCACGCCCATGCCCTCCCACTGCACTCTGCACTCCCATGAGTGCCGAAGGAACTGGCAGACATCATTGCTGGGCCACTCTTAATCATCTTTGGAAGGTCATGGCGATCAGGAGGGAATGCCTGAGGACTGGAAGAAAGTCACTCACACTCCAGTCTTCAAAAAGGGCGAAAAGGAGGACCCAGGGAACTACAGACTAGTCAGCCTCACCGCAGTCCCTGGAAAGGTCATGGAATAGCTCGTTTGGAGACTGACTCTAAGCATGTGGAAGACGAAGGGGTTCAGTGTAATCCACATAGAGTTGCCAAAAGGAAATCATACTCAACAAACCTGATTGCCTTCTACAGTGGGACAACCCAATGCCCAGTGGATGATGGGAGAGCAGTGGCCGCTGTCTAGTCTGGAATTCATAAGGCTTTTGTCACTGGTTCCCATGGTATTTCTCAGGGAAACTAAAGCAATTGGTCTGATTTCTGCAGAAGAGGGGAAAATACTGACACAGTGTGCCAAGGAAGTGGGTCCTTGTTTAGCACCTTTTTAGCAATGATATTTGCCAGCAAGTTAAAACTGCAAGTTAATGACCAGCAATGGGGGCATAAGGTATTTGTTAATATTTGCTGATGGACTTCAAGGATATAGGAAACAGAACTGAAATCCAGAATCCAGTCTTGTGTGTGGCTTAGAGGATAAAGCTTAATAGTTGTAAAATGTAACAAGGAAGATGAAAATTGTACTTTAAGAAAAACAGATAGTTTTCGAGGCAGTGGAACCAAGGCTGTGAAGTTCTCTGTGAATGTTTTTGAGCAGGCTATATAAACTTGTCAAAAAATGATATAGATATAAAAAGTCATGTGTTTAACCAGGCAGAAAGTTTGCTAGCCTTTGAAGTCCCTTCCAGCCTCTTCTTTCTGTGCTCTGTGCAGAGAGAATATGAGCTAACAATATACTAGGTATAGTAACTATAGTTTCTTGATAGATGGTTTTTTTTTTTTGCTGCCTCAAGAGGGTGCTGTCTGCTAGCAGCTTGAATTGCAAAACTGAAGTAATTCTGGTATTGTAGTATAAGATTGAACAGTTGTGTTCATCATCTAAATTGCTTTAATAAATATTTACCGTTATTTGTATTAGTTTGTAGATGAATTCACAAAATATTGGAAAAAAGGCTTACAGGGATGTAATTATTTTGTGTTGTTGCAGTCATTCTCATGTATATAGCTCTTGTTTACTACTTTTCACTCTCCGATTTCAGAGTGTGAAAGTGGACAACATTGGTCTGTTTCACGGACTGGAGATATGAAAGAAATATTCCTCCAGGGGTTAATCAGGCTTGTGACAGAGAAGCTAAGATTTTTGCATTTCAGCTTTGTGTTAGGCTGCACTAGGCTTGATACTGAGATATTTAACACTTGAATAGAACCACCACTGTAGAGAAAAATATGCCTATGCCTAAAGGAGGATATTGCTAGCAAGATAACCGTTTGGTTCCCTGCTTGGGTACTTCTGGAGTAGTCAGTGCTATAGGTAGTTGTTTTCTCTACCATTCTAAATCTTTTTTAATAAAATGCAAATTTTGTTCTCTTTTCCCCCATACTATACCTTTTTGCCGTTGTTACTTTCCCATGTTGTAAAAGGCACGCTAATTTCCTACAGTGTGGTTTTTTTTCCTTTTGAAGGTATCAGAACGGGTAGAGAGAAGACTTCAGGAGATAGAACAAGAAATGCGTGCTGAAAGACAGCTTGTAGAAAGGCGCCAGGACCAGTTGGGACATATGTCTCTTCAATTACAAGAGGTATGCAAATGAAAGCCCCCTGTGTATTTAGGATTTAAATAGGAATGTGTTGCATTTGTGAGCCTGTACCTGTCAAACTGGCAGAAGTGCTTATATATTTGTCACATTTTTAAACTCTATCAGTCCAGCTCAGCTTGTTTTGATGATTAGATGTTACCAGGTACAGTGTCAGTTCTTTATACTGTCTTGACTATGTTTACACCTTTTTGGTAACTGCCACAAATGTTCTAGGAACGTATGTCCTTTCTGAAACCTCAAGCAAACAAAAGCAAGTAATTAGCTGGATTTTCTCAATTAAAACATTTCTAAAATGTAAACTTTGCTTACAGTGAACAGTTTTTTTAAATTTATTTCAACAAGTAATCAAATGCACTGTAGTGGCCAGACAGCTTTTCATGGCTTTTCAGTTTCATTCAACAATATCTGACAAAATATAAAATATTGTTTAGGAGACAAGTAGAAATGTTTATGATATAAATTAAAATTTGAGACAGCCACTAGTTCTTTTTTTTCTCCTTGTTTTAGGAAATGAATAATACTTTTAGTATGAAAAATACTTCTCTTTCTGATTTTACTCCTATTTTGAAAATCTATGTAACCTTTTATTTCACTCTCCTTAAGATACGATTTGCAGTATTATCTCTAAGTACGCAATAGAATATTATAGTTGCAAAGAGCTGTGCAATTCCTTGTTTTTTACTTTTAGTATTAGCAAAAGTATTCATGCTTTTTGGGAGGTGTTATACTGTGCAGTGATACTGAGGAGCCTTAATTTAGAATGATGCTATGCATTTCATGTAAAGCTAGAGACTTTTCAGAAAGGTCATATTTCATGAGATAAGATGCTTTTCTGATATAGATAAAAAGTAATGTTTAACAAAAGGCTTGTAGTCTCTTCTACTAGTATTTCAGAACGACTGTTTAATTTTTCCCCCAATTGGTGTCCTAATGGGTGAAAAGAACTAGAGTGCTTAATTTCAGTTTTCAGTGCTCTTTAATATGCCCACGTCCATTTTCTAGGTTCTTTGGTTGTGCCTTCAGTCTGGTAAAGGGATGCTTAATGAAATGAATTGGTGTGATTTGATAGTGTTATCCACAGACTGGAACAACCTTTTTTTATTTTTTTAAAGGGATGATGATTTGTATCTCTAAAGATACATTAACGCTGCCATGGTTTCCTTAGAAGGAAAATTTGACTTCAAGTGAATGAGTTCGAATGTAGTTCAAAGAATTTTCATACGATCTTTCATAGATCATATGAATGATCATGGTCTATGTGATCAAAAGCCTTTGAGCTGGGTACCTTTTTTCTTAGTTGCTCATCTTTGAATTTCATGCAAAATGAATATGAAATAAGTACATCCCAGATTTCCATTCCCCTAAACTGTCCAGCTGTGAATTAAGTTGGTTTAATCCTTTCTCTGGCAAATTCTTTTTTATTCTGTACATATTTTTGTAATTATTTTTCCTGAGGAACCCTCTTCTAAAATACAGCATAAGTTGCTCTGTTTTAGAAAGAATGTACTTGAATTGTTTTGTGTACTTCTGCATAGCCTAGGTACAATAAAGTAAATAAATATTTTGCTACAATTGTTATTTGGATGAAATGTGTTTCTGCATAATTTTAAGAGCATGTTACTTTGTTATTCTGTTTCTTGTTCTTGAATTGTGAGTTAGATGGACTCTTAGCTCTGTCACTGGCCTTAGTCTTGTGGTGATCATTGCATGGGCGTAATGTTCTATTGAACTCTATTTCTGTTTTCTTCTGTTTCTCCAAGATGCTTCCCAAATAGTGGGAAGCATCAATGGAAAGGAGGGTGGTGTTTGGGTTGAGTTTTGAAATCCTGTCATTTAATGTGGCCTGAAGTATTTACAGATAAATGCCATTTAAAGCATTTGTGGCAATTTAATGATACAATTATTTTTTATTAGTTTGCCTGTTACATGTTTCAAACCTAACAAACTCAAATTTAACTTTGGGATGTGACCAGTAGTTTCTTTAATTAAGATATCTTGTGAAGTTTATGTGAGGTTTGTGTTACTATTTTTTAAGGAAAGTGCAATGCCCATAACTGGCCACTACTTGTCAGTGTTTTACTGTCTTAAGAAAATTATCTTTCTAAATTGCAATTATTAAATTATATATTTTCAGGGTCTACCTGAACATGATGATACATTTGTTTTGGTCTTTCCTTTGTCTGTCTTTTCTTTCTGTCTATCTTTTGTGTAATATGCAAACTTCTTTGTACTGTAGTATTGTTATAATCAAAGACTGATTATTAACCAAGATGATATCTAGTTGTATAGTGCCCATAAAAAAAGCTTGACGTATAACATTTTACATCTTTAACTTCCAAATTTGCATTTTTATTTTGAATTTGTATCTGTCTGCCGTGTGTAGGTGGATACAAATTTTCTCTGCATTTTTATATATCTTTTAACTTAGTGTGTATTGGTGCATTTAAACAACAATTATTGCAAATTAGAAAATAGGAATGAGCAAAAAAAAATTCATGCAAATCATACATCTTCAATTATTTCTATATTCCTGATACAAAGGTGTTTCTGATTAGAAAGAACAAATATGCTCATCTTGCCAGTGCTACTGACATGTATACATGGGTTGCTTTAACAACTGCATTTGTTGTGTAAACTAGAACTATTTTGAGATTCCTCAGTGCTTTTGGGTTTTTTCACATAAAGACACCATCGCCTCTTACTGTTTGTTTGTATCTATAAGTATTTTCTAAAACAAGATCAAGTATCATTCTGAAAAATGAGCTTTAAAGAGCTATCATATGCATTGGGTATCCTGGATAGCTTTACAAAATCCTGTACTTGGCTTCCTGGATGTTGGTGAAATGTGTCCATGTGTTCATGCTTTGCATGCTTTAGGTGAACAGAATCATCTTTATAGAACATTTTGAACCCATTGACTGTGATAAGGGAATGACTATAGTTACTCTTAAAGCTAGCAACTTGGATAGGCCAGGAAGCATGTTTTAACTTTTTCTTTGTGCAACTGTATACTTAGATTCTGTTTGTCTTCCACTGCAAATACCATGAAGTGCAAGAAGCTGGTGGACAGAGAGTGGGGTAAACTAATGGTCAAAAGTGTTATTAAAAATTCTTTTTTGCATATGTTTACCTCTGATCTTTTCAGACAAACAAACTTGATATGTGCTCTGAGCCATCTGGATGTTTTAGTGCCTCACTGATACTCACTCTTTGTGCTATGCCACAAAGATTTCTGTTTTGATTGTACTTTGAATCTGACTCTTTCTTGGAACATGAGCAAGTCTCGTACCTATCTGTCACTGAAAAAGCTAGGTAGTCTGTCTTTAGATCCCTGACTGATACATCTTGGTATCATATTTGGACCCATGCTAATCACTAATGTAGCAATTTAGGGAAAGGATGTTCATTCACATTAGGATATGGTACATTTTTGCCTTATATTAAAATATAGCATGAGGCTGGTCTGCTTTTGTGCTTTTTCATTTCTGATAAAATGAATAACTCACTGATCAGTTGCGCTTTGAAAGAGCAAATTGCAGTTTGTGGTCTGTGCATTGCTTTCAAATAACCTGGTTTTATTTAAAAAAAAACACCAAACCACAGCAAAACCAAACTAAGGAAAAACCCCAAACCCTTAGAAAAGTTAGTAGGCTTAAATTGCAGTGAAAGTTATGATTTGTTCTTGAAAGATTTTCATTAAGTTGGAAAGATTGAGGTCTGTTGTTACGGAATCCTCCACATAGTTTTCCTGGTGTATAGGAAAAGTTTATCTGTTTAGTGGGGAGTAAATTACTTTATCTTTTTAAAGTTTTACAGTTCTATATCTTCTGCATGCATATGGATGAGATTTGCTGAGTTGGGGTATACCAGATATGTTTATATTCTGATACTGTCTTATGCTAGTGACCTCTTTTTAAAGACCTGTAAGAATTGCTCTCCTTGGCCAAATCAAAATTTTCTCTAACCTGGCCACTTAGGCAGGCAGTGGAACATCTGCCTGGTCCATCCCAAAACCACTCTGTGAAGGCCTCTTTACATGGAAGTCCTTTGTTTTCTTGTGGCCTTGTCTATACCTACTCACTCTAAGATCTCATCAACGTCCTTGTCAGCCTCCTCCTGAGCAGCCTGCATCCTAATGCTTTCAAGAGGAGGATCTTAGTGGCAGAATCCTAGTGCCTGTAGGCACCTATTCCTTGGTGCTTCAGCAACTCTGAGCAGTGTCTGCCTGCTTCTTGGGAGCCATCAGAAGCGAGTGTATGCTGAAACTGTGGTCCTTGGCATCCCCTTCCTAGTTCCCCTTTTTGACATTTGACTCCCCTAAACCTTTCTGTGGAGACAACAAATGAAATCAAAGAATCAGTGGGATCTTTATGTGTTTTGTTTGTTTCTTTCTTTATTTTACCCTTCCCAAAAGAAAGCTTACATAGAGATATGTCTAGTGGTGAAAAAACAAGAGTAGCACAAACCAAAAAGAGAAAATTATTTAAAAAGAAGTACAGGAAGGAGGCAAAATGTAGAATTAACTTTCACCTATGCAATTTTTGATTTGTCAGTAACAGCTGACCTTTGTCTGGCTGTCTACTGACCAGATGTTTCCATTTCTTAATGACATTTTGTTTAATTAACTGATTGCCTACCTAACACCTACTGGAACAATGCATGTTTCTCAATTGAAGCAGTGCATATGTAGTATGTTTGACTTACTATAGCATCACATTCTTTTTGTAGTGTTTTCGCTCTGGGGTGTGTGTGTGTGTATATATATATATATTTATATAAGCTGTTTTTCCTTAAAATGAACTGGCTATGGGCTATTTTTACAATATGTAGAAAGTAAAACTGAATGTTATATTTGCAGTATCAGTTACAGGAAAGATTACCTTTTTATTTGAAATAATTGCTATTTAATAGCCTAAATATCATCCAGTGATCCTGAAAAGTTAAAATGAAATATTTATTTCTATGGTTTCTTCTGGGAATTAGAATGCACTACTGATGCAGAGACATACTTTTTGCCTTCAGCAGGAAAAGCTTTGAAAATTTTACTTGTATTTCTAATTCCAGCCCAGCTTTAATATTTTCCTTATGATGCTTGTGTCTCTAGGCAAATCTGCACATGAAAATATGCATTTTTGGTACTGTGTTTATTAATTTAGTGCCAAAACATGGTTGGCATAAAGTTGACTATATATAACAGAGCTTCCAATTTTGCTAGTAAAAACGGAGCTCAGTTGGAGTTAGTACACATCATATATTCCAAGTAGGCTGTTCTGAACTGGTACTTTGGGTCAGTAAAAATAAACAAAACAAACCACTTAAAGAAACAAAAAGAAACCTAAAGAAAAACCCCAACCCAAAAACCAACCAACTTGTGCAATAATGGCATTAGCTGAAATGATGATCTTTGACTTTTATTCATGTAGTTTTTGGGACTTCTTCCGAGGGTCTTTCTGAGTAAAATGTGTGCAGTGTTGAGTTTTATAGTTGACTGGAATGGTAGATTTAAATCTTTACTGAATACTTAGGGAATTATCTTAAATATGTTACTGACTTCTACTATCTGATTAGGAATCAGTATAAGTAAAAGTGTAACTCTTTGTAGAATAATATTTTCAGTGACATAGTTATGATTTATATCTTCCACAGTCTTAGTTTTTAATGTGAGCTGTTCAAACAGGAGAGTAATCCAAACTATACTGAAACCCTTGTTTCCTGAGCTGAGGATGTAAGGCTGAGATAAATATATAAATCCATATATTGTCTTCAGAAAGCTACTTTTAAAAGGACAACTTCTAAAGCTGAATGCCTGGCTTCATGGAAGTTGATTAATATCTTGCACTCTGTTTTCATACAGTGAAATTGTTCTCCAGTATACAGTGGAGAGAAAATGTTCAAAAGCTGAATGAAATTGCACTATTTATATAGGCAAATGTCAGGGATATTTGTTAAGAGAGATACTTGTTTAAAAGACAAAATGAAAATGCTGCTTTGGGAGAACAGACTGGGAAAAAGAAACTTCTTTCTGGACAGGGTATGTGTTTTTGCTGTTGCAGTTTTAGCAAGGAACTGTGGAAGGAGTAGATGTACTTATGCTTCAGGGTACGAGATGAAAGTAAACACTTTGCGCTAAGTTCTCTAATTAATTGATTTGTGACAAGTGTGAAAGATGCTTGGCCATGCTATGCAGATAAAAACCATGATTGATTAAGAGTTGCTCAAATTCGTGGCAAACTATCAGTATATGGCTACTGATCTCTGTCAGTTGATGTTTCTAAATGATGTTTAAAATGAGCCAATGGTATTGTTATGGCCTGAGATATCCAAACTTCGGTTGTGTATATTACAAATTGTACATGTCATTAATGTCTGTCATTTCTAATGCTTTCTTTGCCAGTGATTGTCTGTGTTATGCAAATAATGTTGGTTTGCAGAGATTATTTTTTAAGATGCTTTAGGATATGTATGTGGTTTTAGATACCTTAGTCTGAGAGGGGACAGGAAAAGTCCCCATGGATTTGTTTTGTTTTTTGTTGTCAAAGTAGGGCACATCAGTGTCAGTAACTTCTGATCAGGAAAGTTTCAGTTGACTCAGTCATAATACTGTGATTGTAAGCATCTGTCCAGATTCAGATGAAAGTAACCTTTTTTTTTTAATTTTTTTTTTGAGTTCCAACAAAATATTGTGGTAGTTTTTTCTTTACCAAAGTGCACTGTATCATTGTATTTCATAACATTCACACTTTAGGTTAGAGAGTATATCCTTTTTCTGTGATATATGCACAACTAATCTATAGGGGATCTCTTGAGCCTTTTAGACCTTCATCTCAAGGTGTTTGGGGTCAACCTTAAGTGTCTGGAGCTCTATAAGTCGGAAGGATGTTAGTGCTAGTTTAGACTTTGTATTTGTCCCTGCTCTCTGCATGGGTGTGTTTATGTATGCATGGACTTATATTTATTTTTCATAACAATATACATTGGCTCTACATGGAAATATTAGTCACAGACAGAAAGCATTTGTCTCGATCTTCTTTCTTAAATGTATCAGCAGATTCTTTAATTTTAACAGCCTTAGAAAGACGGCTTCTGAACTTTTCTAAGAAAAGTTCTAATGCTATTTACTGTTCTAATGCTGTTTGCAATATATTTTTCTCTTCCAAAGGCTTTAAGGAAGCAAGATGCTAAAGCAGATGAAACAGAAGAACTCATGAAAAACAGACTTGTGAAATATGAAAGTGAAAAGAACCAAGTAAGACTTAATTTTTTCCTTTTTGTTTGGTTTTAAGTGAGTCTGTAGTGTCTTATGTTACAGTATATGCTTCCTTTTTCAGAGAAACCAACAGGACAAAACTTTCTTTACTGTTTAAGAATACAAGGTTTGGTTTTTTTATCTGCATCAGAGGCACTGTGCGTATAGCTAGGCTGAACTTGTGTCTCTCTTTCAAAACTCTTTAGTTATAGTGTGTTACTTCTAATGACTCTTTCATCCTGCTAGGCAGACAGATTTATAACTTTGGCATTATCCTTGATTTCTTTCTCTGATTTGTCTCTAAATTTATACATAGTCTGCTGTTGCTTATTTGCAGCAGCTCAAGGGTGCAGCTTTTCTCCACCTTCAGCTAACTTATGCTAGTTATTTTGCACCATAGTTATGATTATTAATTACTCTTACTGAATTGTTGCCATATTGTTCTCTTCCTGTTGATAGAAAACAAGATTTCTTCTATTTCTGTTCTAGCAGGATGCTAGGGCTGTATTACATTTTTCTAGATTTTTTTTCCTCTTGCATCAAGTGTAGCCTTTTTGTCAGTACTTTACAAGTTATACCCTTTTATTCTAAACCTTTAGGTAGTGTTTTATGTTATGTTGTTCTCTTTATTCCCTTAATGCTGGTCCTGTTTACTTTGCCCATTTGCCAGCCTCTCAACATCCTCTTTGAGATTGCTATCTCAACAATAACAATTTCTGCTGTCAAAATCTGTATTTATTTCCATGTGGATCTTTGAACTCTTTGTGGTAGAAGTCAGAAAATATTTTCTAGCTTTTTCTTTCCGTTTTTTTTTTGTTTGTTTGTTTTTCTAAATGGTCCTAAGTGTGGTGACTTTTTTTTTCATTTTTAATATTATGTTTTTAGAAAAACTGCTAATTTTGTGAAATTCAAGGCACTTCAATTATTCAGTTGTCTTGTTTCTAGAATAATTCAAACACATCATCTTGTACAACACAGGAAAAACACAGATTTTACTAATTACCAGTTCTACCAGTACATGTCATCTTTAACGCTTGTATGAATAAACTATGTAACAAAGGTGACTTCAAATACTAAGTCATTGTTCATTTTATTTTGAGTTTGAAAGTACATTTCAAATCCAGAGACAATGTTTTTGCAACTTTGTTAAAGTTTATCTTCCATTATTTTACTTTTAACCCAGTAAAAATTTGCTTTTGTGCTTTTTCGTTCTGGATAATATAAATGACTTTGTATTTCCGTGTGATATAGAATATTGGGCAAAAATTATAGACTACAAGTTAAATTATCATTTTATACAAATGAAGGTTTGCTCTAAGATTTTGGACAAATAAAAAATATTGGGTATATTATACTTCATTTTAAATAGATACTTATATAGATTAATGTGTGTCAGAATTAAATAATTAAAATACATTTTTATGCTATGATGCATACATTGCTTTTCTGTCTTCATCATGCTCTGAAATGAAAGCTTGAGCAGGAATTGGAGCAGTCCCGGAAAAAGTTGAATGAATCAGAAGGCTGTAGAGAAGTTCTTTTGCATCAGGTAACTGCTTTGGTGTGGTAAAAATCCTAAAGTTTTCATATTAGGTTGTGTCCGAGTCTTTTTGCTTAATCGTCCTCTTTCATACTCTGATAACATTGTTTTGTAAAGGAAAAAAGGAGATACAGAAATACAGGTTTAAGTGTCTAAAATATGTGGACTGAACTCCTGTTATACTTTTTCTGCTTTCCAAACTTTTTTGTATATATGTTCATGCATACTAATTATTTTCAGTGTATTTTCAGTACATAAACACATTATTTGTAACTTTCTTTCATAACATGCTTTAGAACAACTTCTATATTAGTAATTATTGTTATGCAAAGTGCATGCTATAATTCGTGAATGCAGATAAATCAATGACTTAGAAGTATTTGCTTTATTGCTGTATTGTAACATGCGATAAAAATATATAAACAAATATCTGAAAAACACTCCAAAGTGTCCTCTAAACAGTAGTTATTGATGCACATATGATTAAACTCTGAATTTGTACAAACCTGGATTATAGCTTTAGAAAAGTATCCTTTCTCCCAAACACTTCTAATCATTCTTTCAGAGGGGCTGGATAAAAAGACTGAAATAACAAGGGAGGGGGCAATTGTCCTACTTATCGTTAAGCGTTAGTTGTTTGACATGTGTATCTAGCAGAAGTTTGACGTGGCTGTATTAATGTTTTGTAACTCACTGTGCATAAAATATGGAGTGATATGAATTAGAGGTATTTTTCTTCAATTCAACTTTAGAATGTCTGATTTTCATTTTCCGGTACATAATGTCATCTCTCTAAGTGCTATACTGTATATGATAGAAAGGGAAAATGTAAAGTCTCAATGCTTCTTAATGCATTGTATTTTTAAGGAACACAATTGAAATAAAATATATTGTTTATTAAATTTGTATAAATATTTTCACTAGCAATTTAAAAAGACAGTTGCAATATATAATATGGTAGCATTTTGTTTCGTCTAGAGGAACTAGTATGCTACTGTGGTAAACATAACAAATTAAAATGTTTCCTTTAATTCTGAATAATCACTTTGTGGCCTGTAATTAGGAAGTAGTTTGTCTTTTTGTTTACGGTCTGCAGTACTCTCAAGATTTATTTATAAATATTATTTGTGTGTAGTATGTTTTTTTTAGTGCTTAATAAAAGTATGGTATTTTCTCCTTAATTCCTTTTTTTTATTAAACATTTGATACTTGTACATACATTTTAGATTGAGGATCTTCGTTCTCAACTTCTGAGAGCAGAAGAAGACCGTGCAGAATTGCAACATCAACTTTCACAAGCTGCTGTGCATCGCCAATGCTACCAGGATGTACAAGATGATGACAGGAGAGTTAGAGCAGGTACAACTCATGTTTTGCACTAGAGGCCTGCAAATTAGTTAGTAAGCCTTGACATTAGCTTTGTTTTAGAATTGCGGTCTAATTCTTCTCTTGCTTCAACAAAAGCAGCCACTTAATTTCTCAGATTTAAGTTAATAAATATTGGCACCTGAATATTAACAGCCAGATAGCAATGATGGTTGTTTTAGGATAAAATATCTTGATTTGCGTGGTTAAAATAGATGAGACAATTTCAGTAAACCGGATAGCGCTGTTACAGAAGAAAAACATCTGTTTTATTTTTAAGTAATAATTTTTCATAAACCTTCTATTTCAGTCCACTTGCAGTTTGAATTCTGCCATCTTGAAAATCACAGTACGAGTCATTTACTAGGTGGTTAATAAGGCTGAGAAATTTCTGGTTTGATTTTTAAGGAACATAATGTTCCTGCGTGGTTCAGAAAATTTTCCTGTATGATGCAGTCAGGGCTTCTGTTTGCAGTATGTTGGACTTTTAGAGTTGGAATAATTTTATTTAGAAGAAAAATACTTTAAACAATTTCAAAATATAATTGCATCTTAAATAACCACTTTAGCAAGGTCTTAACTTAATTGTTAGTTATCTATCTGTATTTAAACTTTTCAAACATAATCAAAAAGGCACTAGAGAAAGTCTTTATCTTTCTCCTTATTAACATAGAAATGTATTACTCAAGATAGTACAGGTCCAGTGTTTATATGAATGTTTAATTAGTTTGGCTAATGACTTATTTTAATATTTTCATACTTCAGTTGCTGAATTATCTTGGTATTTAAAATAGGACACTGATTTGCTGTTTTAGAAATCACACAGAGTTCTGGAAATTGGCTAGATCTTGTACATTGCTTAGCTTCAGAAATGTAACACAAAATAATAATGTCAATGGTTTTTGTTCAGTCAAGTCTACGCCCTAAAAAAATTTAATTTACTTGAAACAATATGCCTTTCATGTTAATGAGGGCATATTTAATTTTCCCATTAATTATATAATAATAAGTCAAGATGGTTGTAAAAATATGAAGAAAATAAAAATGTACTGGAGCTATTACGATGTATGCGTATATTTGTATAATTTTTGCAATTGTGTTTCACCTTGCTGTGTTGTTTCTGTTTCTTCAAAGATATGTGGGAAGAAGACAAATGGAGGGGTTTTTTTATGCCTCTGGTAGCTGTTTGTGATTAAAGACCTTTGAATTTCTGTTTGAAGGAATTTATAGCTTACTCTTATCCAAAACTTTGATTGTATTTGTAGGATTCAGACATAGCATTCACAGATAATGTGACTTCCAAATCAGGAGGTATTACTCTGGTGGGATAAAATCTTTGCCTTGAAGCTTATGGCCGAATTTAATTTATATGAGAACTTGCCTATTTTTTCATCCTGTTTTATTTTATTCAGATTTATTGGGGTTTTGGGTGGTTGTGTTTTTTGCAGTGGGTGAGGTGTGTATGTGGGGAAGAGTAGAAAAACCCTATGAAATGACGGAAAAATACTGTTTCATTCCGTAAAAGGTTATGAGGTTATGATACATGTATAGCCATTTTTCAGATATTTTGGTCCAAATCAATAGTTACAGAATAGTCTCAAGTAGAGAAGAAAATTGCCAAAAGAGAAATGAGGTGAGATTAATTTACCACAAGTTTCTACTGAGTCTGTTGCTCTGTTCTCACTGTTTTACAGTAACTGAAAGATATGAGAGAGAGAAGCAAGATCTGGAGAAACATATTTTGGAACTTAAAGCAAAGCTGAGTCATAATGCTGTAATGTCAGAGGTAGAAGAACTAAAGAGATGCATAGAGCGTAAGGACAAGGAGAAAGCACAGCTTGTAATGCACATACAGGTGAGTTGTTTTTGTTTACTTTTTGTGTGGTGGTGTTTTGGGGTTTTTGTTTATTTTAAAAATAATTTCTCATCTGTTTAACATTAGATGATAGATTAGGGATTGACCTTTAAAACTAGAAGTAACTATCATGCTTTTCTTTGTTTATTGTGTAAATAATTTTGAAAGGTGATTTGAGTTTGCAGAGTTTTTTCCCTTCCATCGTAATACCAGAAAAGGTGTTTGCTATTTCCCATGATTTAATGGTTTGGATTACTTCCCTTTCCCATGTGCAAGAAAAAGGTGATCTGATTTTATCAGTTATTGTTAATAATGGGTTTCAGAATTACTTTTATAAGGCAGTACTTACTTTCTTATTCCCCTTTCCAATGTGCTTCAGAACTAAAGTTTAACTAACTGAAGATACCTTGTTCTACAAGATAGTGCAGTAGAGTAACAAAAGTAGATCACAACTTCTCTTTTTTTTTTTTTTAGCACATAGATGCAATATAGTAATATAATCATTATTAAAAGTATTAGTGTTCTTATTTATGATAAGCACATACTGTTTAGCATGGTTCTTTGTGAAAAGATAAAAGCAGTCTTTGGTACTGGAATTTTAGTTAGAAGACTTTTACCACAAAATGAGATCTAAGTAGCCAGTAGCCTTTTCATTAAGGTGGGAGATTCTGTATTTTTTGATCCTGTCTAGATTTGTCATGGGTAGTAAGGTGCCTGCACAGTAACTATTTTCTTCTCTTTCATGACTGTCAGAGAAATGAGTTTGTTTTCAAAACCATATATTATTTCAGTACTCAAAGATTTTGCATTTTGTTGGGCTTGTACTGGGGCATTCTGTAAGCAAGGGGTTTTGTAATTTGTATTTATTTTTCTAGTGAAGGTACTTATCTTTGAAATGATGTTGTATTACTTTGGAAATTCAAATGCAGAAACTTAGTTTTTGTATATTTACAGGACTATACTATTCAGTTTACTTCTACCATTCTTTTAACTTGTCAAGTCCTGTGTTGATTTAAATCAAACTAATACATCAAATTACATTTGGAAAAAATTGCAGTCTCAAAATAAGGTCCTGCATACTTTATGAAATTTGGTCATTGAATGGGTTTAAAAAGACCTAGAGTGCTTCTACAGAGGATAAGACAAGCAGAACTTATTTCCTGATCATTGGAAATACCAGCATTGGTATTCTAGCTGGCCTGTACAACTCCAGACTAACACAAAACATCTTGTTTTTTTGTTTTGTTGGGCCTGAGAAATTCCAGTTACTTTGGAGACAGGAATTAATGGGCTAAAACCCCAAAGAAAACCAATTACTTTAAACTTCTGCTTGCAGAACATGCTTTCTTAAGGGTCAGAATGATTTTCTAATACTAATTTCCTACTCTGAAAACACTCATGTGAGGGTGCTCGGTTGGGGTCATTGTCATTGCTCTGAGTTAGAAATCTTTGACTTCCCTCATTTTCTCAACAGAAAATACTTTGTACTTCTTATCTGCTTCCCACTGCCTTTCTCCTACAGAGGCAGTAACAGGAAAATAGCTAGTGTGTTTTTCTTTTAATGAGACATCAAGGACTGCAAGGATGTGAATTTCTAAACTTGTGTTCTAACAAAGCATTTTGTCAAGCCTGTTCTAACAGCTGCTCCTATCAGATAGTCTGGTTCCCAGTTGGAAGTGACCAGTCATGTTTGACTTGGGTGTAATTTATCTTTGTTTAGTGGGGAGGATCTAGCTGCACTTGCCTCTGATGTACATGTGATAGTAGAAATTTCTTTTGATTTATTTAAATGTCATTGTTTTCAACAATTAGAGTTGTGAGTTGTACCTTTAGTCCCTGACAGTTGCCATAAAATCACAATGTGATGTAAAATGGAGAGGATGAAAAAGGTTAAAACACATTCTTAATCTCATGTTTAGAAGTGAGTTCAATCTTACATTATTTTTTTAAATTTTAGAGAGAAAAGTTTTATTTCAGTTATTGTAGTTTATGTGAGGATGCTGCTGTGAGATCTTGCAAATGTATACAACTATTCAAATACATTTTTCTGCATGAAGCTATATAGATATGGGGCTGTTATTGTTGACTATTATGATACAATTATTATGGCTAATAAATAAATAAATTGTGCAGATTATAAAGATGCAACACCCTACTTTCTCCCTAAGTGGTTTTAGACTCTTATGCCTGTGAAATTGATTTGCCACCTCTTCATTTTAATTAGGTCTTAGTAGTCTCATAGTATTGTCCAGTACAGCATAACATCAGACAGTCAGTTTGTTAAAATATTTCAAATTTTTTGAGAGAAAATTATTGATGAGTTTATATATTAGAATTCTTCAGTAATATAAGTCTTTCAGTCTTATGAATATTGATTAGTATTCTTATTAAAATTCATTTATGACTTTTTCTTCCTCTACAGATGAAACTCTTAGCCAATTATTGTCATTATGTGAGCTAATTAAGGTTTCTGAAAATCAATAAGTAGTACCTTTCTAAATTTACGGATATTCTTACAGAATAGGAGAAATCAATACTTCTGCAGACCAGCCTGTATTGCTATGTCAATAAACTTTCTCTCTAAAATCTCATATCAACCTGTCAGGGGCTGAGGAAAGAAAAGGTGGTTTTGGTGTATCTTGTATTTACATATGACGTTATCTGTCAGAGTTCAAGTTTTGGAAAAATATACAGAAGGCACCACTTAAAGAAATTGATTTTGGTTAACATTTTTTACTGCATGCATATACTTTTTGAATGCTTGAATGTACTTGTCTTTGATTATCAATTCACAGAATTTATACTTGCATGAAAAATCTAAATCTTATGGATTAATGGTTCTTAGTGATTAGATACATTAGGATTGGTGAGAGAGGCAGATCAGGTTGTGATAATAAATTAGTATCTGAGGTCTGCATTCGAGAAAAATTAGCTAGAGCATAATTAAGTTCAATAATTAATTGTTGAAAACATTATCAGTATCAGTAGTATGATTGCATAGCAACGGGTGACTGTACTGCTGAAGTAAAGGGCAGATAAAAGAAATGAGGCAGAAAAAGACATAGATATGCTTTAGGTGACTGATACAATTTGTTTGGTGGGGTGAAATGTGACTTTCTATATTCCTACTGGTATAGAGTGCTTGCACATAACTATGATATAAGGCATTAGTTCTGTAAATTGCAGCAAACAAGTTGTCCTCACTTGCATTTTAAATGTTCACACGAGTTTTAAGGAATGTTGCACTGAATACACTATGTGTTATGTTTTTTATACCTAGGATGAATCTTGTTTTGCAGTTTGTGGTAATTTTATTTTTAAGTTGGATATCAAAAATACAGGGCAAAATATGACGAGTAGTCAATCTAGGGACTAAAAGTCCGAACTGCAGGAGTTTCTGGAATGGTGTCACATGTTTAGTTGAGATAAATAACTAGTCTGTAACTGTAAAATGTTAGCTTCTTTCTCTGTCTCCAGTTTCTTAGGAAAGTTGAAAGCTAGATTGCATACTGGGATATTGGATCTGTGGAAAACTAGATGCACAACTCTTTCACTTGGGGCAAGTGTTGCATCTGTTTTTGAGTTTGTTAGTCATTTCTGTTCTGTGTCATCCCTAGCCAGGGCCTGTCAATTGAAATGTCTGTGGTGGTGTTGCAGTCAGGGGGCTGATACAAACATTGTAATCGGTTTTGAAAATAATACTTGCTTTAATGCGCTGTACCCCCAGGATTTGGTAGCTAATCTTAATGACATTATTTAACTGTTCTGCAAAAACACTTATCTTTTCTAAAAATCTTCAGATATTAAATCCAAGAGGAGAGTATTTGATGTTATATTGGTGGTGAATGAGTTGACATGAATATTCTAATACCTTCCTGTGGTTCTGTTAGCAGTGGAACTATGAAAATAATACTAATCAGATTAGAAAAATTGAGACTCAGAATCATCTTGTGTAAAAACTGAGAAAATGTACCACAATCAGTTTTTTCTGTAGTACTTGCAGTGCAAACTATGCTAACAATTACTGTATATATACACACAATATATTGTACCAATAAACTGTTCTGAATATTTGCTTCTATGAGAAGAACCTCCATACTGTTGTAATGTGTGTCACATTGTCATACTTCTGTTTCATCTGGAGGAGCTCACTGAGTTTGCTCTCTGACTGACCTTGAGCCACAGAAAACACTGGATGCTCCTTGGAATCTGGTGTCTAATCTATAAGGGCAGCATTTGTCATCTGTATAGAATTTTTTTGAAATCACAGGTGCTTAGTAATTTGCCACTTGGAAGAGAAACTCAAATGTCCAAGGAATATAGTTTTTTTTCTAATAAGCACAACCTCCTGAAATTGCTTGTTCTTTCTCTTAGACTGTCTGTCTTGATAACTACAGTAACAATTGAGAAAGAGAAAATTAGATTCATATTAAAACAAGCAAACAAAAAAACTCCAACAAACAACTCCAAAACACCCTACATCTCTATATTCTTGTCTTGTAGAAATCCTTAAAATATTTACATTCTGAATTGCCTAGAAGGGTAATTCCAAGATAGGAGTGTGAAAATCAGGGGAAATTCTGCAGGGTCTAAAGTAAACAACACTCGTCCAAATTCTCCTGCCATAGTTAAAGGGTAGCCTGAAAGGCTCAGAGCACTTTCTTGAGTGGAACAGCTGTCAAAAGATGCACAGACACGGTTGTGGCATTGAGCTCATTGTCCAGGCTTCAGTGATACAGAACCGAAGGGGATATCTTCAGACTCATTCCGCTGCACATAGGCCTGCTCACAACTTTAAGCACTAAGTTCAAACATATTCTCAGAACCAAGATGGAGATGCAGATCTTTGATAATTCCAACTTCTTTAGCACTAACACATCTCTAGGCACTGTAAATCTAAACAGACTTGCGAACTGGATTAAGGTGTAGTCTGTGGTAAGAACTGATGTTTCTCTTTGACCTTCAAATCCCGAAACTCTGGAGGCTGAGATCGAACTTAGGTTTGTTGCATTAGGTTTTAGATTTATTTATCATTTAGTGCTATGTACTTTATCTTCTCCCTGCTATGTCGTCTTAATGAAGGGCAACTACTTTCTGACGGGTAACACGGTACTTCACTGTTAATGCAACCTCTCAAACAAACCAGCAAAAAGAATAATGAAAACCCTGTGGTGCAACATTTGATTATAGTACCAGAGTGGGTTCCTCACAGTCCCTGACCCCATCCCTATCTGAGTGTCAGCCTGTGCTGACCTTGTATTCAGTACTGCTCTGGCCACGGATGCAGTGGAATGTGTATACAAACAACTTGGCAAAAAAAGCAGTCAAGCTATGTGCCTTACATTAATGATAACATTTTATGGTGTGTTGTCTACATGCGTATTTAATTCACTTTTCAACAGAGTCTGTGCCTGAAAGGAAAGTGAGGACTAGAGGTTGGAAGGCAAACAGAATTGAAAGTCTGACAGATGTCAGTATTCAAATGACATAAAACATGATGAGGAAACAGAGGTACTTCCTTACTCCAGGTGGTTTTCCAGTGTTCAAGACTGACCATATGTGCATCCATAGTAGGATGCAGGCATAAACATTTTTTGCAATACACTCTCTTATTTTAAAATAAAACAGGTAGCTTTCAAGGTTGAAGGTCTTGACAAACTTAGGAGTGGGCACATGGCATGCTATGCTGCTGTTTTCCATCTGATTTCAGCTGTTCAGTCTATGCTGGCTTAACTTTTCTAAGCAAAGTGCAAACTATCTGCTGAGATCTATCATATTTACACATATTGTAAACATAAAACATCAAAATTCGCATTTATATTGGTACATTCATGTCAAAATTAATTTTTCCTCTTCATGCAAATGACTCATGTTGATAAATTAGTTGTGCTTCATGGTAAGTATCTAAACAAATGTTCCTTTTTTTATTATACTGTAAATTGGAGAGTGATTTGCTTCTACACAATAACATGAATGTTTACAGTTAATTGGACTTTGTTTTCAGTGTTTAATCTTAGACTCATTTCATTAAAAAGTCTGCAGGGACTGTAGTTCTACTAATGAAGTGTATTATCTGGAGAAATGATATATAAATAACTATTTTTTAATGATGCAGAGCTGAGTAGTACATCAATTTAGGCTGAAATCCTCTATGGTGTCTCCAGAAAGACATGAAATGAGAAGTGATAATATTATTTATAATCACATGACTGAAGAAATGATGCCCCATTTTAGAAAAGTCTGTGGAAGGGTAAATGTAATATCTGACCATATTTTATCAGACTATTATTAACTTCTGCTACACTCGATTTGCATCTTTATCTTTAAAGAAGTATTAAAAAATATTTGTTTTCATGGGAAATTAAGCTTGTTGTGATTAAAATTGTTGCTTGTTGTAGCTTCAGAGCTTTTTTTGGTTAGTTGTTTTGTCTTATGAATCAAGACTTTGCAAAGTTAGATCTGGTCATTTTGCCTGATAAGTTTAAAAATGCAGTTTAAATAACAAGAGTTTTTTTGTAATGTATAGAACTGTAAATCTAGAAAGACTTTCCTGTTTTATTTTGCCACCTGTGTAACATTTACTCACAACTATTTCATAATAATTCCGTAATGTTTGTCTGTTGTTTTATTATCTATATTTAAGTTGTGTCTAGAGAAGGAATGTGCATCCTACAGGTGATCAATGGATTGTCCAGTGGATAATCCTATTCCTGCTTTGCATCATGGGCATAAGTAGCAAGCTGGATTGGTTGCTCTTGTCTAGCATCAGTCCCTTCCAGTCTGTATTTTCTATCAGTACCACAGTGTGTCACATGCAAGAGTGCACATGCAGTTGTCTTTTCAGCACAGCAAATACTATCTTGAAGAGATTGGTACAATTTACTGTGTCCCAGGAAGTGATGGCCTGGTTTGGATGAAAAAAAACCAAAAACCCCAACCAACAGAGAGAGCCCCAATGAACAAACACGTCTCCCTCCTTTCCCCAACCTTGTGAAAGGGTCTTTGTATAACTGGTCGTCCTGAATACATCTGTAAAGTTGCTTACTCTTTTCTAGGTGAAGTACTTTTCCCTTGTCCCTTCTGAATTGCAATCTGTTTCAGTCTATATCTGCAATTTTTTTTCAGTCATTCTGACGTCTAACCCTCTTCTCTAAAGTATTCAATCCCTTGAAGCTTGATAATATTTTTCACTATAGATCAGGTTCATCAAATTCATCTATGTCATTAATGAAAATACTGAATGGTATGAAAACAGTCTAAATGGGCCCAAAATACAGAATACTGATATGAATTTCTGTGTGATGATCTTAGTAAAATACAGTTTTTCTCGTGTAGCTTCAATAGCTGATTTCCGAAAATGTCCTTGCAGAAGGTGTATGGAGAATATTTTTCCTGAGTTGACCATGAGTCTGTTCTGAGAATATCATTTGAGAACAGCAGCACTTGTTATTTTTAAAATGAGTGGTTTCAATTTAATTCATTATTGAAAGACTCTTATATGCTTGCTACATTTTCAAACATTTTTGCACTTCTTTTTCTAGAGACATCTAGCAAGCTGCTGTATTCTCTTTGTATTCAGTGCTTTCAAGTACACCCTTATTGAACATGTTACTCTCATAAAAGCAACCAGCATAAAACTGGGTAACAACTAGCTCATATACTATAAATTACTTTGGTTGTGATGTATGCTTTTGTTTTCTTGCCAGTTTTCTTTTTTCCTCTTATCTCTTTACATTCATCTCCTTACATTTTACTCTTTGGTTTATTTCTTATTTCTGTAGTGTGTAACATATGGTTGATGACTCCATCTCAAACTTATAATATAGAAAAATAACAAGAAGAGAAATAAATCCAGAAAAGATAGAGTAACAATGTATTTTGTTTGTGTTGAAATTCTCCACCCTTGCAGAGGGAGAGAGCTCTGGGCTAACAGATCTTTAATACTATTCATATTTTAGGTAGAAGTGTGATTTAACATTGCTGTATAAGGTTTTATATTGTGTATCTTCAGAGTCAGAATATTCATATTTTTTATGATGATTCTAGGTGTTAACATCTGACCTGGAACACAGGGAGAAGCAGCAGGAAACAATGCTGGACCAGCTAAAGGAGATACAGAATTGCTACAAGGCTTGTGAGAATAGATGTAGACAATCTGAACTCCAGTCTTCTGAGTTAGCTCAACAGGTTGAAGAAAGTACCAAAGAAGCAGACCGGTATCTCACTGAATTCAAGCACTCAGAGGCACTCAGGCTGGAGATTGAGAAAAAAAGAGAAGATTTGAAGGTGAGAGCCCAGGAAGCCATCCGCCAATGGAAGCTGAAATGTAAGAAACTGAATCGTGAGATGGAAAAACAAAATGAAACTATCAATGAACTGATGGAAAAGAATAGCCAGGTAAGATTGGTTGATTTTTTTTAATTTTTTTTTTTTTTTAAATCCTTTCCATTTGTTTTAGAAATGAAGATAAGGAGTTTATTTTTGCAAACTGTGACTTAAACTGCCTTCCACCTTAAGTTCTGGACCAAATTTTCTCTTAAACTACAAGAAAACTAATAGGTGGCAATATTTTTTTTAACTGTTATAGAGCTCCACATTCTCTTCTCTTTTATTTATTCCAATCTCTTCACTTAATCAAAGTTTTCTTCTTGTAAGGAAGAAAATTTGTCTATGCTGCTTTTACTTTTTCTTTTCAGTTATCAATTGATATAGCTTAGCTTATTTTTTAGTAAATTTTTGAGGAAATAGTGTGATGGGTTTTTTAAAAAAACTTAGAATCCCACTGTGTAATAATCTTCATTCCATTTGTGCTTTATCTCATGTAGTGGACAGTGGTAAGATTTTTGAAAGTAGATGTTTACTTTCACCATGTGTGTCAGATTGCTAACAGACCTTAATGTTATGTGACCTTTGGTACAACTAGCATATTCTTAGTTCCTTTCTGTATTTAAGCTCTTCTCAGACTCTAGGCTTAGTAGTGACATCTTTTATTGCCAGTAAAGACTACAGCTTCTAAAATAAGGACAGCAACTCAGTTTGGATTTAATATTTGGAGGCAAAAAAGTAGCTTTTTTTTTTTTTTTTTGAGAATGAGCAGAGATTTTTTAGCAAAATCTGAAGGTTTTAGCTAAAAAAGGCACCTAACATGCATTTGGGATGAGCACGTTGCTAACACCTACTCATGTGTTTCCAAGGTTTTTCCATTCATCTGGTTGGAGAGTCTGCATTCCTTATATCTTTGTAACTTTGTTTTAATTGCTTTTCGTGTATATTTGGTTCCAGCCTCTTCTTTATATTTTTTGGAATTTCTTGTTTGAAAAGTCAGTTTGTTAAAATTGATCACGTCACATGTCTGGGCCTTTAATTTGCCTTTTTTTTCAGTATGGCAAACGACTTATTCCTTTTCCTTCTACAAAGTTTCTCAGGAAAAAACATTATTTTTTTGGTTTTATGAGTTAGAAGAATTCCTTGATTTGTTCAGCTCCTGACATTGCTTTAAAGACAAGCACTCACATCAGTGTTCATGCTGATCATTCTGTCTTGGAGTGGTAGTAGGAACCACCATTCTGGTGGCAGTGAGTCTGTGGGTCTGTTGTTTGCTCTTATAGTGGCTAGTACAGTGCTAAGCTCCATGTTGTGAGCTTTTATCTTAACTCGCATGCTCTGCTGGTGCAGTCTGTCATGTAAGTATGGCTTTGGTTTTTCTAGAGCTTCCCTCACCTCTCTTCACGTATTTTCTCATGGCATTCATACAGTTTAGGTTACTAAATCTGATGGGCTTAAGATGGCTTCATTCTCTGCTTTGTCCTGCTCAAAGATTGATGTTTTCAAGGGGTATGTGGTGTGCAGTATGGGATATCTGTATTAATCCTCTGTTGTTTCTGATCCAGTAAACTGTTCTGAGCCTGGTACATGAACGAACGAACATGGTTTAAAGCACAGGAGAAGCCACAATGGAGCTAATAATGAGTTGAAATTACTAAATTCTAGTACATCTAAACTGTGATTCCTGGGGTTGCTGTTTCTTTCTCTCCTGAATTGCCTATCATATTCTTTACTTTTCATTATTATTTGCTCTATCCATGCTCCAGCAGCTCATTCCATAGTAATCTTGTTGTATTGGTTAGGCTGAGCACTTGTCTGGGGAAATAAGGCTCACAAACATTTTAGAAGTTGGTCACCTCTTGCCTTGGAAAATGGAGGTTTTAAGGAAAGGAAGAAAACCTGAATCATTTAGAAATCATATGTGCCTATCAAATGGACAAATAAGAAGCAAAAACTAGAGGCAAATTATGAATAAGAACCAGTAGATCTCCAAAAGGTTCTGAAATTACTGTTCATGTGAATGCATGGACATAGGTCTTTGTAGTGGCACTTGATAGGGCTGTCCACATAGAAATTTTCTGTGTTACATAGGACTCCTTGACATGGATTTTACACTTCTTATGTGACAAATACATTCAAATGCTAAATGCAGTGAATTTTAAACTGTTTAAGAAATACTGTCTGTATTAGTTCTTATTTTTAAAGTCATCACCATCTTGCCAACAAATTTGAGGTAACTGTCATTGGTGAAGGAAGTTTCTTTATTTGAGGATATGTGATATTGAATGAACAGTGTGTCACTGTGGAGGAGAAAAAATTACAAACAGTATTTCATGTTCTCAATACAAAATTGTAAACAGTTTTCATATGAGGATATAATCCATCTAGATGTAATATTTATTATAGCTTCAGGGAACTAGGTGAACATAGTTTAAGCAGCTTTGAAATATACAGACAATTAGCATCCAAGACAAAATTCTGTGAAAATAAATAATAAAGAAAAAGAAGAAATGGCAGTCTGTTATCTTTGATTTCTGTGAGAGGACTTCACGGGGTGATGGCAAATTTTCAAAATTGGGTTGCAATCATAGCTTGCAATTTTGTGAGGTGTTCCAAATATTTGCAGACAATGGGTGGGCTCTAGAAAGATTGTTTAACTTTCATTCTTTTGGAGTTACTGGGGTGATTTGGATGAAGTCTTGTCCATGTGGCTGCTCTTGATATTGGTTGACAGTGGATTTTCTAACATCTTTTGTCTCTTGGGATGTATTTTCTTTGAAGTATGGAGAGTAGGAAACAGACTGAAAGCAAGTTATATACATGTTTTATTTTGAATGTTACCATGTTTCTGGTTTTGTTTGGTGTTTGGTTTTTTTTAAGCCAGATCTTTCAACTGGAATGACAAGACAATTTTAGGAAGGTCTTTCTGTTTGGTTGGGTTTTTTTTTTTTTTTTTAAAAAAAGCACGATGGTCATCGCTTTGTGTCCTCAATTTATTATTTTTGCGTTTTCCTTTGCATTTCTTGATTTCTTGAGGTAATTACAATTTTTTGAATTATTTTTAACCTGCACACTTTTAACCTGAATTGCTTTTCTATTATGGATTATTTCAAGTAATTTTGCTTTATCCAGAAATGGATACTGATTGTGGATTTAGTGGAAATACTTAGTAAAATTCAGTATAAAATTTATTAAATCAGCTTAAAGAGTCCAGTAGTTCATGTTATATCAAAACAGATTGCCCAAACAGGTTGCAGAGTTTCCTTCACTGCAGATATTCCAGAACTGTCTGGATGCAATCTTTACAATGTGCTCTAGGGTGACCTGGCTTCAGCAGGTGAGTTGTACCACATGATCCATTGTGGTCCCTTCCAATCTTACCCATTCTGTGATTCTGTGATACTTTTAATATGAAATAAATCAATGTTGGGAAAAAACATCCAAACCCTTAAGCTCCTGAGGAAAACAGTGGGGTTTGTATTACATTTGACTGATTTTTATTTTGGAGATGACATCTTCATTTCTTGACCTTGATGCATGAATGAACCAAGCTTTTAACTGCTATTAATTCATCTACTGTGTAGTTTCAAAAATAAGTTAAAGTTGGTGTTCTTCATATGTAATATTTTAGAAAGTAAAAAAATAAGTCAGCATATGGCATGGTCTATAGTAAGGTGTGTGTGACCCATAATCTCCCTGTATTCTGCTGTGTTACTCTATTACCTCATTTGCTCCATCTTGCTAATTGGAGGAACCAGTAAAGAAACACTTCTCAGTCTGCAAAGAGAGTGAGTGAGAAGCTGGGAATTAAGCCAAACTATCCCTGCTTAGGAGGAGATAATTTAAGGACGAGTACAAGTTTGAGATCACACATGTTCTGTGTCTAAATGTAAACACTGAATCCTTTTGAACTGAATTCATAGTAAGCAAAAATTTTGTATTTTCACGGAACAAAGTATGTTAATTGTTCGACATTAGAAATGTCTAGGGACATCCATCCAACAATTATTTTTAATTACTTTATATCACAGTGGATTTTTTTTCTTGTTTCCTAGGTCCTCAAAGAAAAGGATGATCTCAGAAGTCAGCTTCTCTCAGCTGTACACCAAATAGAAAACCTTAGGAAAGAGCTGAATGATGTGCTTACAAAGAGAGCCCAGCAGGAAGAACTCCTCCACTGTAAAGAGGTAAAACTGAATGAAATGAAGTCACATGAGGTATCTCTTGAAGAAGAGATCAAAGAAGTTCAAGGTACTGTAAAGAAACTGGAGAATGAGTTGAAAAAGCAAGTCTTTCTACAAAGTCAAATGCAAGCTGAGAAGGAGCACTTGAAGACAGAACTTGCAACTATTAACTTGATCCATAAAAAAGACCAGGAACGACTCTTAGAAATGCAAGCAGATGTAAAAAATTTAAGCTCTGTACGTGTGGAACTAGCAAACAAAATAGCAGAAGAGGAGAAAGTCAAAAAAGAATTACTTAAGAGCCTCTCAGATCTCCAGAAACAGCAGGAATCTAAGCATGAAGAGATGACTTCAGCTAACAGGCAGCTGAAGATGGAAAGAGAAGTTCACCAACAGGAGCTGGCAGATCTTAGATCGGAGTTACAAAATGTCAAAGTCAAACATGAACAAAATGTTCAAGAACTTATGAAACTCCTTAAACAAGAAAAGGATGATGCAGAGGCTCAAATCAAAATGCTAAAGGTACTTACTGTGAAGAATTCCAATGTCAGACTTCCCCTCCCTTCACGCACCCACCCCACCCGTCCCCCACCATTGAGTGATGAAGGTAATAAAGTATGGGCTTTAAAGCCCTCAAGATACATTTTATTGCAGCCATCAAAATAGTTTAATGTTCAGGGTAAAAAATGTAACAGTATCAGTTTTAGGTCAAAATTTTAGTTCAGAAGTAGTGTAATCGTGTCTGTGAGCACAATAGAAGAAAATATATGAGGCTGTAATGTTTTATGTATTTTAAATGTAGTATGGCAATCAGGTAAAGTGTCAGGTGACTGAGAAAAAAGGGTAACGTTGTACCCATCTTTAAAAGGGGTAGAAAGGAGGATCCTGTGAACTACTAACCTGTCATACTCACCTCTGTGCCTGGGAAGATCAAGGAACAGATCCTTCTAGAAGCTCTGCTAAGGCACATGGAGGACAGGGAGATGATTTGGGACAGCCAGCACAGCTTCACCAAGGGCAAGTCCTGCCTGACCAAACTAGTGGCCTTCTATGATGGCGTGATCTGATCAGTGGCCAAGGGAAGGGCTGCAGATGTCATTTTTCTGGACTTCTGTAAAGCCTTTGACACAGTCCCCCACTGGAAGGCTTGAAATGCATGGGGGTAACCCCAGGCAGCAGTCTGTGGCTAAAGTTTTAAAGAAAATTTATTTTAACATTTAAGAACACTGCAGCATAGCTGGCTGAGAAGGTGAAAGCAGAAACCTGTTTTGGTGCTTTTATAACAACACTTTTTGCATGTGCACTGAAACCCCAGGCTGAATTTTCCCCTGGGCTTTATGGCCTGTCTGGTCCCCTGGGGGGGGCCTCCAGGCATGTCTGTGAGAATTTTTTCACTTGTAGCAAGGGAGTTACCTCCAGGCAGACAGATAAAGGGAACATCACAGCACCCTGTATGAGAATGAATTCCTTCTCACATAAAAGCTTTTCCCTGGGAGCAAAAGCTCTCCCTCTCTGATCTGTCTTCCAAAGGTCTTCTGCTCCCATACCCACATCCTTCTCTCTAAATTGGAGAGAGGTGGATTCGATGGATGGACTGGTAGGTGGATAAGGAATTGGCTGGATGGTTGCATACAGAGGGTAGTGGTTAATGGCTCAGAGTGACAATGGTGTCCCTCAGGGGTCTGTATTTGGACCAATGTTATTAAATATCTTCTTTAATGACGTAGGTGAAGGGACCAAATGCACCCTCAACAAATTCGCAAATGTCACCAAGCTGAGTGGTGGAGTTGCCACACCTGAAGGACGGGATGCCATTCAGAGGGACCTGGACGAGCTCAAGATGTGGGCCCATGCAAACCTTATGAGGTTTAACAAGATCAAGTGCAAGGTGGTACACCTGGTTCAGGGCAACCCCCAGTATCAATCCAGGCTGGGGGATGAAGGGATAGAGAGCAGCCCTGCCAAGAAGGACGTGGGGGTGCTGGTGGATGAGGGGCTGAACATGACCCAGCAATGTGCACTTGCAGCCCAGAAAGCCAGTTGTATCCTGGGCTGCATCAAAAGATCTGTGACCAGCAGTCTGAGAGCTGGGCTGCCCCACTGCTCTACTCTTGTGAGACTCCACCTGGAGTGCTGCATCCAGCTCTGGGGTCCCCAGCACAGGAAGGACATGGACCTGTTGGCACAAGTCCAGAGGAGGGTCACCAACATGGTTAGGGGGATGGAGCACCCCCGTTATTAGTAAAGCCTGAGTGAATTTGGCCTAGGAAAGAGAAGGCTTCAGGATCACCTAATTGCAGCCTTCCAGTACCTGAAGGGAACCTACAAGAAAGATGGTGAGAGACATTTGACAAAGGCATGTAAGGAAAGGACAAGGGGAAACAGCTTCAGATTGAAAGAGGGTATGTTTATATTAGATATTAGGAAGACATTCTTTACTGTGGGGGTGATGAGATGCTGGAACAGGTTGCCCAGAGTAGTTGTGAATGCCCCATCCCTGGAAGCGCACAAGGCCAAGTTGGATGTGACTTTGAGCCACCTGGTCTAGTAGGAGGTGTGACTGCTCATGACAGTGGGATTGGAAGTAGATGATAGTTAATGACCCTTCCAACCCGAACCATTCTATGATTCTGAGATGTTTAAATTGCATGATGGAGAAATACTGTAATTGTATCTGTAAATACTTTCAGAATGTGAATAGTAATGATGTGTAACACATATTAAGGTTAAGTTTGGTATCTCTGTACAATTTCTCAGAATAGTGTTCATTTAGTAAATGATGAAATACAGCATGAAGAAGCAAGCTAATGGCTTTAGTTTGTATCATTTGCTTCTGATATAAAGCTATTGCTTTGGAAAGAAAATGAGCATTTTAGTGGCTCTAAGTGGTCTCAATAAAATTGAAAAGTTAAGTTGAAGTGCTCTAAATTGCACAGTTAACTGTCAACAGTTGTGTAAGTTATACATTGCACTTCTACTGAAGCAATTTTGATTACATGGTTAACTGTATGTAGATGTATGCTATAATAATAATAAATTTTATAGTAATTTTAAGGGAGGTGGTAGTTTTCCAGGTAAGTTCTAAACTACAGACATATTAGAAGAGCACTTCTGAAGCACTGTAAATATACTTTTCACCTTTGGTCCCCTTAAATTACAAATTTGCTCATGTCAAAAAATTCTATTAATTTAACCATAAAAAGCTATAAAATCCTTAATCAAAGCTTAAGTAATTCATGATCTACTTTAAGTAATACAAGCATATTTTTCCTTTCTCTTTTTGCAAATATACTAGTTAAAAATACATCTTTTCCACTTATTTTGCAATTATGAATTGACATTACTTAGAAAGGATGTTTAGTTATTTAATATATAAATCATGTCATAATAATTGACAATAGTTCTTAGGCAGTTGGTAACCCAGAAACCATTTAATGAAGACAGCAATGAAAAAACCCTCCTGGATGGTTAGTAGTAGAAGGATCATTAAAGCCAAATACTTTGACATTGAGGATTTAGTTTTTAACATGTATAATGTCATTTAAATGATCTATCCAAATATGTATTCTTTTCTTTGACAATGACTCTGAAATTAAGAGTATACATTTGATATCAAAGGAAGAGAAGAAATGTGTATTCTGGATTCTAGTAATACAAAAATTAGTTGATCATGACTGTTTTCTATGAAATGGCAAATCTTACAGTAAGGACCTTGATATGGTTATTGATTATTGAACCTAAAGAGAATATTAAAAAAAATCACTTCCTTCTTTCATTTACAGTGCCATGACTTTCCTAGAATCCTAAATCTGCATATATTTTTCTAGGGGAGAGAGTTTGAGGGAGATGAGTCTTCTAAGATATTAGGGTAGGCAACTTTTTTTTAGAAGCACACAAAATTATGATGCACAAGTTCTCTTGATTGAGAGACTAAGTGAAACAAAATGGAAAATCATATCCATCTGTAGGAATTTCTGATGAGAACATGTCATCCTACAGGTGATTTGGTTACTTTTTGTCTGAACTCATCATTACATGGCAGTTGGATTTCAATTTTATGGACATACTTTTCTTCCAAACTAAGGTAAACGTAACATGCATTTTATCTTATTTTTTTTTTTTTCCCCAAGGCTGGTGTAAGGTTTTGTGCCCAGTAACCAATTGTCTTCTATTGTTACAGTACAAATCTTGACCTTATGCCCCAGCCTCATCCAACCTTTGTAACTATTTTTGGAAAAGAACATATATTGCCCTATCCAAAGGTAGTTAAAGCTTTTGAAAAAAAAAAGGTCCCTTGGGAGAGATGTGAGGAGTAGAGGGAAATTTAACATATTTGTAGGACCCAAAGCCTTAAACTTAAGAG
This sequence comes from Dendrocincla tyrannina, assembly GCA_035047865.1. NCBI lineage: Eukaryota > Metazoa > Chordata > Aves > Passeriformes > Dendrocolaptidae > Dendrocincla > Dendrocincla tyrannina. The sequence goes on along the minus strand of JAWWMP010000165.1, from coordinate 43,159,562 downwards.
GTTGCGTTTATGAGTTACTTTCAGGAAATCAAGGGTATAGAGCCCTGTATTTACAGAACTAACTGCTGCATAGGTTGTAATAAGAGGTGACTTTTGATCCTTATTGTTCTTCCCTCTCTTGCCTCCTCTGTGTGGTACTTTCTGCCTCATTTTTATCTGGTTTTCTGTAGTGCTGGACTGGATTGAATAAATATTAGGTAGTTAAGGATTTTTTTGGGTAGTAGGGAAGGTACCATAAGAGTATTGTATGATACAATAGAACTGGAGAACATAGAATTGTGTATGAGATATCAGTGTTAAGAAAGATCTTGCTTTCCATTACCGAGATTCTGGCACTTAAGCTTTTAATTCTGTCTCTGCTAGAACACCTTAAATGATTCTCATCAATGCCTCTATGATGTCTTATTTATTGTTTTAAATTATAGGTACACTTGGCACAGGAGGAAAGTGATTCGCTTAGTTGTCCCCATTCAGCTATGAGCTCAGAATCTCTGAATCTATCCCCTAATTTTACTACATAACCTTGATTGCTTTAAAGATATCCTTGTTTTCTTAGAATGATGATATACAAATTGTCCTCATGCCTGACAGTATTGAAGTATCTGAAGTATTAATCTTTAAGGTTGTATAGAGATATCTATCTATTCATATAATATTCTGTATACATGTGTATTCCTTTTTGAATTGTTTTCTATACATTTTCCAAGTGTGTAGTTCTTTTTTTTCCTGAAGATTATCAGATGTGGAAATTGGGTTCCATAATGATCAATTAAATTGTGGTCATATCTGCCTAGTCCATACTTGAAATTAATAAAAATTAACTTTCTTCATTGTGTCTCAAAAGTAACACAAGTGAGGAATTTTGTTCTTGGGTTGTCTCTATCTGCATAGACATTATAATGCTATTACCTTTAGCAGGAACTGAAAAGTTGATTTTTACAAACATATTCATGGAAAATGTTTTGGGCATTGCAGGCTTGTCTTTGGGGTCATAAGTCTTTGTAGACTTTGGGTGCTGAAGTTCTTTCTCAAATGTTCCTTTGGAAGAGTTTTTGTAACTCTGTTAGCTTTGGTGTCTAAATTAACTTATAAAACCTCTCTCCTTACCCTTCATCCTCACAGAAGTAATATTTATAGTGTAATTGGGAAATAGAATTTTTGTTTTTCCTCAGAAAGGAATTTTCTTTGCAGGTTTATTTTTGCATGCAACTGCATTCCACAACTCATATGAAAGTGGTTTTGAGAAATATAGGTGTTAATTTGCTTCTTTTTTAAAAATTATTTTCTAGATATTCTAGAGAATTTCTCAAGTCTGTCATTTTCAGTCAGTTATTTTTCCGCTGGAAACAAATACACTTTATTCACTCACTCCTAGGGCTTTCAAGGCCCTTAAATGTTTTCTTCATTTTTCTCTGCAGTGTTTTCATGAATAGCCTTAAACCCACACAATAATAGCATTAAACTGACACAGTGTTAGAAATTAAAAATACCTAATCTTTGCAGTTGTTTCCTTCTAGGTATAAATTTAGTATTAGTTTCTGAAATTAATTGATAGATTTAGACTTTTTGATTCCAAATTATTTCAGTAATGGAAAAGTTGCATAAATACTAGGCTTCTGAAGGTGATGTAAGCTGATGAGTGTAGCAGAATTGAAATGCAGAATCTGAGACTTCTATTTGCTGCTTCTAAAACACTGTATGGTTCTACAACTCTGATACATATTTTCCATGATAACTACAATCACTCAGATAAGTGATTGCACTTAATTTAATTTTTTTCATTTAAGTTATATTATTGTTCGGTAATAGTCTTCCACTGATTTAAAACTTCAGAACCTGGATGTGTATTTTAGAGTAATGCATAGAATGACTGTAATGTGTTTTCCCTTTACCATCAGATGGAACTTTCAGAAGAGAAAAACATAGTCAAGACTCAGTGTCGACAACTGGAGAAGATAAAAGTTGAGTGTGATAAATTGACAGAAGAATTAACCCAAAATGAAGAAGAAAATATAAAACTAAAAAGGAAATGTGAGTTTGTAAAACAAGAACTGGAGAAAAAGGTAAAGTTAACTTATTTTATCCATTGGTCTCTGTGCTGATAAATACCTAGAATAAATATTGGATTATAGAAATAGATGATAAATTTAAATTAAAAAAAAAATACATGCATGCATTAAAGAATATACCGAGTCATACTGTAGTACACAATTTTGATATAAATGAAAGATGACAAAACTACTTTGTCTTGGTCATGAACTGTATCACTCCAAAGATTCACTGATACTATTTAGGACCTTAAATATAAATCCTGTTCCTGCCTGATAGGTAACTAACAAATGTTTAACCTATGCTTTCTAGTTTTCTTCACATTTTTCTTAAAGATGCAGTGCAGATATAAATAATTTAGAGCTGATTTGAAGTAGATAAGCAATGTAAACACAGTAAAACAAATTCTAACTAGTGTTGGTAAGAAGGATTTTTGTTTTTTTGAGGTATGAAGATAGTAAAATCTTAAACCTGGCATTTCTTTACCTTCTAAAACTATTAGGAACTGATTTAAAAGCTTGGCTTGTCAGACTAAGGGAAAGTACCTCAAATGAAAAATCAAATATATTTTTTTCTAGGTTGGCATTTTAGTGCTATAATGACTATTATTCAGGAAATGTGTTTGTAGGAGTGCACATAGGCTTCTGTAGTCAGTTGTGAACTAGCTCCAACCTTACCTAATTTTGGGAAGATACAGTTTTTAGACCAAGATGATATTTTATCTCTGAACTGTAAAAGAATGGAGAAGCTTTTAAGCACACAATCATGTGATCTCAACATTTGAAGGCAAATGCAGATGGAGAGTTCTGCTTGATTGCATTAATTGGTTAACTTAAGAAAATATTTACTAATCGTGATCTTATTGTGGATTGTCAGGAGGGGTGTTAGGATTGGGAGAAATAATACTACTTCTGGAGAAATCTCATACTGACATACAACTGTGGCATTGCAGAAGGTTGTGTTATGAAAGAATTCTTTTCCACACTTTTTGTACTTTTAATATAATTCTCTTCTTAGTGCACATAGTAATTTAAAGAAGTGTAGGTATTATAAATAACTTGGATTTTTTTTGGGGGGGGAGGAGGAAAGGTGAAGGAGCAAAGAATAATGGTAAAATGTTCATTTTCTTTCCTTTTGTGCTTTTCTGAGTCATTAGAGACTTTGTTTCTCCTGTAGACTCTGGACGTAGAATGATAAAGAATGTTGGCACACTCAAAAAAATCAAGCAGATGAAAAGTAAAGAAAAAATACCAAGTCATATATTCTGTTTTAGTCATGGTCTTTGGGAGAGAACTTTGACATGTGGTGGACTGTGTTCAGGGAATAATGACATCACGTAGAATAGTTACACTGGAAACATACATAGTGCAATGCTATTACTTTAAGAACACTGATGTAGCTCAGAACTGCTATTTCAACTGTCATTTTCATAATACAGAAATATGAGAATCGGTGTGTTTTAAAAAATTCTTATAATTCCTTCAGTTTGAGAAAGTACTTTCTAATTCAGGTATTTTTCTATTGATTAAATGAAAAAATTGGACTGCTTATCAGGTATGGGTTTTTCACATTTGTAGGTCACCTATATTATTAAACCCTCCTATTTTGCTAATAGAAGTAACGCCTATACATATACATGTATACAACCTCCAGAAAGGAGGTAGCAAGGAGAGTGTTGGTCTCTTCTCCCAAGTACCAAGTGATAGGACAAGAGGAAATAGCCTCAAGGTGTGTCAGGGGAGATTTAGACTGGATATGAGGAAAAATTTATTCACACATTGGAACAGGCTGCCCAGGGAAGTGGTTGAGTCACCATCCCTGGAGGTATTTAAAAGATGTAGATGTGGTGCTCAGGGGTGGTGGACTTGCAGTGGACTCAATGATCTTAGAGTTGTTTTCTGACCTGCATAATGTTATGATTCCGTATGTATCCCATTCACAGAACTTGCGTATTAGACTTTACCTAGCTCCACACTGGTGTCTTGTAAGAGCAGTGTGTGAAGATTTCCAACAAGTACACTTAAAACAATTGCACCTTGCCATTGTGAAGGTCCACAGTTAAAACATTTTCAAAACTCTTCTTGCTCTTCTCACCATTCTCAGTGCACTTGCGCACACTGAAATGTACCAGTTAAAGTGTTTGCCTTTTGCTGCATTACATTCCCCTGATCTCAGCAATAGGCAGGTGTGTTTCAATTTCACTTTTTCTCACAAGTGTTTTTTTTTAATATTAATTACAATACATAGTTCAGTATTTTGTATAATTCAACAGCAGTTTTGTTCAGTTTTACATGTTGGCTCTCATAAATATTAAAAAAGTGAATCTAATTTTAAAAACATATGTAACATTTATTGAACTTTCTGACATTGAATGGTAACAAAACTTTCCTCAGTGCTACTCACTCTCCTGTGAGATATTCTTTATGTAGTTTTCCTTTGAGAGCACGCTGCTTGCCAATAAAATTTACCTTCAGGGATCTCTTTTCTGATGATAGAGATTGTAACTGGTTCATGACAAAAGATAATAGATCTTTGTTATGGGCTCTCTTTCTACTTGTGAGAAGGCGATTTGTAATAGAATGTCTGGTTTTGACTTTGAAAGTAAGCTTTATGATTGTTGAGTTTGGATTTGGTAGCAGTTTCTTCATAACTGATTTACAAGATAATAAGGAGAATCAAGACAGGAACTTGTGAGTGCTATTAGAAGGTATTATTTTTCCATGGCAAGGAATTGAACTTTGTGTGAGTGAGTATAGTGTGATTATAAGATTGAAAATACATTGCTAATGATGTATGATATATTACTAATGAAGTAATGTCTCTTTGTTTTGTTTTTCCTCTTTCACTCCAGGAAAAGCAGATCAGCAATGAAGAAGATCATTTGAGAAAGATGAGTGAGGCCAGACTGCAGTTTAAGGATCAGCTGCGTCACTTAGAAATGGAACAGCAATCCATTCTCTCTGTCATAGGAAGTGAAATTGATTCTGCTTGTGAAATTTTTTCTCGGGACTCCATGGAGAAATTCAAAGTAATTCTAAGTTTTAAGTATGCTGCAGATTCTGTTATTTTCTTGATGAAATTTGTAGCAGAACTTGTATTCGTTCTTGTCACCTATCATTTAACTGTATAGATAATTTATGGACAAAGGAATTATGGATATTTATCTGATACAGAGTGACATTGCTAGGTATTAGAATGGGATACTAGGAAGATCTGTCCATGTGTTATCAGTACTGCTTTTGCCTTTTTTTTTTTTTAATAGTTCTTCTTTTGCTTTTGTGAAAGGACCTTACATCAGCTGGAATTTTGAGGCAGGTTTTCCTAAGCCATGTTCCTAGGGCTGGGAAGTCCCCAAGGAAGACCTAAAATGTTTTTAAAATTGGAGGGAAGTGAAAGAAAGGTTTTGTTAAAAATTCATTTAGATGCTTTGTTTTTTAGGTAGAGAGGTAAATGCTGGAAATGAAAGGAATTTATAACCTCCTCTTTTAAGGAGAAGATCCTTATATCCAGAAAACTCAGACTCAAATTTTCAGGAAACCAGTAGCTTGCTGTAACTTTTTTTTGCTATTTTATTACTACTTCTGCAATCCCTGTCTCCCTCTAGATTTTCTCCTGAGCATTCTTGTTTGCTCCCCAGGTTCAGAAACCTCTCTTCCTCCCTCCATAAGATTCTACACGACTAATCCTCTTAAATCAACATTGTACCTTGAATAAACAGAACAGTCTGACTCAGCTTGCCACCGTAGAATTATGGGCACTCACAAGCACTTGACCTGGTGGCTTTTCGCCTTAGCTGTAACCCCAGAGTACACTCAGATTACATCTTTTTCTGACTTGTTAGTTAAACAGAGGATGCTTTCTGGTTCCTAGTCACTTGACTGGGTTGTGCTGCTTGTGAAATAGGAATTTTTCACCATTGACACCATTTCTCCACTTACCTATGGAGCTGAGATGTTGCGTCACAAAAATAGATGAGAAGTCTAAGAAAATATATTTGATAAACAACCTTTCACCTCTGTATCCTTACAGATAAGTCTTTTTTTTATTAAGTCTTTGTGATCTGCTATAGTTGCCAGATTCTTGATTATTGAACCATGCCTTCTTGGACTTGCTTCCCACCTCCTGCAGAGTCTGGCTTCTGGATGAAGTTTTGCAGATCCCTGTTGACACAATTTGCCTTATTTATCCCCTTTAACTTTTGATCACTGGCAAGCTTAAACCACTTTTGAATCTGAATTTTTAACTAGATAGCTAATGTGAAAATGTATGTTAAACAGTTTTGTAGTGCGTGGTATGTTTTTATTTTTAAAAATGATAAGAAGCTGCCTTTGCTGTATTTTTCTTTGCCCAGTACTTTAGATATTGGCCAGGTTTCTAAAAGGTTTCACACAAATTCTTTACTTAAAGAAGTTGCCACTGCAACTGAGGTGAGCGTGGAGGAATTTAATGGACTAATACTTGTATTCAGAGAAGTTAAACACTAGGCTTAATCTTCCCTGATAAAAAGTTATTTGTGTGATGAATTTGCAGTAAGCAGAAAACACTTTCTCCTTTCTGTGTCTAATTCCCATTTTTATATCTATTTCTTTCTCTCATACTTTTCCATAGGCAGTATCACTTACACCAACAGTGCTGAATGATCCTCATCGCTGGTTAGCAGAAACAAAGGTAATAGTCAAACCTCCTGAAATTTTACTGAATAAGCTAATATCTAACAGTTGAGCAGACTGGAGTAGTGGGAGGGGTCCCTGCACATGCCAGAGGGCTGGATCTTTAAGGTTCTTTTCAACCCTAACAATCGAGTGAGTGGATGAGTGTGAGTGAATGGATCTGATTCAGTTGAAACTGTGTTTGAAAAGGCACTTGAAGAGTAAAAGTTAAAATACAAAAGCATTCCTTTGGCAATAATTGTGATATTCCCAGGCTGTTATTTCAACTGATGGAATACTTTTCCAAATTTTTCTATCAACAAAAAATAGCTGTCTTTATAGAAATATAAATAGAAATGTTGTTTTCACAAAAAAATGCACTGAAGTAACTGCAGTGATAGCCTTTGGATTTCTTGTCCAATATCTTTAAAAAAAACTAAGTTTCTCGTGATCAAAGTAAATCACGAGAAACTGTGGAAGACAGCTTCAACTTTTTCTTTTTTTTTTTTTTCTTTTTTCTGCTTTATATAGTAAGGCCAAAGGAAAAAAAATTGTAAAAGAATTTAAGGTTATTGTGTAAGACTTGTAGACTGAGAAAGACTACCTCTAGATAGCAGAGATAAGATTAGAACTGAAGGAGAAAACTTATGCAAGTATTTTCTTAATTTGAAAAAGTGACACTGACTTATTACTAAAAAGAACTTTCAGTCACCTAAAATCATGTGCATACATTTCTCATCTAAGTTTCTTTAACTGCTAGAGGGAAGTCTAGTATGACTAACTACTTAAAATCCCACTTTTATTTCCTTTTGTTTTTAAATAGGCAGTGCAAAAGTATTCCATTTGATCACTTTTAGATTTACTATATAGATCATGACTTTATCAATGAACTCTTATTTTTCTCACCTACGTGAACCTTAAATGTTAACTTTTTCTGACCAGAAAGGATTGATGTCACTTTTTTACAATGGATAAATGCTTTAAACTCTTGTCAATATATAACACAGAGAGAAGGGTATTCTGAAAGGAAGGAGTATCTCTTTGTGTGTTTATGTGTGTACTAGTTCAATGTGAATTTCCATACCTACCCTAGCAAATTCATGCTTCTGATTTAAAAAGCAATAAAATGATATAAAAAAATCAGTGTATTGCTTTGTCACATACAAGTATCAACAAAAATATGTCTTTTGAGATGATGAAGGTCAACATACGTTTTTATATTATTATTATTCAGTAATAGGTACAATTGACTGATCTGTAACTCCAAAGAAAATTTGATTAGTGGACAGTTGTCCTCTTATTTTCATTAGAATTCTTTACTTTTTATTGTCCCATTTTTTTAACGTAGACTAAGCTTCAGTGGCTGTGTGAGGAGGTAAAGGAGAGAGAAAGTAAGGAAAAAAAGCTGCGATGCTACTTACTGCAGAGTCGAGAACAGCTCAAGCACTTTACACAGATGAAGGAGACTGAACATCAGTCTCTCTTTAAACAGATAAAATCTCAAGAAAAAATTCTGGAAGAAGTACACAGAGAAAAAAGAGGTATGTTGATAGTTCCATTTTTGTTATTAAAAGGGAGAAAATTATAAAATTGTGCTAGTTGCAATTTAGATGTGTTTTACCAACTAGTTTTTACAAATTGTAATTTGATAATCTGCTAGTGATAACCAAGAAACAAGTTAGGGTTTTTTTGTTTTCCCTTGCTGACAAAAAAGACAGATGTAATCAACTATGTTTCAACCCAGTACAATGGCTGAATAACACAAGAGTTTGCATCATGTGCAATGGATATAATAATTATTTTTTGACTGTACCATCAGAGACATTCCACGACCTGCACAAAGAGGAATTATACAAGAGTCTGAGGCAGTCTGAAACTGCTGTTTGCATAGCTCACTGTGTCATGGTATGATCTTTCATTGTATTCTATTACCTCAGTTTTCAAAGGAAGGCGTCACCTCTCAGGTTTTCATCTTGTGTTTTCTTTAAAAATCTTGTTTTGGCCTTTATTCAGGACTCCATACTGATATGATGGGACAAAATAAGTACTCTCTTTAATCGTTTTGGTAATTGTCATTTTGTATTGATTAATGTAGACTCAGATGAGAGTAAACTTTTACTAAGTATAGTTATAGCTTCTAGTAGCTGACTTATTGAAAATGTTTTGTGAAATGTAACAAAAATAAAACAACTGCCTGGTTTTGACTGGAACAGAGTTAATTCTCTTCCTAGTGCCTGGAACATGTAGTGTTTCGGATTTAATATGACAGTAATGTTGATAACACACGGATGGTTTAATTGTTGCACCTGAAGTCAAGGTTTCCCATGCTCTGCCAGCGAGCAGGTTCATAAGCAGCTGGGAAGGAGCAAGGCCAGGACAGCTGACCCAAACTGGCCAGAGAGGTATTCCATACCATAGAACATAATTCCCAGTATATAAACTTGAGAGAGTTGTCCAGGGGGAGCCAGTTACTCCTGGGGAATGGGCTGGGCGTCGTTCAGTGGTGAGCAACAGTACTGTGCATCACTTGGGGTTTTTGTGCTTTTATTTCTATCTTTTTTGTTGTCTCCTTTTTCATTCCAATTATATTATTTTTATTTTGTTTTATTATTTTATTCATAGTAATTTATTTTTATTGCTTTATTATTATTTAATTTTATTTCAATTCTTAAACTGTTCTTATCCTATGGGTTTTAGCTTCTTTCTGATTCTCTTCACTATCCCACTGCGGGGTTTGTGTGTGAGAGCAATTGTGTCCATCTTCCTTGGCTGCCACCTGGGGTTAAACCACCACCAGAACAGCAATAACAAGTAAAAACATTCTTGTAAGTATTTTATAGAACAGTGCAGGTTATTTGTTTTGAAATAAGATTCTGTCAAGATTTTCTTCCTCCACTTACAAAGACCTTAGAAGGAGAACATGGTTTGGTCTTTCAAACGTGAATGTGTCTATTATCCTTCATTTGTTAAAAAAGATGGCACCCAGACCCTGATATGACATTAATAGTGCTTTAGTACACCCGGACCCTGATATGACATAAATAGTGGTGTAGTAATCTTATATTTGAATAATTATCTGCTAAGATGATCTCCCTGAGGCCTTATTTGCCTTTTTTAATGTAAGTCCATAGAAAATAAAGCAAACCTTATTTAGTTCTCAATTCTATTGGACTTTTTTTGCTTTAGACTTCGTGGAACGATTCACAGCCTGCATTTAAATTTCAAGCTATAGGTAAAGTTATCATGGGAAATTGTTAAACTGAAAAGAGTGGTAAGAGGTGATGCTGTTCACTGAGCACAATAAATAGTATGTCATCTCATACCTTCTATTTATAGGAGCCATTTTTCCCTACAAGTCTGTTCAGTTCTAGGTGTTAGTTCACAGACTACAACTACTGCAATTTTAAGTACTGCTCTTGTCTACTTCGAGGTGGATGCTGGTTACAAGTAGGTAAGAAAAACGAAATAACAATTACACAGTTGTTAAAGTTTTCTGTGTAACAGAACAGTAAATATTCTTTAAAATTTCACCACATACAGGATGAGAAATAGGACTTAAAAAAGGAGGGGTCAGGGTGCCAACAATGCAGCCCAGTGTTAGGTTTGAAGCCTAGAGTGGGGATACATACATGTGCTAAAGGTCCAGAGCCACATGGGTATAAAGATAGCAACAGGAAAATTGGTACTTTTGACTGCTGTTGGTGGATTTTCCCAAAATATCCTACTTACTCTCTTCACTTAAAAATATTAATAAAGGATTAATTTTTGGTTTTAATTTTATTTCTGATTTAAATAATGGTAGTGCAATTTACTGTTTTATAGGAAAATAGGGAGTCAGCACCTTTTTGTCTTTACGCTCCATGTTTTCTTAATAAGATAATTTGAAAGCTGGTCATGTATGGTGGTGATTAGTGGGGTGATTTTTGGTGGGTTGTTTTGTTTTTTGGTTTTGGACACTGCTATGAAAATAGTATTGGAGGAGAGAAGCAGGTATTTCCAATTACAAAGCCAGTTAATTATGTACACAATTAAGAATAGTCTTCATGTGTGCAAATTTATCATTCACTTTGTCCTGTTCTAGTTTGCTTGGATCTGATAGTTAGCAGGTTTTGTGCATACAGATAAAGTTATGGGTTTGTCCAGTGCCACTGTATTTATTTAGCTTTAGCCCTGGAGTGTCACAGGCCTTCCAGCAGTGGGTCCACTACTGTTAATAGTATTCAGGACTTTAGAATGAACATTTACTGAAGGAATAATGAGAGACAGGGAAATAAAATAGGTTAATAAATAATTAGAGACAGGGATTGCACTAGTCCCTTTTGTCATAGTATCACCCAGAACTAAGAGATTGCTGTGTGACAAATGAAATAGTTTTATTCTTATCTACACCCAGACCAGTTATGTATATACTAAGACGAAGATGTCTTTAGTTGGCTGGGTTAAATCAGATCACAGATCATGGGTTTACTTACCCTTAGACTTGTACATCTGAGCCCAGCTTCCTGGTATGTCGTTCATTTCCTAAGATAGCTGGTAGTTACTAAGTAACTGATGGGTGTAACAGAAGCCACAGTATGGTGACATCTGTATAGCATTCAATATGGGACTAGGCAGGAAAACAGTAATGTGATAATTAAGTATAAGAACTATAAATTAGAGTAAGGAATGTCCTACTCTGAGTGACAAAGGGATAGTTGGTATCGTTTCAGAGATGTTAGTTTTAATACTCGCTTTTTTCCATGAGTGAGCTTAGTGTAAAGAGTAGGAGTATTATAATAACAATTGGAGCCTTAATAAAATGTGGTGGCTTTGTTGGTACACGGAGGAAGTGGAGTAGCATTGGAATAATTTGATTTCATTTACCTGATGCCAAGGATGGAGTTTTTATGCATTATTTACTTTTACCACCTTTATAACAATTTTGAATTTGAAGCCAGAATCAGAAATCCATAACAATGTTCACAAACATTGACCAAGGTATTGAGATCTTTTTATTAGTGCACTAATAAGAAGGTTGACTTGATGTTCAATATAATTTTCTTGCATCACTGAATTAAACAACAGCACATGCAACAATGCATGCAAGAATAATGGAGTTACAATCTACACATGACTTGAATTGGTTTGTTTCACAGTCATGTCCACATAGATTGTTCTTTTTTATTTGAAAATTATGGCTTCCATTACACCAAATCAGGAGGTTTTTTATAAGTTATAGAAGATAGAGAAATAATAGAACATATATTTGTTAATGCGAGTTCTGAGTACTGTTGTTCATGAAGTGGTACATTGAAATGCTTATAAAGGTTTCTTAAAAAAAAAAATAAGTTGCAAGACAAAATGGGGCTGGTTTTATTTCTTCAACTAATACTGTTACATACTGAATGAAAAGCCCAGGCTTAATTATGATGCAACTAGTAGAATGTAAACATGTAAATCATTTAATGGATAAATTACTTGGACATGAAAATCGGAAAAGCTACTTTCCCAAAGGGGAATAAAGAAAACACAGCTAATGGCATAAAAAAGATGTTAAGCTGAAAGGAGAAAACAATCCATCAAAATGATAAAAAACTTAAATTAAGGATGCAGAATTCTGGTTGGCTATTGTTACTTAAACATAAAAAATGGAAGAAGTACTTACACAAAACTAAGACACTCCATAATGAAATTATGGGCAAATTCCAGATGCAGAAATAAAGCAAAAAAAGGCAGACTGTATTTACTCTAATTGATAAAAGAACCCCTTCACTCTTTTTTAACACCAAAGTAAACTTTACAGTATTGCTCAATAAAATGGATATTCAGTCAAATTTGATCAAATGGATGAAAACATTTTCTGCTGCATTTGGAATGATGCAGGTTTTAGATGGAATATTTTATCACATTCAGTGAATATACATGAATATCCATGAATGTGGCTGACTGTTCCCACTGACAAACCACTTTTTTGAATACCTGATCTATAGTCTGAAAACAATGAATTTATGTAAATCAAACTCTGAAAACGAGGCTGAGAAATTGTATTCTTAAGAAATTAATTTGTTAATTTCCTTTCAATGGCTCTGGTATTGTAGTTTATTCATGCTTCTTAAGGTGAAAGAATAAAAATAGAGATTTTTGGTGGACGTGCTAAAAGTATGATGAATATTTAAATTGTTTTATTGATGAACACATTTAAGGAAGTTTTATACCCATAAATAGGTCTTCTAAAACTTTTAGCTGTGTAGTTTTTTGTCTTTTCCCTTCACCAAAGCATTTGTAAATATTTAGGTTATTGTAGGCTTTTGAATCCTCCTTATGAGTTTCTGTAGAAGTGTTAACATTATCACAGGCCTACCTGTGATGGTATAAACTGGCTGTCCATATGGTATAATCCTGGCAAATACAAGTAAGCTAGCATAAAGATTCATGAATGAGGGAATAGAGAATGAAAGAAAATGCATTCATGTAGCATAGAGTTTCAGTATTGTTTACTAAGTAGCAGAAGTTTCATAGTTATCTGGTGATGCTTCAAGATCAGCTACAGTTGTCTTTTCCCTCTTGATGAGCATACCATGCTGGAGAGTTTAGAAATTCAGAAGTCTATTAATATCTACAAATACAGAAGAACTGAAGAGGATATGAGTTTTGATTTCTGGTTTGCAGATTTGTACTTTGGATGCAATTCACTATTTAACAATATATTTGTCTAGTGTGCTACACAGTGGGATATTTCAGTAAGTAACAACTTGGATAAAAATAAAAATTTCTTAGTTTTCCTCTTAAAGTGATTTTGGTCTCACAATAAAATTTATTTCAATAACATTGCACTAGGTATTCAATATTTTAATAAAATGGACAAAGGTCTGAGGAAATCTGAGGTATAAATTTCAGTTTCTTAACTGAGTTTTATTTGCATTCCAGAGTGACTGAGCATGCCCAGGTGTTCTTACAGATCTGTTTAAAAATTAATGTAGGTAACAGGGATCTTATTTTTATTATATTTTTAATACCATACTCAGGAATGGCACCCAAGATCTGGCCCAAATTGCATTTTATGTGGTCTAGCCAGACTGGGTAGTCTGAAAACCTTATAATTCAAATCAGTGAAAGTCTGTGTTTGGTCCTGGGAGCACCCATTGGGATTGTAGACTTAGATGTACTTTAGTTGCTTTTCCAAGAAAATCTTCTTGATATATATTGATATATATAGAAGCTGGACATAATATAGTATATAGTGGTGAGACATGGAGTCTTACAGTTTTTTTGTTTTAGGCTAATATACTGCTACTCCAGAGTAGCAGTACTGTCATGGATACTCAACAGAGAAATGTTTTGCAAAATAAGACCTTATGTATTTGGCAAGGCCATATGTGGTTGGTTTTTTTATAAAGCAATGTTAGTAAGGCTGTAGTGATGTAAAAAGAGCAGGTGCGTTGCTCTGACTGTACAGACCTTACAGATTTAATTTAACTTGAAGATATAATATTCTGCAAATACCATTTTCCTTAAAGTTCCAGATGATTAAAGACATATTCTGTACCAATTCTCAGTGTTTAGTGAGATAATACTCTCACATTAATTATTACATATTTAGAATTTCTCTGATGTAGATTGCACTGCTAAGTACAGCTTAGGAAGGTAAGAGTTCTGGTCCTGAGCTATGATAGACTAATGTTAGATGCTTTTGCCACAAGCACGAGTTTGTACAGAACAAGTCTGTGGTGTTTTCCTCATGTATTAAGTTTGTCACTCAAGCATTTATCATTATGCATTGTCCTAGATTTGAGGATGCAAAAAATCAAATTTTGGAAGATTTACATTTTAGCTGGTTTTAGTGATGGTCTCTGTGAATCATACAGTTACCTACTAGTTTCATCACTTTTGATGAAAATAAGTATATTTTACAAAGATTTTGATAAATGATCTCTGAAGAAAGACATCTTTTTTTTCTGTTCGGCTCAGTAAGGATTATTTGTTATTTAAATGCTATGGAAAATGTAGACTCAAAAGAGCCTATTATATTAAAGTAGACTCAAATGTAGGTAAGACTTTAACAAAACCTACTCTTTCAAATTATATTCCTTTCTTTTTCCAATTTTATAGTCAGTAAATCCAGTTTTTGTTTGAGCCTGGAACACTAAAGTGGAAAGTGTAAAAATTCAGAATACTGAAACAATGTAGTACATTGAATGTAAATACACTGACAACGGGCAGTCTCAGTTGCTTAAACTGAGGAAAAGTATGAAATTGGGAACGAGTGAAAATCAAAATACTGTAAATTTTTTCTATTATGACCTATTATGTTTAATTTAGTAGTGAAGTACCTATGCTGTTTTGAAGATATCTTTATGCCTAGTTCTCCCCTTTCAGCTTTGTTTCTTTCCCATTAGTTTTCTTTTTCCTCTATATTGCATCATATTGCCCATGTATGATAACACAGTCCTTTCTGTGTCAACAAGAAACATCACAAGGTATTGTCAGGTCATCTCTTATTGAACAGTGAATTGGAACATCAAGTAGAGAAAACTTTTTTCTAAGCATACATACAGGAAGGAGTCTGAAGAATTTCAGACAAACTCTCCATAATACTTGGTTTTCATGGTGAACTTCAAAATGTATAAAGTTAAAAGATAATTACTATTTAAATAATAACTTTTTTCTTAATAGTGCTCTTGCCCTTTAAGTAGTTTGGTTTTTTTAATGTGATGGGGGAAGGAGGAGGGAGGACTTCTAAGTTATTTTAAACTTTGCCAAAATGAACCTGCGTTCAGAGTCTTAGAAGAATGGAAATAAGCCCAAATCATTTGGAAATATTACCCTTTTCTTTTTTGTATTGGAAAACTGGAAATATCAGTCTGGACATGCATTGTTGTAATTATCCAGTATTTTTTTTTGCAATTGTTTTCAAATGCCATTATCTTTTTATGCTCTCACAAAAATATGGCTGCCATTGTGAAAAGGAGAAGGTAAGAGATGGGAGCAAACTGTAGCTAAGATGTTTTTAAGACTTCCTTTGATTTCTTTTTTCTTTCTGAATCACATACTTTAGATGCTTATCTGAAACTTATGTATGATTTATAGTTTGGAAAGCATGATGTGTCCTTTAAACATTAAATTGCTGAGTTTTTAGTGCTCACTAACACTAAGAGACTAAATTTATTAGTTTTGCCTCTTGGTTTACCTATGCATACTGGAAGCTAAATGAAAATTAACAAAAGTAACCGAGGGGATGGGGATTTAGTGTATATTAAATAGTTAGCATTTATTACTTAATCTTTTCTTCCTTTTGTGAGTTATGACTTTTTTCTTTAAACCAAGCTAAAAGAGCTGGTGTTTTATGAACTACCGGGGTTTTGGTTTTTATACAGCTGTTGAAAAGATGCCATAGGACTGTTTATAATCACTGTTAAAACTTAGCAATGGTTTAACACTACATAATAAAGAGAATCTTGTAGTCAACTGTACAACTTTATCAGGACTCCTTGAATTAATATGAAAGGTGGTGTCATGATTTCAGGTTATGTAGTGTTTCTGTACCAAATTGATCTTACTGATTTACAGGTATTAAAGGAAAAAAGCAACCAAACAAAAACCACTCCAACATAGGCACTTTCACTTGTGTCTGGAATTTAATATTTTTCTGAGAAGTACATAACAGAAACTTGCTATCTGTCACTCAGTCTTCTTTAGGTAGAAATCTCCAAGAAACTCGGTAATATCTGATAACATGACTGGTTAATTAAATAATATGCTGTCTTACAGGAAATGAAACTGAACCAAGGGATTTATGGTTCTTTCACCTACTGCCATAGTTAAAGTAATTTTAGTCTAAAATACAGATGAATCAAGGTGGAAGTTGGAAATAAAAGAAATTGCTATCTCAGATTTTAATATAGTAAAGCTCTTGAAATTAAAAAAAAAGTATTTGAAATTTTGCATATTGCTATCTTATAGAATCAATATCTTTCAAAATTTGAGCTTGTGTAATTGTTTTGCCTAGGACTTGTCAGGCTGTATTAAACTAGGTTTTTCAGTGTAGTTTATTGCTCTGTTAACAGCTTTTATATCCTTTCAGCTGACATGCTATTTAAAACCCTTTTTTCCCCCCTAAAATATGCTAAGGATATTACATATTTGGAGAATAGAAATTTTAGTCCTATGTCACTACTAAAAAAAATTCTCACTTTGAGAAGAGCTTCAGTCATCACTAAAACCAAGTCTTAATGTTTACTATACACAACAAAATAATTTTAATTACAGAATATGCACTATAAGTGAATCCTTGAAAAAAGGAAAACTGGCTGGTTTTGGTTTTACTATATCAAGATGGAATCAAATAAGTGATATTTAATCTGTTTGCATATTTTTCCTTCTAGTGGTTTAAACATGGTAGATTTCTAGGTTGAATAGATCAGCATGAATCTTATCAGCATGTTCAAGATAACTGTCTGTAACTGAAATACATCTTTTGTTTCCTTCTTGGTTTTGGTTTAACAAAAATGAGAACCGTGGCTGGTATTTTTAAATGCTTTAATATTATGTAATTAAAAGGGAAAATCCTTAAAAATGTTTTAAAGTCACTCAAAGTTTTAAAGTCAAATTAACTATATAGTTCATATAGTATCAGTGATGAGAAAAATAAGCTACAAAGTGTTTTTATGGACTAAGAAATCCTTCTCTAATTTAATAAAGATCCACTTGTAACAATGGGTGCATATATTTGAATCTTCTTTATTATGAGTAGAAAGATTCTCAGTATTTTTCTTATTTGCATCTATTATGTCTTTAGGATACAGTGATAACATAGTCAAGGACATGATTTGCGTCTTCTGCCTATTTTAAAGGACTCCAGTTGCAGGTTATTAAGCACTTTTAGTAAACATTGTTGCTGTAAAGTATTATTTCTCTGCTGAAACAGACACAGTATCTGTGTCATAGAGATAATGTGTCCTGGTTAGGAAAAAAAAAAAAGAGGAGGACTAAGTGTAAAGCTTGATCTTCTATTCCTCAGTCTAGTTTCTTAATAGTACACCACCTTTGTATTCTGAGAACTATTTTTTAAAATGCAAATGATCATACTGCAGTTCTTATTTTCCAATATTTGACTAGCAACTTTGTGCAGCGTGGTATACTGCCAGTATGTAAATCTCTGAATAATGGAAAATACTTACATGTAGATTTTATCACCTTAATTCTTTTTTTCACAGTTCTAGCACTTTTAAGTATGATTTGGTTGTGGGTTTTTTTGTTTGTTTTAGTATATGTGGGAAATTGTGATACCTACCACTACAGAAAGAAACAAAGTGCAAAACCAAGAGAGCACATTCATTGAAATATGTATATACTTCATGCATATGTACAAACTGCATCAATAAGTGTTGTACGTACTTTAACTGCCAGGACAGAAAGTTTGTATTCCTGATTTTAATTACAGTTGATGACCCGGCCATGAACATTACTTTCTTGATTAGTTTGAAGCTCTAGGAGCAGCATTTTCTGAAAAGAGTGTTTGGATGTTGTCAATGTGGAAAAATGCTTCCTTTTGCAAGTCAAATGGCCAGACTGGATGCCAATTCTTGCAAGATGCCATTTAAAATGGCAAAAGCCTAATGAAATAATTTTGTTTTAATGCAGTGTACTTAGAATCCATGGAGCACATTTTTATTATGGAAGAGTACAATTATTAACAATATTAGAACAATATTGAGCATAATGCAATGATCTACAGTTTCCCTATTAAGTTCTTTATGAATATTACAAACTGTTGGGATTTTGTTACTGGGAACATGTTAAAATTGGCAGAGAATGTAGTTTTTTATATGCCTTGCTTCTGTCAAGGCATGAGATGTGTGATGGAACTTGGAAATTTGCTTTGCATAGCTTCATGTCATCCTTGTGACTGAGGAAGAAGGGACTTCCTTTTCCAAGGCTGTTAGGCTGATGCTTCTCAAGTATATAAAAGGGATTGTAAGTATGTTGGGCTGTGTTTTATTACTGAACTGGCTTCTTAAGTAAGAATGGAACATAAATATTATGCTGTATACTTGCTCATTTTTCTTAAAAGCTGGAGAAATATTGATATTTCATTCTTGGTCAGTAAGATTTATGTACATAGATTGGTTTAATGACTTTGTACCATGGGCTTTTCATGTATTACAGTGAAACACATTGCTGCTAGGAAACAAGCAACAGGGTAGGATTAAGATCTGACCTTTAAGGTTGGAATGTTTCTAACTTATTTTAAATTTGAAAATAAAAATATTCTTTCCTTTCCAATATATGTATTTTATATACAATATGTATATAGCATAACATCTTCAGGCTGGCTTCTGACATTGTGGAAGATGTCATTGTGAGTGGAATAAAAACTGAAAGCCTCCTAAGATCTCTTACTTGACTGTTTTAAAAATAAGTATTTTAAAATATAATGTGTTTACTGTAAACTGCAAGTGGAATTCCTATTTTTGATCTGGTCTTAAAACACTTCAGTGTCTGATTTCCAAAATAACTTCATTAAATAAAAATACTTATTTTGCAGTCTTGATGTAAGCAACATGTTTTACTTGTTATCTGGAAGGAAATTTTGATATCCAAGAATTGTTTACAGTAAACCAAGCTCAGTTATACTAAATTATGAAAATATTCATCCTTAGTGAGACTGAGAATCAGTGGCATGACTTTGTAGGCAATTCAGCTGTATGATTATGTATTTTTCAGATGCTAACTTGTTACCATGAGAAGGACAATATTAAATACCTTTAGTTCCCAAAATTAGCATTTCATATTTGCTGAAATGGGACTCAACGATTGAATTCGAGCATTTTATTTGTTGCTACTCATATAGTTTTTGTAATTAATTTCTCTTTTTGTTCGTTAAGAATTAAGTACTGCAAGTTGATGATGATTTGCTAACTTGTAATAATCTAACTTACTTAAGTAGTACTGCTATAGTATTGGACAGATTCAGGAGTAATGCTGCAATCAGGGTTTGGAAGAAATGTCAGTCCTCACACTCAGAGCTGTATAAGTAGTGTGTAGTCATCAGTAGCTTCATTCTCAATTTGAAACCAATATAACTGCAAAATTTTATGTCTCCAGGTCAAGGCAAAGCAATGTCAGGCGTCCTATACCTTAAAATTTGTTGTGTATGTTCTGTTCTCACCTGATGTGCACTGTGTGCAAGCTCCATGTGTGCACTGGATGCAAGTTGCACATCTGACATTACTCTTTTTTTCCTGAACTTTGCTCTTAATTTGGGTCCTGTGAGAGACAACCCTATTTAATTAAAATAAATTATTTTAAAGACTTTGTTTGCACTGCCTTAGCAGAGCAAACAATATCCAACAGAAAGAGTTTATTCCAGAAGTTCTAATGCTATTATGCTTCAGGCCCTGTACACCAATTTGCTAGCGTTTAAAATACACATCAAGAAGGCAGCAGGGCAGACATTTACAAGATAAAATAGAAGTTCTTATTCGAGGGGTAAAAAATCCCGCTTATTGATGATGTTAGTGCTTTGGGACAAATGAACTTTGAGGATGAAGTGCATGTCGGAGAAGCATAGTTGCGTGTTGCACTGTGATATTATACTATGTGTAGAGTAGGTCAGGAAAAGAGGCTGTTGGGAAGCTTGACAGTCAGAGAAACCCAGCATGAGTAATTTCCAGTATTACTTTGAAACTTAAAGTTGTCTATGACTTGTATTTTATTTTCATTATTAATCCTGTAGACTGTCATACAGAAAAAAAATATGATCCTTATATCAACTGAAAGACATTTTGAAATAAATGTGCTGGCAACAAATGTTGCAGCAAAGGAAAATTATACTAGACAACATGGAAAAATTACAGAAACCACAGAAAAGAATACAAACTTCTGAGTAAGAAGTAAAAAATGGGTTCTGAAAAACAAAACTGACTTTTCATTTTGGTTATTTGCTTGTTTTCTGAAGAAAGTTTAGAACCATATTTTCACAGTGCAAAATATATTATACAGCTAGGGCTTAAACCTTTACTTTTAGTCTCAGGAGCTTTAATTTTCTGTAATTATGTTTTCTTATGTAAAGACACAAGGGAAGAGAAATTTAGCCATTTAATAAGATTGCTAGAGAATATAAAAATCTTACGTAAACAGTATGAATTTTCAACATTGGGCATACATACTGAGACACTAGTTTTCTGTTGTTTTGTCTGTTCTGGAGAGGTGTGAGTGGATCAATGCGTATTATAACCTATGTCTTATAACAGTTATACCCTTCAGGGGTGTAGCCACTGAAGCACATTTACTGTTTGCTTAGTACCTCTCCCTTTTTAACCTAGGAGATGATGGCCCAGCTATTGAAAGCACTTTCTAAGTTTGTCAACATACTTTATAAATTGTCCTTCAAGAGGCATCATTAAAAACATATCAGACATTTTAGGAGCTTTGCAAACTTGTTTGTTCCTTGCATTTGCATTGTTGAGACTAAACAGACATTCAGCTCTTATGTAAATAGATACAAGGATTAGGTGTGTAGAATATACAACATGTTCTCCCATATACAGTGGCATTCTTTTGGGATTTTGACAGTCATTTTGCCACTTCTTTGCTAAATATTTGAGTGTCTCTACCTGTAGAAATTATGTAGTGCTGGAAGAATGGGATAAGCAATTCTGTAATAGGCGTAATTCATTTACTGCTTTTGCCAACCTCATCATAAGATTTACACTGTCTTTTTATAACAAATAAGATTTTATTATATGTTTATTATACTGCTCATACTGGATATACATTTCGCCATGTAATCTCCATCCTGAGATTAATACCCTCTTACCTTTTACTCCATGAAAACAGTGGTGTAAATTTGGTTTTGTTGTCATCAGTCTCTAGGAATTCTGTTGATCAGAAATAAAAAGTCAAGTGTCTGTTGAAAAGAACTCATACATACTCTGCTGCATAAAAGAAAAAAAAAGCTCTGATGTTGCTATTCAGTTTGTTAAATTGGAAAGAAAAATGTTTGTCTCTTGTGCATGAAAATCAATAGATAACTTGTTTGGTATAATTTTCCTCTTAAGATTCTCTTCTCTTTTAAAGTAT
The DNA here is from genome assembly GCA_035047865.1 of Dendrocincla tyrannina. NCBI lineage: Eukaryota > Metazoa > Chordata > Aves > Passeriformes > Dendrocolaptidae > Dendrocincla > Dendrocincla tyrannina. The sequence goes on along the minus strand of JAWWMP010000165.1, from coordinate 43,137,804 downwards.
AGGGGATTTTTTTTCCCCTCAAACCTATGTATAAAGAGTTTTTCTTGGAAAAATTGACTAAAATTGTTGTATTGTAGATTTTTGCACATGGCTACATAGAAGGATTAAGAAGTTATTGCATTTAGATAATACAATTTTCAAAACAGCGTTTAGATATTAAACGAAATGTGCCATTCACTGGAAATTAAAATGTTTACTAGCTGAATTGGTAAGTCTCATTTGTATCTCATTAGTGACCATCGGGCAGTACAACAGCAGGGTTGTCCCATGAAGCCTAACTACAGCTGGGAAAATTAGAAATAAGAATTGCTATTACGGCTTTCTTCATAATCGCCAGCTTAGTTTCTTGCATCTTCCTCTAAAGTGGTTAGATGGGGTGTTTTGTACCAGCTTAGTTGCGTTATATTTTCTTTAATGGGACATACCGACCTCTGTGTGTATATGCTTTGTTGAAGTAAATGCTTTCTTAGAAGCTCTTTGGGTCTTAGTGATGCATAGGGCCATCTAGTAGAATTAAAAGCTTTCTTACAGCAAGGAGTGAATCCCGTGGAGCTATAACTTTTTTGTGTGCTTTTACTTTTCTGATAGTTTATTGAAATGTCCAAGCTGCTAAAAGATCCCTTTTTTCCTGGGATTGGTAGGGAAACTTAATTTCAGGACCAGTAGCTTTCAGCTTCCTATGTTATCTGCTCTCCTATGCTGCAGACGTTGCAAATGGATTGTTTAGCACTGATCTTCAAACAGCCCAATTAGGAAATGCACTTCTAAGCTCCAAAGAATTACTCATCTCAAGTAAGAAGTCACCTTGGCTAGAAAACTTTTCTGTCTTGCAGCTGTCAGCCTCCTTCGGTTTGCCCAGTTACTTCAATTCAAATGAGTTGTACTAGCTGCTTCAAAAACCTTAAAACCCTTAATCTGTGACTGTTCCCTAGCAAATAGGTCCAAGATCAGTTCTCTATATATTTGTATTAAGATATGCAGCTGCCTTTCAGATGTAGCCAAAAGGAAATTTGCTGATATGCATAAATATGGTTGAGATGATAAACATCAAAAAAAAGAAAAGCCTAGGATATTGAGAGAGAATTTGCTGAAGAAAGTGGCATTCAATTTCCTGTTTTGTCATTTATATATGCAGTACCGTAAATTTTATGTAGCTGCTATGCCCATAAACATATTGGCATAATTTTCTAAAACAAGAAATGACAAATTATCTTTTCAAGCTTGCACTTGAAACTTAATTTGTTTTCATTTACCAATTTCTTTCTGTGTAGCCCTGGAAAATTTTATTCATTATCAGTAAGGAAATGTTTCTCCATTCAGGAGAGAATTGTAACGATTATATATTATATGTAGTGACAAAACAGAACTGGAGTTCAACTCTATTTTTTTTAAAGTGTCAACTATTCTGAGGACCTCGCTTTGAGAACATTTCTGACTATATTTTTTTATATAATGATGATTTTTTTTTTCTTCTTTCCAGGCTATTCATTAGGGTTTCTAATCAAAACTGTAGGAGGAAAAGCCATTGTTCAGTTATCTTGCATAGATCTGCTACAGACAGAGGTGTGATGACAGCTCACACATACAAATCCAAAATAATCATGAGTTAACGGGTAAAATTGAAGTTTTCCATTCACGGAGATATTTAATATCACTGCAGAGAAAAGGCTGAATTTGTGCTTCTATTTCTCTCTCTATTCTCTGTGCTGCTTGCGCCATCCCTTGTTCCATGTCTCCTTGTTGGACCTGTCTATAATCATGTTTTACTCAGTTCTAACCACATAGGACTGTCTGATTTTTGCCATTATGCTCCATTCATTTTGTAAAACCAGGACAAAGTAAGCAAGAGGAAAAAGTAAACAACCAGAGGCAGGGAGCAAAGAGACCTCCAGGCTTTTCTGAAAATGCAATCTGCAGATGCCATCTCTGATGTGATCTGACCACATCTGGTGGAACTGGAGCACTTAGTGCTAGCACCATGTCAGCGGAGGTTGCACTGGCTTCTGTGGGACATGAAGAAGGAATAATTACATAGTCATCATTACCCAAACTAGCTTATTTGAAGCTATCTCCTTTAAGTGAAGAACTTTACTGTAGTATAAATGTGCTATTAGATTGTTAGGGTTAAAGTTTCCTGGCTTTTGAGCAAATTTGTAAATTAAAATTTGAAGTGTTATTCACTACCATTGTATGTTAGATTTTCTAAAAAAAGTCTGTTCTCAAGATTTATTTCTAATAGGAACTTTTTTGCCTGCTGTTCAGCACTGATTGGCAGTATTACTGCTACATGAGTAATCAACACCTATATATATATATATTTGAGAACTGTTTAACCTTGAAGTAGAATCAAGTAATTATTGAAACATTGTCATTTAAGGCCTTAAAAGCTCTAATAATCATCACATGATGCTTAGTGGTAGAAATTCAGCATGTCACTGTGACTTGTGTTTTGTTTGAGTTTCTAGAGTGTCAAAATAATTTTTAAATTCAGTAAGTCTCGATTATTTCCTCAATTATCTTTATTTTTAGGGTTTTAAATCTTACTTTATTTCTCATAAGACACTGCGTAGTTATAACTGAAAAGAGACTTCTGTGATTGTGGTGGAGTCATGCCAGCCTAATGATAGTCTGAAAGAACAGTTGGAATCTTTTGATAGATATTTCAGTAAATAGTAGCCAAAAGACAAGCATTGCAACATATTCCAAATCAAGTGTTTCTATTTAAATACCATGTGTATGTGTGTTAATGAATTCTCTTTGGCATATAAATGTTTGATGATAAGCAAGATGAAGTTTGAAACTGCTTTCCCTGGTACTGAAATTAAAATAATATTTTATTACTACATTTAATGGTACTAAAAACTAGGAAAGTTCATATTGCACTTAAAAAAATTCCTGTCTTTTTGTCTGCGAATAGAAGGCATAACCCAAAAGCTACAATGACCTAGAAGGATTTCATAGTTGTTATTATTTCAGGTTTGGATTTTGGGTTGTGCATGTTAAAGTGCATTTACATGACAATGTTTCTTAGCTCATGTAAGAGGAGGGCATAGACAGTTAAAATGCTCGGTTTTCCTGCTATATTCTATCCATTTTTTTATCCTTGAGCATGTTAAATACAGGAAAAAAGAAAGGTCATATAAACACTTAAACCTTTGGTTTGTTTAATCACTGGCATTTTTGTTAAGATTGCTGTGATCATTGTTGACCAATATAACTTTACACAGAACACAAAGAATGTTAGAAGGTGAGAGTAGCTTGCAATTATAAGGGTTGTTTTGATACTGTTTAACTCATTGATTTGAGGATAGATTCAAACAACGACTGTATGACTTGTTTTTAGTCTTCACAGAGACCTTCTGGTTGCAGCAGACTTGTGAATGTAGTTTTTATAACTAGATAATTTGTAACCAGAAAATGTCAGCATCCTGAAACTCCAAACTGTTTTCAAACCAGCCAACCAAGATACTTAAAAATAATTGAAAAAAAATTGGCAACTGCATTCTTGGTATCTGGTGTGTCCCATTTGAATTTTCATGGCAGAAGCTATGCTGTTTAGATTAACTTTTGCTTTACTGGATCATTTTTCCATGATTTTCTTCAGGTGTTTGGTTTTTTTCCTTGTACCATTCTTAGTATCTGTATTTCTTGTTTTCAGACAAGAAAGTTCTTATTTCTGTTTAAGTTATTAATTTATTGGGAAATATGTATATTAAAAAAAAAACTTTAAGAAATTGTTATAGTGGTTTTCTGTCAGTAGAGTTGTGGTTTAGTAGAGGTTTCAAGTAAGAAAAGCGATGGTGGTATCTTCCTACAGCAGTGAAGCAGATTAAAGTCCATAGTACAGGGGCACTCTTATAGAAGATTTAATATTCCTGCCAAGGAAAGTGGCTGCTTAGGACTGAGGCAAATTGGTTGATTAAAGAGTCTGCCTAAAACTGAAATGCCAGTGATCTGACTTTATATGCTTTTACATTTCTCTAGAGAAGAGGTTAGCAAATAATATTTTGCAAACAGAAGGTTTTCTATTGCTCTGCAGTTGTGGCTCACGAATTTCTCAGTGCTTCTGTGAGTTAATAGTTATGTGTTGTGTTAACCATGATGTAACATCTCTCTAGATGCTAGAAAAAACCCTTGATTCTATTCTGGCTGGAATTCAGCTTGCTTATTTGGACACTAGAGATCAAACAGTATGTGGGACAGTACCTCTGAATTTATGATAGTGGCAGCTGTTGAGAAAAGACATAACTCTAGATAACAGATTTTCATAAATATTTGAATTGCCATACAGACAGTTCCTCTTCTGGATACAAAGATGTGTTTGGCAATCCTTGTAAAGATTAGTTGGTATGCATCACTAATGACTCAAAGGCTACAGTAAGGTCTTCACATAATAACCATTGCTCCAAGGAGAGCCTCTATTTGAATAATAAGCCACACATATTTATTCCATCCCTCTAGTGTAAAGACATCTAGTCCCTTCTTCTCTTTCCCATCCTTCCCACACAGTTTCTCTTCCTGTAGATACCCTTCTCATTCGACCTTGCTTTTACTTGAACTTTTTCCCTTTGAATTCCATGTGCCATGAAGTATGCAGCTTGACATAAAAAGAGAAGAAATTTTGGAGTAACAGAGACAAGAAAACATTTCAGCTTTTTAAAAACTGAATGACTTTATTGAAAAAAATCGGATTCTGAATGCTGACTGCCAGCCATAGTCTGCTTCCTTCAGAAGTGAGATTATTCCAAATAAATATATTGCTCTAAATATATTGAGCACTATCTCCAAACTTTGATTGCATGCCCCATAGTAAAAGATTGAGCCTCTGATATGTATATTTAGTAAAAATAAATGTACATAAATATACAACTTGATAGTAAATAAATATACACACCTTTGTAAGTTCAACCCCTCTGAGCTAAAAAACCATTATTCTGTACCTTGATCACATTTTCATAATGGAACTATATTTGATTCAGAATGAGGCAATTTATTCTATTACTTCAAGGTTAGCCTTTGATTTGTCTGTCACTGTCTTTCTTATTGAAACCTACTAAGGCATCTAGGAAGTGATGTTTGCTTGTGAAGTTGTTTGTCGGTGATTTTTTAACTAGAAACCCTAAAGTCCCTCAGGAGCTTTTGGAATCCTCTACAGCATGGCTGCTGGTACATGAGAGTCATTCAAAGAAAAACAACAGAATATTTATAGCAGTTCCTCAGGATAAGTTAACTACTGTATTCACAACCTTCCCTCTTACACTCTCAATTGAAAGCTACTGTAGGAGGAGTATGTGTAAATATGGTAGACATAGTCTAGTGTCTCTCTCCCAGCTAATAAGTTAGGCAGTTGATAAGACATAATGAAATTCTGTGCTGTCATTAGAATGCTCATAAGAATATTTTGCATGGATTTCAGTGCACTTAAGCTTCACTTCAGCTCTGTGAAGATAGGGGAATATTTTCTTTAGCCACGTTTAAATGAAGCACAGAAAATTTCCCAGGAAGAGCGGGGAGCTAGAAATAGAACTAAAACGTCTCATGCAAGCATTAGGAAAAAAACCACCTCATTCTTTTGATAAAGGTCTCTGAAAAATATGTAAGCAGCACATTAGAACCTATATGTTTTTGTTTGGTAACCTTGTAATTTTTTGAATAAATTTAATCTCATAGTCAGACAAACTACTCCAATGCAATCATATTTGGACTGTAGAAGAGGTTACAGCAACTCAGCCTGCTATCTTGTGTATTTAAGCTGTGTATTTGAAATATGCAGCTGTACACTCTTGAACTTTTGAATTCACTGTAAGGCAGACACTGTATTACTGCAGGTAATGACAGGTACAGAGGGGTTATAGAACTGATGAAGAGAATTTAGGACAGCTTCTTCAGACAAGTGACACATTGGAAGAGGTTTTCTAAATGAAGTGTGGGAGATGGTTCACTTATGAATATCTACATCAAATACCAATCAAAGTGAAAAGGAAATAATAAAGAGAAATAGCAGGGTGAAGCATAAGGAAGAACTATCAAAGTAAGTAAATTGGAAGCAAGATTTATATATGTAAAGAAGTCATTGACAGTCAAGACACCATGTTAGAAACAAAAGGAAACATAATTTTTTACACAGTCTCAAAATGTTCAAGCATCTAAAATAATGAATAGGTTCAACGAATTGTAGAATATTCTGAGCTGGAAGGGACCACAAGGATCATTGAAGTCTGGGTCATGCACAGGACATCTCCAAGAATCCCACCATGTGCCTGAGAGCATTGTCCAAATGCTTCTTGAACTGTGTCAGGCTTAGGCTTAGTGCTGTGACCACTTTCCTGTGGAGCCTGTTCCAGTGCCCAGATACCCTCTGGGTGAAGAACCTTTTCCTAATATCTAACCTAAACTTCTCTGACACCACTTCAGGCCATTCCCTCTGGTCCAGTCACTGTTCACCCCAGGGAAGAGATCAGTGCCTGCCCCTCCTCTTCCCCTCATAAGGAAGTTGTAGACTGTGATGAGATCTCCCCTCACTCTTCTCCAGAAGAACAGACCAAGTGATCTTAGCTGCTCCTTGTATAGCTTCCTCTCAAGGCCCTTCACTGTCTTCAGACACTCTTCAATAGCTTAATACCTTTCTTATACTGTAGTGCCCAAAAGTGCACACAATATTCAAGGTGAGGCCACCCCAGTGCAGAGCAGAGCAGGACAATCCCTTCCCTGGACCAGCTGGCGATGCTTTGCCTGATGCCCCCCAGGACACAGTTGGCCCTCCTGGCTGCCAGGGCACTGCTGACTCATATTCAACTTGCCATTGACCAGGACTCCCAGGTCCCTTTCCATGGTCATCCTTGCCCTTCTTGGAATTTGGAAAAATGTTAGCCAGCTTCCAAGCAACTGAGACTTCTCCAGATTCCCAAGACTGCGTAAAAATCGAGAGAGGCCTTATGATAACATCAGCCAACTCTTAGTATTTTTGAATGACTTCCATCAGGCTCCATAGACTTATAGGGGTACAGGTAGAGCAGCAAATCCTGCACGTGTTTGGAATTGGCTGGAGTTTATCATTATCACAGCCATCGTCCTTCAGCTCAGGGCACAGGGACCCCCTTAGCCTGTTGTCAGTGTTGAAGACAGAGGCAAGGAAAGCACTAAACATCTGTGCCTTGTCTATGGCCCTGTTTGTGAGGGAACCATCCTCATCTTGTAACAAGTTGATGTTATTTCTGCACTGCTTTTTGCTCTTAACATATTTTTAAAACCTCTTTTTAAAGAAATAGTCAAGTTTATGAAGGTTATCTAGGTCATAGATGGTCTAGATGCAGTCCTTTTTCTAAGGTGTTCTCTCAGCTGCTCATTGCTGGAAGCTGCCATTAGAGTAAATAACATCACCCTTTTTTATCCTTCTGAATATTTACTTATGCTTACTGTCTGAAGTGGGATGTAGGCTGCATGATTTTAGGCCTGACCCAGTAAGATACCACTCATTCCTGAAAGTTTTGTAAAAGTCATGAGTATTACTTGAATAGAAAATTCTGTCTTGCCCCGTATACCCCACAGATGATTACATTTCCCTTGTAAATGCTATCCTTTTCTCAATTAGCTTCTTTGAAAATAAAGAAATGTAGACCAGGTCAGCACTAGAGATGCAAACTGGTAAAAGCCTCAGGGAATAGGAGGAAAATACAGTATGTTCTGTTTCCTGCATAGCAATAAATCTCGTAGGGAATCTGAACAGTGAATTGTTTCCTTCGCTCATATCTTCAGATGCCTATTTTCTATTCTCTGTTTTGATTAGGGTTACTGCTTCAGGTCAGTGTAAGCAAATGCGACACTGTAGGTTTAAGAATCTGCTTCGAAGTTACACAGTAAAAATACAAGGGTATCAAAGGTGTCAAAATAATGAATTAATTAAAAAAACTTTCAAGTTTGTGTAAAGTATACTCTTTTGAAATCTTGACTGTGTTACTTACTAATGCCTACTGTAGCTAATCCATTGCTAGAATTTATGAAGGAAAAGAATATGGCAGAAGGAAATCCCTTTTTTTTTTTTCAAATGGTATTCTTTTGAGTTTGGAACTCTTTTTACATGTGGATGAGAAAACTATTGATTTAGATACCTGTAAACAGCTGTTTCAGTCTTGGTGGTCATGAGTAGTGCATTGACTGCAGTGGTGAAAACTGAATTAAAATCTGTGAAGCCAGTGGAATGTGCTCAATCTTAGTATAAGAATTTGCTAATGGACTAGAAAGCTCTAATCAGTATTGAAATCACTTGAGACATATAAGTTTGGGTTTCCTTTAAATCTTGCTTGGGATTACATAAATGCATTCTAAAATGCTCATGATTTATGGGCTTTGTTCTACATTAGCAAAAATTAAGTTTCTAAGAAATACTTGTTTCTCTAGAGCTCTTTTAAGATAATAATATGGTTATGTAGAAATTCCCTTAATGGCTTGCACACATAGGAAGTACTGTTTCAATTAAAATAATGTGAAGCACGTGCCAGTACTGTTCTACTTCTCAATTGTTTTAGTGCCAAGGTGATTTCTGGTGTCTGGCCTGACAGTGCAAGAGTCCAGCCTCATTGAAGCATCCTTTAGTATGGAGTGGTTTTGGACTGTGACAGTTGCCATCCATCACAACCTTATACAGGTACAAGGCAAAATTCAGTTGTTCTGCCTTTACTAGCCATGAATATGTCTGCTTTGAAACACTTTGTTTAAACTGGTTCGGTTACAAAGAGCTTGATTCATACCCCAAATAGGGCCTTCATGTCAGATTCACTGTGTGACGGGAAAAACTTCTGAGTGGTATAGTATGTGATTAAACTTGGCTGTGTACATGTGTGCAAGATAAGTAATTTCTAGCTCAGAGAAACTGGTTTATTCAGCTGCTTGAAAATTCCTTCATATGTGATGGAAACCTGCTTTGCTGCCTTGTGCGTCTGCAGGAATGCTGCAGTATCTATTCAGCAGCTTTGTGGGAAACATCGAAACGATGACTGAAAACTGTGGGATGTGTCTTGGAAATGAAAATTACAGGAAATACTTGAAATAAAAAAACCCTGCAGTTTTTGATCAAAGCAAGTTTAAAGATAATATCGTCAGGGTGTCCAATTAAGTGATTTCCCAAGAGTTTGCTATACACTTATGTAACAAAACCTCAATGTCTAGGGTTACAAACTTTGGGAAATACAAAATAGTTTTATTAGTGTGTGACTGAAAGCCGTGGTTTCTGTTTTGGAGAAGAGCTGTTCTTAGCGTGATGATGTAAAAAGTGGGTTGACAATTTTCTCCAAACTGCCATTTTTTTCTGATGATAATCTGTTTTTCTTTCTTTAATGCTACATAGTAGCAGTATATTCTATGCTCTGTGTATTGTTGCATATTTTCTTGTGTAATCTGCCACTGCTTCAGGTGGCGAGTCTTGAATCAGATCTATAGTTAGCCTGCAGATATCTAGGATAGTTTACAGCATATTACATATGTATGCAAAACTGAATTGCGAATGTCAACTTGAGAGTACTCTGAATCACTATATGAGTAGATATCTATGGCTGTAAGAACTGATTCTGTGTATAGTTCTGTATTTGTGCATTCCCCCTTTGCTAGAACAATGGGAGCATAAAAATGCGGTATTGATCCAATTTCTAGACTTTCTTTGGCATGTCAGTGTTCTCTGAGAATGTGAAGCAGGATATTGTCTATCGTTTTAAGTGGGAGGTCATGCAGTGTTTGAAATCAAGAAGTTGCTGCTCCAGGTATATATAAAGTGAATGTCCTGTTTCCCACCCTTGTTACACCCAGAATAGAGGTAAAGAAGTCAAACATTCTAGCTCATGAAGGAGTTTAACCATTCTAGTTAGTTATTGGCACGCTAACAGATCAGCTAGAATAAGATACTACTGTTGTATTTTACTCATTCCAATCAAATATATGCTCCTAAATCTGTTTTCTGATACTTTTCACCAGCAGTATAAATTACAACTGGAGTGTGTCTCTGTGTGTATGAAAAAAGTCTGTCTGAGCAACTGCATACTGTTTTTTCTGCACTTATCTGAATGTTATGATGGAATATAAAATCCATAGTTCATCTCCAGGTTAATATTTGCAGTATTTTGCGACGTACTGTGTTGGTCCAGTGTCAGGCAAAGTGCAAAAGATAATGATTCTTACAGAATGTTTTAAATCATAAACTGTGTTTTTCCTGGAAATTTGATCAGTTAAATCTAAGCCACTGTAGTATAACTTCAAGGACACTCGGGATTCTGATGCATAGCTCATTGAGACATAATCTTTACATGACTTGGAATTTAACCACTGTAAATAAATTATTTTTGCAAAACTGCACAAAAGTATGGTTCTTAATTTTGCAGACAATATCCTGAGCTTGCTGTGGATTTTGAGCAGAATTAAACATGTGAAATGTATTTGATTTTTTATTAGGTTTAGCTTATGATTCATTATAGGCTTGCAAGCTTCATATTTAGCTATAAATAAAAAAGGGTACATGCTGAAGGATATATTTATTTCTACATCTCATTTCTTTTGTTGTCTTTTTCCATGTATTATTCATCTTTGGGTAGAGCCATCAATGCCTAAAGGTGCCTTTGTAATGCTTTTTCATTAATGCTGATTCTTTTAGACAATTTATAAATTGATGTTTTCTGCCCCCCATGAGAACAATGATATAATGCTTAGAAAAAGAAACCACACAAGAAGCCTGTAGTTACATTACGTCTTGAACGATGATAGATAGCAGGATTGTTTTAACGAACCATGCCACTGTGCAACTTCTTTTAGGAAAAAAAATGTAGTTGGAGAAACTCAGAGGCTGTTCACAGATGGATGAAAGGAGCCTCCACTAGGGCTAGTGACCACCTTTGCACTATTGCAGACACAATGCCTTCTCTGAATGATGTATTTTTATGGGATTTTTTGTATAGCTGTTTAGTACATGTATATATATATTTTTTTATTATTATTATTTTTATTTTTTTTAATTTTTTTTTTGCTTTAGCTTTGAAGGAAACAGGCTATTATTTTAGATGGAGTACTAAATCAGTTAAATCATTTAAACCATCAGTTTAAATGCAGGACTTGATTTTTAAATATATGTTAATAAGGGGTGACTGTACAGCAGGTGTATATTTTGTCAGCTAAATAACACTACTTCAATACCCACCTGCCCTTCTGGGGACAGAGTTTTATGAAACATCCCACAGGACAACTAATCTAGGTAGTGGTGCAGAAAAGTAAATGGACTTTAGATAACCTTCATTTCAGAGGCAGAACTTTCAAACATAGAGACTGTTAGCAGAAATTAGTTCAACTTATTTTACATTTGTAGAAGACCTTTAAAGGGAACCTTGTAATAGCATCCTTTTTACTTAGAACAATTGCATCCATACAATAGAATCTAAATTATTGCATTACAGTGATAATAAAGCAAAGTCAAGTATATTTATTTTGGGAGGGAGGGGGGGTCAGATGGATCTTTCATTTCCCACCCTTTTCTTATAGAATTATTCCTCCCTCCTAAATTTTTTTAAAGCTAGTATTGCAATAAAAATTTTTATCAACTCACTTATAGTACTGGAATATACCTAAAGTAAACATACAGTCCAGACACTTTTCAACATAAAATTCTAACACAAACTAATGTTGGTGGCAGCACATTTGACTGTGGTAATTTATATGGCAGTTAAATCACTGGACTCAAAAGCATACCAAAGAATAATCCAGAAAAACGTAATTTTAAGAAAGGACTTGAAGTTGCATGGAAACTAGGAAAAAAACCTAGCAAATTAATCTCTGAATTAACTAAATCTTTTTGCATGTTACCTGAATCACTTTTTAAGGAAAGGACTGGTGTCTGGAAACAAGTCTCAGATCTGACCCTAATCTGCATGCAGTCAGAAATGATAATGAACTATGAGAAAAGAGGTAATGGGTTGCAGTGCTCGCAATGAGGATTCATAATGAGGGAAGGAGAAAGAAAAGTGGAAGATTAGAGATATAAAGGCAAGAAGACAAATTAACGTCAGTAGAATATTTTACGTAATTTCTACTGTAAATAATTTAGTCTTTTTGGTGACTGAACTATGCAAGTGTTGGTAATCTTTATTTCTTAAGGACGTAAACACAGGTACTTTCAGTTAGCTGTTCTGTACTTGGATGCTGAGGGACTTGACAGTCAGAATTCAGTCCTATGAGGTTGTCAGGGCAGTTTCATAATCTCATAGCTCTCCGAATTGCTAGCAAACTGGAGCACATCTGAATTAAAAGTCAGTCTCTGGCTTAGATAAAGCAATGCTCTTCTCATGCAAAACTCATGAACAAACTTCTGATAGTTAAAATAGTAATGAGCCCACAGCATGTTTTTTTGTTTTTCCTACTCTTGATGAAGTGATAACTTTCAGGTTTCCCAGAATTCTAAATATGTTGCAATTTATCAAAAGCATGATTTTAATCATAAAAATATGTGAATGAAATAAGATAGAAAAGCAACTCGTGGCGTATCCCACAGAACTCAAACAAAAGTAATTTCTAATGTGAGGTATTACATAGGTACATGTATGTGCCAATGTCTGTAACTGTCACACAAGTGATAGATTATATTAAGATTTTATGGTGTAAAAACTATAAAAAGGTTTTCTAATATTTTGTCACAGTGAACCATTTCCCTTATCAAAACCGTTCCATTTTAGTGAGAAAATGTGATTATTGTCATAACAGTCAAAATAATCTACTCTGTAGCAACCTACAGTATCTTTTCATATATAATTGCATAGCTTTGATGATCTGTTTTAGTCAACTTTCAGAATGAATCTCTGATTTTTTCCATTCAATTCTAAAAATACCCCAGAAGATTGATTTAAGCATAGAGAAGTTTCACTGTGAATTTGCATGGGGGTTTTTCCCCCAGTCAAACTGTCTTTGTGTGTTGTCTTTTTGTGTTCTTGTAGCTATTTTTGGGTCACCTCAACAGCCCATGCTTGTAAACAGTCATATCACTGATACATTTAATAGTTTATTCAGCTGAAAATGAGTTTTGTGAAAGGTGTAAAATAAAACCCTCAATGACTGTTTTACACAGTGCATTTTCTATCAGGCCATGAGACAGGAAGTTGAATTTACAAGTATTTTTCATTTTGCAGAGCTACTAGAGAAGACACACAGAAGAGAGGAAGAAATAGGAGCTCTTCAGGTATATTTTCTGCTCAATTAACTAGCTACATTTTTGATCACCCTAAAAATTACCAAATTGTATTACAGCATTATGGTTTTCTGAACTCCCTTGTAGTTGAAATTCAGATTTGGAAATACATGCAGACAAATATAGACCCAATAGCTAGTAATACTCACTGCTGAGTTTCTACCCACCAATTAAGTTGCACATTAGAGAAAATGGAAGTAGTCAGCATTCTCCTATGAGTCTATACATCTAGTTCATCAGTGAATATAATGCTGTTTTTAAGTCACACTATATACTGAAGTTGTTCCATTATGTTATGCTGCTGGCTTCACTGGAACTGTATGTGAATAGGGGCAGGCAGGTTAATCTGCATTCAGAACTGCAAAAATGCTGCATATTCTACATCACTGGTTAAGTTCTCTGTGCTGTGTTGCTTTCTTTTGTATCTCTGAATAAAACTGAAAGTAAAATATTTAAAATAAGTATTTAAAGTCTCTGAAGCACTGAATGTCTGTAATCGCCTTCCTGAGGAAGAAGGGACCAGTCAATATATGCTAGGACTTGATACAATACAATAAATCCTCATCATATGTCCTCTAGCAGTAAAGCTGTTTGTGGTAAACCCTTTATATTTGCACTTAGAAAGTCAGATTTATCCTAAGCTCAGCTTTGGAATAGTATTTAAGCATTGCAGTCAAGGAAAACATACTCGTTTCAAATTGAAATGGCTAAGAAAGCAAAACCAGGCTGGAATGTCTAAATTGTGAGGCTCAGGATACTATTAGGGAGAGTAGTATATGTATTCTTCAGAATACAGAGGGGAAAAGGGAAATTTTTAACAACAAATTGCTGCAAACAATGCCCAACGTGAATATAAAAAAGGGTTACATACAATATGAAGAGTGCATTAATGAGGCACTATTCTCAGTAAGTGTACTGAAAGCAGGGCATTTGTAAGGGAATTGATGAAGATGAGGCTCATGAGGAAAATGAAGTTATGTATTGACCTGAATTTTGATCATCAGACTTTATTTGAAGGTAATAACTCTTCTTTTATAATAAATAGAAGGCACTTTGAGGGCTAGATGTATCAAAGAATGTACAAGGAGTTTTATCCAGTAAGAAGAGACAAGTTGCAAGACCCAAAAGTTACACAACACACCAATCCAGCTGTTTCCTGTTCAAACAAAAATCTTGGCTTGGCTTTCTGGCAGCTCAAGTTCAACACGGCTGAGAGCTTGTCTGCGCAAGCAGTTTACACAGGTGCATATCCAGTTACATCAATGTAGAAAGATCTCCTTTCAAGTGAAGCAATTCTGCATCTGCTTTCATGTGAACCTTTATGGTTGACAAATTGTTCTAATGATATTACTTCTGATTGAATGAGAATAATTTTATACTGCAGGAAGTTGCATCATAATAGGGTCTTGTATGGACATATGGGCCTGCCAGTATTACTGATGATCTGTAAAACTCTTGTTTGAATTACTTTATGCCCTTCCCTAACTGGCAGTTCTGGTTAAGTGTGTGAAATATACTGCTCTGGCTGCTATTTTTATATTCAAATGCTTGTTAGCAGCTTTTTCTTCCTTCTGTCTATGCTTTCACAGTCAAAGTACTCAACAAAAACATTTAATATTTTTCTAGATAGTATTATGTCCAGCTTAGTCAGTATGTATAAAAATGTTTCCAGTCTGGGATCCTCTGTTCTTACAATGTTGTATTATAAACTTGCAGTGGTTGAATATGTTTAACTTTGCTAGCAAGTGATTGTAAAAAGCAACCTGTGTCATCAAGACTGAATCTTCCCAAGCTGTTGAATATTTATATATAAAGCCTAGGAAAGAAGAGGAAAGTGAGAGGATTTTTTTTAAACATGGCATTTCTTGGAGCTGAAACTGGCTCCGTTATCCTTTTGTTAACCCAGATGACAGAATATATTTATCCTCTGAGGCCAACTTAAGCAAAGCATGTTAATGTATGAATGCTTTCATTGAAGTAGAATGCTAGAAGGTACTTGATTGTCAAATTAAGGACTACTGGCAAATAAAATAGTACTCTTTCCCCCAAAGCCTGCAGTCCTTGGATGGAATTCTCCTAATATTAGGTCGTGCTCAGTTAGAGCTCTTGGTTCAGTAGACACTTCATCATGTTATTTTAGGTAAAAAAACCAACTCCTGCAATTATGTTTTAATAATTGTCTTATATATACAGAAAGGTGTATGAAGTAAGTCAGTCCTCGATGAGTTCCGTTTGCAGTCTAAACAGATCATATGTCTAAAAGCATGTTCAGAAAGCAGGCGGACAGGAAGACTCTACATTTTAGACCTTGCACAGACAATTCAGAGTAGTCAGGCTATCGTGACTTAGGGAGTTTTTTCTTGTTACTTGAGCCATGAATGCTGTCCATAGTTTTAGAAAAGTTAGAGACATAAGGAAATTGGTCAGAAATCAGTGTATTGCTGTGGACAAATGATGACTGGGGATACCATGGTGTTCTCTGCCATGTCTCAGCATCATGTTCCCTAGAACTAAGGATGTATGTTTTATTATTCTTTCTGTTTGCTTACTTTTTGAGGGGAAACAAAAAGCACCTTTTTTAAAAATAATTGGAATGAAGTACAATTAGTGCTACAATGCCATCGGCTGAAATCTGCAAAAGAGGAAAGGAAAAAGCAGTTTTATGAGGCTTATTCCTCATAAATATTGGCCTATTAGTTTTCATGTGTTCCTCTAGTTAGAGAATATGTTGGACTAGCATGACAAAGACAAAATAATACTTCATTCAGTAGACGGTGTGAATCTTTATAACTACATCTTTCTACAGGAATCTGACATATTATGTGTCAAGATGGAAGCTATGGTTCTTTGGTACAGGGTGTTTGGGTGGTAGGGGGGTGACTTTACTGCTTTCATGCATTTTCATTTTGAACTTAGTGCATACTTTTGACTAGAGTTTCTATGTTAGGCTTAAATTACTATTTGTCTATGAGTTTACATAGTTATATATATTCAAGCTAATGTCCATGTTCTCATTACATTTGTACTTGCTCTCTCTTGTTAGAAGTGCATGCATACTCACCATAATACAATTTTTATTTTCTGAGAAATGACTTTTTATGTTCTGATAGCCACTCCAAGAATGTAACCTCACTTATTTTCTTACTTCATTGGAATTAAAAATACTTAGGGTTTTCACCTTTCTTTATGTGAAAGCTGTTTCATGGTACAAAAGATTGGAATCATGAAAATAATATGCTATGCATGACATGATAATTGCAATATTCAACTGAATTATTTTCTCTGGGAAAACATTTGCTAGCCATTTTCATTTGCTTTCCAATTAGTGATTTTTACTAGGTAATAAAAATAAAAAAGCAGTCTTAATTTGAAAATATATTGATAGTGTATAAACTATCCATGGTAAATGTCTTAATACGTTAGATTAGTCTTCAGAAAATCATCTACTGAAATTATAGAAATTTATTATATTTTTATAATTTGGCAACTAGATCTTGCACTTTATTTAATGCATGAGTTATTTTGAAAATACTACTTGTCCTACTATTGGAATGAAATACTCATTCTAAGACTTTTTTTTCAAAGTAATCTTCTTTGGCTGAAGACAGTTATATCTGAATTGCTTTTCATTATTATCACAAATTTCTGAAATCTGTAAATACCATCTTTTTTTATAGTAATGAGTTTGGGGTTTGTTCCAAAATCTTTAAGTCAATATGAGTGTTTGTAACAGCCACTGCAATTTTGTGGAGGAACAGACATCCTAAGATAAATATTTCTGAGTTTTGCACATAATATTTTTTGTCATAAGTTTGTTCTGATGTACAGAAATACTTGGTCTGTTTCTCACACCAGCCTCTATGAAAGAATGAAGCCTTTAGCATTTCATACGCTACCTTTCATCCAAAAAATTTGAGTAATATTTGAACAAGGTAAGAGTCCCTGTAATGTCTTAGTGATGATGTACTCTAAGTGGGGGCTCACCTAAACACTTGAATATGCATTTTGTCAGATTGCTTAAGATACCATACCTAGTCAGGATATAGTGCCAGAGTACACCATCTTGATTTTACTTGCTTAATCTTTTTTTTTTAAAGATACTTTTAAATGGAAAAAAATGTTAAAATGCATACAGTAAATTTGTAAATTCTGGATTCTGTTTCTTGTGCTGAATTAAAACTGACACAAGCTCATTTTATTTGTATTTTATTTTTTTCTCACATGAGACTTTGACTAACGTCATCCTGTTATTAATAAAACATTATTCAGAGCTATTTCTGGATAAAAAAATAACAATATGGAATTTACTTTTTAGTGTTCTAAGGAAATGCCTAAAAGAAAACTAAACCAGATGCTAACGTGACATGAACTCCAAAACATGCTAGATTTACAGTCAGAGATGATCAAAAAAAGAAGTCATTCCTTGTGATACATAAGAGTAAAATCAACAACATTGAAAACCTAATGTACTAGTTGAAAAAAATATATTGTGGAGTAATTTTTTGCAAGTCCTTTCTTTCCTTGTTTCTACGGTGTTTCTTTGTTTTGGTACAAATTTCTATGTGAGATAGCATGACAAATAGGTTAGACATGCAGTTAAGTACAATGGTTCCCATTCAGTGAGATTATTACAAAAAACTATACATATGACCAGCAAAAACCAAAAATGAATCCTGTTCATCACTGTTTGACTTGCATTGTGTTTATATTCTTTGCTGATGGAATCTTGTAATTTATTTTTAGGAACGTATTATGGCCTTAGAAATGGTAAGTTTCTTAAATTACTTTCCAAACCTAGCTCAGTGACATTGCTGATGATTTGTCTAAATTATGAAAAATATTTTTATATATTTTAAAGAAAAGTTTGCAGTTCTGGGGTTTTTAACTAACATTTTACATTTGAAAGAAGATGTGATATTATTGCACTGCATCTTTCTGTGTAGGTTTTTACTACAGAATTTTTGCATTCATTATATGAAATACAGTGTATTTCAGTGTTGTCATTTTTCTGTGCAGTTCAGTCTTCATCCCTTCCCTGGGAAGAAAAATGTTGTAGATTTGATTCATAGAAGAGATGTTATTTTTCTTACACTTCTAATGGTTGAGGTTCATATGACAGATCTGATTATTTCAGTGACTGTTTGGTCACCTGTTTGGACTGGGAGGTGCAGTCAGAATCAGTTCATCTGCCCATATCAACATTGCAACTAAAAGCCTAAAGGAATATAATTTTAATAATTGATTAATTTAATAAGATCCTAATTTGAAGGACTAAACTTCATGCCCGTACAGGCCATGAATGCAGCTGGATTATCCAGATGTCTCAAACTAGTTAGTCTGTCAGGTGGAATAGCTGGAATGGGTCTCAGCTTGCCCTGTAATTTCTGATAGAGGCCTCTTTCCTCTTATGTAAGAATGCCCAAAAATACATGACAAATTATATGTATCAGGCCCATAGTTTCTTTTCATGAGAAATCGGGAAAATTTCATCCAAAGAAACCACTGCTGAAACAATATCAATGCTGCAAAGGTAAACTTTTAAAATTAACTGGTGCAACTTATTGTTATATTCTCTCTGATGTTCTGTGCATCTCTGAAAACAGTTTCTAGTTTCAAAAATATATTTAAAATATATTCAATATCTTAAAAAAAAAAGAGCTTGAATTCGGTCATAAAAGGCCCTTTGGAAATCAGAGTACTGTGCTGGAACTCCTGCCTTGTGGAAGTAGGAAGCTAATGCTCACATACAGTGTTCTGGCACTTCACATAGTGTGTGAGTGTCAGGTGTTGACAGGACATTAATTCTGTTAAGGGTCACCTCTTATTCAGGGTTTGCTTCCATGATAACCAGTCAGGCTTGTATCCACTGTCATCCATTTCTCACAAATCATGAGTTAAACTTCCCGCAAATTCCTTGTCCTTTCTACTCCCAGAGCCATTTTGACAAAGGCAGAGGATAGTTGCTTGCAAATGCAGTGTCATGAAAATTCAGCCTATATTTTGTGACAATTTTTTTTCTGGAGCTTTTCTCCTTTTTATACTTCCAATCTCTCCTACTTTAAAAAGGAAGACTTGTGAGTTTTTATTCAGATAAAAGAAAAGGCTTATTATCAGTAAAATATAATTTTATTTCTTAAGGCAAGTTGGAAGGTAACACCTGAATGCAAATTTATGCTGCTAAATCCTAGCGCTTTCATTATTGCTGACATTGGAAGGTGTGTGATGTTATGCCCTGAGATTGCAGGCATGACAACTATGGTCATCACTAAGGCTGTTGAATGCTCCCAAGGTACTCATTTTACTTTTCCCATTAACTTCCTCCATAATGTCAGGCAAATACACTGAATTTTTTGAATACTTGTAATCACTTTCTGTTTCTCCTTTTCTGAGTGTTTGATTTTGTGATTTTTGAGGCTAGATTTACAGAAATGTAATTTTACTCATAGCTCATTAGGTCATAGCTCATTAGGAGCTCTGGCTATTTGTAATTGCTAAGTATACTCAAAAGTCAGATATTAGATAGATGATATGAATACTTTAAAGTAAGAAGTGTGTATGAACTCTATATCTTTGTTTCAGTTTTGAGGATGATAGCATTCTTTCTCTCCTCCCCTGCTTCACAGATCTTAAAAAGAGGAGTAATGCTTATGCAGTCTGAATGTATCAGGATGAGCTATGATAGAAAATCCCATGAATAAGGCTTGCTGCTTAAGGGATCTTCAAGAATCTTTCAATTTATACTGTGTATGTCTACATAGCTGTATATCAATGCAGCATTTAGAGTACGTAATAGTTATGGTACTTATATATTTGTATAATTTTCTTATCATCTGTAATTTGAATGCTCAGAGCACAACATCAGAAAAGTACCAGTTAAATATTAAGGTTTGCTTCAGGTTATGGAAAATGGAAAGGAAATGGAGACATAAGGCATTATTCCATTCAAATTCAAACAGAATCCTTAGTGAAAAAAATATTTAGTTGGTGTAGAAAAAGCATTTTCTTAGAATTTTCGTGGTGACAGTTCATGAGAATCACAAAATGCAAGATAAAAAAAGGGGCAAAATAGGGGAAAAGAAACACGCATGTGTCTACATGCATGCACACTATACGAAATGCATAGGAAAGCATCATCTCTCCAGAACTTTCTTTAGACTGTGAGACCATTGGATAGCTGTGTTAGCAGTCTCACCTGCGTTTTCTTCCACAACATTATTATTTTGCCTGGAAAGAAATTGCTCTGCACAGGAATAGCTGAAGTTAAGAGCAGAGCTGTCCGAGATTTACCACAGATTTACCTGCGGCTACTTTTAAAATTGATTCTACCCTGTACATAGCTTTTTAAGCAACAGAAAAGACACATGCATCTAACAGTAAATTAATTTTTTTAAATCATTAAGATTTTAACCTAAACAAATTGTTTTACACCATGACCTAAAAACTGTGTATGTGTACATATTTCGAGATGTATATTTGGCAACCTCCTCTCCTCCCTTTCTGTATAATCTTCTCGTTTCTAACTCCTGTACTTGCCGGTTAAAATGGTTGTAGTAGCCATGTGATGAACTTGCCAACTTAGCTCATTAAAAAAATTGGGAAGGAAATGTAACATGAACCTTTCAGATTATTTTCAGAGCTCTGGGTGAATAAACCTTCCAGGCCTACCTTAAATCTAACTCAGTGATTTTGTGAGTTGCTGCTAAGTAGGAGGTCCCTTGCCTCATCTCTGAGCCCTGTCAGCTCCTTGTCCTCTCAGCAGTCTGGTTGAGCTGCAAGCTCCATCTCCTGTCTACTGTACCAGACTGTTTCTTGGGTCTTCTATTTCCTTTGCCAATTCCTGGTTCTCAAGGCAAGTGCTGTATTGCCACCCTACTTCAAGATATGACATCTGATCTGAACACTCCCTTAAGGAACCTGAGAACAAATAGTAACCTTTAAAGAAGCTTTTGGGTTTTTTGGCTATTTTCCTTCAATTAGATCAGTTTTTCAATAGGATTCAATAGGTAGGTACACAGCTTCTTGCTCCAGCAGGTTGTGCAGGACAGGAGCAGAAGCTGGAAGGTAACAAGGAAACACAGGATTAATTAGTCTGACTCACTAGTGGATGTAAAAGGAGCTGAAGAACCATGGTGTTTTCTGGAATAATCCTTCAACTCTGGAGAAGGGCCAGGGAAATAACAAGTACAGGCAAAACTGAGGTTTTGAGCACCTAGAGATTATGCATTTTGTTTGACTCTGTTTTGTTTTGTTTAGTTTAATGAGGTTTAATAAAGTGAATTTAATTATTTCATAGCTATTAACAAGTAGTTTTCCTGATTACTTTAGTAATCAATTATGTAGTCTGACATTTTAAGAGAATGAATATGATTTATCTTTAAATAAGATGATTTACTTTATTCTTGTGCATAGCTTAATTCTGACATACAGGATTTGGCTCTATATTATTTAGACAAAGCTGTATGACTTTTCTGGGAAAAATCTGTATTGTATTCTGGGATGTGGCTACAATGGGAAGTGTATTTACTTCTCATGAAGAGGTCAGGATGCATTTTGGAGGTGCACACTACTACTATGCTGTGCTTGTGACTTTAGTGGATTTCTGTAAACTACATACTGTTCTTTGTGAGCGTAAGCTGCAAGTCATATTCCTCTGCCTTAGTGGTACTAGTCTGACATAAAAGACCAAAATTTAATTTTAAATCAACCACATCCTGAAGTTATTCCAGTGAATATGTGCATTCTATATCCTTTGATCAAAAAAAACAGCTTGCTGCTTTCTGTAGAGAACCCAGAAGTGAGGTTACAACTTTCTTAGAATACTTGGATCGGACTTTTCTGGACACAATTCAAATTTTTGTTATAATTTCCATAAATCTAGGTTAACTCCAGTAATGCTGTAAGTATCTGGCAAAATTGGATTTCCTTTTCACAATGAACATTTATGTATTTCGTTGTAACTCATTTTTATGTTGATGAAAGTAAGGCTTGGAATACTCGTAAAACGTATTTCTGACTGCATACACTTAGCAATGTAAAAGCTATTATTCTCTTATAGTAGCAGTCTCAAATTTACATCAGTTTTCTGGTTTATCATCCAATTTAAAAAAATTGGAAGGATGACAATACCCAATGCATTTCACAGGGAGATGATCCAACTGCCTGACATCATCCATTTTAAGGTGCTCACTCACCCTCTCTCTTTATCTCTCAATGTGCCTTCCATCGATAAGTAAATCTTGGTTTTAGCTCTTGAGGGTTATTTCATGATTCTCATACCTTGTGTGTATTAATATTTAGGAAATCTTGAATCTAAGGGTTAATACTTTCTTTTCCCCTTGTTTTGCTTCTGTGGTGTCTTGCCAAAACTACCATTACATCAAAGGTCTTTTGGTCCTCCCAGAATGCAGCCATTCTTTGATCTTATAAAAACGACCAGGAGAGGAGCAGCAGTTTGAGGTCCTCTGTCCTGCCCGCCTCGCCCTTTCCTTTCCTTTCATCGGCAAGCCGGTGTGTCACTTCCCTTTGTTGGAGTTCACTGAGTCCTTCCTCTGCTCACTCCCACCAAGCAACTTCTGCCTCCTGATGGTGCTTGCAGCTAGCTGTTTCTGTTCTCCTTATGCTCATTTTCCCTTCTTCCTAGTTGTTGTCTTCTTACCCTACATATCTATTGCTCTTATTTAATACCCAGCTCTTTGTCCATCCTCTGCCCCCTGCTATTTGGTGTTTCACTTGTTTTTTCAGTTTTTTGATAATACAGCCACCGCTAGTTTTCTTCTGCCAACATTTTGACTCTTTTCAGCAGTTGCCTTTCTCTCCCATTCATAAGTACTTCTCATTTTCTGCCTAATTCAGGGATTCAGAGTGGAAACTAAAAATGATGAATAAATAGATATATAATACTTTTCTGGGTTTCCTTTAAAGTTCACAAGTCAACAAAGTGCAACGAGTTCAAAGTCCACAAGCTAAACCCATATGTGTATTTCTAATGTTGCCTCTCTAATCCTATTGTCCTCAAAAAACTGATGTATAAAATGATTTTTAAAATACTCTCTATTAAAAATGTTCCTCACTATTTTATAAAAAATGGTTAATGCAAGAAATAAAAGGACATATTGTTAAAAATATATATATAATTACATTGAGACTTTGAATACAAATAATCAAAAATATTTTGCTTTCTGTTTGTTAAAGAATATTTAAATTTTTGGCCTAGAAATTAAGTGCTAAGTTTCAAAATATAGGTAACTGTAAATATTATTTAACTGCTCTTTGGCAGTCAGGGTGACAGTTTTATATTTGTATATCGACAGATATTCACTGGACACGTCTAATGACTTGGTCTAATATCTTCATAGTTTCTCCAGTAGTGATATCAGTAATATATTACAGAATCACAAAATGGTTGAGGTTGGAAGGGACTCAATCAGGGTCAGCCTGAACCAGTTACCCAGGACTGTGTCCAGAATGCTTTTGAATATCTCCATATAAGGATGGAGGTTCCACAATCTCCCTGGACAACCTGTACCAGTGCTATGTTGCCCTCACAGTGGAAAAACATTTCCTGTTTTTCAGACAGAACCTCCCGTGTTTCAGTTTGTGCCTGCTGCCTGTCACTGGTCGACGCTGAAAACAGCCTGGCTCCCTCTTCTTTACACCCTCCCTTCAGATACTTGTACACATTGATGAGATCTCCCAGAGCCTTCTCTTCTCCACACTAAACAATCCCAGCTCTCTCAGCCTTTCCCCATAGGAGAGGTGCTCCAGTCCCTTAAAAAATTAGTTGCCCTTTGCTGGATTGTCTCCAGCATGCCTCTCTTGTACTGGAAAACCCAGAACTGGACCCAGCACTCCAAATGTGTCTGACCAAGGCTGACTAGAGGAGAAGGATCACCTCCCTTGACCTGCTGGCAACACTCCTCCTGGTGCAACCCCTACATTCTCTACTTATCTAAGCTCCTTTCAAAATTATGAAAATGTGTTTCACATGTTGCAAATATAAAATATTTTTTCCAGAGTTTAATAAACCAAAATCCTTCAGTTTTTAATTAGAGAAAGTAAAAATCTCAAGCTAAATCTTCATTACAAAAGTCATACATTATCTGAAATTATTTATCTTAGTTGAGCTAGGAGCAGTAGTATACAGTGTTCTTCACTTTTTTTTAACATTATATATATTTGTAAGTGTAATTTCAAGGAGAGATCCTATGAGTTCCATCCACAGGATTTTCTTAAGAAATCATAGAATCATTAAGGTTGGAAAAGACTTCCAAGATCATCAAGTCCGACCTTTGACCAAATACCACCATGTCAACTAAACCATAGCACCAAGTGTCACGTCCAGTCATTTCCTGAACACTTACAGAGATGACGACTCTGTCAACCTCCCTGGGTAGCCCGTTCCAATGCCTGACAACCTGTTCAGTGAAGAAATTCTTTTGCATGTCCAACCCGAACCTTCACTGGAGCAGCCTGAGGCCATTTCCTCTTGTCCTGTCTTTAGTTGCCTGGGAGAAGAGGCTGGTCCCAACCTTGCTACAAGGTCCTTTCAGGTAGCTATAGTGAGCGATAAGGTCTTCCCTGAGCCCCTTTTTTTCAAACTAAAAAACCCCAGCTCTCAGCTGCTCCTCATATAAATTGTGTTGGCCTTTCATCTGTGGAATATATATCTATGAGTTTTTCCACAGAATATAAGTTGTTTATAATGTGCTAAGGCATAGATACGTGTGGTATAGCTTGCTCTATTTTTCTTGGTTTAGTTTATAAACACAAGTTAAATTTTGTCTGACAGGCAAGTATTGACTAAATGTTTCTAATGTGCTGCTGTGTCCTTTGTTTTGGATTTAAATGTTTTATCTTTGATCTAATTATAACTTTAGGAACACAGGCATTGGGCATCAGTTACACCTATTGATGCCACCATAGATTTTTTTTTTCCTCTTATTCTTTTGCAGTTTTTGATTTAAATGGGGAAATCCATAAGGCAAACTCATAATTTTTTTCCTACTCTGACAATGGTTTGCTGCAAATCCTTGGTTAAATCACTTCTCTTTGTATTTCATTTCTTCTGACCTGAAGAACTGAACAATATTTCTTCTTTCCCATGAAAGCTGTGTTAATTGAATTTTTGTAGTGCTTTCTGGAAGGCTTGACGAAATACTGTTGGCATGCAAAACTTTAATGTAAATTACATGTAAAGATTTTTATCCTATAAGACTCCATAATGTTGAAGAATGGCATTCATTAATTAGGAACAGGGAAGTCATACCTTTTAAGAATGTGTTCCCCATAACATTGCTTTACTTTACACACTCTTGTGTTATATTTCTTTTAATTTTCAGGAATTATGTCTGGATGTCTCTGATCAAAATCCTAGTAAATGATAAAGAATAAATTTTCAAAAACTAGTCTTATGGATCCCTAGTAGTACTTGAAGCACTAGCTGGTGATTCACAGAAAACTGTCTTGCCAAAAGACAACACTGTTTCCTCCATGTTTTCAGCTGCTAGTATGCCTCAAACAACTAAAAATTCATAAAATACTTTCATAAATTTTCCCATGTAAACAAGTCTCCTAGTTAGCACTGGGATGTTATGTGCTCATGAATGAGAGGAGAGGCAGTCCTTGTCACTGCAAATAGGAAAGGAAACATCCATGAAGCTCCCTTAGTTAAAATGTGGTCCAACCCATGCTAAAACATCTGGAGTCTAAATTAAATATTTGACATTTGTAATGCTTTGTTAGGCAAAGGTCATTTGTTTCTCATTAGTATAAGTGTAGTTCTTACTTAAAAAAATCTTACTTGTTAAAAATTTCATGAGAGAATGTAGTATAGAAAAAAAGCCAGTTGAACATGGCTGCTTTGTAACTTGATGAAGTTATATGTGTTGCCTATCTTTGTAGAGATAAATTGAATTGCTGATGTGTTGAAATCATCAAAACAATGGTACAGTTGGAATAATGGTATGCATGGAATATAAAGATACAAAATAATTTTTTGTTTGTTTGTTTTTGTGTTCCCTCTCTATATATGATGTACTGTGCACAGAACATCCCAGCTATCGTGGAGTTTGCCTGGCATATGAAGGTCGGCAGAGCACCTCAGGCCTCTTAAGCAGACCCATACTGTAGAAAAGAAGAGCATATGATGTATCAGATGTGTCAGATCAAAACTGACAGTACATAGTTTTACAGATCTTAAAGAGGAAAGCAAAGGATACCTTTATACATGCTGGGTGCATTCTATTCGTGCTATTTAAGTATCCAGTATACTAAGGTCATTTAAAAATAAATTAGGTCACCTCTAACGTTACATCTTTCATCTGATTTGTGAGTAACTGCCTGCTGACATGCATTGCAGTCAGTTAAAATTACATTGCATTTCATCTTTTTATGGTTATTGTTTGGGGATTAGGTAACTGGTACTTAAGTCAACTCTAATTTTAAAAAAAATATCTGTGCTATACAGATAGCCATTTATTTTTATCTACCTCAGAAAAGAAAGGAACACTGTACTTGAAAGTCAATGAGGTTTGGTTTATATTTATGTGTTTTCAATATATCGACTATAAAGGCAAACTTCAAGAGTACTATATACAAACCTGCTTTGATTTATTTGCATTTAACATTGCAGCTTTGAGACTAAAAATAAAATGTGTCTGATTTTGATTTGGATCTGTCCCTTGAGACAGTGTGAAACCGTCTATCACCAAGAACACATCAGTATAGGAGGATTAACTGTTCACATGCAGTTTAAACATCAAAGTGCTTTTATGAAGTCATGGAAAATAAGTAATTTGTTTTATCATTCTCTGCGAAAACATAGAACGCCCCTTTTTAAAGTAAATAGTCTTCATTTTAAAACCAGAAAGATTAGTAGCGCTCAGTCTATGTAGAGACCGCTGCTAGGTAAAATACCATTAATACTGCCTCAACCAATGCAACTGGCGTTTTTTCCTTTTATCAGTACCATCAGTGCACTGGGTCAGTACCTGCTGTTCCCTGTTAAACATAAGCAGAGAGATGTGATTGCTGTCTTTAGGATTATTTTATGCATTATGGCATACAGCTTTCCGTTTTCTGGGAAAAAAAATAACAGTACTTAATTGCCCTCTATGTCAGGTGCTTCTAATGTCCTTTTCCGCATTTTATCTGTGTGGCTAAATCCATCTCTTTTAATAAAATAGAGTGTAGTCATTAATGATACAAGTATGGCATTTTGAACCATGTTGAGGAGATTGCTGTGCATTTCATTAATTACCAGACCAATTCTGTAGGCCAGCTAAAACTCTCTCATCACCTTTCTCTCCCATTCTTCAATGTATTCTTTTATTGCCACCTTCTTTATTGCATTTCCCCTAACAAACTTGGCTTTTTTTCTTTTTCTGTTTTAATTTGCACATCACTACCATTCTTTTCATTAGTTTTATGGAAAAGTCACACGTTTCTGTCCCTGAAAATGTTAGGATGTGAGTTATTCTATTCAAGTCCCTCCACAAACTGCTCAGAAGACTGTGAGAATTTTAGAATATAAAAGGAACCATTCTGGTTAAGAGCAGAGGTCAATCTAATCCAGCTATAGGCATTGCAACAATGGCCAAAATAAAACACTTAGAAAAGACTGTATGATCAGGACTGACGTATATTTTGTTTCCCACTCATTCACTCTGATTCTGGCTGTTCAAAGCTCAAAGACACACAGGCTTAAATGTAGTTTCTGTGAATTTGGAACTGCTCCATGGCCTTTCTCATTCATTAACTTGCCCAGTTTTCTGCTTAAAGCCATATAAAATTTTCCACCTTTATATGACTTCTTATTTTGTGCAAATTGGTCATTACTCCCTCGGGCATCTTCCTTCCTGGCTTGAAGAGTCGTGTTCTTAAGAGTAATTTTATTTAATTATTTCTCACTTGGAAACAACACTCCATGGCTTTGATCATTCTTCTTGTACTTCTCTGACCTTTCCCTGTTTTTCTTCTCAGATAAAATTCCACCTCTGCACTCAGTAGTCAAGATACACATGGATTCATATTCAGAAGTAGTTAGTTTCTCTGGCTTTTTTTTCCTTTCCTGATTATATTGAGTGTTGATTTTGCTTTTCTAATTGGTACTGAGCACTGAGTTAGCAACTTCTTGGTAATATGCATCATTTCCTCATGGTCTACTTCCTGAGTAGTAATGGTTAGCTTAGAGTCTGTCATTTTGAGTGTGAAGTTAGGTTTAAACTTTAGGAATCCAGGACACCTTTCAGAAATCCAAGTAGCCTATATAGCCTATCCTTTATCCACATGGTCCTCAACGAAGCCAAAAAACTAGGGACTGACTATGCATGTAACCCAAAGGCTGGTCTTCTGCTTTCAAGATTATATTTAATAATGTAACTACTGTGGACTAGCTGAGATTTAGATAATTTATTTTTTCTTCTACAAAAAGTGCATGAAATAGAGGGGGTATATTTAAGACGCACTTTGGAAGAACGCACAGTTAACATATTCCTTAAATTTATTTACAGACAGTGTTGACACGAGGTCTTGGCATTGGAATTTAGAGAAAGAATTGAAAAATGAGATAGCTTAAGGCATGGGCTTACACCTAGGGCCTCAGTTCCTTTTTTTGCTGAGAACAGATCACAGGTCATCTTTATTAAAATGGGGTGGGGGAGAAAGCAAAAATCTTTGTAGTCGAAAAAAAATTGCTGTAATTGAATATGCAGCATAGCATGAGAAGGAGCTACTATATTAAGTCTGTCCTGTGCCTGAGAAAGCTTTATTTCAACTCTCTGTGATATGTCAAATTTATATTTTTCTGCAGTTCTTAAGTAAAATAGTTCAGCAAAATGTGCTAGGTAATACATACCATAAACTTAAAATATTTATAGTTTAATTTGGTGCTGGACCAAGAGAAGAGATTGAAGGGCATTACAATTTTGGGGTTATTTCCTGTGAGAAAGCATTTTATTTCTGACAGAGTAAGGGAGTTGCTGGTGTTCAGAGTAAATTTTTTAATTTAACTGAAATGAATGTGTTAGTATAAAAGAAAAGCAAAACTACTCATTCTGATTTTGTGTTCTTAACAAACAATCTCCACCCTATTTTCTCTGTCTCCTTTCTATTTGCCTGTTTTCACTAAATGACTGAAGAGTCTTTGTTTTACTCTGTTTCACTTTTGACAGTTCTTCCTGTACTTCTTAAAATCTAAAATATCTATCCTTGCTGGTCAATCTTTTTACCCCACAGTGTAGGTGGTTTATTTTTCCTGTTTTTCTTAAAGCCACAATTCATCCAACCCTCTTGTAAAAATCTTTCCCCTTACCCATGATAATGGAGTTGTTATTGTTCTAGCACATTTAACTGCAATGTATTCTTGTTCTCTTCTGCACCTGCACCTTCTACTCTTCTGTGAAGAGTAGAAATTATCCAGATATAAAAGGGCCAGACTTGGGAATTCCTAACTATTTCTCTCCTGCATTTTGCATTCCTACTGCAGAATGCAACAGTGGGATCAGAAGATCTTCTTTTTGTCTAAGAATACAATCTAAGGGTCAAAGTTTATTCCTAGAAAATGGGAGATGTTGTTTGATACTTAATAGTCTCAGAAGTTAAAAAAACCCCCACAAAATATCTGGAAAACTAATTTACCATGTAGTTGTTTTATAGAATATGTCCTAATATCATGAGCATGTTAACTGTCAGTACAAATTTTTTTTAATTACAGAAGATGGAGAAATACTTCTATGTACATAATATTCTTGCATATGTATAATTACAGAAACAGAAGAATGAGTGTCACATTCTCTACCTAATTTAGTCTGTTGGGACTGAATATTGGTTACAAGTTCAGTCCTGTGACCTGCAAATGAATCCCATTGTTTATGAATCTTGACATTTGTATGCTATGGGGAAAATACTTCTTAGTCTTAAAAACCGAATGTTTGGAACTGACAACAAGGCAGACATCATTGCTTGTAAATTGTTGGTGTGTCTGCATTTAGATTACTCTGTTTCACTCTAATTCTCCACTCCTCACTGCTCATCTCCATCTTTTTGGAGTAGATTGCCCTTGTAGTGAGAGGTTCCCATTGATTTTTCTAATCATGTTGTGATTGACAGTTTTAGTCTCTTCAGGTCCTAAGTCTGGGGTCTAAATGGAAGGTTTTTCATGTTGGTCAGACTGAGACTTTCCAAGACAAGTAATAGAGCTTTTGTAGTTAGGGCAAGTTAACTCAGTTTGCATAGACTTTACAGCAAAATGATATTTGACTTCAGGATTGATGAATTTTATTTCTTTTATAGATTTTTCGTTTAAAGTACCAAGGCAGTAATATGGCTAATGAAGCTCATTGTTGGTAGGTTGGATTCTGTTTTAGTAGAACTTTATCCAAAGAGGTATGATTTATAGAATTGTGGAGGAAATACCAACTGTTGTTCAGAAAGTGCAAACGGTGCTGGTTTTACTTGCTCTTCAGCAAATAATAGAAGGGCAACCTTTGAGAAGCTGCAGAAGCATCTGGTTTGGGTTTTGGGTGTGGATATGAAATCTTGCTGAGTCCAACCCTAACTCTCCCTACAGTGGTAATTCATTTTTCAGCAGTACATACCATATGTCTACACCAAAAATAGGAAATTTGATTGTTCTATGTCTAGCTAAGTGCCCATTGCATATATTTGTATTTGAAAAAAATAAATTAAATTGTGTTTTTACTATTTTAAGTGTA
Source organism: Dendrocincla tyrannina (assembly GCA_035047865.1). Taxonomy (NCBI): domain Eukaryota; kingdom Metazoa; phylum Chordata; class Aves; order Passeriformes; family Dendrocolaptidae; genus Dendrocincla; species Dendrocincla tyrannina. The sequence goes on along the minus strand of JAWWMP010000165.1, from coordinate 43,106,883 downwards.
CTTTACTCCATGAAATGCAATAAAAGAAAATTTCATTCTGGAGGCTACATAAAGTCCAAAATTGTAGGTAAGTATTGTTCTACTCAATAAACTGATAACCAATCATGGAGGTTAAGATTAAGGAGACTGTGCTATGTGTTTTAATTTGACTGTTTTCCTTAACAACCTGTTTACTGTTGACCTGTTCAATTTACAGACACGTACATACCTATAAGCCTGTTTCCATACATGCGGTAGGTTTTTAATGTTTGAGGTGGATTGGATGAAAGAATTGATTAATTTTTTATATTTTGTGTTCTGTTCTCTAGAGCACTCGAGCAGCTTTAGACCATCTGGAGTCTGTTCCTGAGAAACTGAGCCTGTTAGAAGATTTGAAAGATACCAGAGTGAGAAGGATTTTATTTGACTTTTTCAGTAGTTCTAAAATATTTTGGTTAATTAATTTCCTCTCTAAATTTACAGATAAATTGTTTAATAAGATGTTTACAATTGGATATGTAAGTATTATATAGATAAAAGCATACAGAAATTTATTTTCATGTTTATACAAATTTTTTGAGGCTATAAATTTTGTTCTAAATAGTAACACTGGTGAGGTGCTCCAAAATGCAAGGAAACACTGATAACATGGCATAATAGGTCATGTGCTAATTCCTGGTTCAGAATACTTGTACTGAGTGGTAAATTCTGATATTACATGTGAAAAAAATGAAATTTTTGTAATTAAATCGATTATGCCAGATTTCAATATTTAACATAATGAGTGAAGATAGCTGATCTTTACAGCATTTTGTACTGTCATAATGACAATAATTGTCACTTATTTTCTCAGTACCACTGTCGCATCAACGTGTGTTTGGACACAGTGGGATTTAGTGACAGTAGTGGTGACTTACTGTCAGGAGTGATAAGCCTCAGAGAAGATCTTCAGTGGCTAAGTGGCTAAAACCATGTGCCATAATTGCTTTTCATATATGAAGTTGGTGGTTTAATAAAAAGGAATTTAGAACCTCCTTGTAAAATATAAATTTTAAATGTGTTAAACCACAGATCAACAAATGCATAATGATTTGCATTTGATTTGCTGTGTAGAATTTCTCATCCTGAGATAGTCATAAAAATTTCAAAACATAATTGTTTCGAGCATTTTTTATTCTAAGTGTTCTTGTTTGAAGTCATCTGTTAATTATACACCATTTTATTGATGTCATCATTAACAAAGTTAGGAATGGAAATTCTGGTTAAAAAGCTTGGATTTTTTACAGAAATATTGTTGAGATGTATAGTTTTAATTTCACATTCCAGGTATCCCCAGAAAAGCTTTTTGCTCTGATGGACTTTGGTGTTTGTCTTCTGTTCCTGCTAAAAGAAAAATTCTGCTCTCAGCAGGCAAAGTAGAGGCTTGAATGTTTTCTGGTTTGCCAACATTTGTGAGATTGGAATGCAAAGTCTTTGGTTTCACTTGAGCTCTGTCCTTCTCCCCACATGCTTAGTTTTTTTAAGGCACACAGTATATGGTTTGTGAAATAGTTTATTACTCAAGGTAAGCTTGATGTCTTAGCTGTAAGAAGGATGTCAGTTTGGGGTTTCATTACTGTTTCTTTTTGAAAATAACCCACTGGGTTTTTTCGTACAATGGCTTGTTTTACTCTCAAGTGGTATGCATGCATGAAGTATTTCAAAGCCAGTCATTGTCTTCCACTGGTAGCAGGTACTTCCCTCAATGTTTTCATAGGAAAGGAGAAGGAAAGAGAAAGTAAATATTTGGTAACTATTAATTCAAGCAAATCATTAGCTAGTTAAGTGAGAAGCATTATGTTTTCTTCTTAAAAATACTGTTTAGTTCATATCCTTGGAACCTTTTTTCTTCAAGTGCTTGTTTCTACAGTATTGTAATTATTTTTTTGCTATTACAGAATTTCTTTGTTGGAAGGTATGATATTGCTGAGTTTTGGAAAGAGTTACAAGAAATCATTCTCCAGTTAAGGATGAGGCCATTTCCATTTTAACCTATTTTGATTTTACCATTATTTTTCTGTACAGAACATTATGTTTTCATATGGCCCCTGGTATTTCAGCCTCTCAAAGTTAATAATATATATTAACTTATATATAATATAAGCAATAATTAATTCTTGCTGTATTGAAAATCTTTGACAATACCTACCTGTGTTTATAGTAGCCAGACAACATTTACTAACTACTTTTCACATTATGAAATCATCTAGATTTTTCAATGCATTTCTAGGAGTACCATTGCCAAACAGACATGGACATGATTGAAGAAAGGTATATGAAGTATAAAGACATAGTGACTTCTTTACAGCAACAGCTGAAAGATTCAAAGCAAAGGGTCCAGCAAGTCAAGGTACTGTGTGTGTACTCCACTTTTGTGTCGCAATTACTTTCACCCAGCAACATAACCTTATTTGATATGTATTAGCTCCTAGTGCAAACACAGAGTTAAATCCCACATAAATGGTTCTGTTTTATATAGCTGCCATGGCTGATGGCCATTGGCATGGCATGAAATTTGATAACAGAAGTGTTGCCTTGCTATGAATACTTCCCAAAAATCTTTGAAATTCCATAGCAAATTGTCTTAACTGTGTCTTACTTCGTATTTACCTGCTTTGTGGAATTGCAGTCCAAGCAATTTTTTAAATGTTTTGTTCAATTTTCCCTTGTCCTTTCAATAAAAGATAGATATATAAACCCATTTCCTCCATGAAAAGAGTGATTAATTTATAGATCACATATAGTAATTTTTCAGTAGTTGATCTTTGCATTCTTTACAAATGATTCTGTACGATGTCTCTTTCATATACAAATGAAATCCAGGAAAACAGAAGGGAAGTGATTTGCTAAAGGTCACTCAGCAGACTGATAGCAGGGCTAAGCATGAATAACTAACTCCCTGCAATGCAAATCTAGTGCTCTTGTTTAGAAACATTGCCTGTAATGAGTTCACCTTTCCAATTGTTAACATGCTTTCTTTCTCTTCTTATTAGCTTGTTCATTTTGTATCAGTCCTCATGCATGTCTTTGTGATAGCAGCTTACTTCAGCAGAACTGCAATTTCCTATAGACATGATTGAAATAAGTGATCAGAACTAGAGAATCGTAGTAGTATTTCTGCTACTTATCTCAATCAAATCAGATTCTTTCGCAATGAATCATAACTCTTTCTCTAAGCAGTTGAGTTCAAATTTAGGATGACACACTGTATCAAAACTTTAAGATGTTTGCGTTTCCCCCCTCATCTGTAGCCATCTTCCTTCTGTAAAATGAGGACATACCCGTATGTCTTTGAAAAAGTGGAAAAGGTCAAGTAGATACAGAATATTTTAGCTTAGTAAGTTGCTGTTGTAAGAAGCTATTAAACTCCTTGAAAGAGCCATCTTGCTCTTCTGTAAAAAAGAATTGAAAGGAAGAAACAGGGCACATTCACTTTCAGTCTGTTGCTGATGATAATCTTCAGTTTCTTGAATTTCTCCTGCCTCCACACAAGAGTTACTAAATCAATAGCCACTGAAATTTGGAAAACGTTGAAAAGCTAAGTGGAATGCAATCAGCTGATGGTAGAACATACTATTGCGCTAAGCTGACTGAACTTACTGAGCTTGTGTGATTTGAACTCTATATTCAGAATCCAGTATAAAGCTGATTCCAAAATAGTATTTCCTCTTTCTTTAGACAACAGAAAGCACTTAATGGCTTCCATTTAGTCAGGCCTAATTGGATTTTTGCATGACATACAGTACTCTTTGCTGTCACGGCTGTTACAAATAGAACAGAATGTTCAAAACCAAGTAACAGACGGGTACTAATCTGATTTCAGTGATCAGGCTAGCTTAGACTAAAAAGACCCTTTTTAATGCTTGCCTTTCTTACCCTCCTTTGGAACTAACTCCAATGCGTTGTTCTTTTTCTTTTTTTTTTTTATTTTACTATTTGTCCATTGGGAGTCTCTAAAATTTATCGCTGGAAGAGCTTAGGTTTGAGGACATCAAAGTTCATTCTTGCTGATATTTTTGATTCGTGCTCTGTACACAACATAGTGCTTCTGCTCAATAAAGTGGGCAGATACATGGTAGATGATAAGAAAATGCATGTTTCTTGTAAAATTTTTACATTGACCATTTTAAATAAAATTACTTGTGGAATTAATATTTTTCCTCTGTTATGATCTTCTTTCTAGCCTTTCTTATAAGACACTTCTTTCAGCGTGCTTGCTAACATTAGACAGGCATTATCTAATCCTGTGTCTAAGCCTTTTTTCATTCTAAGGAGGAAAAATTAAACCAAAGTTGAATGTTCTCCTAAAGGCAGTTATTTTTCTTCCTTATGATTTCATTTGTCCCTACTCAATCTACCTACTCTTCTGTAGGCTTGTCAGATGTCTGTAAAATACCTGTTGCTTAGAAGTCCAGAAAAATCATAATTGCTATTTGTGTGTGTTGAAATGTAAGATTTCCAGTAACAAAAGGAGGCCAGAGGCTGGCAGAATACCAGCACATGTAACAATCTTGAATTTTTAACAAGGAAAAGGCCAAGTGATAGTAGATAAAGTAAAAATTGGGGAAAGGAAAAAGGTGAAAATAACATATTAAAATAAAACAGCTAAAAGCAATTACCTACAGAAGGAAAACCAAAACAGAAAGCCAGAGGAAAACTAAAGATAAATGTTATGATGGAGAGACAAATATATAAGGACAGTTTCCCTGCCACAAATAATTGACCATCTAGTCAAACACAGCATACAGATGTAATTGTCCATGAAACACATGAGAAAAGACACATTTTGTAAGTTAAAATCTCTTTTAAGAGAAAGCCATTTTGTATTTCAGATACTAGTAGAAGCACCTTGCTTGTTTAAAAGCTCCATTCCAAGATAGCATTTCTGAAAGCAGAATGGAAGGACAAAAACTTTTTTTATTCTTTAAAAGTTGTTATTGTGCTATAAACACCGTAGGTATTAAATCTCTCATGAGCACAGAAGGGGATTAATATGTATAATTCCCATTAGGCTTAATAGGAGTAAAGTCTTCTTCAGTGATGGAACAAAAGCTCATTGTATCTCTAAATTAATGTTAAATTTTATTTTATTTTCTGTTTAGTTTTCAAATCTTTGTGTCAGCATGAATGATAAATTGCAAGATGTGTAAACAAAATTCACTGAGGCTGTTCATGATAAGAATTCAGTAGCAAAATTGAGTGTTTTATGAACTGATGCATTTTTGCATTATTACCTCTTCTCATGTCAAGAAATGGAGTAATTTGAATACCAAACCAAACTTTTAATCTTATTTTGGATGGTATTGTATCTGGTCACTACTTACTACTGAACTAATAGAGATTTTCCAGGGATTTTTGTTTAAATGACCTTTTTTAAATTATCTTTTCAGCTCATAGAACAAATGACTTTCCTCACCAAGAATCTATGCTGTGTGTGTTTAGTCATCAACAGTAACATTGTACTTCAGACTTTATTTAATGTTTTAATGAAAAAATTAAAAGCACCCTCAGGTATTTTGGTATGAGAAATCAGTGAAGTTTGAGTTTTCTCAGTGGCAGGGAAAATGCATGTAATATTTATTACTATTTGTGGAACTTCAGTGAACTGATGAGGTATTCATCATTCTCTGATGTCTGCCCTTCTGCTATGATTTGCCCTGAACTGTGGATGTGATCTGAACAGAAAAGAGAGCATTTTTACAGCTTACTGTAGCGGCAAAGACTTGCCATGTCACTAGTGCTTTTCCCCAGCAAAGCAGTTTTTTGCAAATGTTTTATGAATGAAATGGGAATGAAATTTGTAAGTAAATTAGTTTGAACTTAACTGCAATACTGAGAATTCAAATCACAGCATGTGCCTGTATATGTGTTACTGTATGTTTTTTGTTAAAGTTTGCAGCTCCTTAATAGTAACAGATCAAATTATTTTTATTTGGCTCCCATAGGATGTCAAAATGGATGCTGAAATTTCTGATATAGAAGTGGCTCCTCACTCTTCTAGTTGGCAAGCTCAAAACAACTTTTTGTGCAGCTCACTGCTCTCAGATTCAGGTTGTAAGTATTATATCACAGAAAAAAATCTACAAGTAACATATTCTCCTCTTATTAAAACTTTTTTATTTGAAAGAGTAAGACGCTCTACTTTTCATAAAAGAAGTACTAGAACCATCTTAAGCATCCTTCTGTGTTTTAGCTTTAGCTACTGGATGGATGCCTTTGCCTAGGAAGTACTTCATTACAGCCCACTGATAGTTGGGTTTTTTAACTGGGACATACAATGTATTCTGTTCATCACCTAAACCTATGCCAAAGAAAAGGGCTGCACTTGGATTCTAAATCTCTGTGTGATGAATCATACCTCTGTAAACTGTGTATCTTTTCAGGCACCAGAGACGTCCTCAACCACGGGTTCTTTCCTAGATCTTTCATTTGTACCTCTTGGTCTCATGCTTGTGTAGCATTTTCACAGTAAAAGCTGGATTCACTATTTCTACTTCAGTAGTGTTTGTTGACTGTTCTTTCTATCCCCTCATGCATATACAACTTCTCATCATGTAAGGTCATGGAATCTCTGATACAGTAGGAACTTGCTCAATAAAAGATAGGACATGTTAGGTCTTGATCCGGTACAGGCACATCTTTTCGTGAGTGTCAAAAGTAACTTAAAGAAAAGGTTTTTAAGAGTTTTTTTGGTAGCATATCAGCACATGGGTATCAGAATACTTTTCTTCAGAAAAGTGTCACCTTCCATTTCTTTTCAATATGGCCACTTTGTGTTCTGGCAACCTGTTCAATAAGTTGCATTCTATGTAACAAGTTCTACTTCAGGCTTCGTTGCACTTTGAAACTGTTGCATGTTACAATGAGTACTTCAGTACATTCCTGCTCACTAGTAGGTCCAGAGTTGATCGGATGAGGTTAAAGGTAATCGGTTTCTTTTCCTTTCAGAATCTCTGGGTTGTGGTTAGTATCTTTTTGCAGAGCACACTGAATAGCAATAGTGGGAATAAAGCATAAGGACAAATGCTTCCATTCCATCTGTACTTAAGGAACACTATCCTGAATGGATTTTTCCCTTTTCCCACAACTCATCCCAGTCAAAGTCTTGCAAATCAAAGTGCAGCTCAGCCTGTTTTGGGTATAGAAAAGAAATAACCCAGGCCTTGCAGGTATATTGGACTAGATACCTTCAGCAGTCCCTTCCAATCTCAACAATTCCAAAAGTGATTCCGCTGCAAAAACCTAGTGACATTGAAAAATGCAGCATAAACATTCCTAAAATATTACAATGTCTTTATGTTGCTTAACGTGAATGTAACATACTAGGGCTTTGTTCCTTTAATATTTTTAATAAATTTTAGGCAGTTGTAAGAGAAATAGGATCCATGTGATCTGAATACCAATCTAATGAAACAGCTCTGTGTATTTATTCTCTGATTCAACTGTTTTTACCAGCACTAGACACTAAGCTTTCTGGAGCTAAAAAAATAAGTGGTGAGTGAAAGGCAGTAGTGATTCCATTCACTACTTAGTGCTTATGGCAGTAAGGTGTGTGGATGGCTCCATAGACCTGGGCTAGTGACTGGTTGTCACTTTATGCTGAACCTGGTCTTCACCAGTCAAATGTGTATTTTGAAGTTGCTACTGTAGTTCTTGAGAACAGTTGAAAATTCTGCATTGGTATTAACACTAAGGGGATGTTCCAGTGAGTGGCAAATGACAGTCAGCTACTTCAGTCATGATAGTCACATAAACACCATGAACTTTTAATTTCAGTAATGATACTAATTAGTTATAATTTGAGACTTTGACAGTGAAGTATAATTTGAGATCTTTTTTCCCAAGCCTCCTGTAACTTTTAATAAATCTACCTATAAATGTCATCATCTATTTTCTGTGATTAATTATCTCCTAACTTCTTCAGAGGATAGACTTTTATTTTTTTGCTATTTACTTTTCGGAGCAATTTGCAAGTCTTTGTGATTTTCCCCATTCCATCTTTTTTAAATTCATGAAATGCTACAAACTATAGAGTGAAAAAGTAGTACTAGAAGCTTCATTCCCAGTGTGGGTCTCCTATGACTTGTAGAGAGCACCAGCAAGGAGAGCAGACACGTTTGATATAATTTAATTATCTCTGAGGGGGATCCTGGATTTGAAATTTAGAACTGGTTGAAGAAAGGACAAATAGTATGAGGAAATAAATAAGTGAACAACAATCTGATTCCATATTTATTTACTAAAAAGTTGTCAATGTAGCAAGCAGTTAAAAGGAAAAGTAATTAACATTCTGTTTTGCTTCTGGTATAATTTCTGCAATTATAACAACTTTTCCATTACAAATTATTTTAAAAGATGCTGTGGGAATGTGCTTTTATTTCTATACCCATTTTCTTAGAAAGGAAGACAGTTAACTGAGAAAATAATTTATTCAAGGAAACATTCATTAGATATGGTTTGCAGTCTATATGATTATCAGACCAAAATGGTTGGTCCAAAAAGTCACTACTAGTTGTTATCTAAAGAATAATCCTCAGAAACTGTTTTTAATGGCCACTGTATTTTCCTGAATTTTTTATTACAAAGGTCCCTAGAGTTACACATGCTTTGCATTAGCTTGGTGAATTGAGCCTTGCCTTTCTCTTTATATATTTCATCACTTTGAGTTTTTAACCTGGATGGTTTCCCAGAAACTGCATATGTCTAACAGGCTTTCTATTGTTGTTGGGAATTTATGTTCCAGGGCTTCATAAGCTGTGACTTTGCAGAGAAGAAAACAGCCACCAGTTTTCCCAACTTCTGTAGCTGGGGTCGCAGTCTGCTCTGACCTTTAGGCTCTGGTGATAGGCAACCCTCTTGTGTCAACATGGTATCTAGTATGAATGATATCATGGTTGAATGAAAACAAGTTGTCTTGAATGCATAGTTTGTTGTCATAAAAATTAACTCCTGCAGTTTATTGCAGGTGCCTGTCTTTATCCCTCTATGTATACTTTTTCATAAGTTCTTAGGACTATTTGTATTGGCATTTATAAATAAGTAACATAATTAAAAGCAAAAAGACATTCAGCATCATTATACCTTAGGACACTATTCTAGAACAAAACCTAAGGCTGCTTAAGCGTAAGAATCTGGAATGATTAGAAACTTGACATCATCACTTAAAAAATGCAAATTGGTTTAGTTTAACAATGAACTTAATGATTTTTCACCTTACTTTAAATACTGTCCTCAGGAGGTACCACTGAAATAGCATAAAGTAGCATAGTTTTGGATCAATACTGAAAACTTTATGCTGCAGACTTTTAACTCTCTGTTATACAAATGTCCTGAACAGAGTGATTACATTCTTCTGGAAGTGAAAACGTATCACTCCTCCTAATCAAACTGTGAAGTCTTGCTCCCTATTAAATAATTTTTGGTTATATACTGCTACAATTTTACTGGATGGTTAAAAATTGCACTTTGGGTATTTATTACAAACGATCAGGAGGACCACTTTTCTTACACACTTGTGGTATAAGGAAGGCCATTAGAAAAAGGGTATGTAGTATAAGCTGATATCCACTTTCCTTCCCTTAATTTCTGCCTTTTGTCATGTCTGGATTTTTTTTCTTAGCATTTTTACCATGAGATGTTCTGTCAATGTATATTGTCTAGATTTTAATGCAATATAATGTATTTAGAAATAAGCATTATATATGCATGCTGCTATGAAGCTGTATACACAGTATGATAGCATATAAATACCGGTTCAGTGTCACTTGTTTAGTCCATGCTATTGGTCAAGATACTCTTTCTGAAATTTTTTGAGTGGTTTATTTTGTCCTCTTTAAGTAAAAATTCTGGGAAACTAAATGGGAAATATATCTTAGTGAAATTGTCAAATTTTTTAAAATGCAGTTTTACTTTTCTTCTGTTAAAGAAAGCTCTTGACCATGCCTGTATTACAGAGTATTAAAATCTGTTTCTCTAGCAGTCATTTTCTCAATTCACAGCCTTATGAATATTGAATATTTATTAACACCATACTACTTGCTATGTAAATTATAATATTGAATAATAAAATAGATATTTTAAGTAAACAGCAATGGTCAGTCAGCAAAATTGGAGACTCGTAGGTTCAAAAAGTCCTCTAAGGTCATTGATTGCGTGTGTTTCTCTGCAGATGCTTAATTACTTTTTTGTGTGACTTATTTCCAGCACTTAGGAAAAACATGGTTCCTTTTGATACAAGTGCCACGAAGGAAGATTCTGCTAATGTTCCTGTCAGTGAAATGAAGCTGCAAGCAGAAAGAGGAAAGCAGTAGAACATTTTATGAAACCACACCAGTTTTTTCTGTGGTAAATTTCATTCCACTCTTTTTTTTTTTTGTTGTTGTTTTGAACAGTAGTAATTCTATCTGCTATAGGAGTGATGTACCCTTAATGATTCATCAATTGCCAAGCACTCGATTGAAAGAGCACCAAGAGTGATCTTGATGAACTCTTGTGAAAATTTATGTGACTTGTACACCAAAGGCTTTCTGGGTTTTTGCTATTCTCCTGTGTTTGTTTCAGCAATCCTCCTAGACTAAATTTATTGTATTCCTGAAATATTGTGAAGTGAAATACCTGTGACATTAATCTTTGCTATGAGCTTATTACCCCTATGCAGGAATTCTTATGACAGTTGCTTTTTATTGCATTGAATAACATTATTAATAATGAAAAAATATCCAGAAATTGCCTATTATTATGAGAGTCTTTGTAAAGTGTGGTACGTACCCATTTGTGATTTTAAGTTCTTCAGTTTGCAAAAATCATTTAAGAAAGAAGTGATAAAGCAAAATTTTCTCAAAGTTAGAGAAAATTCTTATCTTGGTTTCAGGTTCAGCATATATCTGTCTAGCATTATTCTGGCCAGAGCAGTTTTATCAGATGGCCTCTGGTAAGGCACTTTAAAGCATCTGAGTCTCACCCTTCTGTATCAAGAGTGTGGGATGGCACTGCTATGTGGCTGTGGAATTTTATTAGCAGGGTTTCATGATCGTTTATTTATTCTGTGTTGTTCTCTGTTAGCGAAGATGTGTCAATATTGATTGCAAAATGTTATGGAAATACAATATTGAACATTTCTATTTGTTCAGATATCTCTATTCTAAACAAACTGAATACAAAATTGCATTGCAGTGGTCTCAAACAGCATATCACAGAAGAATTTTCTGCTATCAAAAGAAATGCAAGTGTTCCTGATGGTCCTTGTTTTATTCTCCTCTGGAGTGCTTCTGGCTCAATCACTGCTAATGTGCCTTAAAAGATTTGCCAAATCTATTAGAATACTGTAGCAACATTAACACCATTGAAAGCATTTTGTTTTTTAGACTTCTTTCTGCTTAGGAAGCCTATTTTTTCTCTGAAACACTGTCATTTTTTAACACTGTAGGTGTCTCTGACATAATTCACAGATCGCCATGTGCCACCTCAAAACAGGTCCTTTTTTTTCTTGTTTTTTTTTTTTTTTTTGTTTGGTTGGTTTTTTTGTTTGTTTGTTTGTCTTGTTTTGGTTTTGTTTGTTTTTTTGTTTTCTTTGGGTTTTTTATTTGTTTTGCTTTTTTTTTTCTTAGTTTTCTGAAGAAGTGTTTTGCAGTCCCAGTGGACTCTCTGCATGAATAGTGCAGTTATTTGACAGTCACCTTGTATTTATCCTGTTTCAAACAGAACATGCTGAGAACATCAAAATCAGACACAGAAATGAGTAATAAAATGAGTTCATTCTCCTTTCATTTTTATGCACTGAAGTTAATTAAAATTTAAAAAAAAAAATTGTTTAAAAAGTTTTCCTTACCTTTTGTATGTGTACAATGCTGTGCATGGTAGTGCTGGCACTGGCTTTTTGATGACTTCTGGCACCTTTGCTCATTTAGAAGGTCAAGAAAATAAAACAGGCATATCCATCTCTTCTGATCTCAACAGCAATGACAGTGAAAAGGAAAAAAAACAACAAATAAACTTTTACTCTCCACAAAGACTGTGGATGTCATGAAGCAGCGTTTAGCTCAAGCGTCAGTTACCATAAACTAAACTTACTTCAAGTGGATCCAACATTTGTAATTTATTTTTTTAATTAGATCAGAGCAGAGCTGGAAATACGATGTTTAAAATTTAGCTTGTATGTCTGCTGAAACATTAAAAAATTGCAAAGTGAAATATCACCAGCTTGCAGACTTTATGGTACCTGCAAATTATGGCCAAAATATAGAAAGGTCACTTTTAAAATATATTATGCAACCATAAATCATGCTCTCAAAACACCTTATGATTTTTGAGGTAAAAGTGCCTGTTGGTAAATGAATGGGGCTTTAAGAGTCTTAGCTAAGAAGGAATACACAGAAAAATAATGTTCTCTCTTTTTCCTAAGGAATTTTTAAAAATCTTACTATTTTATGTTTTTATACATTTTTTTCCTCCCTTGTAACTTAGAAATCTGAAATATGTTTTCTTAAAATGGGATCAGTCCAGCTTTAGAGTATTAGAAAACTAAGGATAAACAGTCTGATCTCCCTCACTATTACATCAAGTATTGAATCAATTTTTGTACTGTACAGGACAGAAATTACTACTAGGTGAATAATTTAAGCTTGAAGACTTTAAATATGCTCAGTGCTTAATATATTTGCCTTTGGCCATGTGACTGGGTTTTCAACGGAGGCTTTTATCCTTTTATAAAATTTTCTGAAAGGGCTGGAAGAACAGAAGAGGAGTCAAACCACACCACAAAAAAAAAAAAAAAGAAAAAAAAAAGAGGAATTGTTACTGAGTAGACTTAGGGACTCCAAAACCAGGAAATTCTTTCTTAAATTTACCCTCTTGGCATGGCAGTCTGGATAGCATGTAATATTTGTGTCTCTTCCACTTTTGATAGAGATTCATATTACAAAGTGAATTTTGTTTCCTCTTTACTGAAGGCTAAAGTTCCCTTCATGACATTATGTGTAACTGTCCCTTTGTGGTTTAAGAAATAACATTTTTTCCATATTGGCCTGAAATAGTACTCTACTGACCAGTTTCAGTTTTTAAAGTAGAAAAGCAGATAATTTTAAAATAAAACCTTTTGTATATTTCAGATTTTAGGAATTGCTGTCCTTTCTGGTAGCCAGATTTTTTTTTTTATACTTTAACCATTTAATTACCTGTTCCTCAATTCTTGCTTAAAGCAGTGGTTTTCAATAACCAAAATATATGGTATACAGAAAAAAATGGTGTTTTGTTTCTTAGTTCTGTTTAGCATTTGGTAAATCTGGCAACTTTTTATGTATGTTCTAAGTACATACAGATTTTGCAAGCTAATCAGACATTCTCTCTTTTTTTTTTTTTTAATGCTGTCGTGAAATACAGTTGTTTAATACTGTGCTTTTAAAAAGCACTGGCCCTCTATTTCAGCATCAAATAGTTGTCACTTGAATAAGCTATAAATTTTATGCCCTTCAGTTCCTTAATGTTTTACAGCAGACTTGAGAGTACTTAATTACTTCTGAAATTATATTTAGTAAATAGCCAAAATAATTTATTTTTATTATGTAATTATGTCATCCTAAGAAGAAATCTCAAAATAAAAATAAAACTCAGTCCAGGATAAAAAATAAAATTTTACAGTGTAAAACAAAGAAACTGTCTTACATTTACTTCTCAGTTTTTTGGTGGAAGCTAGTCTTCTGTGATGGTGAAAGTACTCCTTGGATATTCAAAGCTCAGCCACATTTTCACTAGCTAGTCCAACAAAGTAAATAAAGAAGATATGTGAAAATCCCATATAACAAAGGAACTAGTACTCTACAAGCAGTTTTTGAGTTAAAGAACCTGCTTGTCAGTTCATCTATGGCTTACAAGTCTCTGCACTGCATAGCACTGAATGTTTTTTTCTTTAATGAAAATGCCAGTATTACCCTGACAGTAAACCAGCAGGTATTTTTGTAACACTGATACAATTTTTGTGGCTAAAAATGAGTAGAATTCAACATGAATATGGTCTCCTATCTACAGCATGCAGAAAATTTTTTCATTAATTTATGTGTGACTGCTTGTTACAGTCAAATTTTACTATGACTGTGTTAAACTCCTCATGTTTGCAGTGTGTGTGTAACCTATTTATCTCTAAGCCCTGTCTTCACCCTGCAGAAGTAATTGATACTGACGTTCATGTGAGCTGCAGGCCAATATCTGGGGATACAGCCTGGTCAAAAATGGATGTGCAGGAGGCCATCACACAAATTCCTATAGTTTTGATCCAATTGTAGAATTTAGAAGCAGATGTAGAGGAAAAGTAGTAGTAGAAGGATTGGAAAGCAGTTAATTCTTAAATTAAAGTTTCAGAACACTTTTATTCTTTGTTACCTTAATTTAACAATTACTTTAGAGATAGTATTTACATCTAAATAAAAGTGATTCCTAAATAAGATTACATCTTGGAGAAATTATTTTTTTTCACATGTTAAAATACTTTCTACTCTGGCACAACTCAACTCTTTAGTGTAAGCATGTCTAGGCTGTTGTGAGTATGAACTTATTTGCTTTTCTATTTAAAGAACTAAATTAGATTTTAAATCTGAAGAATATTTTAGTACTGTACACAGAAGGACAGCAGAGCAGAATCCGATAAGCTAAGTCTTTCAAAACTCTGTAAACTAATGCCTCTGGGAATGTCGACAGCAAAAATGAAAGAGATTGCTGTGGTTAAAATCCAGCAACATCCAACATTTATCATTTGTGCTAACAGCAATAGCTCTCATGTTTCTAAAGCTGAAATTGCACATCTGTCATTTCTCAGTCTGAAATAATGAGATTTTGTTTTCTTTTGCCTTAATAATGTCAAAATGTGTAATGTGAAAATATGCAGTGATGGTATTTTTAAAATTCTAGTCATTTTATTTAGGAATCTACTAGGTGCTATCTGGAACGAAATATTTTTGGAATCTGGCTGTTAACATATTTTTGCTAAAGTGCTACATTTAAATATAAGAACTGCAAAAAGATATCGGGATAATTTTGCCACCTTTTTAGAGGCCTGGCTCCTTAACAGGTGTTTTGTCTGAGTATAACAATTGTTCCTGAGTTGTCTGTTATTTTCATCTCTCTTCAGACCAGAGTTGTTTTGATCCTAGACTGCTCTTTTCATCTGCCATCTACAGTGCACCAGTACATCAGAACACATACCATCATTTCTTCACTCACCCTATGTCAGTAATTTTGGTAGTTGATATTCCCGTGGACTTACATCAGTTATGAAGGCAGTTGTTTCTTATGTAATCTCTTTTCATATGAATTCTGCCACTCTTGTTTCCTAAAGTAAAAGTTACTTAGTAACTGGACTAACATCAGGTCACATGCTGTCTAATTTTTGAAGATTATCCCCCAGGCCAAAGTAAATATGTCTTACTACATTTGTGTAGATTTTCTAAATGCATTTGATTCTACTGTCGCTTTGTAGAAGGAAATGCTTTACTGCAGTAACCCTGAAATATTGATTTCAGGCAAAAAAATTAGACTACAACTAATGTAGAATACCTGCCTAAGTGCTTTGTCTAGAACCTAAAATAGTATTGCAAAGTATATTTCTTTAGTATGTTAATATCAATTTGCCTTCATTATAAACAGTTGCTTATATCTAAACTATTTCTGAAAAGTGATTTTGAAATTTGCTACAGATGATTGCAAAGTAACATTCTGCAAACATGGATTTCTGTGTCACTCACGTTGTTAAACAAGCATGGAACTGGGAAGCTAGCCTGATTTATGTTCTGGCATTAGGCTCTTCACAGCAACCACCAGTGACACAATGAAGATGAGCTGTGTTTTCTGCTGGCCAAGAGCAGTTTGCATCTGTGGCATAAGCTATTTTGTGTATGGAGCTCAAGGAGTGCACCATTTTTATTGAGGCTTTCAGTGCTGGGTGCAGCACTAACAGCACCATTTCATTCAAACAGCTGCAACCATAAAGATGTTATGTAGCTGGCAGAACTTTTGTTACATATTTTGACTAACAGAATGTCAACAAGTCCATCTGAAACCTCGGAGTTTTTTATTTTGTCTTCACTGGAGCGGTCTCCAGTGCAGTCACAAAGCTATAAAATGCAGAAACGTTTGTCAGTGTGGATGACATCAGTGGGGAGGCTCACTAGCCATGGAAGGTAAATCCATTACCATATTGTCTGTTGATTGGAGGTCTATAAATAAAAAAATAATCCACAAAGATTTTAAAAAAGTGAGACAAATTATTCTTATTTGATAGACAAAAGATCCCTGTGAAAATGGAAAAATGAAGTATGAAAGTCAAGAAAAACTTAATTTTTTTCCAGAATGCAAGTAATTTCTTAAGCTTCACTCGAGTGACAGCTTTATAGAATAAAATGAACTCCTGAATATGTTAGTCAACAGACATCAATCTCACTTCATGTCGTCTCTTAATGTGTGTGACTTGCTCACTTTGATTTAGATTTAACTATGTTCCATACTTAGGGAAATTCTGTTATTTGTGCTGTGCACTGAATAGCAGAATTGAAATAATTCTGCTGGAGACAGCGATGTGCTACAGAAGTGCTGGCTGCTACAGTGTATTTTAACAAATGGACCAAATGTTCGAATTTCAGCTGTGGTATTACATTACCAGAAGAAAGTGACAAATAGAAAATTATTTAGACTGTAGGTAAGAGTGTCAATTCAGTGTATTACTGTGGTTTTGAAGGTGAATCAGCTTTGAGACTAAAATTTCTGTATGTGTTTATTAGCAAATGCTGATACTCTAATATTTTTTTTCCCTTGGAGAATGCATGAAAAAACATGTTATTGACTTTTGAGTTCTGAAGCATGTTTTGCCATTTTGTGCTGCCAGTTTCTATTTAATTTGGGGTTAGCTAAAAAACAACTAATTCTGATTCTTCATTACAAACAGTCCTAATTAAGTTAGTTGATACATGAGTCATTTTCCTCCAGATCTTTTGTTTTCATTTCATTTGAATGAAATACAGAGATTTTTGCATTTAGTGTTCTAAACTGGAGCAAAATCAATTAGGTTGGAAAATTGTAAAACCAAGATTGCCCGCGTGTCTCATACATGTGACACTGAACGTATTACATTATATTTCCCAGCCAACTATTGCCACTACAGTACAGTATACGGTGACCATAAGGAATCTGCAGAATTTTAACAACTTATATGGATGCAGACTGTTTCTGTGCTGGTGTGAAGTCAGAAAGGCTGGTTTAATACTTCTAAAACTTATTGTATTATGTTAATGTTATAGAAATAGGCATAGTGGAATAAAATTCCTCAACATTGAATTATTTCTTGACATAAAGTCCTTGAAAATGAAGCAAAGAGACCAGCTCCTGATACATGTTGAAAGTGACATTGCTGTAGTAACCAGAACTATTGTATTTTCCTTCAAACTTGATTTCTGAAATGTATTCAGACTTTTAATAGCTATGTAGGCATCATGTATAGCCCTGTTTCCATAATTAAGTCTCTTTCATTTAGACACATATAAGCATCTTCATACACTGTAAAATTTTACTGATCAAAAAGAAAATTAATCCTTTTGTGCTTGGAAATCCTGACTGCAGTAAAGCTAGTAGAGGCTCTGTCTTGAATATCAGTGAAGTTCCAGTTTCATGCTGAGTTTTAGAAAAGGGGAGAAAAATATTTTCTCAGCCTACTTTTGTATTGCATTGTGAAGATCTGCAAGACTATAATATGCACAGGTCTGATAAGCAAAAAATAGTTACTGAAAATTCCATGATCTTGTAAAAATAATTTTGTAGCAAACTGTAAACATTTGAAATAATTTAGCAGTATGAGGTGTGACTCCTGTTATATCAGAACACCAATTTTATTGTTGAGTCGCTGCCTTGACTTCAGAATGCCTGTATCTGCCTGATTTATACCAATATGAAGCCAGAATCAAATCTCGTGTATAAAGCCTAAGTACCAATTCGACTACTAAGTGCTGAGATCATATCAAGTGATTACAGTATGAAGTATCTGAAAGTATCTTTTGTGCTGGGAGCATGTTGCTGCAAACTGATAGCTTGGCACAGAGTCTGCAGGTATGTTTAAGTTTGGTTAAGGCCCTACCAGGAAAGTTCATATGTTAATTTAATGTCAACATTTATACTTACTTGCTGTAATTAAGACTATAAAATGTTAGCCAATGAGGTAGTAACAAAAATATCAAACTATGTTACTTTTTTGCTAACGTGGGACTTACTCTAGGCTATTACTAAAGTCAGGGTCGCAAATCTTTATTGCATCTCAGGAGACAGTTAGTACCTTTGCAGGATCAAAGTTGCTAGCTGTACTTGTAATTTAAAGTATAACATGAAAACTTGTGATTTTTGTAAGGTAACAAAATAAATTATTTTTCCAAGCAATGCATAGCATCTCTATTCATTTGCGTAAGACTGCCAGACTTTTGCAAAGACCTGTTTTATGTAATTGATCTTTTTGCTTTTGTCAAATACAGATGTGTGATGTGGATTTATGCTGCCCAATTTTCTTATTAACTTGCCTCTAGGAACAATAATATGATCTCAGATTTTTTCTTTTGTATTCTTTCTTCTACTATAATATTTTTTAAAAACTAAAACAGTAGTTTCATTATGAGAATCAGTAGTTTTCTTTAAGTATGTGTTTAAAACACTTATTTGGGTTACAGATTTGTTTACCATTAAGGACAAAAAAATCTGGTGTTATAGTATTATAGTGTTACAACAGGAGTTGGTCTTTACATTGGCCATGAATGACAGAATGTTTCCAGAAGTGTCCTTGATTAGGACAAGCTGTTGTGCCTATAGCCTCTTACAGAGTGTGAGCGAGATTCATCTGGCTGAACATGGTTTGGACAGAACACATGCCTCCATCTAAATGAACCTGCCTTTTTAATCAACAGGATCTGTGGCATCCTTCATCTCACCCCAGAATAAACAGCCAGGGCTCAGTCAAATTGCAATAGCAGAGTTGTTCCTTTCACATATGCTCACTCCTCTCTTCCAGCTGTGTTGCACAACACTTCCCCCCCTTCTTAAGTATGCTATTCCAGAGGCTCTAGCACCATTGCTGATGGTCTCAGCCTTGGCCCCAGCTGGTGTTGGCCGCATTAGACATGAGGAAAGCTTCTGTTGGCTTCTCACAGAAGACACACCTGTAGCCCCTCCTCTACCAAAACCTTGCTAAGCAAACCCAGTGTAAGTCAGTGTGTTGGTTCTAGTTTTATGGGGAAAACTGAGATCAGTAAGGTTGAAAATATGGCTGATAACAGGTGGTGTCCCATAGCTATGTCAACAGAAACTGGCATTCGTGGCCTTTAGCATGATGTTGTGGCCCCAGTGTACTCTCACAAAGTAATGAAATAGGTCTTCAGTGCTTCTGAAGGAGGCACCAGCCTACAGCTGCTGATGGAGACTTCAGCTTGATATGCATCCCCTGACAATAAAGCTCTTGTGATGGCAGACAAATAGGCTCCTTTACAAGTGAAAACAAGTAGTTTATGCCAGTCTCCTTTTGGATACCTTAAGAATGCAATCCTTAGAGGTGGAATTTAAAAAGTGGCACATGCTACTGCCTGGAAAAGGCTGCCTGAAAACTGTTGGAAGCATGAATGGTTCTGCAGGAGACAGGATGACTATGAGGACAAGTCAATCAACATCTCTGATGTGTTTGGCTATGCACCCCACTACAGCTCAAACAACATTTCTCAGTAGGTAAGGAAAAAGATTGGGAAACAGGTTTTGTGGGAACTTTAGTTGTAATCTCAGGAAAATGCATTTATTGTGTCCTCAGGTAAAGCCCCAGCTGGCCCTGGGTCTGTAGTGTGGACATTACCTTATGCTTATTTTATAAGCTGGGAACCCACTGAATTACAAAGGGGTCATTCTTCCTGGCCTGACCCCGTGTACCTCCTGGTGCCTCAAATTCAGATAGAAACTAAACCAGACTACAAGGTTCGGCCTGCAAAAGCTTTCTGAAGTTGTGGAATAAGAACAACAGACAGTGTTGAAAATTAGAATTTGGATTTTATCTCAGGAGCTGAGAATTCTGAAACAGTCTGTCTACAGTAATGTGCAAGCCAAGGTCGATTGTGTCTATTTTATAATAATTTTCAGTAGTCAATTTTGTGATAACTTCCAAGCAGGCAATGATATATCTAACACAGTCTAGTGTAGATCTGCAACCAAAACCAGTGATAGAGTGCTGCTTATGATTTCCTTAAAGTCCCTTGGAACAAACTATATTATGGTTTTATTAAGAGATGGTTCCAAAAATTCTCCCCACCTATACCCTGCCTAGAAAAGTAGTGTTATTTGTCTTAGCTTGTTTTAAACTCCATTTCATGGTAGAAATAAACTCAACCTTTAAGAGATTTACCAAATACATGCATAAAAAAATTTACCAGCATAAACCAAGTTAGAAGAATATGTTTAGAGATTTTATAGCCAGGTGTTTTGTAATTTTTTCAGAGTTCCTCTCTGGGAGTTGCTCTCTTGGCATCTCTTCTGTTGAACTTACCCTCAGGGCACATACAACTTCCTAATTCCCAAATCCTTTTGTCTTGTAATCCCCATGCAATGGGTCACATTTTCTTTATTTGTTTGAGACTGATGGGGTCAGGAACCTTTGGAAAATGGCAGGAAGATGACTTCTCCCCAAGGAGTGACTAAGCGTGCTTAGGCAGAGAAGTCTTCAATATGTGGGATGGTTCACTTGGAGAGGAAGAGCTCAGCTTTAGGTGAAAATAGGACATTGCAGAGAGGAGAGAACAGATACACAGCCACTCCTGAGAGTGATGAAAATAATAATTCCTGGTAACCTAGGAAGCACTGCGCATCATTTGCTGCATCTCAGAAAACTGTCATGCTGATCTGAGACCAAGCCTGAAAGAAAGAACTCATTTGTGAGCAGGAGGAAATTTGTTTAGAGATACTTTAAATCTTCCTCTGTTTTCCTTAAACATTTGTGATGTCCTGTTCCTGAGGCAAGGTAACTGAGATTCTTATTAATAAGTCCTTTGGTGCACATTAGAGCAAAATGACACTGAATGACCAGCATGTATGTGTGTATATATATTAAAAAAAATATATATATATGGCAAGTTTATTTTGGAACAATTTGGTTGCAATGCAAAGGAGGTATGTAGCCATTTTGGTTATTATCTATATTTATGTAACAGTATAAAAGTATAAATATATCACTGAAGAAAATATATAAGGAAAGAAAGGATAAGAGTAGGTAGTGGAGAGGAAACATATCACGGACCCATGGATCCACCAGGAAGACTTGATTGTTGCAGTTTAGATGTCTGTTGCTTAAAGTGATAGTCACAGTCTTGATCTGTCAGGGGGAGCCTGGGAAACAGAAAGTTTGATG
This sequence comes from Dendrocincla tyrannina, assembly GCA_035047865.1. Classification (NCBI taxonomy): domain Eukaryota; kingdom Metazoa; phylum Chordata; class Aves; order Passeriformes; family Dendrocolaptidae; genus Dendrocincla; species Dendrocincla tyrannina. The sequence goes on along the minus strand of JAWWMP010000165.1, from coordinate 43,085,468 downwards.
AGTTCAGAAGTTCCATACATTCAGTTTCAAGTGGGAATGCCCAGGTACCTCTCCTGGTAGGGATTTTTACACTGTCTGATGCAACACTTGGGTTATGTGCAATCCTCTGGTGGAAGGCCCCAGAAATGAGTCTGGAGGTGCTTGGAAGGTCTTTGATGATTCATGACCCCTTCTAAGACATGACCACTGTTCTTCAAGCTTCTGTGGCTGAGCCAGTTGTGCCTTATCAGAAGGGATGAATACCTTCAGGCCTGCATGTGAACGTCCTGACACTTTCCCTAGGAGGAGGGGAAAGATTTACAGCTGAACCTTATTGTGAGGGAGGACATTGGCATAATAAAAAGCATTATCCTACCTCACAGATCTGCTTCTCATCAGCCTTTTCCCTTATCTGGCTCAAAACCTAGCTTGTTGCTAAACAAAGGTCAGATTGTTGTGGTCCTCTTCTCGTGGTGGGTGCACACACCCTCTGCACCTGTGCTATTCTTATGCAGATCAGAGGTTTCACCACCACACACCGAAAAACTCTCCTCATCCCCTTGCATGGGAGGCACAAACCTAGCCTTGGCAAAGCACCTGCTCCTTCTGCAAATGGCCAATGGTTTGAGTCATTAACGTTTGACATTCTCACATAATTGTAAGATTTCCTTTTTTGCTTTTTGTTGTTTTTTGTTGTTGTTGTTTGTTGCTGTTGTTGTTATTGTTTTCAAGAAAGGATAATTATTTAACCCGTGTTCTGACAGTGCCTCTTTTTTTTTTTTCCTGTTTAAAATCTTTGTAGTCTTGGAGAGGGAATTCACCCTAGGTTGATTGTTTATGGTGATCCACCTTCCATCTCTAGATGACTCAAGGCCCCTTCATGCTGTGTCTTCAAGCTTGCTCTTTTCAAGAATTCTCTCACTTTTCAGAGCAGATCAAATCCTGGAGCTGTACTACTCATTACCCTTTGCCTCTACATACAGGGTCTACATACAGAAGCTGCCTGCTTAACAGGTTTATTTACATGTACCTGTCCATTCATTTGCTTGTTCCTGTTAATTCTCTGCTAGCTATTGTAGTTTGTCCCCTAATTCTCCTTCCTGCTTCCTGTTTTTAGCTCCAGCCTCTCTCCTTGCTATTCCTCTTCTACCAGAAGGTAATTTGTTAGTCACAAGTTGGCTAGAGGTTTTTCTTCTTGATATGCACATAAATCCTCCAGTAAGGAAGCACCTTGCTAGTCCTGGGCAAGTTGCATATTCCAGCTCCTTTGGGATCTTTCTGGTTAGATTCACAAAGGAATCCTTTCTTGCTCATTTCCAGCTATTCCACGTGTTCCAGCACTGCCAAGCTGAAGTATCTTGATACTGTGGATGCAGCTGTCACTGACTGGCAGTAACCCCTGGCTGAGCCAACTTTTAGCATACATTTGTTCTAGAGAGAAAAAACTGAGCTCAGCATAAACTGCTTAATGTTCGAATGCTCTGTTGTGAAGGAGAAGGACCTGAAAGCAAAGTAAGGCAATATTTTTTGGGGAAATGTAAACACAACAGTGGCACCATTTCAAACAAACTTTCATCTAATCTAGAATCCTGTCTCCAGATATCGAAGAAAAGTATTGAGAATTTTGAAAATGTATTGTGAGCTTTTTAGGATATTTTTCTAACATGTAAAAATTTTGGTTTCATGGAATTCCTGAACCTGTGGTGATAGTCTTGAATTTAATAATAGTCTTGAGGTTTCTTTTTGCTTCCATGAATTTGTGCTGATACTTTTTGAACTTTTGTGACCCTCTAGCATCCATAAGATTCTTTAGCAGATTTCTTTGACTTAACCATGCTGTGTGGGTATAGTCAGCCTTCTGAATATGTCTCCTGAAAGTTTCTAACTCAAGTGACCTAATTTTTACTACAGTAAAAGATAATTCTGTCTCCTGAAGATCTTACTTTTGTAATAGAAACACTTCTAAAAATTATGTAGAAAATAAAAGATTCAAATGGTTTCTCTCCTGGTCTGTTTCTGCCATGGCTGCCTGATATGGTGCAAGTATTTCCGCAGCAAGGATCCCATCTGGGTGGAATTTTTTTTAACAAGCAAGGAAGATTTGTTGGAGTTGTTAGCTACTGGAAAGAGGTTTGAGCTTCTGTCTTTATTCTTTGAAGACAACATGGAAATAGATCCTGTGACCTCTGATGGAGGGTCTGTCCCTTAGACACAGCCTAGTCTCAAGATAAGACCTTTTTTTCTGAGGAACCAGGCCTGTTCTGATGAAGAGAGAGGATTGGCTGATAAAGTAAATGAGACTGGCTCATTTGGATGGTGAAAGGGAATGGATGGACAGAAGACACCTGGGACCTAACAAAACTGTTTTCTTCAAAGTGGAGTTACTGAATGCAGTTGGGAAGAGTAGATGTTCCCTGCTCCCTCAAGTATCCTGGATGAATCAGGTACACAACTGCAACTGTGGCTTTTTATCTCACTGTAGAAGTTTGCTGTTTCATTTTGCGTTGTTGTTTCTTACTGGAATTCAAAACCCTTGTAATCTTTTGTTGGATCTCAACAGACTGCTCTGACATAGGATCACTAAGAATCATAGAATCATTAAAATTGGAAAAGATCTCCAAGATCATCAAGTCCAACCTTGTTAAATCTTGTTAAGAATGTACAATGCTCCAAGAGGTTTCTGCAGCCTTCTAGATAATAAATATCATATTTACTTTAAAATAGAAGGCTTGATTCACAGTTTCTGTCTTCATGCTGCTTTCAAAGCTGGGAACAAGTATGCATTGCTGTACTGTCCCATAGCAAAGGTCCATCTAGCTCAGTACCCTCTCTCCAACATGATAAGGAATAAATTGCTAGACAAGAGTTCAGGCAAGCATTTGGCCCTGCCTTCTCAAACTACTCTCACAGCTTCTGGCAAACTGTGTCTCAGAAACATCTTAAAGCAGAACTTGTATTTTTGTGTTCTGTTTCTCTGACTGGACATATGTGGGGAGGGAGTTGTTTTTCTGCAACTAAGAAAGAGACTTCTTCCCTATTAGATGCATGAAAGGAATTACCCTTTGTGAGATACTACAGAGTGCAGGCAAACCCACAATATATCCACAGTTTTGTTCAAGTATACATGGAATTTGATCTGCAAAATAGCAGCCACTGCTGCACACAACTGGGCTCTTAAATTAACTCTCATCTCTGCTATCTGAAAGTGTTTTCACCCTTGTCTGATCCTGAAGGATCCATGTGTTTTTTGACTCAGCAGTTCTGAGGAATTCCATTGTTTTGTGAAATATAGGAGTGTTTCTCCCTAACAATTTCTGTGACCACTGGAGTCTCGACCTACTGCTAGCCGTGCCTGTGCTACAGACAGTAGAGAGGTTATTGCAGGGAGGGGCTCTTCTTCCCTGAAGTCAGTGCTGACAGCAGTATCCTTCATGGTGCCAGAAGGACTGATGTGGGTGACTCAACAGGGGTTGTTCTTCCATTTATTTCAGTACCAAAACAATGTCACAGCAGGATGCTGGAAGCTGTACAGGGGATGAGATGTAAAAGCCTGCTTTTCAATGCTCCCTTACTCTGTTCAATGTTTGCTTGCCTTTTCTATTGTGTATTTGATGAAGTTTTAATTATTATTTATTATATTGTTAATGTTACGTGCCAAATACTGGGGATGCAAGGAAGATAGTTGATAAATAATGTTATTATGCGTGAAAATAATGGCCCCTTGCACTGTGAATTGCATCAGTGAGCTGATACTTCTGCAAAATGTTTTACTATTCATACTCTTACTGTACCTTTTCTTCCTACATGCCAAGCCTCTAATTAAATCTACCCTCTTGTTTCTTGTGGTAGATAAGGAGTTATACCTACTTTGAATTTTCATCTTAATTTCCAGGTATGCAAAGTGCCTTGGCCAAAGTAAAGCTGCAGAGTCACAAGTCTCATTGCTTTATCTGAAAGACTCTGCAGTAATCTATTTAAGGTATTTATGGGTAAAGATCTTTATCTGCACTAGAAATGACATTAAAGAATCTAATAAATTTCCTTTGTTAGTAGGCTAAACAGAAAAAAAGAGCATGGTAGCACCTTTTTCATCAGAAAATGTAAGATACTATTCTACTCTCCAATTCTGAATTTTTTAAAGGGTACTGACAGAGCCTTGAATTACCTCAGTATGTTTTGCTTTGCTATGCCCGTGTAAGGGAGCAGTTGAGGGGCACAGCTATGCCAGTCACAGAGGAGGAATAGATATCAGTTAGGGGAGCTGGGAGTAAATCATTTCCCAAGGACCTTGAAGGAAAATGTACAAGTCACAGAAAGAAATAAAGTACTTCAAAAGGAGTCTGTGACTGGTTACAGCTGTCAGGAAACATCAGTTCTGCTCACAATCTTCTTCGCTATTTAAGGAAAGAAAAGAAATCTGACAAATTTAATTTTAATTATATGAAATAACACGCTAGGGAAGCTAACCATGCCTGAGCCTACTCTGTATCTGTTATTTCCCATAATTTGCCTGCTGCCCTGGCTAAGATCTCCTATACATGCCTGTCATGTGACCTGCAGTTCCCCAAGGGGATTATTTGGTTTTGTGCCATAACACTCTGTTGCTGTTGCTTTAAACCTAATTAATGAATTGGAAGTTGTTTTAGTACTTCAGGTACCAGTATAAAATTAATGGTTGCAGTAACTTTTTCTAATTTTTTTCTCAGTAAACATTGCCGTATTCTTCCTGTTGTCTTTGAAGAAAGGCAGAGAAAAACAGCAGGTTAAATTTCAGTATAGCTGTGTTTCATTAAGCTCTGCAAACTTAGGTGCAAATGAGTGGGACAGAAATTGGGTGTAAGTTATCTCTCCCAAGGAAGTCTCCAGGCAGTGTTAGAACATGTACATTAGCTGCAAAGACATGCAAAATTGCTTTTGAGTTTTGTTCACCTTCCGGCTAGGAAAATGTGCTCTCCCCCCTTAACAACAGCAGCAGCAAAATAACACAAACAAACAAAAAAATCAAGGGAATGATCAAGGTCTGCCCAAGTAAGAGCAAAATACCTTTCTTATCCTTCTTGGTGCTGCCTGGCCTGACAGTAGTCGAGTGTTCCACTACCCTGGAGGGAGTTCAGGGCATAATCCTCAGTACAGCCTGGGAACAGGAAGGGGACCTGGGGAGGCAGCACACCCCTGCTGCTATGCCAAAGTGCCACAGAGCACTACTGTGTTTGCTGTGCCCCCAGCTCAGAGCCAAAGTTTTGTTTCATCTGTTCTGGAAACTTCACAATTTCCTTTCTAAGCCTGTGAAACGGAGCCGTGGTTGTGTCACATGAGATGCAAAGGGCAGGAAAAACTGGGTTGGGATCAATAGCACAAAAATCACAAGTGAAGCTAAAGCACTACAGAGTGTTTTAATTATGAAATCATAAAGATTGGAAAAAATCCTGCCCTTTTGCATAGATACAGCAGGTAAAAATTAGAAATCAGGAAAGAAAAGCTGCTCTGAGAGCACCAAAAGTGTGCCACTGGGGTGGCATTTACCAAGAAGCTGATCTGCATTCTCTTGGGAGAGCTGTCCACCTATGATGATGGATGCAAGGAAAAGAAAGTACCAAGCTACTTTCTCTGGGAAACAAACACCCGTTTCTAATCCTTTCCACCTTTGCATCTCCCTGTTGATAAAAGGCAATAGGGTGTGTGGAGGTTTGGGTTGGCTCCCTGCCAAGCCCAAGGGCCGGCCACACAGATCCGCCCCCCTCCCGAGAGAGAAGGGGAAAAAAAGTACCCAAAAAGACAATTTTAGTAAAAATATATATATATTCACATATATTACAATTATATACAATCAAACACTATGAATCTACAGAACAAAATCCCAGAACAAC
>JAWWMP010000165.1:43065849-43079522 GCA_035047865.1 Dendrocincla tyrannina | reverse complement strand
GTGTGGAATACTTCCTTAGTTACAACCTTGCTACCAAGGAAGGCCCAGACCAAAACCAAGAAAACTAAACCACCACAGGGTGTAAAGTTCATTGTGGTGCACACTGATAAACTGTCTACATATGTGTGTATATATATATATACATATATATATTAATGAGTCAGACTCCATTTTGAGTTTTCAAGGATAGTACTATGAATTTTAGAGCCTCAGGTTACTGACAGCACAGTATTAATATGCTCTGGGTTTGTCATACAGATTTAGTACATCCAGTGAATAGAAATCACACTGGACTAAACAAACCCAAATAATCCCAGGAGTTTATGTAGGACGATGTCTCAGCTTCAGATGTTTTGAACTTTGGGTGTTCATTCCTTTAATGCTAGTCTCCAAAGGTCTGCAGTTCAAAGGCAAAAAAAAAAAGCTGAGCATATGTGCTAAATAACACTGTGTACTGTTTATTCTATTAGTGACTGTGATCCGGGCACTTGTATCAACTTTGTATCAGACTTTGACACTTGGATGTCTCTTGGATGGTTACAAAAGCCTATTGCTTCAGTCATTACTTGAAACACTGGAATGAAGCCTGAGCCTCTTGGTCATTCTAAGTAGCTGGTTTATTTGTCTTTCCAAAGCAATTTATCTAAATAGGCCAACACAATCAAATTACATGGGATTCTAAATACGTTCTACTGCCCAGTCTGACTTCTTAATTAGAACTCTTAAAAAGTAATGATTACTTTTTGGCTCCCAAAATTTCCCTAACCTTTCTTAAGAATTGGCCAGTGAATATCACTAACAGCCACACAAATCTATTTGTTTTTTTTAAAGTTGATCAGACTTTCCATTGGCACATTATCCCGGCCCCCCCAAAAAGAAAAAAAAGCTGCGACGAGAAATGAAATTTCTGCTGTTCAAAAACACAAAAGCAGAGAATGACTGATAGTTCCAGTTGTGATCTTTATCTTACATAAACCCTTTTTCATCCACCTTTGTCTAAAATACTGCCTAATAAAAACATTTATTTTCCAATATAGTGTAGTGTAGTTGTGTTGCACAATACTATGAGTAATTTAAAGTACCACAGTGATTGCATTGGCTTTTCCGTGCTGCTTTTCAATTTTTTTTTGCTGCAGGAACTGTGTAAGTGAAGCTATTGCTGTTAAGTGCCACTTTGACTTTTTCTGTATTCATTTATAGTTTGCCTCATATGCCTCTAAGAGGGTTATCATCTGTGAATGGAGGATAAATATCTACTCAGAGAAGACTCTGGGGTGCAAGAAAGACAAACAGCATCAGAGCTCAGGGATGAGGATTTAACAAGACACTAACTGGCATTACTACCTCCCTTAGTTTTCGTGGGTCACTAAAATAGAATAAGTTTTATACAGTTTACAAACCTCTCAGATGCACAGTCAACTAATCTGCACTGATCTTTTAAAACAAAACCAAACAAACCAGAATTTCAGTTGTCAGAACTGCAAATGGTTCTTTTAGTATTTTCTTCCAGATGTGTTTCTTGGAAGGTCTAGATACTGACCTTGAAAGACCGTCAGTTTCTCTTAAGGTAGTTATATCAAAATTCCATAACTCAAAGTAAAATGCATACAATGTTCTAGAGATTAAAATTTGTTAAGTATTAGTTCAGTTATCAGCTTTGGTGCATAAAAACAAGGCTTCATTCAGTGGAAATTAAATTAGAAGTTTCATTCCACCATGCCAAATGCACAGCAGCCCCTAAGACACACCAGCAGCAAGAACTGGGCCTTGAGACTGCTTCAAACCACATTAATGAACATTTTCACCCTAGATGACCAAAATTAACCTAATCTGACATCAAATCCCGTAAAAAGCAGACAGGTGAGATGTGGGACTTTCAGAACCAACTGCTTTGATCTCAAGATCCTCTTGTATTATTTGCTAGACAAAGCCTTTGTGACTTTGGGAAGTTTTAGCTGCTCTGTCTGTGAGCAATTCTTCATTTACAGTGGTTGGCAATATATACTGTTTTCTTGAATATTACTTTCACCTTCACAGATATGTGGTACTGTTTGATTGCAAACTACCTGAATAAAAACAGCTGGATAAACACATCATGCAGTGGGTGAGCAATTGGCTCATAAGTTGAGCACAGAGAGTAACAGTGAATGGGGTAACATCAGACTGGAGACCTGTCTCTGGTGGGGTTCCACAGGGCTCCATCTTAGGCCCTGTGCTCTTCAACATCTTCATAAATGACCTGGATGCAGGACTGGAAGGGATACTGAGCAAGTTTGCAGATGACACAAAACCGGGAAGAGCTGTTGTCTCCCTCGAAGGCAGGGAGACCCTGCAGAGAGACCTCGACAAATTAGAGGGCTGGGCAATGACCAACCATATGAAGTTCAACAAGGGGAAGTGCCGGATTCTGCACCTGGGATGAGGCAACCCTGGTTGTACCTACAGACTGGGGAATGAGATGATGGAAGGCAATGCCACGGAAAGGGACCTGGGGGTCCTGGTCGATGGCGAGTTGAATCTGAGTCCACAGTGCCCTGGCAGCCAGGAGGTCCAATCCTGTCCTGGGGGCATCAGGCAAAGCATCACCAACTGTTCGAGGGAGGGGATTGTCCCACTCTGCTCTGCTTTGCACTGGGGTGGCCTCATGTTGAATATTGTGTGCAGTTTGGGCACTGCAATATAAGAAAGATATTCAGTTATTGGAGAGCATCCAAAGAAAGGCAACAAAGATGGTGAAGGGCCTTGAGGGGAAGCCGTATGAGGAGTGGCTGAGGTCACTTGGTCTGTTCTTCTGGAGAAGAGGAGACTGAGGGGAGACCTCTCTGCAGTTACAACTTCCTCCTGAGGGGAAGAGAAGGGACAGACACTGATCTCTTCTCTGTGGTGACCAGGGACCGGACCTGAGGAAATGACCTGAAACTGTGTCAGGGGAGGTTTAGGCTGGATATTGTTCTTCACCCAGAGGGTGGTTGGGCACTGGAACAGGCTTCGCAGGGAAGTGGTCACAGCACCAAGCCTGACACAGTTCAAGAAGTGTATGGCCAATGCTCTCAGGCACATAGTGTAGTGTGCAAGGCTAAGGGTTGGACTTGATGATCCTTGTGGGTTCCTTCCAACTCAGGTGATTCTGTGATTCTGTGAAAATAATGAGCATCAAAAGTTTGATGCTGTGTGTAGAGACCTTAATACAAATCAGTTACTATATTCCTTATCTCCTTGTTGCAATTCTGTGCTCATACTTCTTTTATTGCACTCAAGACTCATATTATGTTTCTGTTATCACAGCTAGAGTTATAGCCAGTATTTTCCATTGCGCTTTCAGATTATTTTACTGCATAAGTGAGTATAATTTGGATTTTATGATAGATTAAACAACACACAGAAGAAAAAAAGATCAGTACCATATATTTCTGTGATTTCTGCCTTGTAGTTTAATTGATCCAAAAAATTGGCAAAGACCAGCTTCTTCAGCATAGCACTTACTGGTTCGTGTTGGAACAGGTTCTTATCCTGCCTTATTCAATACCATCAGTCTTATCTGCTTTTCTGTGTCTGTATGGAAAGAGTTGAGGGATAGGGTCAAACCCAAGGGAATCTGCCCTTCTGAAGCCATTGTTAGTAAAGCATGAGCAGAAATTGGCAATGGGAGGGATGGATGGATGGATGGATGGATGGATGGATGGATGGATGGATGGATGGATGGATGGATGGATGGATGGATGGATGGAAGGATGGATGGATGGATGGATGGAAGGATGGATGGAAGGATGGATAAATGGAAGTCCAACAAAGCAATAAAGCTATCAAACACTGAGGAATGCATGTAGAAACCTGCGTGAAACAGAACAAAGAATAAGGAGAGCCAGAGGCTTGTGAGCTGCAGAAATGTTGGAGGCAAGGCTGCAAAATTCTGGTTGAAGAGACAATGAAATAAGAATTCATGAAATGCAGAGTGACAAGATGATGCTAAATAAGAGAAGATAGAGAATGTGTGAGGACAGAAATCAGCTTGATCACCTAAGAATGTCTGCTCTGCATACATGCATCAGCTTGTATTTGTGCAGTAGATCTAGTAGCTGTGCTGCTTGTTAAGTAAATTGTAGCCAGTTGGCGGTTCCAGGAGATAAATTTAGAGATAAAAACAGTGATATCAAAGTGAGAAGTCAGTGATAATGCCAAGGAAAAGTATGTGAGACAACAGGTAAAAAAAAGCTTCACATTATCAGTGATAGAAGAAGGGAGTAACAGAGCTAAAAAACAAACAAACAACAAAAAAAACACAAAACAACAAAAAAGAAAAACAAAACAAAAAAAAGCAGTGAAAATTGAAGTTGAATAAGATGCAGAGAAAAGATAAGAAAGAGGTTTAAGATTTAATATATGATCCAATACAACATTATATCTGTCTAAAACCAAACAGCATCCAGAGATCACTGAGATGACTTAAGGAAGAAATACTGATTTTACTAGGAAGAGGAAAAAGAACAATTAGATTCTTATTTATCTTCCTGAAAGGGTGAAAGGAAAAATACACCAAGATATAAAGAAACACTGCAAACATGATTCGGTTTATTGGCAAACAGGTAAGCGATAATGCAAGATTATGACTAATAGGTCAAAACAGTTTGCAGAATGTTTATGGAGAACCTTGTGGGAAACAACAACCAGAGTTGCCCTGGAAATGAAAATACCTTCTCTCATACTGCTGAAACAAACCAACCTTCTTCAGATATACTCTAAATAAAAGAAAAGGACAGTGCTTTGCTAGCCTGCATTACATGGTTTTCAATTTATCCAGAATATATATGACCTGTCAAGATCTGTACTTCTACAGCAGGACTGCCTCCAACCAAAGCAGGGTAGCTCAAAGCTTGTCTTAGTTTCCTGTGTGAGTAAAATAGTCTTGTCCACAGCGGTAAAAGAAGAACAACTTTTATTGATTGAAATTTTCATATTCAATGGCACGTGTTACAGAAAAAAAGAGACTGTATCAAAACCTTGCTGACAATAGAAGCATAACAATTTCCACAGCAGAGAATGTGAAAGAGGAGAAAACTGTAACCTTCCAAGCATTAAGATTTTTTTAATATTTTTAACATTTTCTTTGGGAATGCCAAATACTTTTGCAATTTGTCAGCTTCATCTAACCAAGCAATGGATGCTTGCTCAGGTACTGAACAAACACTGTGCTGGAGATAACTATACATTTTTTTACACCAGTACACACAAATAGTTACCAAGCTGAGCAAATGTTTGTTTTCCACTTGAGTGAAGAAAACCTGATGTGCCTAATCCAAATGGATTAGGCAGTGCTTGAACCTGAACTTTCATGTAACTCCTTTATTAAAGTGTTTCTGTTGGCAAACATTTTAAATATCCACTGGTTTATTTTTGAGATGCTGGGAGATAATTGACATGTGAAAAGAAAGAAGAAATGTCCAAGAAATCGAGGTAAGAAACAGAATTTCCACTCTTCAACAAAATTAGTTAGAAATGAGACATTACCCAACTTAACCCTCTTCAATCAAAAGGAAGGCAAGACAGCAAGGCATTGACATTCAGTTTGTGGATGTCATAGACAAACCATGGGTGAAATCTTATCCCATTAAAGTACATTTCAAAATTAACATTAGTTTCAGGAAGGACAATCAACTAGGATTTTCTTTCTTTATCTTGCCTATATCCCCTTTTCTTGTGCCTTTCAGAAGCCTTTCCATCTCCAGTCTTTTGATTCTTGTAAATCAAATAATAATAGAACTCTGACAGTTCTCATGAGCAGAATCTAGCTCACAGAGTTCGATCTTTGATCATACAGGCAGGATTTTGGGTGTCCCACAACAGAAACATGAAATTCAATATTTCATGCTGCACCCTAGAAGATATTGTCAAATTACAAGACTTTCTGCTCCTCAAATTTTGACTAGCTTAAAAACTTCACAATTCTTGACCGTGAAATCTTCTTCAATTCAGACATATCACAGTTCCAATTCTTGCAAATTGCTCTATAATATTAATATACATATTTGGTTTATTTTTTTAATAATTAAAGCCCTGTAAAAAAATTCACAGCTCTAAGTAACTAATACCTGTAGTGGAGTGGATAATTCATTAAGATGAGTGACTCAGTTTGCAGAATTGGTATAGTTGAGTCTAGATGTCTTCACATAAAACTTTAATGTGCTATTTATACCTCAAGATATTCTGAATATTGATATCAGTTCTGCTTTACATTTTTACTATAGTATAAATAAATAGCAGGATTTTTTGCATTATGGAGTAGTTAGTTTTGAGGAGGACCCTGAAGGTGGTTGAAAAAACAGCTACATATGGTTTAAATCAGAAACAGCCGTCTGAAGGGAGAAGTAGTAAGCAAATCAGCTAGCCAGCTAAACAACAGAATAAAAATTCTGCTAAGTCTTTGGCACGGAAGTGCCCTCCCAGTGCCCCAAAGCATCTGGGAAATGAGTATGACATTCAAAGCCTGACAGATGGTGAGAGCATCCAGCATGTACTCAGACCGTGCCAACGGAGGATACCTGGTCTTTAATGGTCAGAATTGCACTTGAATGCAAAAACATTTTCAGTCATCTTAAAATTGAGACCATCTAGATGAATGCAATGTCTGGTAGATCTAGTTTTGCTGGGTTTGATGAGAAACAGAACAACGTGTTTGATATTGGAACAGAACACTAAAGACTTCAGAGTGAAAACTGGAAGTCTCTCTCTGTGAAGCTGGATTGTTTCCTGATCATTCCTCTTCCTTAAATAATCTCAGGTTAGAAACTGTGTTAGTGAAATATTACCTCTTTCCCAGAGAGTTAGTTAATGAAGGATTCTGGCAGTCCTGTTCCTTGTGGAGAGCTCCCTTGGGGCAGGAAACAAATTTAAGTGGTGTTCCAAGAAGTTTGGGTCCCCAGAACACAGACAAATAGGGTAAGCAATACATGTCTGCACTGAGCAGCCAAATAGCCTTTCAGATGGCTGGCATTTTCACAGGATGGGTAGTCTAAGTGACTTGTATCATCCCAGGGCTTGACCTGTGACAGGCAGGATACCTAAAATCTCAGTCCAGCTTAGGTCCTTTGCTAGAAGTTGGAGGAAAAATTAAATCAATGGGTTTCTAAAATATGCCTGTCAAAGTGAGTTTTTATTTTGTATGAATGTTTTCTGAATTATGGAGAGGACTCATATAGCTCTCCACTTACTCTAACAAATAAAATACCTTGCTTAATAAGAGGGGAAAGGATTAGAAAGCTGAGGAATTGAGGTGGATGGGGTTATGACTACTGGCTAGAGGATGGACATCCTGAAAAGGTTTTCAGTACTGAAAGCAAGGTAAGAGAATATGCCCATCTGACCTTCTCTCTTTTGTAAGTAGCAGGAGCTGTGAAGTCCTGCCTCTCTGAGGGGTACATTTGTATGCTCTACTGTCATTCCATGTGTCATCTGGGAGTGCAGCGATCCTGGGACTTCTGAATGTATCTGTCCCTTAGCATGTGAGTCAGGAATAGGAGTTTTGCATTTATTGCCATAGAAATATCAGAGATGTTCTGATTGTCTTTTGGAGCCAAGATTTGGCAAAGAGAACAGAACTTAACCCCAAACCTAATGTCTATAAATGATAAAATACAGGCTTAAAGTATGACAACTGGGAAACTGTGTCAAGGAATTTCTTCTGACAGAGACTGGAGAACGGTCTGGGCCTGGATGCCCTGGGTGGCCCAGGGCAAACAGCAACACCAACAAGATATGGCCAGATAGTCCAGGCTGAGTCTGTCAAACAAAGCTCACCTACTCCACTGGCTTGGTCCAACGTAAAGCCTTAATGGAGGAATCGCTTGTGTTGTTGCTCTCTCTGTTCATCTTGGCGTGTACCTGGGATTTCATTGAACAATCAGTCTCTCTCAGAACTGTCTCTAATGACAATGATTTGAAAAATTGTTCATATCCTCCTTCCTCCACCATCCCAGTTGTAATTTTCCAAACTGAAGAGTCAAGAAGATCCTGCTTATATGCATGCTTTGTGGATTAGCACTGTTGTCCTTCTCTGAAAACATTGCTAATACATCCTTTCAGTGATAGGGGAATCACAACCACATCATCAATCCATACAATAGTGTAAAGACACTTTCTGTTTTCTTTATTTTTTTTTTTTTAATAAGCAGTATCTACTGCTCTTTAGCCACTACTGAATTTTAAGAAGACTTTCTCTCAGAAGTAGTAGCAGATTACAAGATCTTTCCTGGATAGTTAGTTCATTTCATATAATTTTATAAGTGAAGCTGCAATCAGTGTTTTTTTCCACCCGCGGTACTTTACATTTATGTAGATGACATACCATTTTCTGTTTCTCCAATACATGAAAATTATAAAGCCCTTATCCAAGTACTTGACTTATATTAGTTAACTTTGTAAGTTAATCATCTTTGTAAATCGATTATTTTATTTTTCTGGGCAATTTATTAATATGTTGACCAGCACAGCTCTTGGCACAGTATCTTGGCAAGTGGTCTTCATTTGTAATGAAAACGTAGAGCCTATTAATGCCTCTGCTTCCTACTGTGCAAACTTTTTAGTTCTCAAAAAAAAATCTTCTTGTGTAATGACTGCTTCTTTTCCTTAAGAGTCTTTGGTGTAGAACATTACTGAAAGTCTTTTGGAAATCCAAATAAGCTCCAGTCAGATCTCCTCCACACACATGCTTACTGATTTCTTCAAAGAACTCCAATATGGTTGTGAGACATGACTTTTTCACGAGTCATCCTAATGTTTGCGCAGGATAGCAGATTTATCCATATGTTTATTAGTTCCATTCTCCATTAGAGACACTATCAACTTATCTTTTACTCACCTCTGTCACTTCTCCACTGGAATACTAGTTAAGAATCGGTATAAAACGCAGTCACCTTCCCATTCTTAGGTACAAAGATCATATTAATCAAGAGGCTACACTATAGTATGTACCTATTTTACTGCAAGATTTTTTAGTTTTTTGAAAGTTGTTTTCAAAATTGATGTCTTCAACATGATGGTTTTAATGGTATTTTTGGATTTTTAACCATATGAGTTAATGATTTTGCTTGTTTGGTTGTTTTTTTTTTTTTATAAAATTTTATTCTTCTGAATTTACTAATTATGTGTATCAGCTTCCTCCCTGACTTTGTTGTTATAATTTTCCTTTCTCATAAGACTTCCTAATAGTCAGTATGCATTCACCATGTGACTCTTTAGACACCTTTGGATAGACACTGTGATACTTGAAAGGTTTTAATTCTCTTAGATATTCCCTTTAGTTGTTTTTGGAAGAAACAGTCTTGGTCTTATCTGTTTCTCATTTTTGAAAGTGAATGCAACTGTTTAGATTTTTTAAGTTGGTTTGGGGTATTTTTTCTATTTCATGGATACTGAATCTAAGCATGTTAAGGCTGATGCTACAATTCTTTAATTATAAAGATTTAAATGTGGTTCTGAGCACTACTCAGCAGCTGCTGGAGGGCAGCTTCTGCTGTGGGATCCCTACTCACCCACCCCATTTAACCATCTGTTGATTGTATGTCAAAACATATGAACAGTGTCAGAAACCAGTGTGATTTCCATTCTATGCAGATCGAGAATGTCGAAGTCTGCAGTTGTTCCTTGCAAATGTCACGAGTTGTTAATGTTGAGGCAGCAGCTGACACTTCTTTCAAAGAGCTGACCTGTCATTTGGTGTTCACAAGAATGATGCAACTTCACATTTATAGAAAACAAAGAGCTTTATTTTGTGCTGTAGATACAGAATAGAAAGACTTCAAATATTTCATTAACGTTGAACAAGTCTTTGGTGAGCACTTTTATTTTCTATTCCCAACCCACCTTTGGAAGCTTGAGTACTCTACCAGCTTTCGATCAAAATCATTGCTATGGATTGCTGTTGAAATCAGGCCACCTTTTGAACATTATGAAGTCAACACTGAGTATGAAAAGGTTGTAAGTTAAGAAGCAAGCCTTCTTTTTCCATGATTATAACTTCTTATTGGTTATGAAATGAAAATAAGGTACATTTTCCTTCTAGTGTCTGTGCCTTTTTTCTTAATTGCATTTTCTTTCTTTATCAGATAGTTTATGGAGCTGTTACAACTTCTAACTAGCTCTGATAAAAGGCACAATTCCTGTGTACCTATGTACTTTTCAGCACAAATTTTGGAACTGAATCTGCCATCATGGTCAATGGCCATGCCTGAGCAAGTTATACTCAAAGACACCAGACTCACATCAATAGAGATACTAACAAATTTGAGATTTGGCTGACTCTACCACAATCATGACAGTAGGCTGAATAGGACAATGAAATAGAATGAAAAATCATAGCTGATACCTTTCAAATAAGATGGAGAGGTATTGGTGGGGTGCAAAGATATTTGTTGTTTTATATCCCATGCAGAACGTCCTAAGTACTTTAGGTAGTTCTACAACAGCACAATCTACTTGAAGACAAGAAAATAATGACTACAGTAACTTTGTAACAGCAAAAGTGAAAAATCAGAGTTAAGGAGACTAATATCAGTATGGCAGAATCTGGATACATCTGTTTGTGTTCTACAGAAGAAATTGGTATTACAGCTTTTGGTCTCCAAATGTGTTGTTTGTAGTCAGCAAGAGTCTGGAGACCAGTCTTTCCTCTTCGTTTTCTTTGTGTGGAGAAACTTTAAATGAAATTACAGCCTCATTTCTCTAACTTGTAGGCCAACCTCCGTTACCTTACATACTACCTAAGCTCAAGGCTGAAACAACAGTTGAAATGAAACTCTGGCACTGAAAATAACTTTTACTGTGTAGCTGGTAGAACACATCCTGCTTAGGAGCATTGTGTTTAATTTGCATTGTTTCATGCACTGTAATGGAAAGGAGTCCATAAGATTTTGGAATCTGGACCACAGTGTCTGCTTCCATTGTTGTGAATACAGTCCTGCAGAGACAAATGCAGTTGTCATCTTTACTTTAGTATTAACCAGTGCTCCACAATGACATTTTAAAGCTGCAGGCGCAGTTTTGAGCTGTGACTGCAAATTGTTACTTGGCTGGTAAAAATCACTAGGGAGGTGTTAGAGTCATTGTCTGAAGCTTATTTTTGAATGCCTTCCATCTGAAAGGCAAGGTGCCAATTTCCTTTGGGTTCTCTTTTTCTGGGTTTCCTTTGGCTTCCCTAATGGATAAATGTCTTCTGATGCTGACAAAAATCTTCAGCATGCCTGTGTTTTGAGGTTCTCACTCTCATTTAAGACATAACATAGGTGCTCCAGTGACACATGAGTTTCACATATACAATTACATATTCTGTGGGGAGGGTTCTGATTATGTGCACTGATTAGTTCCTGTTGAGGAAAGAAGAACCTATGCTCAGAGTCTCAGATTCAGCACATGCCTTTAATATCACATACCTTAAAGTAATATTGATGTTTATCCAGAACTTGACATGAGTGATCACAGTCCATTCTTGAATATCACTATTCATTTCTTCCTGAGTATTCACAGGGAGCAATAGTGCACAGCTGCCGCTGTGGGAGTAATGGACTGTTTAAATCTGAAGTTCACAAAAATATTTTGTCTGGCTGCTTCTCTGTCTTCTCATCTTCTGTACAGTACGTGCCTTCCTAGGCTGAAACCTTTGTAGTGCAATACTGCACTAGCAAAGATCTGTGTCATGTTGTGAATACAGCCAGTCCTGGTACAGGCAGAGACTTCAGAAGGGTATTACAGTCCATATAATAAATACTAATATAACAGTATGTTAATAGCTAGGAATTATTTTGCATAATATTTAGCCAAAGGAACAGAAAGTTTAGCATGTTTTCTCAACATTTAGATAAAAAAAATATGTACAATATGTCCCTATTTGGAACCTTTAGATCTTTTAACTGTGATACATCTTTTCTTACTAATGCAGTCAGATTGTTTGTTACAGTAATCTTAGCTTCCTTGATTCACCTTTGCTTTCACTTTCACCTTGCAAATATTGTTAGGTTCAGCATGAATCTGTCAGTATAACTGCTCTGTGTGCTAGCAGTGCCCAGTAAAAAAAAGCATTAATGACTGACATTTACAATGACATTCAAGAATTTCAAACTGTCTTCTGCCAAAGGTTACTTTACTAGTCAATCTATCCTTTATCTCCTTTCCTCACTGACAAGGAGTTAAAGACATCAGTCAGTTACAGAAATGCTACTGTAAAAATGTATGAACAGCCATTCCTTGTCTGACTAGTGATCCATGTAGCTTACCAGCCTGTCTGTGACACTGTCCAGCAGAAAAGGCTTAAAGAAAAATGTATTGAGTGACCTCTCTGTTCAGTTTCCCTTAAATGGTGGTTTAGAAACTGCATCCAGAGCACTTTCAGCCATGAGTGAAAAGTGCTTCCTTGTTTCTTTGCCTTAAACCTGCTGCCAGATCACCCATTTTACTTCCACAGCTTGGAAAGCTATGAAGAGCAGCAGAACAGGATCAGAAGGATCCTACCCTAATCCCATTAGTGTGATGCCTTGGGGCCTTCATGTATTTGTAGATTTTTATACTTCTATGTAGTTTCTTATATTTAGAGTAGCTAGCAACTTCTAACCCTGTGCTAGCTGTCTTAAGGGTCAGATAATAGCTGGAACACTGTGCGAAAGAAAACATGTACCAGAGCTAAGACAACTAGATACCATGTTAGTCAAAACAAGAAAGCAAATCCCAGCAACCTTGGAGAAGCTCCAATAAGGGACAGTGGTGTGAAGATGATGATAAAGGATGAAGTAAGGGGTCTTAAGACCTCCATTTCAATTCTAGGAGAGGCGTGCCATGAGGCGGAACTAAGGGAAGTTCTAAGTATGGACATTTCCTAGATTGGATGCAACCTTTAGATATGATAATTGAGTGGGGTTATAAAATTAGTACCCTGCCACGTAGAGGGAGCTTTCCCAGCTCCTACACCTTGTTGACAATTCTCATACACACACACACTCTGTGCTGCCCAGCCTGGTGTGTTCCCCCGTGGGAGTGGGGGAGCTCAGAAGAGCACTGCTTACAAAGGGGGTTTTCTCTCTCTTGCTCTCCTGAGGTGGGGCAAGAAGATGTTTCCCCTCCCTTGCTCTCCCAGACTGGACCTCAAGAACCTCAAGTCCTGCTTGAAGGAAGACGAGACCAGTAATGGGAACCGGGTATCAGCATGAGCTGCTGGGGTACCTGAGCTGCAGGGATGCAGCTGCAAAAGGGATTTTCTCCCTGGTTTATAGTGGGTTGGGAGGTGAGATGACTTGGGCTCAGATGTTGCAAGAGTCAGTGTTCCCAGCCTGTGGGTGAAAGGGTTTTTTCACCTGGGAGGGACAGGTTGTTGTCCCTTGTTTGCTTCTGTAAGACATGGCGGAGTGGCTCAGGGGGTTGGCTGGGTATGTGTCCAGCTGGGAATGAAATGAAATGAAATGAAAGGGATGCTTTTTGGATTAATTTACTCTGCATGTTTGAAGCGGTGGTGCTTGGGAAAGAGCTCTCATTTTATTCCTGAGGCCGTGAGTTCAACCTAGCACTGGTCTTTTCTATCTGTTACTTGTCAACACGGGTTGTACTCTTTTATATTTTATATACTCTTTTATACTTTATATACTCTTTTATACTCCTTTATATTCTGTACCCCAAAACCCTATAAGTAAAAGAACTCT
>JAWWMP010000165.1:43046316-43065749 GCA_035047865.1 Dendrocincla tyrannina | reverse complement strand
GTACCCCAAAACCCTATAAGTAAAAGAACTCTTCTCTACTTTACCCACATAAAGTTGTCTTGGAAAGTTTTTTTCCTCCTCCTTATGGCAACAGTGGAGAGAAGGTCAGGATGTGAAGAATGGCTATAACTACCAGACTTCATGTATTGCAACACCACTTGCATGTGTCAAGGCCCCTTTGTGCTAGCAGTGGCACAGACTTCTGAGAGAGAATATAAATATAATGCAAAGAATTGATAGTCTAAACAGAAGGAGCTCTCAAATTGGAATAATGAAAAACCAGGCGTCTCATTCTTGCTGTCTGTTTGGAATGAGATAGAAAGTCACATTTAGTGCTGCTGCTGCCCAGACAGTAGGCTGGGAAATGTCCTTGTGCACCATCCTCCCACTTTTACTCAACTTTCTTCAGCTAATTTAGGTGATTCCTGCTTGCAGAGGCACTGGAAATTAGAGTGTGGCAAGAACGGCAGCAGCTCTTGGAGGCAGTGAGAAGCAGAGCATAGGAGAAGAGGGTGAGCAGGAGAGGATGGAATTAGGGAACTAGATAGAGATGGTTGCAAGAAAAGTCATTCCAAGTCAGACCAGAGATCCATCTAAACCAGTGTTGTAACTCTAGCGGGACTCATATCAGGAAAAGAAGCAGAAGGAATGTACTAGAGTCATAAGTTGAATGGTCAGCAGAACCGTGGTTCCCTCACGTGGCCCAAACCTTATTGCACCAGGGATGTTCATGAAACTAGCTGTTGCTCCCTGCACAGGACCACAATAGTCAAGAACAAAGACTCATGAAAGCAAGCAGCTGTAGTAGGCAGAAGAAGGTAGAGAAAGTTCCAGCTCAATTATTCTATTAAGTATAACTACAACTACCTTAT
Source organism: Dendrocincla tyrannina (assembly GCA_035047865.1). NCBI lineage: Eukaryota > Metazoa > Chordata > Aves > Passeriformes > Dendrocolaptidae > Dendrocincla > Dendrocincla tyrannina. The sequence continues at coordinate 43,064,877 of JAWWMP010000165.1, read as the reverse complement.
GTCCACAGCCATTCTGTTGATGCTGCCTTTTATAAAACTGCTGTCAATAAGGGTACCTTCATAAATTGAGTACTAATATGCAAAGCCAAGTATGAAGCTGAGGCAAAATTTGAGGAAAGATTCAAGATTGTAAGAGTAAGAAGTTCTCCCAGAATCTGCAGGTCCAAATTTGTAGCACAACTGCATCAATGATTATTTCAAAAACAAACCAGAAGTAGTAGCCTGTAGAAGGTGACAGAAGAAGGTAACTACAGGCAAGTGCATATTGATATTTCCCCAGAATACTCTCACAGCAACCAGGAATCGACACATCCCTCTAAGACTTTGATGAATTTTTATTCTGTGGGTTTCTTGTTCCCTTTTGAACCTGCCTGACCTTTGGTATCTGCAACCTTGTAAGCCGTATCTTAAACAACACAGGGATCAAGAAGTATTTCCTTCTGTTAGTTTTGAATGTAGTCCCGACCATCTTGCTCGCTGTTCTCTAGTTATTATATTAAAAAATACGCTGAACCATCTTTCAGGTTTTACTCTTTATCTTTTAAACCATTAGTATATTTCAGGTTAAATGGTCTCAGTTCCAGGCTGAGGAACCTTAGTTAGCATTTTTCTGGTTTGGGCTCCCTACAGTAATACTACATGTCCTTTTTTGATAACTCTTACAATTCTAACTTATTTATTTTGGGAAAGAGGGTTCATACCCACTCACAATTTTCACACCACCAATGAGTCAGGGAGTTATACAGCAGAATAATGCTGTCCTTATGATTCCTGGTGTCTGACAGTCTTTTTTTTTTTTTTACTGTTACAAGATACTGAGAGTTTGTTTTCATCAAACCATTTACTTAACCCTCAAGATTTTCATCCTGCTCTTGTAATAGTCAGGATGGAGCAACAGTTTGCATGTGAAGTTCAGGTTGTTTCTCCCCATATGCATTTATCTAAGCTGAATTTCAACCACCATTTCTTTGCCAAGTCACTCATTATCATGAGGCTTTTCTGGAACTTCCTCTCTTCTTTATTGCCTTGAATAGTTTACTGTCAGCACCATTCTTTGTCACCTCAGTATTCTTCCCCCTTTAATTCATTTCTGAATACACTGAGGGCCTCAGGTCCCAGCACAAAACCCTATGGGACTCCATTGGCTTTTTGTTCTTAGGCTCTGTTTCTGATCTCCTAAACTGTTCTTTATCCATCCAAGGACGTTACCATGTTGTTTAGATTACTTAAGAATGTTTGGGTGAGGAACATTACTGAACGGCTTTTGAAAATACAAGTAGACCATATCAAAGGGAGACTCCTTGTCCACATTCTTAATTGCTTCTTCAGGGAAATTAAATAAATTTGTGAGACACAATTTTTCTTTAAAACAAAACCCTACAAGAAACAAATCATGTTGACCCTTCTTTATTTATAGTTCTCCATATGTCCATTCATTTGAATATGTAGGATAAATTGCAATAACATTTCAGAGGGTTGTGAGGCTAGGTATTCCTTGGGTCTCTCTGGAACTTCTGGGAAAAAAAAAAATCAGCATCATGTTGGCCATCTTTTAGTGCCAAAACAATTTTAGGCAACATAAATGTACAACAATTAGCGTTTTCCTACTTCATCTTGAGTTTGCTTAGAACTTTAGGGTGAACAGAAGTTTCTGGTGGCTTATAATTAATTTGTAATGTCTTTTGCAAGTTTTTCCCATGCCTTTTTTGTTTTTCTTCTTCTTTTTGACTTTCGTTATTGTGCTTTTTTTCACTTAATGAGCCAGTACTGGAATTTTCTACAGGAGTGCTTTCTCACTTTAAAAGCTAATTTTATCCTGCTTTTTAGGCATATAGGCTTTTTTTCTGGTGCTTTTTATGTCTTTATGTGCAGTACTAGTGTGTTCCTGAAAATCCAATAAATGCTGTGGGAGGAAGCTGCTGATAGGGAGAGTGGTGGAGAACAGAACAAAGTAAAAAAAAAGAAGCAGTGAAGAGGAAGTGACCAAGCCTTTTGATATGGCTCTACAGGAGAACAGGAGAATGCTACCTATACTTCACCAATACAGTTTGGATGCACTCACAGTGTTTTGCTAAAAAGCATACAGGATCTTTACTGTGGAGCAGAAAATTGAATTCAAATTTGAGAGTTCAGGACTGTCACATAGCCAAAACACCAGATGGATCTCTCCTGCTCTTATAATAAATACCATTGCTAGGATGATGTTAGTCCCATTAGTAAGTCAGCATTTTCACTAGCACAGTGGCTTAATTAATATTACAAATGAACTATAAAGAAAGGAAAATAAAAACAGAGGGATCAGTGCCAATGGCTTTCAAGGAGAGTGTTTCCTTCTTAAATAGTTGACTGGTTGCTTCAAGAGGCAGTTATGGGAAAAGAGAATTAAATAGAGGAAATATGAGAGATGCAACTGGGATATGTATGGCTTTTCTTGAAAAAGAAGACAGAAAAATGTGTGGAAATATATGGGGAAGAAAATATACTTTACTCTGCTAGCTTGCTATGCCAACATAAAAAGACCCGTGTCAATATTTCTGTTTGTTCTGCTAGATGCAAATAATAGAAAGATGGGCATAAAATGAAGGGAAGAAAATACCAACATGCTTACCTAAAGAATGATTTTTAATGTTTTTTACAGACTTGAATAACACTACTTCTATATGTTAAATTATGGTGCCTTATAAAAAGTCAGCCAATGAAAAATGTTTGCCAGGAGATGTATTTGTACAGGCCTGATTCTTACCTATGGTTATGCTGTCTATGTTATTTACTGATTAAAAAGCGGGGTGCAGAATTGAATACTTTTCTTCTTCTCTTAGCTCAGGCACTGATTAGTTTGTAACCTCTGGCATGTTACTTTGCACGTGCCAGCTGTAGAAATAATTGGAAATTATGATGCAACATGAAATATTTTTACAGTAAGTGCTTATAACAATCTGACCTTTAGATAATTAGTGTCATAAGTCCACAGCATGTTCAGATTTCAGGGTATGTTGTTTATTTTTAGTTTTCTCCTTTTCAGTAATAACTCTTTGTATGAGGATAAGGTACCTGGACTCACTTTAACCTTCATGGTCTATTTCCCCAGAAACTGGAAACCACCAATTACTGGTTTGTACTCAAAGCAGTTCTTATCTACATTTCTTTTCTTTCTGACTTAAATAGTACGGGTTATGTGTTTACTTTTAAAAGCATTTCATTTAAAATAAATAAAGGACTTCATAATAGTATGCTATTATAAATGTTCTGAAGTTAAACACATTAAACATTTAGTTTTAATAAAAAACATTTAGAAATGCCTCAGATCCACTATACACTTTTGGATCTACCACGCCTTGAGCTCCACTGAAGTACAGTGTCAGAATGAATAGGAAATGTAGATACAACTCTCTGATACACAGAATTTTCTTTAAAACCTCGCTGCTTGTACCATCTATATCTCTGCACAAGACTCTTTAGAGGAGAAAAGAATATGGAAGAGAAAAAAATGGGGTAATTTAGGTAACAAAATATATGCACTTTTGCACTACACTTCTGAATACCAATTTTTGATTGATACAGTAACTTGAAAATAATTCAGTTGTGGGGAAAAAAACCCCCATTATTTTGTAATGAAGAAAGCTCAGCTAGATCTTTTTCTATTGGAAACTCACATATCAGAAGCACTTCCTTGTCTTTTTATGCATTTATTTCTGGTTTTGTGGACTTACTATGCCATTTTATGTGCTTCCAATTTTAGTGTTGTGAATTTGCCCATCGTCAAGACATCAGAAGCACAGAAAATAATTTTACAGTACCTGGCAACATAACATTACATATTCAGTTTATCTCCCATAATTTCCTTGTCCTGAAACTTGCAAGTATCTTTGTTGCTTGCTTTGTGATGATTTCATATGAGGCCCCACATTTGTTAAATACGGCCCTGGCCTCATGAAAGTGATAAGTGAATACTGTGAAATGTTGGGACCTTCCAGTTTTTCCCAGATAAAATATAAGACCTTCACCTCTTTCAGTGTTCAGAATTGGAGTCAGTCTCTTGAATCTATTCCAGTAACGTAAAAATAAATGAAAAATCAATACTTCCTAGAATATAGTACAAAGTTTGGAAGAGCAGCAGAGATAAGATAAGCTTCCTGTGTGTGAAATCCTTTCACTTTTGTAAAAGCCTTTCCTGTGTCATGAATTTCCAGTGAAAATATTATCAGGAACTATCAATATCCCGAGTTAAATGGAGTAGATCCCTTTTCCTATCTACTTTTCACATGCAACACTCATGGACTGTGCTATTCTGCATACTGAAACCATTGACAATATGGGGATTGGAAACAGGAGAAGGACAGTTATGTGGCCTTAAAACTCTGGGAAGGTGCCTACTGCTTCTGACAGGCAGAACACACAAGGATGTTATTTTTTCTTCAGTGTCTGACACAGGTCTCTTGGATCGGATAGGCAGTGGATCTATTATAGAAATTCTTAAATGGAATAAAAGTGGTGCTGTTGAGACAAATTAAGACATAGAATAAAACATCTAACATAATGGTCATAAGTTGAAAGGTATTTTGCTGCTTGCTTTTTAGATGAGTTCCAGACAGAAAAGAAAAAAAACAACACCTAATATTTAGTCTTGACTATAGCTATCTGACAGGAAAATATGTTGCATCATTTGTCTGCTGCTTCCAGGTGCTTAAAAAAGCTCAGTGGTTACTCTCTCTGAAACTTGAGTGCTGTCCAAATATTAAAATCAGTTTCTAAAAAGCTTGGTTCATTCTAGAAGGCCATGCCCTATGGGACAAAACCCAAAGGACCCACTGCCCTACTTTGTCACTATCATTGGCACTTCCCTCTCAGTTTTATTGGCACAAATCTTGCTGAGATCATGTAGCAAATTGATCAAGGGCTGAAAAAGCCACCCTTCTTTTCTGCTGGATTATTTTGAAGCAGGATCGTTTCCTTTTTTCAGTTTAAAATGTGATACTACAAATAGCTGTGTCATCAGCAGTGAAGGGATACTACACCTTTGTCTAGCAATGAGTGGTGGAGATGGGAACATCTCAAACTTCATTATTTCTGGATGGAAGTCTTTATCTGATCTAGTTCACCTGATCACTGGTTAGATAAAGCTGTTAAATGGCTGAAACACGACAGAGGGCATATAGGCAACAGTATTCCACATGCACTGGAGTTCACAGCCTAGAAAATTTTCACAAGGAAAGGACATGCTAGGATGTTTTTAGAAAAGCTATTCATATTTGTGAATAATTTGTGGTGTTTTTACTCCATTCCTTTCCATTTTTATTCTTGTCCTTCCCCGAGGGGAAAACAAAAAGTATTGCTGCTTTCTTCTTAATTTAATTTAATAAATAAAATATTTTCATTTGTTATACATTATGAAAATAAGACAATTTGATAAAAAGCTGGGAAGAAAAAAAAAAGTGTCCAAACCAGGAAAAACTGAAAAGACACATAGATAGTGGTCCCTCCTCTAGAGACTTTAAGATACAATCTGGGAGAAGGCAAAATGAATGCAATAATTAGAATGAGGGGCATAAAGAAAATACAGCTTTGAGATCAGATTCTCGTAAACTGTATCACACTGTTGTATTAATAATCCATCAGGGAATGCTTTCATGGTTCAGGAATGGTACCCTCCAATTTAGTGCTCCCACAGAGGTTCTCCAAACCACACTGTTGCTTGTTCACTCTCCCCTCCTCCTCCTCACCTCATCCTGCAGGCTGGGAGAAGAACGATTTACTGGAGACAGCAATCAAGTAAGATAAAATAACAGTAACAGCAATAATATTAATAACAAAGTGTACAAAACAGGCAGATGATTCACACATGACTGCTTGGAACCAACATTACCCAACTGCTCCCTCTGGCTCGGAACCGACATTACCTGATCGGTCCCTCCACTGTGCTTACTCCACTGGAAGGAATCCATTCTCCCAGAAGAGAGAAGCACCTGCAGCAATGGTGTGATGTGGTACAGAATAACCTCAGTGTCCTAGCTATGCCCCTCCAGGCTACTGCAAAAAATTAACCTTGACCTGGCTGGAACCAAGACAATTCATAACCCCCCAGAGAAGTAAACTCAAATGAAGGAATAGCTTTCAGCTACACACCATGTTAGTGACTGTAAACTTGTTGGTGAGTCATTCTCTGAAAGACCACAGAGGGTGTGTTGGTTGTGAGCGGCCACAAGTTCAACCATCATCCAACCATGCTGGGAAATGAACTGGTGACTACAGTGGATTCATGGCCTGTAGAATTCCATCTTTCAAGATCACAGTACATTAGTGCTGAATCAACAGATGCAATAGGAGAAGGACCAGACTCCTGTTCCATCTAAGGTAGTGTCTTGCCTTAGAGAGAATAAAAAATACCAGTGCTCTAAAAAGAAGATATAAACTCCAATCCAGGCTCTATGTTTGTCATTCTTGCTCAGTTTTGAGAGGTGGTGATGAAAATATAACCTGAAAGTCCATATATACCTTGTATTTCTATTTGTGTTTGTTCTTATTTCTCAAAATATCCATCATTCTTCCAGGGCCGGGAGCAGGTCTGTTGAGAAGAGGCTGTGGCGTAAACTTTCAGTTCAGCTTCCTGCACTGTACAAGTGCTATGAATAAATAAGACTTCACTGTTTTAGGCTGATAGCTTTTAGTGAATGAGTTTGAGATTGCTCCTAGTATTTGGGTTTTGGCTTTTTAAAATATCTGGAGAGTAGATGATATTGAAAGGAAGTGTTATGAAACAGAACCTGGACTCATCTTGTGAAACTTTCCCATCTGATCCTCATTTCAATTAGCACAGATAGGGTGTGGCACTAATCAGATAATCCCCCTTCCAGCAGTACAGCTGAATGCTGTTAATCTTTTAAATTGTCTTTATTTTAACACTCTCATTCTTTAGCTTCATATATGTTTCATTAGAAATGGTGCGTGTTACTAGGGGAAATAAAAAATAGTTTTCTCAGATGAAAGAATTAATCCTGTAGAAAAATAAGAAGTTGTGATGACACTGATTCATGTACAACCTGAGGTATGAAATGAAAAAAAACTGCTGGATTTTTTTTTTTTTTTTGTCTTTACCAACCTTTAAAAAAACATAGTAGCTAACTCAAATGACTGGTGGCTTAAGAATACTGAATGTGGTAAATTTTTAATCTGTCTATGTCTCATTTATGGTTTGGCTATTGCTGCATGTGTAGCAGCAGGAGGGGCCAGTCTGGTGTACTCGTAAAGTCCCAGAAAAGTCCCTCTTGCTTGCAGGAACACATACATCTGTAAAATGGCTCTGAGCAATAAATGTAGATTGGCTGTAGTTAAATACAAACTGCTTCACAGTATTTGTTCCTTCTCATTCACCTTTGTCCTTTTCTTCTTCTCTCTTTTCGTATATAGTATAGTATTTAAGCCAAATTTCAAGTTCAGTGCATATTCTAATGTATCTCAGTGTTGATAGTATGCTAAAAATTATGTCTGTAAATGCATCCTGCTTGAATGTGTAAGCCAGTGGTCTTTGGTTCTGACAGGTTTCTGGATGTACTAAAAGAACTAGTTTTTTTGAAGAACAGTTCATTACATTCTGATTTTCCTCTGGGTTTTTTGTTTGCTTTCTTTATTGACTGAAGCTCATCTATGCTGAGGCTCACTCAAAGAGGCATATTTGTCCAATGTTAAAAATGGACTTTTAAGATGAAAGGTTCTTAGTCAGAAATTTCCCAGATCTGAGGTCTTTACCACAGCTGTTCAGCAAAACTTGGGTCTGATTTCTTTGCACAATAAACCTTTTTTTTTGTTGTTGTTCCTTTAGCTTTTTAAAAATACTCTAAATATGAACAAACAGAATTCCTCTCCATGTTCTTTTACTTGTTTGAGTGACACCATTGGCCTTAGTCTCAATGATAGCTTAGACTCTTTATTTTATAGTTTAGATTAAGACTAAGATTATATTAATATTTTCACTAAAAATGGAAGGAAGAACAAAAAATAATACAGATGCAAATGCAACTAACCTTTCCATTGGAATTTCCTGATTTTGAAAGTGGTTTACCAGACTTGGATCAGATTTTGAAACATTCATGCCTCTGTATAACTTTGTATATACATGGATAACATTAGTCATTAGATAAATGTCTGCAGGAGCATAACAGTGCATTCTCTTTATTTTTTTTCATTTAATTTTCTAGATTTTTCCCGAGAAAAAAAGAAATGCTCAAAACGTCTCATTAAAGTACTCTGTGCAGTACTGCCAAGGCTGAGGGATATCAGTAGATCGGAACTTCTCTGAGACTCATTAATCTTTAGGAGCCAAAAAACCACCATGGGCAGATGGCACCTGACTGTCTTGCTCTTCCCTTGCCCCTCAATAGTTATTGCCAGGCCCTGAGTAGTGGGATTTGGGAGACTAAGATTCCACAGAAAGAATGCTATGGGGAGAGAAGAGGACCTGGGGCATTGAGAGCGTTAAGTGAAAATGTGTTTGTCCACAGGTTGGTGGCTGAATAGAATGGGAAGATGGAAAGGTTATTTTTAATGCATTTGAGAGACCTGGGTTGCTTTGGAAAAAGATACTTGTTGTTCCTCTTCTAAGGACAACAAAATTCAAGTATCTTCTCTCAAATGGGCTTATTTTCATCTATTTTGCTAAGAATAAATTTTGGGAAAAAGCCCCCCTCCTGCCTCCACAAAGGACTCTCTCTGGCAAAGACTAGATCATTTGAAGAAGCTGACTAAAACTGAAAGGTGTTACAGTTATTTTCATTATGTGCAGGAAAATATATTGTACGCATGACTTTTCCAGTACTGCAAAATATATTTTGTGACTTTCCCTTGTCTCAAGACTTCCTTTAACCAAGTTCTTCCATGTATTGGAAGATCTCTCCCCTCTCATGGTGAGAATGGTGCAGTAAGGTTCAGTGCCCTTTCCTTTACAGCTGCTGAGGGAAGAAAAGCAGCCTTGTTCTGTGTTCTGGGATCCTCACATCTCAGAATGACCCTTGGGGACCGATAGTAGCAGGTGTTAATTGAAACAATCTTTTGGCTGCTTTGATGCACTCTAGGGACACACCAGGGTTTTAAAGCCATATGTACGCCCTCCAGATCTGAATAATTAAAGCAGAAAATTGGATGTTTCACATTTCAGGCTTTATCACGCTTTCTGCTTGTACTGTTTTTTAAATGTACAAATAGAATTTGTGTTAACAGGAATCTTTTCCAGGAGCCACAGTGTTCCTTTGCTACAGGGTATTGCAGATAATTATTTATTAAAGCTAAAAACAATAATAATAAAAAGGTCATCCTTATGCATTTAGAATCTATCTGCATTTGTGTATTTTCAGCATAGTTTGGATAAAAAAAGATTCCCTTGGACACTTACTTTTTCAAAGATGGGACTTATTCTTCACTCATTTTGGTTGCATTAGTAGTTAGTACACAGCCATTTGAAAAAAAAAAAACAAAACCACAACCAAATTTCAGCATATTTCATCACACTCCCAGTACCTTCCTACTTATTTCATCACACTCCCAGTACCTTCCTACTTATTTCATCACACTCCCAGTACCTTCCTACTTGATTTGACTTTCTGTCCTTGAATAATGAGAACTTGGTGCTTGAGTTTGGCCATCCAGTATTTCTTGCTTTCTCATAGAGATACAAAGGGATGTATCTTGCATTTCATCCTATAATGTTTGGGTTGTGACTTATTTTTGAACTCTGACCATAAGTCTTCTGATAGAATGGACAGTGTCAAATTTGGAAGCCTGGACTTGCTTCTTCTACCTCTAAGCAGAACTTTATTAAATATTACTAAATGTTACTGTGGAACTTAACCTTTGAAGCAGGACATGACATGATCAATGCTGGAGACTCTTCTCCCCATAGGATTTTGATCAGCCTAGGAATCTGATAAGAATTTGTTATTATTCCAAGAAACAATTGCATATACAGAATAATAGTAAATGTGTTACCTTTGCGACCAAAACTAAAAATGTCTCAAAATAGTTACTCAGTGACAATGTATTATGTTTCTAATCTTAAAAATCAAAGCCATGTATTAAACCCAGTAAGGAGTTTTCAAATTGCAAGTTTTTTGAGTGTTTAGAGAAATCTGAGTAGTAGTTTTGCAGCTACTGTCTCACATTTTTATCTTGGGTGTAGCAGAACTGAAAGTGCTTCTGTGTGATTCAAAACCATCTGGCAGAGAGTCTGCAGACACCATTCCAGCAATGCTGCTGCCCCTTACAGGCAAGGCACTGGGTCAAAAATACCAATGACAAGTATTTTGGTGAGGTTACATTGGTGATGCTCTAATAGCAAAGCAAAATACTTCTTAGTGCTATATACTAAACATACCAAAAATGTGGTAATGCAAACACTGCTGGATGCTGGGCACCCAAGTGGCTGTTGTGTGCTCCTGGTGCAGGGTTCTGACCCAGGAATGGGCACTGGATCATTCCCCAGTGTTCGCCAGTGTGTTTTTTCACATCACCAAGCACACAAAGCACATGCTGTTTGGCTAGGAAAGCAGTGGGAGAGTTTGTGAATATATTTTAAAAAAGAATTTGCTCAAATTGCACTTCTGTTTTAGAGTAAGGATCGCAGAAGAAAAAAATTGAGCGAAAGAGGCTGGACTGAAAGATATTCATAAATACATGCAGTTAAGGTGCAGACTTGAAATTTAAGTATCAAGTAGTTGCTTCCCCATGCACCACCCTAGGTGAGAAGGGACAATGTGGGGAAAAATACTGGGCATTGGACTCCCCATTCTAACTTTGCTATAAGTTTAACACATGGAAGTGGTGTACATTTTTAAATTTCCCTGTTTCCATTTCTCACGCTGTAAAGAAAAGGGTAATCAGGAGACTATTTGCACTTAAGGGAGTTTTTAAATGAAGTGATTTTATAATAATAATTTTAAAAGATGTTATTTTCTTAATTTTCTATATAAAAGGTTTTAACAGCTAAACTAAATAAATTGAAATAGTAAAACTTGAATTTTAAAAGCCTTTTGTCAAGCTTTTAAGGGTTTGATAATTCTTCACCAGGGAGCTCCATAAAAATGTTTATATTTGTGTATTTTTGTGGGTGGGTCTTTTTTTGTTTGTTTGTTTTTGTGAAATGCAGAAAATGCCGATACAAAAGTCTCTTTTTGTGAAAATTTAATTTCAGTGGCAAAAATATTTTTTTATGTTACCATTTCTTTTTTAATCTGCATTTACTGTAAGTATAAATTCATTAGTTTGGACAGGTTTTTTGTTTGGTTGGTTGGAGGGTTTTTTCCACAAATATAAATGACCAAACAAAAGCAAAAACTGTTTTCTTCTAGGATATAGCGTTTGAGACTTTCATGCTTTTTGAAAAAACAGCATTCTCCTACTATGTAGTTCAGGACAAGAATATCAGGCTATACTGGAAACCAACAGGACATCCAATACAGCAGCAGACAGCAACAAAAGAAGTAAATTTGCACTTTTGAAATTACCTCAGTCTTAACCCTCCTCACCTTTTTTATTTCTTTTGTGTCCATTTACCATGTATGCCAAATTTTATGATGGAGTTTATATGGCTGAATCCCTAAAGAAGATCTCACAATGAACCATAAGCCTTTTTCTAAGTCCTTTTAGTGTCCACAACCTTTGATCCTGCCTAAGAAGCAGTTGTGACCATCTGATGATAAATCACTTACTCGCATGCAAGGGTCCACTGGGCTTTGCTCCCACTCACGGTGTCTTTCATCTTCAGAAACATTTCTTTCTGACTCAAAGTTAAATAAGTTCACTGCCTTTGGTGGCATTTTTTAATTTTTCTTTCTTATTTTTTTTCCCACCATGTCCCACACCCCAGTAATAAGTATGCTGCTCTGTTGATGTTGCAGATTGCAGGGACAAGGAGATAAAAATGCTTAATGCTAGGTGGATTTGCAGGCTCTGATCTGTAACAGGCAGCAGTGAGTTTACTGTCACTGGACTTACAAAATCTTGGCACCAGGCTACCAGAGACTTTGCCCATCCCTCCCTGTTCCCTACTTCCAAGGTGAACTTTGGGTTGCAGAATTGGATTACCTCGTAGCTGCAGTACAAAACCAGTTTTTCAGCCATACAACCATTTACGTTTGTTAAGTTGTGCTAAGTTAGAACAGAGATTTTAATAATCTTAATGCATACTATGAACTCATGATTCTTATACATCCTGAGATGCTCAGCAACAAAAATCCTCAGACAATAGTAGTGGCCAAAGATTAATGATAATTTTTAATGGGACATATTCTTGTAAACCCTGAGAAGGTTATTTCTTCAGACTTCTGAGAAAGACCACTGTGAGCTGGGGCCATGGGTAGGAATAAATAGGTCTGATAGTCACAGAAACTAGAGACTGGTCTCCCTTTCATCCCCTTTTCACTGCTGCAGTGTTAAGAGGTGTGTGGGAAGCAGTCAGGTTTCCCTGGCATAGCAATCCTTTCTGTACACACCTCTCTGTTAGATGTCATTTTCCTGTGTCATGCATTGTACCAACCTTACACATGGCGATCGCAGCAGGGAAGAGAGAGAAGGGAACCTGACTGAGGTGTGTTGCAGCAAGTCCTGACCAATAAGGGGCTTTGGTGATGCAGCTGGTATAGATTAGAACAGCTCTAGGATTGCTTTCATCTATGGAAGGGTGGAGCTCGTAAAAAAACTGCCCCCAGGATAAGAGAAATGCAATGGCTTTTTATGGATCTCAGCCTCCTCCTTAGTTACATCTAACGAACAATGGCACAGCTGAGAATGTGGCCACACACAGTCTGGAGAGTTTCTTTTTGTAACTAGATCTTGGGAAAGATTTCTCTTCAATACAGAATTTCATGGATTTCCTTTGAGATTTGTGAAAATAAACAAATAAACCTCGTCCTGCAGTTGGAATGCTTCTGACACCATGAAATGAATTTGATTTCCCTGTGTGACGGTATATTAATGCTCCTTTTAGTGGGTCTTGTAATAGATACCCTAATGGTATCTGAGCACATTTATGTCTGGTTATTCCAGTCAAGTGTTAAATATCTGAAATGAATGTATACACTGAATATGAGATTTTACTTTTATATATATTTGTTAGATTAATAAGAATTTGGCCACCAGAGCTAATTTAGTACTTCACGGCATCTGTCTTTAGGATATTACCAGCTGTGTACCATCTATTGCCCACAATAACTGCAACTGCTCAGACCTCAGCATGTTTCCCACAGCTTTTCTGAACTGGTTGAGCCAGTTCTGCAGTATTGAAGTGTCACTGACAAATGTCATTACTTGATTATTACACCTTGTTCAGGCATAACAGGTTTTCATATGTGTATTTCTTTACAGTATTAGCAAGAATTTATTTATGATTATTTCATTTGGTGTTCATCCCTTAATTTTCTCTATTTAGAATGACTTTGCCAGCTGGTCTGGTAATGCTGATGTAGTGTTTTGTTCAGCATGTGTAGTATGGCGTTGCATGCCACCACAATTATCTCCAGTATAGAATTACATGCCACCACACTTCTCTCCAGAGAAGATGGGCAAAAGAACAAATACAGTGTTTTGAATATTTGCTAAATGTGCATAGTGTCAAATACAACTCCATCTTTTGCAGTCATGAAGGTTATTCTACTCCAGTAAAATGTCCTTAGTAAATAAGAGGTGAAGAAGAGGAAGACAGAGATCTGGGTACGTGTAGGGTGGTTAAACATAACAATTCATGGGGTTAACTTTAAGCTTTGTCCCAAGGCCCTTCAGCTTGTTATGCTACATTTTTTTCCTTGGTCAAAGTGGCACTCAGAAGTTTTATATACCACGTCTAGAACCAGCAGTATAGGGCAATGGAGCAGAAAGTGTTAAAGAAAATCACAGTATGGATGTATTTGAAAAGTGAAAGCACACAAAGAGGGTGAGATTTCATGAGAAGGACCACAAGCAAAAAGGGGGCACAGTGAACACCCATGCTGATTTTTGAAGTCCACAAACATCTCTGCAAAACATCAGAGAAGCTTCAGAGGCAAGGGAGTGGGTGGTACCACACAGGTGATAGTAGGGAGAAAAATGTAGGATCGCTTCCTTCAGCATCAATGCCCCATTGGATCAGCTGAAATATCTAGTGTAATCTCAAGTAAGGGCATGTGAGTGCATCAGAGATGACTGAATGCCAGTGCAGAGCTAGATTATCTTTTCCTGTCCATGCATACCCAATCTGGCCACATCTCCTTCCAGAGTGAAAAAACCAGCCAGAAACCACAACATTTAGTCATGTAATGCCTTTACAGGATGTCTGAAAGAATTTCCAACTATGATAGCTATGATTTGACCTTCATCTGTTTTCCATGGCTTAGTGTAAAGTATGATTTTCCAATACTTTCTCATTTTTATTTGTGGTCAGGCCAGAAAACAGATTGCACCTTTGACTTCCTGCATTAAAATTATTATTTTTAAATGCTTGGAAGGCGATGTAATGTGAAGAACTGAAGTAGAGAACTTTTCTCAGGAACTTGAAAACCATACTGGATTCCAAGAACACAATGTGTAAATGAAATACTGGTTTCAGGGGCCACTAGGGAGTACCAGACAATAAAAAAGGATTTGGTTGCTCATTTGCAAACATGTGCATATATATTAGCACAAAGCTTAAACTTCAGTGAAACAAGTAATTTTAGACCCTAATTTACCTCTACTCCACTTTGCTTTTATCTAGTCTTAAAGATATTGCTGGGAAAATTCAATCACCACTGTGGTTTAAACTTCTTATACACATGGTAAAAACTAATCCTGTGTCTATACATAGGCACAAAGAAATTGTACGTGCTGTAATTAATTCTGTTGCTGACACACTAGTTTTCTGACTGGTTTTGAATGGCTGAGGAGTTCCTAATATTTTTAGATTACGTGATAGAAGTGGCAACCTCTCCCTGACAATTACACTGTTGTCAATGACTATGTTAGAGCTGTTTTAAAGTTGCTGGTCTCCAAACAGAGGTACTGCTGCCCAAACTGAGGCCTTAATAAAGACTAAGGTGACATCACTGCTGTTTTAGCAGTTAATGCTACACCTGAATGAGAAACTGAAAGGTGAAGCCCCTCGTGAGGGATGCCTTCTCTTGCTGTTCTTAATACTTGCCAGTGCCGTCCCTTTGAGCACCACAAACGCATCATCGGTATAAACAGAGCCTTTTAACACCTCCCTGAAGTACCCAGTACTGCTGCCTCCACATTTCTGATGGAGACTGCAACACTAAGAAGCAAACAGCTTCCTAAATGATGTCCAAGTTGCAGTCACTCTCCAGTTTTCTCTCTGGTGATTTAACCTTGTAGACTGCATCTACTTCTCCAGTGTGAGACTTGTTGAAAGTTTGAGGGGAAATCCCATTAAAATCAGTGTGAGTCGTTCTTCTGGCTCTTATCGGGCTCTCTATTCTTTGGTGTTATGGTAACGGTATGACCCTTAGTTGACTTGTAATTATACACTTGAGGAACTAGGAGAGTGATAGAATGAAGCTGATGTTCCATTCCAGTAACAGACTGACTGAGTATGGGAGGATTTACTGCAGCTGGCCAGGGCTATGGCTGTGAGTATTGTGGTGGCTGAGAGTTCCCTCTTTCATCTGAAGGGAAATTCTGAGGAAAAACTGACTCCACCAAGACCAAAACATACTAGTGGGAATTAAAGGGACCACGTGATAAAAGGATGTCTGTCTCTGGGCTGGGAACGCTTCCAGACAAAAGGAGCCAATTTATGGGAAGTTTGGGTGAGGACTCACAAGCTGCTGCTGAAAGGGCCTGTCTACAGTCATCTTCGGCACATCCAAACAGGGGATGTCCTCTAAGGGAGAAAGGGTGTTTTTTTTTCCCCCATTACATTTTCCCACTTCTGGTTTTCCAATCCTTTGATTAAGTGGGCAAAACAGGGACCTACTTACATGGAATGATCAGTCTAATCCTTTTTATGTGGTGAGAATTCCAACTGAAAGCTCCCTACAGTGTGGGTGTTATGCCCTTCCTTTCCTGGCACGCCGTGACGCAGCCTGGCTCACTGGCATGTGCACCATTTGTGTTTAGTACAGGGAAGAAAGCACATTCAAAGATTTTTAACAGAAGTTATGAAGTTCTGGTGTGTATGAATCCCTCTTTCCTCAGTGTAAAAAATGCCCTTGCCTAAACACTAGGTGAAGCTCCTTTCTTTGTATAGAAGGGTATAGTAACTTAAAAACTACCATTAAACTTAATAAAACAACCTTAAACGTATAAGCCTCTGGTCTCCACCTTCATCCACCCTATGTCTTCTATAATCAAGAGCAGAGTCTACGTTTCTAGCACCGTTTTTCCCCTCCAGGTGTAAATGTTAACTGTGCAAACTTTCTTTGTAGGTTTGAGGTAAATTAGTGTGTTTGACATGTCTATCCACATATATTTATGTTCCAGTATCATCTGATAGTGGCAAATCTTGTTCTCTGCGATATAGTGCCAACACAAAACAGAAAGTCTGAGTGCTTACACATTTACAAGTCCTGTAACTATTTATGTGTTCATTGTAGCTTTGCTTGTGTTCTGTTTCAGCTCAAAAAATGGCATATTAAAACAGAAGCATCACCTTATCAGTTTCTTTTGTGAGTAGTGGAAGAGTAAAAGACAAAAAAGCTCATGTGTGCATATAATAACCCTTTGGAGATGAATTTCCATGTACCTTGATAGACAAATACTCATTAACTATTCATCTTTCTTTCTACCCATGTGGTACTTCCTTGCTTTTATATTTAATACTGATACTTTAATGGCCAATAGCTGAACAACAAATAGTTACTACAGTGTTAGTATTCCCATTAGGATTTCTCTTCTGTGCAGCAATCTATTAATTTTTAACTTGAATGAAAGAAAACAAAATATTGTAGAAAAGTAGCACACTCCTTTCTTGGATTCTAGTAAGATAATTCCTTTCTTTTCAGTGAAAATCTTCTGATTGATAGATCTACTAAAGAAGAAACCAATGCCTCTATCAAAGTCACCCTTATGATGCCTTGCTTTTCTTAGCTGTTACCATCTGTTTTGAGGAAAAGTAATTTAGACAGATACAGTTGGCACTCATTTTATGAGGGCAGAATTTTTTTATTTTTTTTTTTGTGATTTGGGGCAAGGACCCTCTGCTGGATAAATAATTAGAGTAAACATCTTATCATCCCTGTGTACTGTCTTTGACATTGTCTAGTGGAATGGTGTTATTTCAGTTTTTCATAGAATATACTTGTAATTTCCAAGTATTCTGTTTCCCATTTTGCTGCTAATGGTTGCAGAATTGACAGGCACTGTACTGTCTCACAGAACTATTTACTTTTTTTTTTGTCATTGACCTGATATAAAAAATATTTATTTTTACACTGAGAGTGAATGGAAAGTTTAACAGCTTAGAAAAAAACAGCATCATGTTTTCTGTTTGATATTTCTTGCTTAGTCCATTCTGTGTAATTTCCATTGCCCACATCCTCAGTGAATACACAGCACATCTTCCACACTAGAGATTTTTCTTGAGACTTGTTTTGCACATGTTTTTTTGCTTCCTTTTGGTTTTGTAATACTCACCACTTACCAGGGACACTTCTGGCACAGAGGTACCTTGTACAGGAGGGCAAAGCCTCTGGAGATATCAGTAACCTGGGAATAGCATGGTCTAAGTATATTTTTATGGCTTCAACCTTACTCTAAAGATAGAACATTTTCTCTAATCGGTTGGAGAGATGGAATAGTTGCACCTGCTCCTAATATGCAGGTGGCAATGGCCCTGCAGTTGCATAGTACCTTCACCTTTACTTTCCATTAATTTTTAAATTCTGCTTGCTACTGCTTGAAACAAAAGGTGTTTAATTATGTGATGCAACTTGAGGTAGGCAAGGGACACCATTCTGTAGTTTGATGTCCTTGCAGTACTTCATAACAGAAGTTATGGACAGTTCATTACGAAATATAAATGACCAGTTTATCTGAATATATGCTAGGAGGACGTATGAAGCTGGAAAAAGGGACTGGTAATATTGAGTTAATACCATCTAAAGTCTTCTGGCCTCTTCTTTGAACTTTTAATGCTACACGAGTGCCATTAATTGCAGATCAGCAAGTGGACTGCGCTTGGTAAATCAAAACAAGCTCACATGGTAGACAGCTCAGTCTGTTGACGTTCCTGGGCAGGCAGGTGTTGTGTTACTGTGTCACTGAACTCAATCTCCACCCACGACTTTGTTTGGTTTGGAATTGCAATGTCAGAAACGTGCACTTGTATAGGGCATGTATGTTCTTGTACTGGATATACTGAAGGGTATAAAGAGAAAAGTATACCTCAATTTACATCTCCCTAGAATCAACTGGAAATGCTTCTGGAACTCAGCTGTGGCACTAAATATGTGAACACAAATTTGGGTTTTCAGCACATACTCCATTCAACCACACTGACTTAAGTAGAAATCTGGGCTCTTATAATTTAAAAATGTTCTTAGATGTTTATAATATCACTTATCTACCATGCTAAAACAGTAGCAAAAAGAATTAATAATTTTAATGGTG
>JAWWMP010000165.1:43010682-43046305 GCA_035047865.1 Dendrocincla tyrannina | reverse complement strand
AATTTTTTACATTATATTGTCCGAACCTGCCTCATTGTGTCTTCACCTGGTATGTTTTTGCAGTAAGAAACATAATAAAGTGAAACTTGTCCTAAAGTGTTTCCAAAAGACCAAAAAGTGAAAATAAACAACAGAGACAGTATTCTTATAGTTCTTTATACTTAGTCTTTTTTCAGACTAACATAAGCATTGGAGTTCAAACTCAGTGGCTGTTTAGTGCAGTCTGATACTTTTAAACTCAGTGTTTGCCTAAGGTCACACTGCAGGATCGTTGCACAATTTCACTTTTTCATAATTAAACTAAGTTGATTCTGAAATCTTTTACCATCAAGTATAATTTGGCTGTTTATTCTCCTCTTCAAAACACAATATGGTCCTCCCTCTCTCCCTTCCTCCCTCATTTATGTGCTAGAGAAGATGTGAGTGCCAGTGCTAAAACGCATCCCGTAGCAAATAGAGCTACTGTCATCTTTTGAAGGTACACCTGAGGAGGTGGGTAAGTCTGCAGCAGTAAGGGTTATATGTTAGGAAGGTTTGCCTAAAACAATCTGTGAAAATCTCTGGACTAAGTCAAAGCTGGGCAAATTCTTACTTAAAGCAATGCCTAACTTGTTAGGGCACTCAGTCTATCCTGGTTTTCTGTATACTTTCAGGGAGCAAACACAGGGAAAGGCTTAGCATGAAAACAAAACATCTCAAACAGCTATTTGCTTCTCTTTCGTCTCCACAAAAAAAGAAGACAAGCGTTTGAGGAGGTCCCACCCTTAAAGATTTAGAGCCAGGCCTCATTTTAAAGATGTTTTGGCAAAAGAAGCACAGACAGGAAATGTTCCTGCAGCTAGTTTGTTTGAATGGTGACCTTTATCTTTCTCCAAATGAAAATGAAGACTCCTCTTATGCTGCAGGACCTCCAATGAGGTTTAATCAATTGCATCCTGATGAGATGATGTTATATATCAACATCTGTTTCTACTGTGTCCCATGTGTGTTTTCTGTGTTACAAAATTTTCCTCTTTATCTTTCTCTGTCCTATTTTTACTCCTTCTTTTAATTATATCTCATTGGTCCTTCTCTTGCCCAGTAGTTTGACAGTGAGAAGGAAGCTATATGCATGAAAGAGGGATGGACACGCTTGCTCTTGGCTTGTTTTCCCAGTTTTTTCATCTTTCTCACCAGTTTAACTAGCTACCTCTGCTGGAATGGATCTCTGCAATGACTTTGCCAGACTGCAAGTATTATAGCGGACTCCAAATTAAATGAATTTCAACATTGGCACAGAAAGTGTAGCTTTACATGTGTTTCTCCTAGGAATGGGTCAGGGAAGGACTTTTTAGATGCAGTTGGTAAGAATGTTGGCTAGGAAAACATCAGTTCTCCAATAAGAACAAATAAACTTTTAGTACAAAGTAACATGCCAAATTCAAGTCTGGAATGTGATCTTTTTCCTGCATTCTCTCTTTTAATCTAGTTTTTTAGTTAATTCTTCTTTCCAGTAGCTGTTTTCCTTGGAAAACATTGTGCTTGCAAAAGCGCTTTTTGTGTAAGGAGCTCTGATTTCAGCTATTATTTCTCTGATAGCCGACTAGGATATAAAATTCTCTAAGTTAAACATACCATGCAGAATAAAAGCACAGCATATATAATTTGAAACCAAGTCTTAAAAGATACAACTTATGGGAAATATTGAAACTGATACTTAATGGTAATATCGTTGTAATCAACCCTTTGCGATGTTCTTTCTAAACCTTCTCTAAGAGGGATCTTAAGATTATAAGGACCTTTACTGCACACTAGCTTATCTTTACCTACAAAAGCTTTCTGTGCAGGTGATTTCTCTTAATTTTCATTTTGATACTTTTTTCTTGCAGATCAGGTCCTTTTTTATTTGTCATGTGGAGTCCTGTACATCTTCTGTACAACGACTGCTGTTTCTGTAGAATTTGCCCTCTAATCAAGACAAATTTCTGAATTTGGTTCTAGGAAGGCAGGGGAGAGATATTTCCTATCTGAATCAACAATGCTTTTCACTAGTATTGACAGAATAAAGACAAAGGCAGTAGTTGTTGCTTTGTTACCCTTTCTGGACAAGGGCTGTCCATCTGCTTGCATAGTGTGCAGCACAATAAAACCCTAATTCCAAGAGAGACTTTTTGGCACCAAGATGAGTTGTTAACAGTAAATCTGCAACAGACCATGACTCAGCCTTCCTTCAGATGGGAAAAAATAGGTCTCTTCAGTGTCAGGTTTATATATGCTGCAGATTTCAGCTGAATTCAGCCCTGAAGCATGACATCCAAGCAAGAACATTTTGCCAGATTGAAAGATTGGTGAGTCACGAGCAACCCATGAAACTGAAATTAGCATACAGCAAAATGACTTCCTAAGGATCAGGAAGAATCATATGAAGCGCTGAGGTATATGCACAAATGTAACTTGTAGATAAGATAGCAGTTAGGGGAAAAAAAACAAAAATCACCTTTTATAATTCCTTAAGAAATTTGTGTCAGGTAAGGTCCCTCGATATGTTTGATGACAGCCAAGAACATAGGCAGTACTATGCATCGTGATGGAATTTACAGGAAGCATGCATATGGGAAACGGGATCCTAGTGCTGGTTCCAGCTTGAAAAATCTAAAGAGCTCTGCAGAAGTGCCAGCACAAGTACCCCTAAAACGCAAGGTGAACCCATTGACTAGTGGTTTCTGATAGCCTTTAGATTGACTCTTCCTTGTACTCTAAGAATTTGTTATAATAATTTTAGAAAGGAAGGTGTGTAAAAGAAGTTTTGCATGTGGAAATATTTGTTCACTTCCAAGGATATGCAGTAGGCAGCACAAATGGGTGGAAAGGGTAAGCCTTCTCTTTTTGCAATAGTCTGTGGACAGAAGAGGAGAAATGTCACACAGACTGGTTTCACCCTTTTCTACCTTTCTTGTCCTTCTGGAATATGGTCATGTGTAGCGAGATGAACTGAACACAGAGCTCTAATGGGACAAAGGTTAGTTTCAAGATGTATAATAATCAGCAAGTCTAAATAAGAGGATACGTTGTGTCCTTTTTCGTACCCATTTCCAAGATTGTGGCTACCCAGATGAGCAGTGGTGTTCATTTTTCTTAAGCTGCTTTGTTGTTTTTCCAGGAGATGCTCTTACCCACAGTGTGAGTACTTGTGGTTGAGCAGCTGCAAAGAGGTAGCAGCCTCCGCGTGACACAGTTTTATTCTCACAAAGGCAGAAACGCTGAGTATTGCTATTCAAAAAGCTGTAAAATGAAAACTGCTTAATGTAGAAATAGCAATGCAAGCAACATTAGCTGTGCTTTTATTAATATATGTGCACCTTATTTTGGCATTTAAAAACTGCTTGCAGATGCTTTTTGGGGGAACTAAACCTGTCCATGTGGGTGGTGGCTTTCTGTTTTTTTTTTTAAACTGCAGCAGGAGATTACAATCACGCTGCAAACGTCACACTTGAAAGAATTCACAAAATGTCCCATCCTCAGTCTGCTGAACAGCTAGAAAAAGTTAGGCTTAACTGGTCTAGCACTGGGGAGTATATAGAAGGATTTCCATCTAGCAAGCAAACAAAGGTACATCAGAATGAAAAGAAAATTCACATCTAAGGAAGAACTGAAAAAAAATTGTAGTTTTCATCTCTTTAGATTAGGCCATGGATGACAGCCTAAAAATTGAGTTTCTAGAGGGATTAGGAAGAAAATGTCTTTACTTTTCAGTCCCTCAGTTACAAGATTATATCGGAGTTCATGATGAGTTGTTAGGGTGATGAAATACCCAAAGTTCAAGGCACCAAACTTCTGCTGATGGCTGTATTTGGTAGCTGTTAATATAGCCTCTTTTAGCAGATTTAGAAAAATTAATTCTTCTGACTTAATCCTCTCTCCTTGGAATCACCAAGGATTCAGAGATTTATATGGTACATGTTTACCTTTCTCAAAAGCTCAGTATTGTCTTTCCATCTTTCCCCTCCATATGTCCACTTTTCTGTGATGAAGGCAAGAATAATGAGTTAATGATCTCCCCCCCCCCCCCATTCAGTACAGTTTTGCAGCTTATTCAGTGCCAACAATTGTGAAATTTCAAGCAATGATCCATCAAGTTTGTTCTGAATGCCTGAGGCTTCACAGAGAGGCAGCAGCCATGTCACATCTCTCTGCCTTTGGTCCATTGTTCATTATTGTGGCTTCTTTGGAATGCAGAACTGGATTTCATCCCTGTTCATTGGAGATTTTCTCAAACAACAATGTATGAGATGCTGTTAACTCTCTCTTGATGTGTAGAATTATAGAAGCTGACTGCATGAGTGTTTTCTTTGCAGTAATCCATCTCAGATAGTTTCCAATATGTGTTTGAAAAAATGTATTGACCAATTGGATGTTTTATCTATTGGGAAAAGTTTCTCCTTTGCACCCTGTCAGTATTTCATACACACTTTTCAGGATGCAAGTTTATAAAGTAACAGTTTTACAGAGAAAAAGGACTAAGAGATGCAGCAAGGTGAGAGTCATTCTTATTTAGATTCCTTAACAGACAACTCAAAAAACTCACATTCCTCATGCAATACTGCTACTCCTGTCCAATTTAACTCCATGTTCCTCAGATTTTACGTAGGAGGAGGCAAAGATGGGCTATAACAAGGTTTTGTAAACACCAGTGGTTGCAACACCTGGGCAGAAGTGTGGGTGGGAGACAAGATATGACAAAATGATCCTGAATTCTCTATCTGAACACTTGCTTTGGAGACTTGTTCCATCAGGGACCAAATCGGAGCACCAACCTTGTGACCTGTTCAGACTACCTAAGGAAGTCAAGTAGACCTCTTGACCCTCTTTCACATGAGGGTTGTTCCAGTTTTATGCCCCTTCTCTAAGATTTTTGTTTCTATTTTATGTAAATCAGGATGTCTTCTTTAGTTATGGACGCACTTCATCTGTTTCTAAATCCTACAAATCTCATGATATGTTACAGTCCTAAGCTCCACAGATACTATTTAAGTTGCAACAATTCATCATAAGATTCTTTTCCAACTCTTGGCAAGACATGGAATTGCATGTTCAGGAACAAGCTGACAAGTCATAGAATCATAGAATATCCTGAGATGGAAGAGACCAACAAGGCTCATCAAAGTCCAGCTCCTGGCCCTGCACAGGACAGCCCAAAGAATCCCACCATGTGCCTGAGAGCATTGCCCAAATGCTTCTTGAACTCTGTTAGGCTTGGTGCTGTGACCACTTCCCTGGGGAGCCTATTCCAGTGCCCAGCCACCCTCTGGGTGAAGAACCTTTTCCTGATATCCAGCCTAAACCTCCCCTGACACAACTTGAGGCCATTCCCTTGCATCCTGCCACAGGTCACCACAGAGAAATCAGTGTCTGTCCCTCTGCTTCCCCTTGCAAGGAAGCTGTAGACTTCTGTGAAGTTTTCCCTCAGTCTCCTCTTCTCCAGGCTGAACAAGAAGATACAGGGGAGGTATCTCCTCACAGTATTAAATTTCTTGAATTTTATTCTCTTAATGCAACTTTTTTTAATACAAAGCAGTGCAGGAATGAGAATCAATATACTTTACCTTTATCCTTAGTGATCTTAAGGATACTAGAATTACATGTTTGGAAGATTTCCTAGAAATTTCTGTCCCTTGGACAGAAATTTTCTCGCTCTGCCAGTTTGCCAAATCCAGCCACAACATAAAAAACAGTGACCGGAGATGACACAGTTTTCTTTTTGGCTTTTTATTTGGTCATATGACTCAGCCACAGTTGTTAACTTGAACTCCACATAAATGGTGTTAATACACATATAAAAAAATATTCAGGGGTAGCCCAAATTGAATCAGCATTTTTAGCGCTTTCTGTGACTCCTGATTTTTGTTGTTTATAGAAAAGCACTATGGGAGAATGCAAAGCTGGTGAGAAGGTGGTAATAAAAGAGCTGTGATGCATGTTTCATGGTAGAAGCAATGGCCATAGCATGTTTTATGAAACTGCTTCATCTTCATTATCTTTTCCTTTGGTGCATTTGTTCTTTTCTTCATGTTGTCCTATTCCATAAGAACATACTTTTAAAAGAAGGTTTGCCTTGTTTCTCTTGTCCAATTCTTTCATTAAATATATTTAGGGAAGTTTTTCATATCAGACGTTCTCTGTCTAGCCAGATGTGAGATAGGCTTAGCCTTTACGGGTTGTGTTATGAGCTGCCCCTGAGGGTGGCATAGCTGAAGTTCTTAATAACAGATCTCTTGACGCAGATTGGAGTGAAATGGCACTACATGACTTTTTATAAGTTTATAAATGTATATTTGTCAGGTTTATTTCAGAACACTTTAGTTGAAGTGGAAAGGAAAAGAAAGAAAGAGAAAGAAAGGATAAGAGTAGAAAGAAATCACCACCCATGGATCCAAAGATGAGACTTGATAGTGGCAATTTTGATGTCTGTTGAAGTGATTGTTGCAGTCTTGAACCCTTAGTGATGGGGAAAGCCCCCAAAACACAAAGTTCAATGGCTCAATATATGCTGAGATTCAGGTGGGAATGCCCAGGTACCTTCCCTGGAGAGGGGAGTTTTACATTTACACTGCGTGATGCAACACTGCGGCTCATGCGCAGTCCTCTGTGTGAAGCCCCAGAAATGAGTGTGGGGATGTTCTGGGAGTTTTTGATGACCCCTTCCAAGGCAGGACAGCTGTCTCTCACTTCAGTCTAGCTGAGCCAGTTATGCCCCATCAGAAGGGACAAATACCTTCCAGCCTATGTGTGACTGTCCTGGTACTTGGTTGGGGCAGAGGAGGGGAGTGGGGGTGTTTTCACCCCTGAGCCAGTTGTGTAATGGAGGACGTTGTCATGATAAAAACAATAATCCCACCTTGCAGGATCTGCTCCTTATTGGCCTCTTCCCCTGTCTGGCTCAAAACCCAGCTTGTAGCCTTCGGAGGTGGGTGTGCCCCCCCTGCACCTGGGCGGTTACCTTGCACGTCATCAGCAAAGCACCCACTGCTTTTGGAAATGGCCAATTACTTGTGTCATTAACCATTTACATTTCAGTTTCTCACAGGTTGTAAAGCACTTTTGGAGCTGAAGCTGGGGCTGGGAAGGAGTATGCTATTTATGCAATATAAACAAGCAATAGAAGTCAGCAATGCAAGAAAGGATGATTGGGAAATTAGACAGTAGTGAGGCAAAAAATGCTGGTAATATTTTCAGTAGACATCTGTTGAACTGTGGTAAATATGAAAATATTTTCAAGGTAGCTGAAGAAATGGAGCACGAACTGGAAAGTTTCCAACTGATGTCAGTTGGAATCTGCCCTAATCTACGCACCAACTAAGAGTCAGGCCCATTCTTTATGAAGACTATTTCCTAAATGGGTGAAAATGTAGCACTCAAGACCTCTGCCTCAGCATAAGGTCTTGCTGGTCTCGAGCGCAGAGTGCTTGAAGCATCAAATAGGATGCTGAAATAATGAAAAATATGGCACAATCAGGACTCTGGCATTGAAAAGCTGTACTTTTGCAGAATTTTCTGCTGTTTTGTAATAGTGTTTCAGGACTGGCACACTAACAGGTTTAAATGTGCTTTAATCTGCTTATGTAATTTAAGCACCTCTGGGAGTAGTGAGCATTCATTAAAATATCTGTTATGGTGGGAGTTCTATCATATTGAGCCAGATGTTGCTTTCCATGAGATATGCTATTGTATCTGGCCCAAACTAAGCTGAATAACTCTATCAAATTTGATTAGGTTATAAAATAGGTCTGCTATGTATTAAAGTGCATCAGAGCACATCCTTGGCTTTTCTAAGCACATGAAAAGGTTTCCTGAAAGTAACCTTATCAGCCATGCTACAGCTGACAGTTTTTCCCCTTCCTTCGATATTACTTTTGACTCTTTCTACATCATTACCCATCCTACAGACAAGTGTTCATAAGAGCTGACTTGGTCGAAAAGGAGAAATACAGTAGTGTGAAATGGCTCAGAGGTCTTCTTTATTGCTGTATATTGCAGAAAACTATCCAAATTAGAACAAACTAGATTTTGAAGGGAACAAAAAAAATATTCAAGTCCATGCTCTGCATTATTTACTCTCCCTCCATTTGGTGAATTAAGACACTTGAGAGCAACGTAGCCCTGCATAATTTGCAAATGCAGATCCAGTCCCGTGTTCCTCCCATGCCCAGATTGCCCTTGATCTGGGCAGAAGTTTGGAATTTTCTAGGAATGTGACAGCAAACCATTATATGGGATGTGCTTTCTTGAAGCCGGTTACAACTGAGATAAGATCAGGCCAGAAATCTCATACATGTAAATAATGTACACAAATACAGTATTTTTTTTCTTTTAATTCTTTCTGGAACATTTTATCTAAGAACTCTACTTCATTCAGTGTTGAAAATTATGTGTTGAAATTATCAACGTCTACTGGATAGGCTTGAACTGTTTTCTGTCTTTATTTCTCTGCTGGACCCCAAGGAATGATAGTTGTGTTTATTTGCAGAGCACCAAGCACTGGTTGTTTTGTTTGTTTGTTTGTTTGTTTTGGGTTTTTTTGCGGCTTTGTGCTCTGTAACCTGTGCTTGAACCAGTTCGGTTTGGTCATCTCAAACTGATTAGATTGAGGTCAGTTTCCAAAGTCTCTGTTATAACCCATTCTCCAGCGTAGCCTTTTCTTTTGCCTTTTGCTTCTCCATCTTCCAGGACCAGCTTGGCATTCTGCTTCATGACATCCTGCCCACAAGCAAAATGTAACAGTTGAGTTTTTTTACTTAAGTCTAAAGGCAGATAACTCATTACATGTTTTTGGCTCACCTGAAAGGAAAAAAAAATGTGTCGTTTTGACTTTCCTTAACTGCTTTGATACTGTAAACCATCCTGATTCATAAACAATATTTTACTATTAGTAGATTAATTAAATGGAAGATATTCCATTGCAATGTCAGAAAAGTAGTTACATATTACTGGCTGAAGTCTGGGTTTTGCCCCATGTATCAGGTTCCTTAGATAACCTTGAAGAAATGTTACTATATTGATATAAAGGGAAGCAACAACAGGACTATGAAGAGAATTTAACAGACCCTAGAGTAAACCTTGTTTTCTTGAAAGGTATTTTCTTCTATTAGTCCTTCTCACAGTGAATTTCACAGTAGTCACCATCCCTAATTTGATTTTTCCTGAACAGAAATTCTCTGTAGATAAAAATCTATGGCATGGTAGCAGTAGAGGTAGGCTTGTCTTTCTTTGCCAGACCTTCCTTGTTCTCCTCAGTGTGTTCAGATGTTGAACACCAGTGAATGAAGCACCAGTTTCCAAAATGATTTCACTGTTCATCATGTCTGTGGAGCTCCTATCTTGAGACATAACCCTGATAACTTAAAAGAATGTGAATATGCCTTTTGAGAAACACCCAGATACTGTCACTCTCATCTGCAGATCAGTTCATCCTCAGATGTTAGGTAACCCACACTGATAAAACACGTCATAGAAAAAAGTCAGAAGAAGCCAACAATAAATACTGCTTCTTAGGAGGAAATTTTTTTAACATAGTTTAGTGAGTTTAATTACTGTTGTTACAAAACAGTCTATGTAAAAAAAAAGAAAAATAGAAATTATATAATTGCACAAAATGATACAGAATAGAATTATAGCGTAAGAGCCCTAATGCAAATTCTGGTGTGTGGCTGCGTAGCAGAACAGGCAAGTAGATGCTGAGTAAATGGTATATGCTATTACAGAGCCTGAAGGGAAAAATGTTAATTCCTTGCTAAAGCAAGTGCCTGATGGAAAAATATTTTGTGAAGAAAACATCAGAAATATTTAGAATCTATAATCCAAGAAAGGCACAGTTTTAATGACAGAACAGAAGAGTACAAATTAACTGAGACAACACAGTTCTAGTGTAGAACACAAATGGTGTAATTTAGGAGTGGTCCGAACCTCAAAACTACTTCCAGCATAGGAAGAATAGCTCAAATAGACCAAAACAGTCATGGATGGTGAGGTCTGAATGGCAGACATGTCTGCTGACATTTTTCTATCTGCCAATTTTTTATAACTTTATAAACAATCAGCAGGTGGGGCAAACACCACAATTTCTACTTTTACCACCCACAGAAGAAAATTGCTCTGCAACTTAGGAAGTTCTGAGATTCTGGTGAACTTGGAACAAAATACAAAACTAGAGCCTTGACTCCTTGTGGTTACCAATGTTTTCATGGCACTTCTTGTGTGAGCAGGAATGTTGGCACAGTGGGGGTCAGCACATTCTGCTGACCTGAAAAGGCTCAGTGGTTTTTCAGTTCTGTGCAATATGCTCATGGATCAGAAACACTTTTCTTGTGCTGGATGCCACTAAACAGCTGCAAAGTTCCACCTTCATTGTCAGTAAAACCAGTGCTGAAGTGATTTAAATTTGTTAGGTGCAGGTGCTCACCAAGGAGATACACATCAATGAGATAAATAGGAAAAAAACCCCAATGTGGATATGAAGAACCTCAGAACTATGCAACGTACGCAGTCTGTATAGCTCCCTGGGTTCCTTCCACTGTGAAAAGGTCCAGTAGACCTGTAGAAGAATATTCTAATGTGCATGTTGTAAGAGGATGGGCGAGCAAGAATGCAATGTAAAATTGGACTGGCACTCCAGCCCCAATCATGCTAATGGCAAAGAGCCCTGTGATTTAAATATTTTAGGATATTGCCTTTAATTGGTTCTGGTGACACAATCTGCTGTGAAGGTCTTTTTTCCCCACAGTTTCTCTGAAGGAATATGGTCTAATGAGAAAA
The DNA here is from genome assembly GCA_035047865.1 of Dendrocincla tyrannina. NCBI lineage: Eukaryota > Metazoa > Chordata > Aves > Passeriformes > Dendrocolaptidae > Dendrocincla > Dendrocincla tyrannina. The sequence continues at coordinate 43,035,517 of JAWWMP010000165.1, read as the reverse complement.
TGTTCTGTCCATTTTATTAATGATGGTGTGCTAACCATATAGAGAGTTCCCGTAAAAATCACCACACAGAGGTGGTTTCAATGACAAACACCAGGGCCAAGGGGTCCAGTGGTTGAATTCATGTCATTGTTAGAGAGTTTAAACTTCTGTATTTTTTCAGGGGAAAGCAAAAAAAAAAAAGACTAAAAACACAATGACTGTGTAGCTGTGAAAGCAGCATTTGAAAATAAACATTCTTGAGAGGTATGAACTGTATGTTAACAGCAAATTCCAGATTCAGTGTCTAAGTCAATGAAATAACCCTCTTAATCTCAAAAAGTTCTTTGAAGTGCTTTGCAAACCCATATTACCTCCACTCCTCCCACCCTCATCCCAAAAAGAAAAGAAATCTCATAACCTAACTGAGGTGCTTCAGCTCAGCCCACCTGTGGGTATTGGCCCAAAGGTCAGGACCAAAGTCCTCAAATTCTATTCTCTTCTATTCTCTGGTCGCAAGAAGAAGCTAAAATTTTACTCTTGACCAAGTGTGTTTCCTGATCATATTTTGTACACCTGAAAGTCATCTGGGCAAGTGCTGTTGTTGCTGGTTAGCCCAGGCAATTTAGGCTGCCTGCAGAAATCACTTGCAGTGAGCTGTCCTTCCACACCCCAGTTTTAGAGCATTTGCTTTGCATGGCCTGTGAGCGAAAGTAATTTGCAGCAACTGAATTCAAGGGTCTTACTTTTATTTTTGGACTTGCTAATTTAGGATATTTTGTCCTTAGTTAATCTCTTTTTGCCAAAGGAAGTCTTGTCAGCAATTCACTCACTATAAAGAGAGACAGGAGGCTCAACCAGATGGTTACACTGGGTTGTCACTGGTGGTCCATATAGGCTTAAGACAATAAAATAGAAGGATTAACTAAAAGTATCATGTCAGAACCTTGTTACATCACTTAAAGGCTCATCTATGGAAAGAGGCTCTCTGGTAAGAAAGGAGAAATGATAGTAAGTAATTGTGGCATAAGGGAAATTAAAAGAACATCCCCACTGTCTCTCTAGGTAGGGTGGGGGACTGGAAAAGTTGGCTTTGTCATTATACCTCACTAGGAAAACAAGACTGTGCTGGCCTGGGAGGGACAGTGACCCTTTGCCAATATGGTTGCAGAAGCAGGGAACTGAGCCCTCTTCTTTGCCTGTCTAGGACGCAGGCTGCCCCTTCCAGCTCTGCTGGCCACTCACGATGAGCAGTTCTCTTTTCCTCCTGTCCACTGAAACCACTCCAAGCCACACACCGTTTGCTCCCCACTTCATCTCCCCCTTCCCTGTGATGGGCTGGAGAGAAGAACTGGAGGCACACAAAAAAAAGATCATGGACTGAGATAAGAACAACTTACTGGAAACAACAATGAGATAAGAAAATGAGCAAGAACAACAATACTAATGACAGAGGGTACAAGAAAAAAACATTATTGTTCACCGCAGAAACCTCTGACAATAGACAATACCCAGCTGCTCCCTCTGCCACACTATCCCCACTGCTCCCTCCAGCTCGGAACCAGCATTACCCCGTCACTCCCTCAACCACACTTACTCCACCAGATGGAACCCCATCTCCTCTGAAGAGACTCCCTTTTCCCCACCCTGAGCAATGATGTGAAGTGGTAGAGAATAACCACCAGGTGCTAGCCATGCCCCCTCCTGGTGAATGTAAAAACTAACTGTGTCCTGGCTGGAACCAGGACACCTCCCCACAACAACAGGTTAAAGCACAAACATGCTCATTTCCCCAACAGGAGTGTGAATCAGCTTACCTGGTTCTTGGATGGGAACTTTGTGGGCTCATATCTGTGTACACTTGTGATTTTGTGATTATATAGCAGGGTTGACATTTTTCTGAGGAGATTAAAGAGTTAAATACCTGTAGAGAATTTCAGAGCACCTATTTTTATCCAGGCACTTCTGCCTTCTCTGGCAACACTGCACATAGTAGATTTTTGTTAGGTGAACTTTCAGCCTGAATAATATTTTAGCAGCTTTCATCAGCAAGCCGTAGACACTGAATCTGTTTAATGGCTTATTTATCATAAGGGTCCTCAAGATTTTTCTGCAACTTCTTCCCAGTGCATTTTGGGATATGTCCCCCATGATCCTTAATGTTAGCCTATTGGCAAATATACTCTTGGCAAGTTATATATGTAAACAGATATGCTTTTTAGTCACTCATCTGCATTTCCTCATGTACATATAACACTGCCAAGGGCTATAAAGGCACAGGTGGCTTTGTGTTGTTTCATCTTCAGAATAGCAGGTTTATTCTTTTGAACATTTCATCATGTGAACATTGTTCTCTAATACTGTTTCTTGAAAATTGGATGTCAGATCAAAGATCTGAATGTGAAACTTGGAAATCTTAGCTGACACCCAGGTTACTGAAAACATGCCTTGCAATTTTGCTTTGTGCAGCTTAAAAATTTGAATCCACTTAGTTTCCAGTGAAGTGTGATTTTGATTTAAGTTTTCTAACTTTCTGGTATATAGGTCAGGAGGGCTTTTACTTTTAAACATACCCTTATGAGAAGACAGAATGAATTCTGTTCCCCAGCATTACCTGTGGTTAGAGATCAGTGTGTCAGGTCCTGCAGCACTGCAGTGGTTTTCATTTGGAATGGCTTTGTTGGAGGTGACTATGTAAAATGAATTGTGGTGCTGCTCACACACCAAAGAGGTGTCATGTAGAGTCCTTTGTCAGGGTAAAGCAAATGCTTTCTTCTCACTCAGAATTTCCGTGGGTAGAATTTTTTGTATAAATATAGTGAAATAATGTTCAGTGGCACAAACACAACTTCGATATTGATTGGTGTTACTGTTGCATAACATTTAGGATCTCTGTAAGAAGCAGGGTCAAATGTGTTTAAATACTCAGAAATAAAGCAGTGGAAAAATTTTGGGAAAAACCATTTGGATTTTACCAGAACATGATGTTTATTAAGTACTGAGCCAGACCAAATTCTCCTTGTCTTTGACAAAGCCATGATTTTAACAGCTGTTTTAATTCTGAAGCAGTAACAACAGACAATGAGTATTGAAATTAGTGTAAAGTCAAGGCACTGTACATATCAAATGCACTTTGCAGATTTTGATCCTCATTTAGCAAAATGAATAATGAGGATTAGTAAAAGGTACCTTCATGGCTTTTCAATGTAAAAATATGTGTAGTGCCAGCATATATATAAATGTGTAAGGTCTTAGATATTTAGAAATAAATGTGTAAGGTCTTAGATCTTTAGAAATAAATGTATTTATATCATGTTGAATAAATACATGGAACTATGAGGCACAGAGACCCTAAATGCTTTACCTACATCACTTAGCAAATTAAGGGGCAAGGTGAGTTACAATAAACCTGCCTTTTTTCCCTATCCCAGGGAACTAGGAACAGCCACTGTAGGCAGTAGGTAGATAGCATGATGTGAGGCCTTCCTGCTTCGACATTGTATATGACTTTTATCACTACATAACTGTCCCTTCCACTTTGAAAGATGCAGCCCTTTTATTTTCATCTAAAAATACTCTCTGTCATCCTGAGAGACAACCTTCCTGATACAAACTTTGTTTTTAAAGGTGATTTTGCCTGTGAAAGTACAGATTCCCCCAGAGATTCTTCTGGTATGACAGCAACTAAATTTTGTATATGTATTGGCAAGATATATATTAGAGACAGCTAGATTAATACATTCATTGGGAGGAAGGGACAATTTTAAAGGTTGTTTGGTTTAGATTCACACTGGAAATAAGACTACAACATAGGTTCTATTTCTGTATTTAAATGTCCTCAATATAAAACTAGTCTCAAATGTAACGTCACCTCAGAGCTGTCTCCACAAATTTTGGTACCTGATTCTTGTATATTTTCTTCATGGCTTTTTTAATTAGATGGTTATTAATCACGCCTACTGGCCCATGAAAAAGTAAGTTTTCTGAGAGAAAGAATGTATTTCTTTAATAGCTGAAGTCATGCTCTTTTAAAATCAACTTTGAGTGTGGAAAAAACTGTTTTGTTAGGTTTCCAGAGGTTCCTGCCAAAATACCATGAGACCATTACTTCACATTGACTTCCAGATTTATCTGGAACCCAGAAGTACAGACACAACACACAAGAGCTGGAAGAAACAGGAGTTCATCAACTATTTCTGAACTTTCATAATTAATTATTTCTGGTTCAGTCTGAGAAAACCAGAAAACTTTGGACAGGGAGGAAGGTTTGACTTTATTTCCCAACACTTTTCCATTCTCAAGCAAATCCTCTTCAGATTAAAGATCACTTTGATCAATTAGAAAATAATTATACCTTTGGTGACTAAACAATAGTTTCTTCTCATTCATCGTCTTTCATGTATTGGCATCAGATCTTACGTATATATTGAGAAAAATGTTTGGTCCCTGTGGGAATGCATGCACATGGAGAAAAAAAACCTCACTTATTTGAGAACAGTGATTATAATGCTGCACACATTACTTCAGATATGTGCAAGTCAAATACCTATTGACCTGAAGCAGTCATGGTTCAGACAGCCCAGCATGGTTTCCTGCCTGCTGTGTTCTGCCATAGCCTAGGACAGCATGAGATTTCTTGATGCATGGCTGGCAGCCACTGCTTCCCTAGGAGTGGAAACCTGAAGGCTGGTGTTAAAGAACATTTGGTATTCAGAGTCAGCTTTCTGAAATCATGAAATATGTAGGTTCATGATTTCAAGTTAGTCCTTTCAGGTAGTGGCCATCCTTCCCTCCCTTCCCCAGGTGAGTGGGGAGCACTTCCCTGACTGATCACAATGCTCTTCGAAATGCTCGGCAAAGCCCACCCCTACCATGATGCCAATGCAATGGAGATACCCGGATGCCACAGAGGAGATGTCTCTTTCTGCCTGCCTCCTTTGATCCTTCTCTAAAATTTTTCAGGGAAATCTATTATAAGAAAATGGATTTGTGTAAGATAAAATACTTTCTAAGTTCTGGAAGGGAAGCCAGTTTAGACATACCTTAATTTTTTCCCCATGTAAATTAACTTTTTTTAGTGGCACTGGAGTAGACAAACCCTAAGGAAATTCAAGCAGAACACAGTAGCTTTTCAGCTTTTCCAAACAGCCTGATGGTCCTAAGATTAAGTTTTTGGTGTGTGCCCAAATATACTACAAAGAAAACATTACCTGAGTATTTTGGTGCTCCTGCTTGGCTTCAACTGGAACCAAGATATGTTGAAGCCATTTCAGACATCAAGAATAATTATAGGAGTTTGCATTTGTAAAGTGATCCAGATACTAACAATGATGGATTGTGGTTGGAGTGTGAGCATGGTAAAATGACTCTGTTACAAGAAAAGTGCTTCAAATGAAGTGGTGAAAAGGAGATAAAGACATAAATTATATTAGGCCTGGTATACTGTGACCAGAGGTGTAGCTGCCTATGAGACTGAAAAAGCTGTTAATTGAATCACTGAAATCACTTAGCACAAAATAATGAAAGTTTGGCAATTTTAAAATAAAGCTAAGGCATTTTAATTGCCTAGAATTTAGACTAGCTTGGAACTGCAGAAAAGAGGGATGGGTGGTACATCACGTCTTTTCCTTTCTCATTGTATTTAACAGACAAAGATAGAGACAAAGACAAATAATTTAGACAGGTTCCTTTAAGTCCTTTAAGCGACTGCATCTTGACAGTTTCACTTCTATTTTTCTTAGCCATATTTCACCCTCAACTACAAAATGGTCTAAATTTTCTTAAGTAAGAAAACATGGCCACTTACGAATAGAAAGGGAGCAGGGGAGGCTTAGAGATGGCTGGTATGATTTACTCTGTTTGGAAAATGAATGTAGGCCTAAACGAAGAGGAACAGATGCTTTCCCTTTCATTGAGAATCCTTGACAACACTTAAAGGATCATAGTCCATACATATTCATGGGCTATGCAGTCAGCCACTTATAATGCATGTCAGTTTGCTGTGTGAACTACCTGTTCAAAACACCTGGTAATATGACAATTACTGGAGTTACCCATGGATAACATCAAAAATAAACACCTATTTTTATAAAAGCAAGTAGGAACTCTGTTTTCAGTAAATTCTATTGAATAAACACCTAATTAAGACAACCAGGATTGGGTGCTACTGTATTCAATGCTAAAGAATACACACAGATAGAATTTGTGCTTTAAAAATTCGTGCAGGATCATAAAAGAAAGTTTTTGTTGACTTTTTAAATGGCAATATTAGCCTTGCATCCCAGGAATATCAAACAACAAATCACATTCATGCAGTACTCATAAATCAGGAAAACACAAAGCCAAGCTGAACAACATTTACATGACATCAATCACAAACTGTAAAATACCCAATAAAATTTCACAACATACCTGTGGAACAAGTTTTGCAATGTGCAAATAACACAGATTCCCCATTACCAGGAAGAAGAAAAAAAAGTCTTTCACCATTCACAATACAAATTCTACTGTGTACATGAAAAACAAGTTCCACCATATGTATGACGGTTTGAAGAATAAATATAGTATCTTAATATTCACTAAATCTGAAGTGACCCATTGTCTCATGTTGAATAAGTATTTGTTTTTTGTGGTCTTTTTTAATGAAGCCTCAGGGCTTCATTATGAAGGTGAATTAATGTGAGAACTGGTTTTCTAAGTGAATTGTTATATCTCTGACCTGAAATGCCACTATCAGTCTAGAACCTTCTTTTTATTGGTCCCATAAATTGTCCCCTAACAGATTCATGAAAGCTTCTGAAAAGCAGAAGTGCAAACAGAAAGGAATGTAACCACCTAAATCATAGATACAAATACCCTGTGCTATGTATGTGAATTATCTTCCAACAAGAGAATCAAAACGCACCATAAATGTTGACCAAAAAAAAAAAGATGCAATGAATACCATATATGGGCTTACCCTACATAATTTCAGGTACCCAAATGAGACTTGTCAGGATATCTTTAACCTTTGTTCTTTACATGAGGGATAGTGGATTATTGCACCATCTATGTGCACATAATAGTGCCAGGATGGTGCACTGTGTGGATTAGTACACCATGCTGGCACATCAAACAGGACTGAGAGCTATGATTCACAGAATGTAACATTTGCTTCAGGTAGCCTTTAACTTCTGCCCTCCATCTATCTAGCCGCTGGATTTTCGCAAAATACATGGAGATCTCCTGTTTCATAGAGCTGTAATCTGTGCTTGGTTTCGGCTGTAATAAGTAAACAGACTATAGAAATTACAGGGGCGAGCAGGAGGCAGACAGGCAGGCAATAGCATAGCATTGGAAGGTGTTTCTTCAAGGTCAAGGAGAAAGAGAGACAGAAAAGAATATGATGGGAATAAAGATGTGGAGAAAGCAGAAACAAGTAAGACTTATCACTGCCAGTCAGTCACTCAGAGGAATGTTACAACATGAAAACTTGGTATTTGCTTAGGAACAAGTGTACACTGTAGAAATATCAAGTTTCTCTGCAACTGTGAAAAGGAGAATCTATATTTTTCCATGTCAAACAGTTTCCATGTGACAAAATACTTGGCTACATATTGGGTAATGCTGGAGTGCACAAGCCCATGTGGTATCCACGTGAGCAGTACTGTACTTTGTGCTATAGCAGCTCAGTACCCAGTAATATTTTCACTGAACTGATGTGCTACTCTTGGTTACAATGATGACAATACTTTTGTGCCTACTGGAAATCCCAAAGATTAGACCAGGGAAAATAAATCCCTATTATCTATATAAACTGCAGCTTCTCTTTGGAAATGGTGAGAATTTATTAAAGAATTACAGGGTTTGGTCTTTTCAGATTTCTGTGAGATCTAGTCCAGCTATGCTATGTCCATGAGTCAATACAAAGTTACTGTGTATATATTATTTTTTCAGTGCTGCTTATTGGTGAAGTAATTTGAGAACCTTGTAGGGAATGAATACTTCTAACATGCAATTAGGATTCAGAATCTTGTGCCTTATTCCTGCCTCATCTTTCAGTTTTCCTTTATGGCCTTCAAGAATACTCTCATATGGATTTCTTTGTTCCACTAAACAAAGGAGATTCATGTTTAAAGTAGGGCACCTACTTAAGTGTTTAGTTGGATTAGGGCTCTTCAGAGGATTTCCTAATCTCTGGAAAAAACCTGATTAATTGTTGAAGCATTAGGCCTTCAACGTCTAGTCTTCCAAGAAATTCAGTTCTGAATCCTGGGCTGGGCTGACTGAATCCTTTTATGATGGCTGACCTAGGACTGTGCAGGGTATTGGCATTTGAGTGCAAATAAAAACAGGAGGAGATGAGTGCTGAGTGACTAAAATGGTATTTAGAAACTGAAAAAAAAACCCCAAACAATTGAAGAAGAAGCATACTGGAGTTATAGTTTAAAACTTTCTTGGGACATAGTCATGGAAGATAAGGTATTGTCTGCTTCTGTCTTCTTATTTGACTACGTCAGACCATCAAGATGAGAAAAGTCAAAGCAGTGTGATGACACTAGATTTTGAGATGCTGCAGCTGACCATGAAGTTTGACCACATTTGTGATGGTAACAGTTTCCCAAAAGTGCTGGGCCGTGTAAGATAAAACACAAAGTTAATTTCACCTAAGTAGTGTTTGGAGGAAGAGTCAATGATAGGGTTAATTGGCAAATGTCCACTTTTTTTTACCCATCTGTAAAGCATTCATGTTTAATGTGATGAAATTTTCTTTAATCTGCTTAGAAGACTTGAAAACTATCAAATGTTCCCATACTTGCCCTATGTCCTTGAAGATCTTTATGCATTACTTATATGTTGCATAAAAACTAAAATTGTTTTCCTGCTGTCTTGCACATACTTTGGTTAATTTCAGCCGGTGGTTGCACTTCTCATAACCTAGTCCCTCGAAGTGTCTTTTCAGAGTTTGCCAAATGGCTTACTAGAAATGCTAGTTCTTACAAATCTCACCTCACTTTGTTCTGACTCAGCCCTCCTGAAATGCCATCTGATCCACAAATCATTTCTTCTGCAGCTGTCACATGCCACTGCGCTTGCTCTGCACTTACTGAACTACATTGTACTCATATATGACACTCAACTGTTTTCACAAGGGAGAATTCTGTCTATTCTGTCCTGTATACTTTTTCCTTTGTTGCTAATAACTTATGGTACTCGATAAATGACAGAGAAGCTTATAACCATCTTGAGTAGAAGAGATCAGCCAAGGAAAAAAGTGAACATAGCACTTCTCTGAATGCTGATATAAACCGAAATGATGATATGAAATAACTCAATAAATTATCTTGCAGTGCATTTCAAACACTTTTGTTTGCCACCGTGAGTAGGCACATTTGTTGAGATGGGTCAGACCTGACATAACATGAGATTTTTCTAAGAACTGAAGGCTTCCATAATACGTACAAGTACTTTGTAAGTTTAACCTGCTATATCCTCCTTCACCTCTAACACCCTTTCCCCCTAACTCACCACCTTTTAATTCCCTCCTAGCACTGTGTTCATGAAAATACTGGAGCAAAGATTATAGAGCTCTGAAATTTCAGCCAAGGAGAAACTCAGCCAATGTTTTTTACCTGGCAAAAAATGGCTTTTAAAAAAAAGATAAGGAATTGTCTTTGTTTTAATCTAGAATTGCACAAATTAATTGGCTACTCTGAGGCATAGTTATTTGGCATAACATGTTGCTTTGGGAGCTGTTTCCAGGTACAGCGTGGAGCAAATCAAGCCCTTTCTTGTTTCTGGGAGTTCCCTGTCCTTGCCATGGAATTGCATTAAGCAGTCAGAATGCTGTGGTCAGTGGCATAATTGGGTTTGGTCCCGGAAATGATGGGAATTCAGCCAAAGCCTCTGAGGGAAAGAGAAAGGGCCCTGTAAACAGTTGTAATTGGGTCTGACTGAAAAAAAAAAAAATATCATTAATGGTGCTGTGTCTTTTAAAATGTTAAAGGTGCTCTTATACTCTAATTCTCCCCCTAAAAGTCTGCATTTTGAGCCTATTGTTACCCTTATGTCTATTTGGAAGACATAGTTCCCTTTAATCGTATATTGAAGAGACAGGATGGATCGTTACTTTTTTCCTATAATTTTTCCCTTTAGTATGAGAGGCAGCAATGCTGCCAAAAAGCAGAAGCTTTAAATATTTCTACTACCCAGTGGGGCAGCTCTCCCTGCATAACAGGAGAACCATTGCAACTCCCCACTCCTATCATTACCCACCATCACTGTGGTTGTATGTAACTCTGCTGATAACCAGGTTATATATTAGATATGCTGCCTGAACATCCTGAAAATACCTGAATTGTTCTCTGTCGAATATAAATGACAGAGGTAGCTACAGAGGAAGACAAGATATCCAAAGAAATCACTCATGTCAGATATCTCTGCTGTGAAAGAAACAATTGTGAGACAGGAAGAACAGCTGGGTAGGTGGAAAAACAGCTAAATGGGAACAAAACTGCAGCTTTTTGGTAAGAGAGGAAAAAAATGTTTTGTGTATATCCATATGCCTTAAATAAATTCTTGATGTATGAGAAAACAGAATGAGCAAGGCTCACAGTTTTTTGCTTTCTTGCTCAAAACAGTGAAAATTAGTGCTTAGAGCCAAGATGGTGCTACCTCTATTCTACAGCTGAGCCTGTGCACAATTAGGCAGCTTGGCCTACTTGTATCTCGAAGTTTCTCCAGTTGTTACACAGGGAAGTGATGTTTGCCACATTTTCATCTTTTCGTCCCAGTGGATGGCAGCTGCAGCAACAGGGAATGACTTTCTTGAGACGTCTTTTTTGGTCTGTAAGACATTATTGAGTCAGATGAGGTCTACAACGGGAGAGAGTGAAAAAAAGAGGCACGAAGAATGACCTGTGTGCCTTAAAGCTTGGCTGCTATTTAATCTGATAAAATATATTGACTTTGTCTACAGACTTTGTTCTAGATAGAAATAAACAAGAGTCGTGGTCTAAAACGTAAGGTAAAGACAGAAAAACTGGCAAAACTGAAGTGGCAAGAACCAGAGTGCAGCCCTACCCTGCCTGAGTTGGCTTACACCAGTAGAAAAGACCCTCTAAAAAGGGCCTTCAATGATATGATTCAACTAAAAAACCTCTTGTGTTAGACTTGGTGTGTAATATATCTAAAGATCTGGAAAATGTATGTTGGATATTCTCCCTGTGGGCATGGACCTAGATACAGAAAGACAGCTGTATTTTACAAAAGTCAAGATTATTGCTCTGCTTTCACACAATCTGTACACATTGAAACAGTTTCCTAACTATTGAAAAAAGACAAAAATCAGTGGAGCTGGGGAATTAGTGAAATAATGTAATACTTCTGAAGCTAGACCCATCCATATTTAGAGGGAAAAATGCAGTGGAAGCAATGCAGCCTAAGAATTATTTTCTGTATAGCTTCAACTTGAATTCTCACCCCAAATTCAGTGATAGACTTGCCTAAGTTTTTACATATCTCCTTGGCCTCATCACACGGTATCCGAGCATTTAAGAATGCTTGGGAATCTTCACGATGCCTCTGAGGCAGGAAAAGTATTCTTGTTTTGCTTTTGTTTTAAGGAGGAAAAGAAAGACAGGTGAAGTGAATTGCCAAAGGGCATGTAAATATATGTGCCAGAGCCAGAAAACAGGTACAAGTTTTCAGTGTACCAGCCCAATGCCTGAACCAGCACAATTTGGTTTCAGTCATATCTATTTATATTACATTTATATTTACATAAAAATGTAGATGAGTAGTGTAAAGATTTCCTACCCATGTTTTCTCAAAGCATGGGTGTTTTACATAATTGCTGTGACACTACTGGAGCAGTCCTTGCTCAAACACACACCAAACTCATGTCCTGGAAGACTTTTCTGGTGCTATAAGACATACAGAGAAGTGGCTCTAATATTTTCTGTCTTCTTGGTTCTGATTTAGGGTAAAGAGGATATTTCCAACAGTTCTTTTTTCAACAAAGAATCTTCTGAGACCCCAGGCTGTGTGAACTGAGAGAGTGCTCAGAGCACACGCTTCTATAAGAAGCTTGTTTGCCTACTAAGCAATTCCCAGCAATGTCTTTGGCTGCGAGCTATTGTTATTTGTTTGTACTGTGGCAATGCCTAGGGCGCCAGTCATGGATCAGGGCCCCATTGTGCTAGGTATTGTAGAGACACAACAAAAAGGTCTTTGTCATACTCTTAAGGCAAATCTGAGGTGAGTCTGGGAAAAGAACTTTTCCAAATCCAGAGTTCTAGGGCCAACTTCTAAGCAGTTTACTGCTCTCCAGACTTTGGGTTTATCCTTGGTTTTCCCTTCTGTATTGTTTGTTCAACACAGATAATAAATGAACTCTGAAAAAACACAATGGAAAATGCAGAAAATTCATGTAGTTACTTATATTTCCCACTGACCTCTTAAATGAATAGCCAGCCAGGGTTTGACAGAGGTGCCTTGGGAACTTTGCTGCCATCTTTGGCTTGCTTCATCTCTGTCAGTGTTTTGGTGTGGTGACTAAAGTGTATCCTGAGGCAGAAATGACAGTTGCCAGAAAACCACCTTTTTCGGTTCAGCAGTGTGTATGTCATTTCCCTCATGCATATGCCATTGCTGGGGGTATCCACATGACAACAGGATTTTTGCTCCTCAGGCATTCACCAGCTGCTGGCACTTAAAGTCACATTCCTTTCTGTATCACATCATATTTAGTTGCTGTGGATACTCTTGTGATGCCACAAACAAAGGATTAGGATTTTCTGTAGCTCTTCCTCTTCTAGAACAAAAGGTTCTGCTTCTGAATATCCAATCTGCAGTACAGGCAAGTGGAGCAGTGAGGGTCACTGAGGGATGATACTGAAGCTCCAAAAAATCCCCTACACTACACATGTGCCAACTAAGTGCTTATCTCCCCAGAGGACTTTGAGTGGATCAAATAAGGAATTAAACTTGTACTGAAGCTACTAAAGTGCAAGTAATGCAAAGTCATGTCAGATCCCACCTGCCACACTCTCCTCTCCCCCCTATTTCTGTGTCTTACTAGGAAACACTCCACCATTGTTTCAGCACTTAGGCTTTTTATCTTTTCTGGAGGTCCTCTTTACCTCTACTCTCAAACTAAGAATGAGAATAAACTTTTCTAGGTTTTGGAGATCCTGCTAATGGCATATGAGATAATTGAAACCACAGTCACAGAAAACAGGTCTGGAAAGTCCCTTGAGGTGATTCTACGTCTGCTGGGGAATCACTGTGTAACGCAAGAAGATGATCTTAGGCTGTAGTTTAGATTTCTCTGACCCTCAAAAGCAGTTCTGTAGGAAGTGATTCCATTTCAAAATCCACATTCAGCTAACAAAAGAAAAAAACTGTAATATTTCTGGCAAAATAATAATAGTAAATATCATGTTTATTCTCAGAATAATTCAGCATATAACACACTCGTAAGTCTTAGATATTTTTATCTATATGTCAATTAATTAAGCACCTTTATAACTCATGTATTGATTAATTATTTTTAAAATATTCTTATGCTCAAAATAAAAATGAAGTTAATAGATTCATCCACTGCTGCTGGGCTTGTTCCATTAGCCCTCTCTGCCACGGATTTTCAGCTTGAGAGAACAAACATTTATCAGCTGGAATAAAGACTTTTTTCAGTTTCCTTTTCTGTCTTCTGAGATGCATTCCAGACTTTCAAAGAAGCCACAATAAAGCTTTAATTTTCTATTTATATGCTGATACATTATTTTCATTCATATATCTATAACCAGATAAATATTCTGAAAATGCACATGGGAGTATAATCACTTTGTTCTTCTTTTGGGATACTGACTCATAATTAAATAGATGCAGCTGAAAGCCAAAAATGTGGCATTGAGACTGTACTGCTGCAGTAAGGGGAAAAAAAAAGATGGAAACTGGAGTTCAAAGGTCAGTGAAACAGGGCAGAATAGGAACTCCAAAAATCCCATTAATGTCCTGGTGCATCCACAGATCTCCTGTAAGAACCATGTAAGTTACAGCTAGTGTTTTATACTTAATTTTCAAAATGGAAATAATTATTTTCCTGTGTCAGAGGCTTTTGTGGGGAATAATACCTATTAATGACTGTAAAAAAATTCTGATAATATGATAACACTCACATTGGTATCAATGTATCAATCTCACTAGAGACTGATATCTGCCTTAGAAAGAGGTATAGATGAGAGGTACTGCAGGCAGCCAAAATTCATCCCTTTGCTGTTTACGTAATGAGCAAACTCAGAGTTGGTATTTGTTGTGAATTGCACAGTCAAAGAATTTACTTTAAAAATGCCTTTTTGTTGAGTCTTGAATGTCCTGTCCAAAATGTCTCAGTTTTAACAAACTTTCAGAGAATTTGAGCCTGACCTGGATTCTGAACCTGGCCAGATGTAAGGCTGCCAGGCAGCATCTGCAGCTCTGGGTTAGGGAGCTGCAGGAACATTTCCAGGGTAGGGCTGTGTGCTCCAAGTCTGCAGCCTGGCTGAGCTTTACCACCCTGCTGAAAGGGGTCTCAGGTTCCTTCCGTGGAGTCAAGACTTAGAGAGTTGGAAGTTTGGAAAAGGTTTTTTGGATCTACAGGCAGGCCTGGGTCACCATTCAAGCACAAACTGTAGGTAGGGACTCCTCTGTTCTGGGCACAGTCCTTTCATGGCTTCTTCTTGTGGAGCAGAGGAGGCAGACAGGAGAAAAAAAAAAAGTGTTAAATTTATTATTTTATAAGTCCCTGCCTAAAGCAAACACTTTGCTTCTTGGGTACAAAATGTCCCTTAAATAAAAATATAATTCTTATAAAAGCTGTTGATGCTGCTGAAATGTTAGAAATAATGATTGTAATAATTGCTTTTAAGGTGTCAGAAATGTACATGGTCATATCGAACCAAAAAATATAGTTACTTAAAATTGATCACAGGTAGCAAGTAACAACAAAGTCTAAAATACTGTTACTGTCTGAAGTTTTTAGAAATGTCTTTGTTTAAAAATAAGATTTACCCATGCATTTTTAAACAATTTAAACCCATTACAAATTAGGTCATAAGAAAATAAACTTGTATATTTTACTTTTAGTCACTTGTCTTCAGGAATAGGATAGGCAATTTCCCTGAGTTTTCTGAACTATTTCTATTAAGCTCCAACCTCTCACTTGTTCATGTGATAATTTTCCATGTCTAACCCCAATTTTATTAGAAAGGAAAATTTCTATGACTTGACTCAGTCTCTGTTTCATGCTCACTGCAAAGGAAAACCAGCTGTTTTTACAGCCATAAGCAAGGTGATCTGCCTTTCCATGTAACTCTTGCAAACACAGTGCTGTCACTTGTACAAAAAAAAAGTTATTGTGAAATAGTTACATTCTTGAGATATATTGCAGGGTGTTAGAAAACTAAAGTCTTAGCCAAACTGAAGGTGGATTCATAAAATAACTTGTAGCATTTATGGCTTCTGTAACATTTTGGATGTGGAATATCTGCTAAGAGGATAGAATCATAAAATAGTTTGGGTTGGAAGGGACTTTTAAAGGTCACCTAGTATTACTGCCTCTGCAATGAACCCCACCCAAGCTTACCTTGAATGTTTCCAGGAATGGGGCATCCACAGCTTTTTTGGGCAACCTGTTCTACTGTTTCACCACTCTCATAAAAACATTTTTCTTTCTATCTAGTCTGAATTTACCATCTTCTAGTTTAAAACTACTGCAACAGGCCCTGCTTAAAGTCTGTTCCCATCTTCTTATAAACACCCTTTAACTACTAAACGGCTGCAGTAAAGTCTTCCTGAAGCCTTCATTTCTCCATGCTGAACCCCGACTCTCTGAGCCTATCCTCACAGGAGAGGTGCTCCAGCCTTCCCATTATTTTTGTGGTCCTCCTCTGGACTTGTGCCAACATGTCCATATCTGTCCTGTGCTGAGGATCCAGAGCTGGATGCAGCACTCCAGGCAGGGTCTCATGAGAGCAGAGTAGAGAGGCAGAGTCACCTCCCTGGACTTGCTGGTCAGGATTCTTTTGATGCAGCCCAGGATAAAATTGGCTCTCTGGGCTGCGAGCGCACATTGTTTACTCATGTCCAGCTTCTCACCTACAACACCCCCAAGTCCTTCTTTGCAGTATAGTAAATGACCTATCAAGGGCAATATATAATTGATCTGAAATTTAAATTCACATATTTTTTCAGGCATTTCCCATTCCTTAATCTTAAAATTTGCCTGTACTTCAGGGAATTTTCATTAAAATTGTGCATGATAGGTCTGAAAGTCCTTGAGTTCAGATAGCCAGAGGACATTAAGACTATTTCTAGTAGGTTTCCCATGACTTCCAGATTCCTTCTGATGGGACACGCCTGAAATTTTTCTACTAAAAAACTACTACTAAATTTCAGAGCAACCCATCCATCTGAGTCTGCCTAGGCCAGCTGATGGCACTGCATTTATCAATTTCATTCAGCATCTGCAAGCTTAGGAAAGATGTTTTTAAAGGCAGCACAGAAAATGTGTTTTCCAAAAACATTTGTTTGTACTCTTGAGCTTGTGTGAAACCTAAGATGTTGGTTTCAGCGTGACTCAGGCAAATATTATATTTGAGAAGTATGAGATTTTCACTAATCCAAAGACCTTCAGTCTTCATGAGTTTGCACACATCATTACACAAGTCATTGCTATAGTGCAGTGTGTTATCTTTAGATAGAACAGTAATGTAAAAAAACCCCACCAAAACCCAAAAAACAACCAAAAAAACCACCACCAAAAAACCAGATTGCTATTTGGGTAGACAGAATGAAGATCTTTATCTGGTACATTCACCAATGATTGACCTCCTGCTGTACTGTCAGCTGGTAAAATGTCAGTTTTGTGTGTCATTTTGGCTGCTGCACGGTGTATCTTCAGTGAGGGAGCTTCTGCCCTTGGCTCATCTTGCAGGCTGTTTGTGGAGGACAGTCAGTGCACGGAATGCAGGCAGCCACTGTGTTCCCAGGCTGTTTGCACAGAGGGGACCATGTATTCCCACTGCTCACAGTAAGACCATGATCTGCTTTGGAGAAGACAGGGACTGTAATAAACAATTGTAGATAAAATATTTATCTTCTTATTTCCTGAACTTCTACAGTATTAAGAGACCAGCTTTGAGAATGGTAAACTGTTCTAGGTTGTGAGCAGGGTATTGCTGTCTTCACTCAAGGAGGAGTGTCATATTCTGGCCCTAGTTTGCACAGTTAAAGAAAGCTGGACGTTTCCTAGAAGCCTGAAGTTTTTTGGCTACTAGAAGTGCTAGAGATTTCCCCACATTAAGAAAAACCACAGACTTCTCAATTACAAATATAATTGTAATTCACAATTAGAAGTTAAAATAAAATAACATTTCCTGAAGAACACTCTTATCAAAGGCCAGTTTAAACTTGCAGTCATTATTTGTAGGGCAGGAAGGATCGAACTACATGACTAGTACCACTTACGTGGATTATACATTGCCATTACTAAAATAAACATTATGCCTAACTTGGAAATACTCTTGAAAGGCAAAGTGAAACTTTTGGAATAAGAAAGGCATTTCTCAAATGGCTTTTTCATCTTCTCCGTCATTTAGTCCCAAAGTGTTCAAGACACATTGTCAACTGTCAGACTAAACAGAATTATTCAATTTTTGAAATATTTCAGTGCCCACACATCTTCAGTTCTCATGACTTTTTTTTTTGTTCAGCCATTTGTGTCGACAATATTATCTATTCAGAGAAGTATGAGGCAATAATATAGAATGTTAATTTCTATGTCTCTCATTCCACGCACTGTCTCAAACAAACGCTTTACCAAGTTAAATAACATAGTTATGGAATTAAAATATTCCAGAGGGAGAGGTAAAGAAAAAGCCAGTGTTTTCTGCTGAAAGTAGAATAGTGATGGCAGCTACTGAGAGCTGTTCTAGGTTGCAAATGAGAATCTTCTTATAACCCCAGTTTCTATATTTCAGGGACTTTGTAAAGGTCAGGATGCTCAAGCAGAATTTGGAAGAGGGCATTTACAAGGCAGGAAAATGGGGCAGAATGGCATTTCAGTTCTATTTAACCAGTTCAGCTCTAACCTGCTTTCATGTTTGTTTCTGATTAAATACAAAACTGAAAGGGATACAGTTTTCCAGAGTACTGTACATTGATGTAACTCCTAATTCTACAGTGTGATGCTGGTTTATATGAATTAGAGGTGAGATAGATTAAGAAAGTGGAAATATTAGGAGTTTGTGAGTCTTTTGTAGTTGTGAGCTGAAACTTTATTGAGACATCTTGTGAGATTTTTAGTACATTTAGGTAAGATATTTCACTCTATTCAGAGCTTGGCTTCCAGCACACATTTGAACATCAGTTCTGGTCTGAAGATTTATGTTAATCCAGGTCTGAATTCTACTTCTTTAGTACATTTCTCTCTCTTTTATTCTGTCCATACTATATGGATACAATATACAAATATTGTTTCACTACTTAATCTGTTAACGAATCACTGACTTGATAGAAATATATACTAAAGTAAATACAAAATCAGAATAAGCATAATTACATCACAGTGAAATCTTTGGCAGCTGGCTCATTAAAATTGTCGCAAAGATAATTTTTAAGTCTGCATAAATATAATGTAGATGCCATACAATTATGCTTTCCAAAGAAAGTTATACATAATCAAATATCGGATTAATCACATTCAGTGATTCATGGAAGTAGTCATCCTCACGGGAGGCAAACAGCTACACCTTTTCTCTTTGACATTTGATAGTCATTAAAAAGGAACCTCAAAATATGTATGCTTGACTTTGATATAAGCTTGAAATTACACTGGGAAATGCCCTGGAGTCTAAAAGCCTACAGAAAGAAGAATGTATTTTTATAGTTAACTGGACATTGTGAAGTAGCACTGATGTCACGAACAGGGTGTAAAGTCCCCTCTCCTTGTATAGTTGAATGTGTTCTCAGTTCTATACTGCTAGTGTAATTGTGTGAGTGAAAAATATAAAAGTTATATGTAAAATAGAAGAGTTCCACTTCCAAGAGGCAGGTTATATTTAATAGAATTTAAAAAAAATGAAGAATCACTATAGATTAATATATTTGTATCATTTAGGCATGAAATAAATCCTCACATAATCCACTATCAGACATTACACTCCTTACCAATGTCTTCCAGTAATTTAACAAGTATGGAACAGCAGTGTAGGTAACGTTATTTAAAAGTTATTATTGCTTCGTTGAAGTTTTGCCTTTCCACCTCTGAATTTATGAATATATTTGTCAAACAATTCTATATTTTAATCAAAATAGAGGATTTTTGAATGAACAGTCTTGCTTCAGGAGAATAGGAATGACTGTAAAAAAGTAATGACAGCAGCAGCTGACATGGGTCTAAACTGTACCTTTGAAAAGGAACTTGATATGGGAATGCCTACTGGCCATCAGATTGCATAACCTCACTTCACTTCAGCTAGAGGAATATGCAACAGTATAAGACCCCAAGCTACGAGATGACAAAGGGTTTTACTTTAAAAATATATTAAGTTTTACTTTAAAAATATATTAAGCCCCAAAAATTCAACCACTGAATTATTAGAAGAGCCTTTGGTTTTTTTAATACTTTAAGAGAGAGTGCATAGGAGAAAAGCTGCACACATCTCAAAGGGTACTTTTACTGGTAAAATTTAGGAAATAAGGGATCTTGGCAAAAATTTAAAGGGTAACATACAACTAAAATAAAGCATTCCACAAGGCATTGACTTAGCACATGGTAACCCATACAACTTAGAAAAATCCAACCCATTCGGTCCCAAGTTACCCGAAATAATAGGAAAGAAGATTAAGAGAAATACTGAAAGAGAGAGAAAAAGAGAAAAATTATAGCTACCACCAGAGAGTCCTGTGCCAGTGGGCTCCAGGGTGTGGTATAGGTTGTGCTCCCGGTGTCCAGTGACTGACAACTCCTCTGGGACTGCCCCAGGATTTGGGGTGTGGGACAAGCCATTACCTCACCTCAGTGACATTTGACCTGCCCCTCCTTTCTGCCCCTGCTCCCCCCCAACTTGAGTTGGTCTGAGCAAATAATTAATATAATAATCCAGTGTCCCATAAACAGCAGGGTGAAATGAGTATTTTCTGCTGCTTTACCCATACTATTTGCCACCAGTACCATTATCACAAGCCTTTTTTGTGTTATTTGTTCATCTCTGCAAATATTCTTCAAATAAAAGCCAGGGAGCTATAGAGCTACACTTAATACTGTTTTTGAAATATACTATAAAGTGATGTGACCAGAATCCAACATGTGAGGTGGTCTGATCTCCCCACTTATACAAACAGAAATGACCACGATAACTAGTGACTCAAACGAGGTCCACTGGACACCTGGAATCCTTAGGTGAATTAATTAGGTCAATTAGGTGAATTAATAATTTTCTGAGATACTAAACAGAAAGCTATTTCCCTGTCTTCTGAAATAAGCTGTGAATCTCCCAAGGAACTGGAAATAACTAATAGTCCTCTTTTATTTTCCTTTCAAGATTCTCAAAAAATAGTCTCAAAATATGAGCTAAATACTCTGCCTTATACTGCTCAAATGGAGCAGCAAAAAGGAAGTAATTCATTCTCCTACACATCACATTGTATAGATATACAATGACAGCATTCTTCAATTAAAAAAAGAACTTGAATTCAGTAGAGCCAAGTCTGGTATTTTTTTCTGCTGGCTGGTGTATCCATGTAAAAGCAGTGATACTTTTGCTCTGAGCATCCTGGAAGCATCTCCTATAAAGGCTGGATTTGTTTCAATGCTTACTATATGACTTAATTTTTGCAAAGAAATGATGAAAATATTTCATAAAATCAAATGTTAGTGTCATGCCTCTAACAATGGCCAAATATGGTTGCAAAAAGAATTTCAGAATAGGACAAATGTACAGATATTTCTACATCACACTTTCCCAACATTCTGGGATTTCCTAACACAACAATAATATTTCTCCAATAGAAATATAAATTATGTACCCATTACTTATTTGTGGGGACCCGTTTTATGGAAAATAAATATATCCAGATAAGCATCTACACATGCATACACTAGTTGGTTGTTGTTGGAGTCTTAATATGTATGTAGATAAATTCCCATTCTAATGCCAAAGTGCATTTTTGGTCTACTTGGGCCATGGCAGTAAGGAGGCCTGCTGCACATCAGAGTGTCTGTAAAATTTTTATGATTGTTGAGTATAACTGTGCCAGCTTAAAATATCTTGCCTTCATGGTTTCCATCTGTCATCAAAAACTGTGGACACTTGAAAAAAAGCACAGAATCACAGAAAATCACAGAATCTTTAAGGTTGGAAGACACTTCCAAGATCATCTAGTCCAACCATCAACTTAGCATTAGAATCACCCCTAAACCATATCCCTAAGTGCCACACCCAGATACCTCTTGAGCATTTCCAGAGACTGACTCCACCACCTCGCCAGGCAATTTATTTTTTTCTAATATCTAATCTGAACCTCCCCTGGTGTGACTTAATGCCACATGATTTCATTGTACAAAATAGTAAAAAAAATCATAAGGGAGATTTTCATTGTCTTCTGAGCCTTAGAGGTTCATTTGGGGAATGTTTTTTGACCCTTTTTCCCCAAAAGATTTAAAATAAAAATTTGTTTCCGGTTCCTGAGGTGACATATTCAAATACCTTAAGCTGCAAGGAAAGCAGCAAATACAGCTAGCACTGACACAGCAAGTAATTTTTAGGTAAAAATTTTCAGTCAGGCTTACACAGCCACTGCTACATTCCTTCTTTATGATGCTTTCAAAGTTCCAGACAGAAGAGGAAGTGCTGAAATACTCAGAGAAAGGCACTTCTCTGCCCCAGGATGGAGTCCTGTCTGGAACTTGGTGTGAACTGTTGTACCATGGAAGGGAGAGTGTCCTTGGGCGAGACTGATTCTGGCTTCTACAAACCTATGGCAGCTAAAGGCTTGAGCTAAGATGCAAGGCTGTAGACTGCGACCTTTTGTGTGCATTCCTCCCATAATTATTCAACAAAAATGCAGACTGTTATTTCTATCTTGCTAAATATCAACTGTGAGTTTGAAACTGTCCAAGATCCAAACCAACACACTTTAACTTAAAAACTAAAAGTTTAAAAAGTAAACAAAAGCCACAAGTTGGAGATCAGGGATAGCCATATGTCCTACAAAAAAAAAGGCATGATATGACAATACTGATGGGAATTTGTGTTTGTCTGTCTGGTAGAAAATGGAAAAATTCCAAGACTTTCTAGGAAAAGGCAGTGTGGATTGGTTTTGAGATGTCAGAAAACTTTGATAGTCCTCATGTGGGGATAGCCTTTAGGAAGGTCAGAGAGAGCGTTGAGGGAAGGATTTGAAGAAGTTGTCATTGCAGAAACTGTGAGGCAAGAGGTTAATAAATAATAGCAGAGAAACAAAAGTTATTTTATTACTGAAATTTAAAAATGAAACAGTGTTATTCAATGGGAACAGGTGATACCAGTTCCTGAAGAGATATCATGGGTCTCATAACCATTTAATCCTCGCTCACCTGTGTATGTACAAAATCAGACTGGGAGGAGAGCTCTAGAATCAGTTCAGCAATTCTCTTTCTGGCATGAACCTATGTTTGTCTTACATATGATCAGAGAAGCTTATTGAGCAGTGTCTTGTATTCAGTGATAGCACAGAAGATATCATAGTTTTTTCTGATAGTATGTTGGTTCCATGCTGCTGGGGTAGATATGCAAAGCTCTATGTCATGCTGACTGAGCTTTTCCTATATAATAAAAAAAACTTGAATAAGGGTAGCCCAGAGCAGATTATCTATCTTGCAGGTATCTGGAGCTGCAGAAGGGCCTGTAGCACTTCAGTAGCTAATTGGTTCATGGCCACCATGGGTCTTATAAGCTGGAAGAGACTTCTCTTCCCCTTCTGAGCACCTTCTGAAACACTTGTGTACCATGTACCTTTCATGCCACTTCATTAATTTCCTCTGGTTCTCAAAGGATCTTGCATTTTCATAAAAAAAGGCTGAATAGTGAACTTTTTCTCATGATAAGATAAGAATTAACTGGCACTTATATGAGTTAGATTAAAGTCAAGTCTGAATGCACAGCCCATTGCACACCAAAAAGATGAAGATGTGAGTTACGATGTATCTCCTGTGTGTTGTAATTTTTTTGTATGTGGAATACTCAAGGAGAAATATTAATGGTAGCTCCAGTGTATTTCAGTCTGATGTATTATCTACAAATCACATACATTTTTGAACAGGTAACTAATGGAGATGTTGTGCTCCCTGATGAAGAAATACCTTGACAAATTAATTTGTTGTAATCAAAAGCTTTTCCAGACTTTGGTTACTGTCAGCTATAATTCCATTAAGAAGGTGTTGTAGAACCAGAATGGAACTTCTAGTGAAGAAGAAATACAGTTGCAGAGCAGATATAGCCCCCATCTCTCTAATTCCAGGGAGAAACCTAAACTTAAATCTCCGACATCCTAGAAACTGTCAGTGTTCTCTCTTCCCCCAAGCCCCTTCATGACAAAGCATCAGAGAGTCCTTTGAGGTTTTACGTTTTACTTAGAATCTGGTAATATTTCAATGTATTGTGACCTAAAATAAATGTCCACCAGAAAAGAAAAAAGTTAGGATTTTTCAAGTATTTTTAAAGCCAATAGAACTTAAACCCATAAATTTGGGGAGTCACAGCTGTACATTGTGCCAGAAACAACAAAGTTAAGTGAAAGAGCTTTCTTATTTTTCTTCTTGGTCATCCATCTTAAATGCAAATTATCTTATTTGTGTAAATGTTGACAGTGAAAATTGGATAATCAGGTTTTTAGTGGGATTTTACCGTGGTGAGAATCAAATCCAGTATTATCCAATGACTCTGTGAAGGAAATGATTAACTCTGCAGAGAGCCTGAAGTGACTACAGACAAACTTGGAGAGAGCCAACAGAACTATAAGCAAAATTTATGTCTACCCATAATGTTGATTTTGGCGCAAAGGGAAATGACTGAGCAAGCACAAGAATAGGAAATAATTGAACTCTGTCAGATATTTTTTAGTGTTCTGAAGTGGCCTGTGAATAATCAGCAAGAGAGAGAAAACCCCCAGGTACACCCACAAAATTACCTCTCATTAAACAAAGGACGGTGAACAGTGGCTCTTCAGGTGAATGAAGGCTAGAGCTGAAGCAAGTCATGCTTTATGCAGGAACAGAGTGCACTCTGGAAGTCAGTCTGAGTGTGGAAAAGAGGAAGACGGTAGGGAATGGGGTTAGTAACAGTGAAATAGGGAACAGCATTTTTAAATTGAATACATTACTCTCCTGTGATAAATGGACATGCAAGGCACAAGGACACATGTTCTGAGACTGGGACTTGCTTGCTTCTTGGGCTAGAGATAGATCTGAGGTTATTTTGTGCTGTCCTTGATTTGGCAATATTACATTTGCTGTGAAAGGGTCATCTTTTCATTGCTTCTGCCACTTTTTTTTGCACCTACCTGTACTGACAGGCTGAAAGGGCTGAAGCAGTAAAGCAGAAGTATTTCCTTATGTGCTTTTTTCGATTTCTAGATTTAAGTTTGCTCCTCCTTTGCACTCTACAGAAAGCAGACCAATGCAGAAGTACGTAAACAACTTCTGAGTTGCCAGATAATAGAACTCCCTCAAAACTTAATGAGAGGATGGGCATTCAGCAGAGGTGAACTGTGGCTCTGTAATTTGTTGCCGTAAGGAAAGGGGAAAAAAACTTTCCAAGACAACTTTATGTGGGTAAAGCAGAGAAGAGTTCTTTTACTT
>JAWWMP010000165.1:42963965-43010582 GCA_035047865.1 Dendrocincla tyrannina | reverse complement strand
ACATCTGGGCCCAAGTCATTTCACCTCCCAGCCCACTATAAACCGGGGAGAAACTCCCTTTTGCAGCTGCATCCCTGGAGCTCAGCATCCCTGAGCTGCATCCCTGCAGCTCAGCTACCCCAGCTACCAACTCATGCTGGTACCCGGTTCCCATTACCGGTCTCGTCCTCCTTCAAGCAGGACTTGAGGTTTGGTCCGGGAGAACAAGGAAGGGGAAACATCTTCTCCCCCCACCTCAGAAGAGCAAGAGAGGGAAACCCCCCTTTGCAAGCAGAGCTCCTCTGAGCTCTTCCCCCCCTTTTGGGGGTGAACACCAGGCAACACACCATGCTGGGCAGCAGAGAGTGTGTGTGTGTGAGAGAGAGAAATGTCAATAAGTGTAGGAGCTGGGAAAAGCAGAAAAACCCCGTCTACATGGCAGGATACTAATTTTATAACCCCACTCAATTATCATATCTAAAGGTTGTAAACAATCTAAGATATGTCCATGCCCAGAACTTCCCTTGGTTCCACCTCATGGCACGCCTCTCGTAGAATTGAGTTGGAGGTCTTAAGACCCCTTTCCCTTATTGGAGCTTCTCCAAGGTTGCTGGGCTTTGCTTTCTTGTTTTGACTAACACGGTATCTAGTTGTCTTAGCTCTGGCACATGTTTTCTTTCACACAGTGTTCCAGCTATTATCTGACCCTTAAGACATCTAACACAGGGTTAGGGGTTACTAGCTATGCTATATGTGAGAAACTACCCAGAAGTATAAAAATCTACAAATTCATGAAAACCCTAAGGCATCAAATTGTTGGGGTTTTTCTATGTATATGAAGGGGTTTATTTTTTTTTAATACCTCAAAATGCAGAGACTTTTGCTTTGTTTCTTACATTCACTATTCTAACATTCTTCTTATAAGTAAGAATCCATTATACTTTGGAAATTCTAACTTTAGAGCAATTATTTCAACAATTGCTTATTTTCTGCTAAACACAGCCCTGAAAAAGCATGCGTTTAAAAAGCAGTTTTGGGGTGGGGTTGAGGGTTGTGGCAACAAGAAAATCTAGGTTGGTTTCTGGGTGGGTTTTTTTGGTTTTTTTCTGTGTTGTTTTTTTTTTTTTGTGTGTTTGTTTGTTTGTTTGCTTGCTTTTTTGAGAAAAGACAAGACATTAGTACCTTCTGTGAAAATCATATCTTTGAGAAAAAACCCACAAAAAATCTCAAATGTTTTCCAGTTTCCCGCAGGTATAAGATGGAATAATAGCTTTCTTCCATAAAATAGCTATGCTTCCTTTCATAATGAAGTTGATAGAAGAATTTTCATTTTGACCAAATTAAAAAGGAGACACCGGTACCTGCTGTGAAGTGTGTAACCTAAAATGTAGAAGTAGGAGAGCTATGAACAGAGCCTTTTTCTCTACACTGTGATACTCAGTTGGGCTCAGTACTTGGAAACCCGATTCTGCATGTGTTTAACTTTCAATGCACGACTAATTCAGCTGAAGTCAAGCTCACATGTGATTCCACACACCCTTCTTGGGAAAGTAGTCATTACTGCTGGGAATATTCCATGGAGCTACGTGTATAAGGGCCACCTATATTGAGAACAAACATAGACAGTGTTGCCAGGGAACCCCAGGAGCTTTGAGAGTGCACGACAGCAAAAACAGACTGAAAGGGTCTGTCCTGTACTGCTTACACTGCAGAAGTACACACTGTGGATTATAATCAGCCCCTTGAGGGCTGCCAGTTTATCCTGCTTGCATTTCTTTGCAAATGATTCTTCTCTGCTGGGTGTATAGCCACCGTAACACTGCTGAGGTCACTTTGCTTGGGCCAAGGTGGCAGTCGTTACAACTAATGTCTTCTTTGGCAAAACATTGATGGCTTTAAGGTTAAAGTAATTTCTGAGTACCTGGAGTCCAGCAAGTCCTTATTTTTTTTTGTCTCAGATGCTTTTAAAGATTTGGCTACACCATTAAAACTAGCCCATCAGGTAGATCATGTTAACCAGCGATTATCTTTCTTTTCTGTCACTGTACTCACAAACCCATCCTTGCATTAGGGTGAAAATATTGCTATTTATATCCTACTCCCTGGTTGCTTTTGGACCATGTCAACACTTGTTTTCTTTTTTCACAGCTTCTTAAAAATCAAGATTCTTGTCTTCACCCTCAGGGCATTTCTTCATTTAACTCATCTACAGAGGGGGACAGCTGAAGCTGCTATTTCTGAAGATGGCCACAGTGCTCAAAACTATCTCTACAACTGTCCACTCCTTGCACCTTATTTTATTGTCATGGTGTCACCTCTATCTGACTTACCTGTTAATGTCTTTCACTGTTTTTTCACCTGCTTCTATGCTAAAATGTGGAATATCCTTTCTAAATGAGACAAAAGACCACAACACTGACTCTTAGAATCATAGAATATCTTGAGATGGGACAAACAAGGACCATCAATGCCCAACTCCTGGCCCTGCAGAGGCAGTTCCAAGAATCACACCACATACCTGAGAGCATGGTCTAAATGCATCTTGAACTCTGGCAGGCTTCGTGCTGTGACCACTTCCCTGTGGAGCCTGTTCCAACGCCCAACTGTCTTCTGGGTGAAAAGCCTTTCCCTAATATTTAACCTAAACTTCCTCTGACACAACTTCAGGCCATTTCCTTGGTTTCTATCATTAATCACCACAGAGAAGAGATCAGTGTCTGTCCCTCCTCTTCCCCTCAGGAGGAAATTGTAGACTGTGATGAGGTCTCCCTGCAGTCTTCTCCAGGCTGACCAAACCAGGTGACTTCAGCTGACCCTTGTTAGGCTTCACCTCTAGAGCCTTCCACCTTCATGCTCTCCTTTGGACACTCCCTAACATCTTAATATCTTTCTTATATTGTGGTGCCCAAAACTGCACACAATAAACAAGGTGAGGCTGCTCCAGTGCAGAGCAGAGTGGGACAATCCCCTTCCTGGTGATGCTGGTGATGCTTTGCCTGATGCCCCCCAGGACATGGTTGGCCCTCCTAACTGCCAGGGCACTGCTGACTCATATTTAACTTGCTATTGACCAGGACCCCCAGGTCCCTTTCCGTGGCACTGCTTTCCAGCATCTCATTCCCCAGTCTGTTCAAACATCCAGGGTTGCCCCATCCCAGGTGCAGAATCTGGCACTTTCCCTTGTTGAACTTCCTATGGTTGGTGATTGCACAGACCTCTCATTTGCTGAGATCTCTCTGCAGGGCCTCTCTACCTTTGAGGGAGTCAACAGCTCCTCCCAATTTAGTATTGGCCACCTTAGGTTTTTTTTGTGTTTTGTTGTTTTTGTTTTTTTTTCTTTTTTTTGTTACCTTTTTTTTGTTCTGTTTTCTTGTTTGTTTGGGTTGTTTGTTTAAAGGACTCTTGTGTATTTTGCTTTTGCATGTACAAGGCTTTAGCCAATGGATACAGTAAAAGGGAACTGTATACATAAGGATTCGTGAACTCAGTATAAGTGTATGCTGGCAACTGCATTGCTTAGCTTTTGACTGTTGTGTGGTTAGCTCTCTGGGCTTTGTATGTGGATTCTTTAGATAATACAATGCAAATTACAAAAAAAGGAGGCAGGACCATGAATTCACACAGCTTTGCCTCTTGCCTCTGAAAATTATGAGTACAGTCTTCTTAACAGCACAGACAAAACCAAATAATTGACATGGGTGATGAAAACAAAACATCTCTTTTTTCAAACACTGATTTAAGGTCAGGAGATGGAAGTGAGGGGTAACTTGGAATGCCATAATAGATTCCTGCCCTGCCATCAAGGCTTTGAGCTTCAATTCCTCTGCTCCAACCTTCACTGCTTCACAGCAGTATTACAGAAAGTAATTACTTGTCCATTGTTAGTGGAATTAGTTTCTAACTGCAAATGAAGAACAATACAATTTTCTCAAATTTGGCTGAGATGAGTTTTACATAATGTTTTGATTCCATTTCAGTGAGTGAATTTTTTATTTTGGTCTGTCTGCTTAGTGAAAAGGAAATAGGGGTGCAAAGGAATTTTTGGAAAATGCTTGGAAATGCTTGGTAGAGAACTCATGGAAGACACTGGTATGAAAACTAGCCAGATGTTGCAAAGTCTAGCATAAAAACAGGTCTGCTCAGTTGAAGTAGAGACCATAGCCACCTTTAATAGATATGACCTGCCCTTAGGCAGCAGACAAATCTTGTTCGACCTGTGATGTTTAGAAGGAAAAAGTAAAGACAATGAGACACGCTTTCATTTCTTTCTTCCAACAGGTTGCTGCTCAAGCCTTTTCTCATAAAGTAGCAACGGTTTTACTTGAACTGATATCCTAATTAAATGAAAAACACAACTGCCTTTCAAAGCTTCTTATTTTTTTTTTCCATTCCCAAAAGATAAGATGCCAGAGTGAAGTGACACGTACAGAAGAGCACGGATGTTCAGCAGATACGTGCTGTATCTCATCTTTATTTCAGAAAGGTCAGCAGTGGAGTCCCTCAGTAGGCAGTGATCTGCAATATCAGATATGCCTGATACCCTGAAGAGCTCAGGTAAGGGTAATAATATATTTAAATGATTCTGGATATAGGGGTTCCCCTATTACTGCTTTTTTCAGAGGTTCATTCTTTCACATGCTGGTACAGAAATGAGTTTTGAATGAGTTCTTATGAGCCCTGAGGTTTTACTCAACCACCCAGTAATGTTCCAGCTTTAAATACCACGGGAGGCTTTCACTGTTTGAAGGGCTGACAACTGAAGAGTATGTTTGCATAGTATGTTACAGAGGTCTTGGGGAGTGTGAGGAGGACAAGGAGGGTGTATGCATGTGTTCACTGTTTTTCATTATGTTCCCATGTTTATGTTTTTTATGCTCTGGTTTCTCAACGACTGTTTTATTTTCTGTGCATAGAGCTTTACATTTAGAAAAATAATGCCACTGAAGAGCTTCTCTAGGTGCTACTCTTGTCTCAATTTTCTTAGCAACTGTGTGTCTCAAAAATGTATACATTTCCAGTACCTCCATGACGCAGAGAATTACTATCATTACCATTTTAAGACAGAATGTATGCAACTTTCCAGCATGACATAGTCTCTCTGTGTCAGGATGAAAATGAAATACACAGGTGCTGGATTCAAGCTCAGTTCTGGCATGATCTTCCTCTGCATTGGAAAGGAAGAAATTGTACTTATTCTAATTCAGAATTAAATTATTCTTTAGCCGAGAAGTGCTGGTTAGCTTTTCATATACAAACAACAAATCCTCGAGCACAGCGCAGGATAGGTCCTTGGCTGACGTACATTAGTTTGACTCCATCAGAGTCATATGAAACTATGACAATTGACAGTAGTTGTGGATCTGATACATTGCATCTGCTTATATTTACTTCAAGCAATCATTCTCCTTAGCATTATGAATGATGAACCAGCTCTTAGAAAAAAATAATTCTTAAGGCTGAATCCTTGGACTCTTCAAATTTCTTCCATTACTGAGCTATAACCTTCACTTAAGTTCTTTGAGTTCACACAGCATCATACCTTAACCCTTCTTTACTATTTGACTTTATTATTTCTCTTGAATAGTGTCATCTTCAGAGCATTTGAGTGGGTCTCCAGAAATTTGAGCTTAGTTCCTGGTCTTGCCACAGGCCTCCTTCAGCCAATACTTTATATATCCTGCTTTCAGTGAGTTATACATTTAGAACTGTTGGTCTAGTGAACATGAGTGAAGAGACTTTAATTTATCTGTAACTGCGGAACTACTGCAATTCAACTATGATTTTAATATTAATATATTAATACTGTGTTTGTGTACATATACACACACTGAGTCTCACTTATGCTTGTGTCATGATTTGGGCACATGGCAAGAAAAATAAATAATGCAAAAATGTAATAATTTAGGACTTGCCAGGCTAAGGGATGCTATCTCTTTGAACAATTTCTCAAAATCATGATGAAGTGTCAAGGCAGGGAAGGGACAATGCCCTGGAGCTTGTTTCCAATGCATGTTGGGATTTCTTCTCCCCTTGCTCCCCTATTTTTCTGTTCTACTTTCTACCACTGCAAAAAATTTCTTAACCATTCTGTCATTATTCAATGCATATGCAAATGACTTAATTAAAATAACCAGTTATGCTGAACACAAGAAATTATAATATCCATTGAAACAGTCACTGTTGTCCACATCAAAAAGATTTCAGCAGTAGAGAGGATTCATAAATGAGAACCACATCGGCAGCAGAATGTGGTATGTATGTGATGAAAAAAAAAAATCAAAATGTCTTTTAATCTCACTGTCATTCAAATCACTGCTAAAGCATTTTTAATTGAATTTGAAGGAAGAAATTCAGATAAAATTACAAAAATAAATTCACATTGGGATACACCATTGTTGCTATTGTGGTAATAGCTGCTGTGATGGTGATGACTGCTGTACTAGGTAAGGGCTCCTTTTGTGTCAATGCTGCACAGACACCGGCTTCAGTATTGAAGAGAAATTAGGCTTTAGGATCTCCACTGTGAACCAAAGGTAGAAGAATCTATACTTAAGTGATGAAAGGAAATGGGAATTCCCTCCTGTACCTCCAGAGCTGAGGGGAAAAATAGTAGGCAGAGTTAAGGCATAAACCTTAACAGTGATTTAAAAAAAAAATAAAAAAATCCAGTAGTTAATGAAAACTATTCTTCCATCTTTACACATTGGAAAACTTAGGTAAATGAATAGAGAGGCCACAAAAGGAAAGCAATAACATACATATATTAAAGTCGGTCAAGGCTAGGATTAGACCTTATCACTTGACTCACAATTTCTTGCAGTTAGTAGATCATAGTGCATGACACCAGTCTTTGTGTGTTTTCATCATCCATTCTCTGACTGATAAATTGGGGAAATAAAGCATCAACATAAAGTATTCTGAGTGAGTACAAACAGTATACTTAGTCTATGGGTTTTCCTTTCCCCTTAAAATCTGCTTTTCCTAATTCCCAGATAAACTGGAACACCGCCAGTAAGCTTGATCATTATATGTTTTTCCATATTTAAGAGACAGAAGGAAATCCCTTAGACTGTATGAACAATGTCTGGCTTGTTTGCCTTTTGTAGAAACCTGAGAATTCAGAGAAAAGTCAGTGTTTCTGCACAATATGGGAAAACAGGGATTTCTTATGGATGTCAGTTACTTCAAATACTTTTTATGGAGTTTAGTGACCTCTCTCTTTTAAAGCAGATGGCGTCAAGTGCAGGTTGTTTCACCATGGTTTATTTTTTTTTCTCTAAAACCCATATATTTTATCTGTAATAACTCAGCCACTTTTGCCAGAAAGGCTTCTTAGTTTTTTATGCCTCACAATGGGACAGACAATGGTGTTGAAAGGTATTGTAGCTGGCATAGCCTGCAGGCACTGTGAAGCTGGGTAGAATACTTCATCTCTTTCTCACTGTTTAATCTTGGCTCACAGTCGTACTGACTTATTAAAACAAAATGGAAAAAACCCAACCCACCCAAATATTTTAGCTTGATTTTTATCTGAAAGGGCTCCTGTGCCAAGAAGACACCTGGCTGGTTTCAGTGTTGTTTTCCAACATAGCCAGATTATTAATTATTTTTCTTTTTAAGGGTCATGTCAGAATTTTGAACTCTGAACATCATATACCTCTCCACACACAAAGCAAATATATAGGATGGTGCTTTTTAATTGCCCCATCCTGAGATTGCAAGGTGCTGACAAGAGAGCATACTTGTATTAGCCAGATGAAGATTTGGAATCTTCATGAGCTTTTATGCCTGTACCTTTTCATCAGCATACCCCAGGATCTTTCTTTGTATTTCCAGTGTAGTTTTGGGTTTCTTCCTAGTATTTATCTGGTCTCTCTTAGTTTATGACCTTGAACATTTGGAGCTGAACTCCTGAACTTGCCAGGTCTAAACCCTATGATTATAGCAATGATGCATGAAGTAAGAAGCCAGCTAGAAATTCAATTTCAAAAGTGAAATTTGGAACTACAGGCACATAATGAGCCCAAAGAGACATTTCCAGGGGAAAAAAACCCCTTGGAAGTTGCTATCCTAGAAATAAAGTTGTGGCATTCAGTTGCTCTTATTGTTGGCTAAATAACAACAGTGGGTGAATGCTGAAGAGCGTGTGACACACATGAGGACCTTCATGAACTTACAACAGGATATTTTAGCTGTAACCCACTGGAATAAAAAAGGGGGTACCAAAACTGTACTGAGAGTTATCTACAGCAGAGTAAGACTGAAATAATTGCCCTTCCATATTATGTTCCTACAAGAATTATACTAAGGTTGACTGTGGGCTCCTCACCTGGTATTCCCAGTGAATTGCGGATGTACGTCATATTTAATGCAGCCCTAGGGACATATCTACTTGACCAGGTAGTCTCTAGCTTTCCAGTCGTCTCTTTTAATAGCTTTAGTCCAAAAGGAAAGCCTGAAAATTTCTCCTACCACGATTCTGATGTTGCTTGCCATAGATGTATATGGGATTTGTAGTCTGATTGAAAACTGAGAGCAGGCTTTTGTATATCCGGCTGAGTCATGGGATGATCCTGGAATACAGAAGGTTCCTCAAGTGCTCTGTCACATACTGTGGTTGTAACGTCTGAGAGCAAGAAGTGCATTTGTATAATATGCCTTGTAAACGAGGACCTTGGAGTATAAGGTTCTTTGTAGCCTTTTGTTACTTGTTCTTTCTATACCATAGAAACCTTTTCCTTTGTTTACCATGAAATTCATCATGACCAGGATCTGATATATATTGTCTGAGCCGTTTCATCCTACCATTACAATGTATTTTTTTCATTATGACATCCTAGTTAATCTATTGTTCGATCTCAAAAACTTAGCTAACTCGAGTCTGGGTGGTATCTGGATGAATGTCTTCCAAGAAAACATCAATATTGCACAGGAAATAGCACTAGTGATTCATGACAAAATTATGATTCTTTGATTTGAAGTACTTTAGAAATAATAAAACTTCTGTATTTTGAAGAGGTAAAAAATCTGAGTCATTCAATACAGCATGAACCCTGAGGATTTTGGGTTTATGGTTGGTTTTGTTTTTTTTCTGTGTGGGAAGCCTCTCTGTCTTGTGTGGTGTTGCTTTACTGTTGTCCCTTAATAGCACCAAGATTAGTCTGTAGTGGCTCTATCAGAGCCTCTCTCAGATATTTCTCATGCAGGATGTATTTGGTAATAAATCCCTTGGCCCACCATTACTGCCCTTTCTGTCAATATGCAAACACATTACACCTCCTTCAGGACACAGTGGATGCAGAAGACTACTATGTGCATAATTAACTTGCTACTTAAGTGAGCTGAGTAGTAGAGGCAGATGGCTTCTTTAAGATAAATAAAATATGTTGAAGAAAATGGTGCTGCAAAAAAACATAAAAGGCATTCACTATTGAGAAAATTACTTGACCACTTGTAGAAGTGAAGGATATGGATCAGGATGGATGGGATGCTCAGGGAATGAGTATTTTAAATCTAAATTTTCCAGTAAGATTACTGTTTCTCATCAGTTTTCATATTTGCATCAAATACAACATGGAAAGATGAAAGGTTTACCCACAGTCATAAAGAGAGCCCATGATCAACACATGTTATTTTCCTGGATCCTTGAATTTCTGAAAAACAGTTTGCTTTTTCCTCTTTCTGTTCAATTTTAGGAAAGGTTTGTCATCCTGAATTAAAGAATAAATGATAGGGTATTTATGTCATTGCAAGTGTAAGATGCATCTACACCAGCAGAGCCTCTCTCCTTGACACTGGCTTTGCAAGGTCTAGGATAATTTTCAAAAACCTTGTGAGGATTTTTTTGTGCCAGTGGAGCAGCACAAATTGGGCCAAGCCAAGTCTGATCTTAGATATAGTTCAGCTCAATTTGGATTACAGACTTGCATAGTCCAATGTGTATTCTTTGCCCGAAGGAAGATTCAGAAGTGGTGATACACCAGATGGTTGTGCTGCCATTCAGAGTGACATCAACAGGCTGGAGAAGTGAAACTGCAGGAATGTGATGATGTTTGACAATGGGAAGTGCAAAGTCCTGCACTTAGAGAAGAACAGTCCCATGTACTAGTAATGCTGGGGCTGACTGTCTCGGAAGAAGCTTGACAGAAAGCGACCTGAGTGTCCTGGTGGACTCCATGTGGAACATGAGCCAATAACATGCTCTTGCAGCATGTTAGAAGACTAACAGCCTTCTGGTCTGAATGAGGGACAGCATTGTCAGCAGGCCAAAGGAGGGGGATTTTCCTCTCTAGTCAGCATTAGTGAGGCCCTTCCTGGAATGCTGTGGCCAGCACTGGACATCCCAGTACAAGAGGATCATGGCCATGCTGGAGCAAGTCCAGCAAAGTACCATGAAGCTTATTAAGAGCATGAAGCATCTCTCATCCTAGAAGAGTCTGAGAGAGCTGGAACTGTTCAGTCTGGAGAAGAGAATTCGGGGTGCATTTGTGTATCATATGTAACCCATATTCATGTGTTCAATATCTGATGTGGGAGGAGTAAAGGATATGAAGCTAGCCTTCGCAGTGACAAGACAAGAGGCAAAAGACACAAACTGAAACACAGGGAAGTCCACTTTAGCAGAGGGGAAAAACCTTTTCTTTGTGAAGGTGGTCAAATAGTGGAATAGGTTGCCGTGAAAGGTTGTGGAGTCTGTCATGGAGATATTCAAAACCTGATTGGATAAGGCTTCGAGCAACCTGCTCTAGCTGATCCTGCTTTGAGCAAAGGGGTTGGACTAAATCATCTCTGACTGTTCCTTTTAACCTCTACCAGTCTGGGATTCTGTGTAACTTTTCACAGATAACTGAACTGTATAAACATTGGGGAAAACTAGCTGCCATATTTTTCATTTCCCAGCAAAACAAAGGACTGATCTTTTGAGAATACAATAAAGGGGTAAAAGAATTTTGAACTCTCAAAATTGCAGGTTTGTCAATTACTCTGCAAGAGAAGAGGCAAAAATCACGTACCTTGACATTTCTACCAGTTGAGACAATCCTTTCAGAATAATTGTAGAGAACACGCCTATTTTGGCACTGGAGTGGACTGCACAAGTCTCTGCCTGTGCTGGCAAATTTCTGTGATTCAGATATTTCAACACAAAGGGACACGTTACTAAAGCAGTACTTTATTTGTGTTATGCAGATGTTCATGACAGGGACTCAAAACGTACTAGCAAAAATGAAAAAAAAAAGGTCATCATCAAGAAGAGTAACTGGGTAACTGTTGTTGCCCTGAACAGTTTGATCTAAATCTCTTATATACTAGATTGTGTGAAGGATTTATCTTGGTAAAGCAAGTGGGACATAGGAAAGCAAAATGTGTGAGGCCAATTTTGCTAGTTTAGCTGTGTCCTTCCTGGTACCTTGCAAGCTTATTTGTTCCTTACATCTTTTGCCTATCTGCAAGACTTGAAATTGGAGGTCTTGTTGGTTTTGTCATTTATACTTTCAAATATGTCTAAAACTTTTAGAAAAAGTTGGGCAGCAATGCATTCCCAGCATAGTGTGCAAGTTCATTTAGCTATTGCAGGGGAAAAAGCAAAAGATCTCTGATTTCGGCAGCAAAGAAGTATTTCTGCTTTCCTGATACACATAAAATATTACTTTTCACTGCATAGCCCCTCATTAATTTTTATTTGTTGCTAGTCAACTCCTTAACTCAGTTCACTCTAATTAATTAAAGTGATAAGATACAAAACCCTAATACACCTATTAATACAAATGAGTGGAATCAACCTTACTGTGCACCTGTTCTCAGTAATCTGCGCAAATACTAGTGAATTATCATTGCCTCTCAGAAATAACATGCACAATGACATCTTATTATTCTTGGTTGCTGGCTGATAGAAGCTCATGTTATCACATTGCACAGGGTGCTTTGGAAAATACAATCACTGTGACTGTGAACTATGGCTGAACTTCGTACATCCTGAAGAGACAGCTCTAATTTGCTTGCAACCCCACCAGATCTGTCTGAATTTATGGCCTGAAATGTCATACTACAAAAGTATCTCAGAAACATCAAAAGAGATTATTGTTTCCAATTTGGGAGCATAAATTACAAGAATATCTCCCATTTTGCCCCTTTCTCATGCTCAATATATGTTTAAAAATCATCGTCTTGTTCAAAAGTCGTGTTCCAGAGCTTAAGCTTTGGTTCTCTAAAATGACTGCTCAAGCCCAGAGCCCTGACATTTTGCATTTGCTAGAAAAGAACTGAAATCCTGAATGGTAGTTTCTTCTTCAGGCAGTGGTCTCAAAAAGATACTTCTAAAT
The DNA here is from genome assembly GCA_035047865.1 of Dendrocincla tyrannina. Lineage (NCBI taxonomy): Eukaryota > Metazoa > Chordata > Aves > Passeriformes > Dendrocolaptidae > Dendrocincla > Dendrocincla tyrannina. Next base: position 42,998,283 of record JAWWMP010000165.1, on the reverse strand, counting down.
TTATGTAGACAAGCCAGTCGACCGAACATTTTCACCCAATTTTCCCAACCTTACAAACAACATATCTTGGCCTACAAAAGTAATCCAGAATTGCAGGGGTTTTGGTATTTATTATTCTAGTTTCCTATGTGCTGCCACCTCTAATTTATACTCTGCTGTCTTTTCGATATGATATTTGAAATGTCATGGCAGTCAGGTGAACCCCAGGTGACTGGAAAAAGGGTAACATTGTACCCATCTTTAAAAAGGGGTAGAAAGGAAGACCTTGGGAGCTACCAACCTGTCAGCCTCACCTCTGTGCCTGGGAAGATCATGGAACAGGCCCTTTTAGATATTAGGTTAACGCACATGGAGAACAGGGAGGTGATGTGGGACAGCCAACATGACTTCACCAAGGACAAGTCCTGCCTGACCAAGCCAGTGGCCTTCTATGATGGAGTGACTTGACAAGTGGACAAGGGAAAGGCAGATGTCATTTATCTGGACTTCTGTAAAGGCCTCTGACACGTTCCCCCAAAACATCCTTTTCTACATAGGAGAGAGATGGTTGGACTGGTAGGTGGATAAGGAATTGCTGGATGGTTGCATACAGAGGGTAGTCATCAATGGCTACCATTGGTGTCCCGAAGTCCCAAAGGATATCAGTGACAAGTGGTGTCCCTCGGGTCCATATTTGGAGAAGTATTATTTAATTTCTTTATTAATGACAAACATGAAGGGATTGAGCAAATCTGCAGGTGACACCAAGCTGAGTGGTGTAGCTGACACACCTGAAGGATGGGATATCATCCAGAGGTCCCTGACCTGGATAAGCTCTAGATGCAGGCCTACGGGAATCTCCAGAGGTTTAACAAGATCAAGTGCGAGGTTCTGCACCTTGGTTGGTACAACCCCCAGTATCAGCCCAGGCTGGGGGATAAACAGATCGAGAGCAGCCCTGCTGAGAAAGATTTAGGGGTGCTGGTGGATGAGGGGCTGGACATGACCCGGCAATGTGCACTTGCAGCCCAGAAAGCCAGTTGTATCCTGGGCTGCATCAAAAGATCTGTGGGCAGCAGGTCAAGGGAGGAGACTCTGCCCCTGTTTGGCCATTATGATGAGGAGAATGGCAATGAGTATTTAACTGTCACCCTAGAGGAGCAGGTTTTAGAAAACTGTGAGAAAATAAGTAAAATGAAGCTGTGAAATTCAACTGGTGCAGCATACTGCCCTTTTACTGGTAATGTCCTTCTCACGAGGAACAAAAGGAAGGGCTCTGATAGAAAGTGCAGCATTTTTCTTGAGGGCAGGTGGCAGGAGTGTCAATAATGAGCCCCATTCTTAGACATAGAAAGGTGTGGTTTTGCACAAAAAAAAAAAAAAAAGCTGCTTTGTTTTGCAGCTATGAGTACAACTGCTGACATGAAACCGAAAAATTCAGGAAAGGCAAGCACCTGCAGAGGGACCGGGACAGGCTGGAGAGATGGGCCGAATCCAACAGGATGAGGTTTAACAAGACCAAGGGCCAGGTCCTGTACTTTGGCCACAACAACCCAATGCAGCACTCCAGGCTGGGGACAGACTGGCTGGAGAGCAGCCAGGCAGAAAGGGACATGGGGGTTCTGATTGACAGGAAGCTGAACATGAGCCAGCAGTGTGCCCAGGTGGCCGAGAAGGCCAATGGCATCCTGGCCTGTATCAGGAATAGCGTGGCCAGCAGGACCAGGGAAGTGATTTTTCCCCTGTATTCAGCACTGGTGAGGACACGCCTTGAGTCCTGTGTCCAGGTCTGGGTCCCTCAATTCAGGAAGGTATTGAGGCGCTGGAGTATGTCCAAAGAAGGGCAACGAGGTTGGTGAAGGGACTGGAGCACAAGTCCTGTGAGGAACAGCTGAGGGAGCTGAGATTGTTCAGCCTGGAGAACAGGAGGCTGAGGGGAGACTTTATTGCTCTCTACAGCTACCTGAAATGAGATTTTAGTGAGGTGGGGGTTGGTCTCTTCTCCCTGGAAACTAGCATTAGAACAAGAGGGCACAGTCTTAAGCTGCACCATGGAAAGTTTAGGTTAGAAAATTCTTTACAGAAAGAGTGATGGGGCATTGTAATGGGCTGCACAGGGCGATTGTCAAATCATCCCTGGGGTATTGAAGAGACTGGATATGGCACTTAGTGCCATGGTCTAATAGGCAAGGTGTTGTTAGGTCAAAGGTTGGACTCGATGATCTCAGAAGTCTTTTCCAACTTAGTTAATTCTATTTTTCTGTGATTCTGTGATTCTATGATTCTTGGAAAGCACACAGAAATTGCTAAGAGACTTCTGGTAAAGTCAGTGGGACTTTTTGCCTGGTATGTTGAAAGGCTGAAACCTCTGAAATAGAGAGAAAAAAAGGAAAAAGCTGCGACATATAATTTTGGGCTTAATCTTACAGCTTTTACTTGTGCAAGTAGTTTCACTGTTTTCCAAAGGCTTATTCCATGTGATTAAGCATTATTTTTTCCTAAGCTTGGGTTCCAGTGCTAGTTTCTTAATAATTTTCAAACATAAAGGTATTTGGGGACAGATCTTTCTCTTGTTGAGGTCATGAGCAACACTTCACACTTATTTCAAGGGTTATTTAATCTTTTCAAGGCATTTTTAATTAAAATGAATTATTTACTATGTGTACAACACTTTGAAAGTACACATAGCTACGTAAGTGCTGTGCTGTTATTTATTGTTCAGCTCATTATTATTATCTTTTACGTTTCCCATAAAACTAGGTATGACTTAGCTGCTGTTAAGCTCCTTAGTTCTCAAGGAAAATTAAGAGTAGAAAATGCTTTGATTTTTTTTTTAAACAAATTACTATTACTGCTGATTACAGCAGTGATGATGTTGTATGAGCACTAACTGAACCAAAGCAGACACTGATTATAGTTGCACTTCAATAAATTATGAGTTGCTATGCTGAACTTGTTCATGACAGTCCTATTTGGAAGCATGGACACATAAAAATGATGTGTCATTGCTCCGTTCTGTTTACAGTCATCAACACTGAAGCACACTGTGCATGGAAACAAATGCAGCCTTGGCAAATGATAACTATACACCTCACCTGTACTGATGCAAGTGGTCACAAGAGGTACAGGACAGTGGAAAGTCAAAAGTGGAAGGCACTTGCATTATGCCTGTGCATGTGTGTTACAAGAACAGGACACTTCATCTAATGCTGTCATACGGAATTTGTTTCATTATCAGTGAAGATGCTGACTGCATTTGAAAAACCGTGCTTTTGAAGTTTCTAAATACATCTTGCTTAAAGTTAGGTGTGCACATGCTTCAGTGTTTTGGAAAACGTTTTCAGCGGGGTTTAGGAAAATGATCTGATTTTTTTGGAGAAGAGGTACAACTTTAACTTTTCTTCATGTGAAATTAGACCCTTGCTAGCATCCTAAAACAGACACTCTGCTAAGTTTCCCATTGAATAATTGTAGTAATAAATATAAAAGTATACCATTAAATATGTCAATAAAGCTATCTGTTTTTCTGAGTGTCCTTATCCATGTATATTCTCAATGTTTTGATGGAAGAAAATTAATTTTACTATAAGCAAATATTGTGAATTAGCAGGAGTGGGATCAGATGATATTTTGGAACTTTGCATGGCATTATTTAAAAACACTTGTCTTGCACTTAGCTGTCTTTTGGTTTGGTGGTAACAGAAGGATGAGAAGAATACTTTAGCTCTTGGAGTTTATTTTAAAAAATAATTGGCAACATATAGGATATAGTCTATCTTTTTTATTTCTTAAATTAATAGTTTTAATCCTACCTGTACACAGTGAAGGTGAGGGCCCTTTATTCACTTGCAATGAGACTTCACAGAGAAAACCACATAAAACCTTGATAAGGTTCTTGGTACTTGGACTGGAAGGGAATAATAGGTTACTGCCTAGATAACTCGAGGTATAATGAAACTTTACAGATGAACGGCACTAATTTGTGTCTCCGCTGTATTATTCTGATGACTGCTGTTAGTGATATATGACACACATCTTTCCTCTGAAGATGTAAAATGCACTTTAAAAACACTCACTTAAGTTTCATTAAAACCTGCATTTGATTTAACACTTTAGGAAAAAATAGGTATATAAGGAAATCATGGCAGACATTTCAGTGGCTTATTTAAATGCACTCAGTGCATACTGCTTGCTGACTGGGCTTTTTGTTCTTCATCTACCATTCCATGTAAAACACTTATTTCCACCAACACCACCAGGATTCTTCTGATGTAAAAGAAATTACGTTTAACTTTCTAAATCACTACATTTGCTTTCAAATGCCTATTCAAATACTGCTAGGAAGAAATGAAAATGATGTTACTGGGCACAGGGTCACAGCATTTATTCAAATGGTCTCTCATGCTGAACCTCAGAACAAGCAGATTTCATAATCTATAAAAACTTTACCTTTCAAGAGAGAAGACCAGCTGCTTGAAAGTTTTGTCCTTTTTCAGGTTAGGACGGTGGCATAACAGACTCCACAATAGATATTTATGCAACTATAAAGAGGAAAATGTACTTGGACAAAAGGACATGGTGAAGGGACAAAACCCAAAATCCTATATCCTGTACCTGTGCTAAATTTATCTTTAAGACAAAGATTTGGCTGTGAGTTGTTTGTGGGGTTTGTTTGTTTGTTTAGGGAATTGCCCCATTTTATAAACTTGTCTTTTTGGGGTACTCTAACATTAAATCGTCAAGATCTTTACTTGACCAAGTTGTGGCAGCATCAAGTAAATAAAGACCTGAGAGTCAAACCTGCTATTTTCTGTTTATATCTGGCTGTAATGATTCTTTGCCTTAATAAAGGGGATAGAGAGATTTACTGAAATAAAAGAGTTACAGGACCCTGAAATTCAAATCCTGGTTTGTGATTGCAAATTGCTGAATTTCTCAGAGACTCTGTCCCTTTATCCACTTCTTTCTTTCAAATTTTCTATTTAAATTAAAGGCTTCAAGGCAGGGATTTTCTATAATATATACTAATACAAGGCTTAGCATAGTTGATTACTTAACCTAAACATCATATTTACTACTGAAATAAACAAACCATAAATAAATGACCATGAATCATGACCCCAGTGTGGGGAACTGCGGCAGAAGACTGATGGAAGAAGGTACGATATTGTCCAAGTGTCACAGAATCCTAACCACAGGAACTGAAGACTGAAAGAACACACTTTTGCAAGACATCCTAGGCCTAACTAATTTCTAAATAAATCAGGGTAATGGGATTAAAATTAATTAAAAAAACCCAACAAAATCAAGCAACAAAAGAACCCAAAGTGCGAATGGGAAAGTTAAATTCCACTAGAATCAAAGCAGAAGTTTCAATAAAGTTGCACTCTGAATGAGTCTGAAGTCAGTATCAGCAGAAGACAGAAAGTATTCTTATTTTTTACTGTACACAGTTCTTGAGTATTTTCTACTGCTCACATTATTGAGTTAGTACCCTGTCTAGTATCCTCACTACCTGTGGAAATACAGCTCATAAATGTGAGGAGTGCTGTTTTTCACATAAGAAATGAAACATTAATGAAAAGAGTGGGATTTTTTTGAGAGGTGGCTGACTTGAGAAATTTTCCTCAATTTCTTCTGTAGCCAGAGATCTGGAAAATACTGTCATGGGGGAAAAAAAAAGTACATAACTTTATATGTATGTTACATCCCTCTTTAGGAAGCACAATGGACACTTCTTGCATTATCATTTAGATTGTTTTAGAATGATAGAATTAACTTCTAATGCAGCCAAGAAAATGTTCAGTATGAACAGTTTTTCAAACTGAAGGAACTATAATAAGAAAAATCTAAAACCCCAAAACAAAAGCACAGCATGAGCAGATGTTCTGAGTACTTTAGGAAAAGCTAGAGCCCTGGGGCTAAGGCACACTTTGAGCAATATTGTGCATATGTCCCATGTACATTTAGCAGTTTTTAATAAAGAACCTGCAAAACTGAAGGACTTAATTAAAGAAATGCCAGTCTTCAAATGGCCTGAAAGCAAATGTATAAAAACAAGTTGTTACAGGGAGTTTTGGACAGTTACAATATTGTTTCCTTCAAAGATTTGCAGTTTCTGTCATTAATACTGAAAATACTGAAATGAAAACAGAAGCGTTGGCTTTCAGTCTTTGATATAAGAAGTTCCTTGTCCTCACTGAGGGAAATAAATTGCCCATGAACTCTTTACTGCCTCATCCAAGAAGACCTAGGTATTTCCCTTATTTCCAAGGATGAAGAGCTGCCAACTCATGGATATCCCAGAAGCTGCAAACTTCTAGGATAGTTTGGCTGCAAATTCATGATTTCTAAAAGATGCACAAATGATGGAAATAGGATATTGACAAAACTGTGAGCAGAAAGGTTAGTTTGAAAATTTGAATCCTACAGAAAAAAATTAAAATTATCTGATCTGGCACTGAGCATGAATGGCATTTAGATGAGCTACTGCTGAGAACAAAGTCCTGGTGAAACTGCTAGTAGCTGTCAGCTGGCGTGGTCATTGCACTACATTCTTGCCTGGCAAGATGGAAGAGGGTTGAACTAAACAGAGTGTGCAATTTTAATTCTGACAAGGTCTTCTGATTGTCCTTATTCATAAATCAGTTTTCCTGTTTTTCTTAAAACAAACTACCTTATCTTTTAGGGTGGATAAGGTGTTCTCTTTTGTTCCAAAATTAAGTCTGACTCAGCCAGGTTTGTTTTAGCATCAGGTTTGTTTACTGCAGTTTATCAAAACAGGGAGATTATTTTTGTTTTGCATAGAAATTTGGGGATCATTAGTGAAGGGATGTGGGGAATTCTTCTAGTCTCAAATTTGTCACTATTATACAACCCCACCCATGAGTAAATTTTTTCATTTTGCTGTCATACAATGAATGCAGGCTCTTAGGAGGTGCCAGACTGACAGCTTTGAAGTCTACAGAACAGGTTTTGCAGAGACATCAGCAGTCCCAGCTCTCCCTGTACACTTCGATCTTTCTGAACCACTGTGGCTTGATTACAAGAAAACCTGAGTTATAGACTGGTATGTCTAACTTGCCACCTCTTAGGATATTCTATTCTTTCCCTATCCAGAAGTGACCCAATTATATGGCCTTTTTCTTCCTTAGTTCACATGAATACTGTCCAAATTTGGCATCTATTAGATGAAATGTCCTCTAACTGTAGTGCTGCCTTATGGATTGAGGGGGCAGTGATGCTGACTTCGTTTTTCTGCTCCAGGGACTTCACTCCAAATTGCCCTAGAGAGCTGCTCCTGTGGTCAATTCGCATTCTCCTTACCTGTGCTCAGCCCCACTGCAGACAAACTTAAGGAATCAGGTCTTCTGGGATATTAAATCAACACCTCTCCCAGCTGCCAGATTCACAGAATAATCAGCTCTCAATTACACAGCATATTGGCAATGGTAGAATAACCCAAATAAAACAAAACCAAAACTAATACAAAAGGCAAATAAATTAGGCAGTAAGGATAGATTTAGTGTAAGTTAGATTTCACCTTTGAAAAGCTGGTAAGCAGATTCTGCAGAGAACAGAGGCAGCTTTAAGTAGGCACAGTGGGGCTGGGTGCCAGCAGGATGAACGTTGCTCCATTGAGACGTGGTGCTGTGGCCAGGAATGAGAGAGTAAGGTAAGGCCTGGTAAATCCATTCCATGGGTAATCTGTTCAGGTAACACTGCAACTTGCCTAAAAAATTTTGGTTTTCATTGAACATATTATTTCTTTAAGAAAACACGCTGCTGATCCTAATAAAAAAGGGGAAATAGACAGTCAGTGCTCCATGGCATCTTAAGTGAGGGAATTGTTGCTGAGAGAAGGAGGTGATTTTTCTCTTTTGGCAAAGAGGAAAAAATGCAGTTTTATGAGAGGTACATATTCTTGTTTGGCTGTAATAAACAAATTTTGCCCAGGGCCAGGGAGGCAAAGCTAAGCTAAACTTTTCTCTTCCCCATCTCTAGCCATATCACTCTGCAGCTGCACAATTCTCCAGGGATAAGCTCATGGACACACTAAATAGCTCTGAAACAAAAAGCTTCATTCTTTGTTTTTGGCAGAGAAAGCAGTGAGAAGCAGCAATGCAGGCACACAGGTTGTGCTGAATCCTTTGGGATGATCTCTCCCATGAACCTCCTAGGGGTAGGACCACAGCAGCAGCCTTGCTTGCCTGTCACTGTGAGATACCCTCTTGCAGCTGTGCTGCAGAGTAACTGCATTCAAAATAGTCTTGCTTAGTCTGAAAAAATCAGGCTGAGTAACCAAGATATTAATCAGTCTACTTGTTTTGCACTCTGGGGTCTTACACTTCAGTACCCAGATACAGTCTGATGGAGTGCCACAGCAAATTACACAGGTAGCTCAGCCACAGGTAAGTAAAGATCTACACAACCAAGTGCAGTTTGTAAAATACATTATCTGACATGCAGAAAGCTAGTATAGATCCACTATAAAATGAGATCAGAGGAAGTGGCCCGAGCAGTAGCAACTCCACCTCAAATTTCCTGTGTCTAGGTACAGTTATCAAGAGTTGCAGTAAACAAACTTACTAGCTCCCCATGCCCTAATCTTCATGCTACTGTGGTTGAACTGGAAAGAAACATGACGCTATGTATGGATTCGGTTTTGATGGCACTGATTTTTATAAACATTACAGAATATGAACAGCTATAGCAATACTGTTGACTTTAGCCACATACAAGGTTTAGTAACACTGGATGCTTTAATGTTGTTGGCTTTGCTCATTCCACCTTGACAAATTATGGATGATATGTTTAATTTCCCATTACTGAACCTGACTGCTCCATAGATTACGAGAGGACTTTTATTTTCTTTTGCTGATGAAGAACTGAGATACATTGTAGGGCTGTGCCCAAATTATATAGGAAGGTATGGCAGAGTAGGTAATTGAAACGAGCTTTAGCTGAATCCTATCTCAGTTCTTTCATGCATAACCTCAACCCTGCCTAATTCTTCCTCATGTATCAAATTCATCCAGTTTTCCTTCAAGAGTGTAAATGTCTCAAGGTCAGAAAGATCTAGCCTTTCTTCCTTGATTCATGACCATCTGCAGGGAAATAGCAACAGACTGTTGGCTTCAAAAGCAAGATTTAGCTCTAGATACCCAGCTTTCACAAAAGAAGCAAAGAGTGATTTCCCTTGTATTTTTGATATCTGAGATAAATAAACACACATATTAATTGCTTCAGTCAAGAAGGAGAGAAACAGTATCAACAAGAAGCAGGATTAAGCTTTCCTTCTCAGTTGAGGGCTGCTGGACTCTCCTGTCAAGTCTTTTTACATTTTTTTAGAAAAAGATTTATGTCTATATAGTTGGATTAGGGAGTTATCATCTATCTCTTGACTGAAGCTCTCAAACCCACAGTTGTATTTCTGTTTAACTCTATACACACAGTCTGCCTTATAGGCAAGGAAGGTGACGTAGTAAATATGAACTACCATCTCACACCAGTGCTCCATGGGCTTCCTGTTCAGCTTCCGACACTTCAAAGCTCCATAGCTGTCTGGTCTCCAGCTGTCTTACAAACAACCTCTTCACCCATGAAGCATGCTGTGGGTAGGGGCAGTTGTTTCACAGGAACCCAGAATACATTGTGTTCCCAGGGTAAGTTCTCGCCTGACTTTACCTCCAGGGAACAGGAAGAGCCTGAGCTGGACTGTCCTCAGAGCTGTTTGCAAACTGTTCTCAGAAACAATGGCTGATGATTCATCTGGCACTGTCATCAACAATCTCCAGGCCTGCCGTTTAACAGACCTTCCCAAAATAAAGAAAGAGGACCTTCCCAGACAGAATCATGTATTTTTTAGTGGTGGATCTACAGAAGAGCAACCTAGGCTTAAGAGTGCTTGTAATCAAGTGATTACATATGCTTGCCTGAGGTCAGACAGTAAGCTAGTTTAGCAGCTCTGGGGACCCTTGTTCCTGTCTTGTGCTCACATGACATGAGCACGCTGACTCATCCATGTGTGGGGATATATAAATGCCTACTTATAACGTGTTTTTGCAAGTTTTAGTAATAAAGCCAGATCTCTGAGGTTGTAATCCTTCTATGGCAAAAGAACACTGTCATCACCAACATTTAACTTAAAAAATAGTTAGAAAAAGAAACTCAGTTCCTTTTTTTTGTGTGTGTTTGGTTTTTTGGTTTTTTTGTCTTTTTTTTTGGGGTTGTTTTGTTGTTGTTGTTTTGGGTTTTTTTGTTTGTTTATGCTAGTAATGCAGAAGGTCGCTGGTTTAATGTGTGCAACATTTTTAAGTTATTTCTGTGAGTAAACGTTGCTGGAAGATATCCTGTCTGAGTGATACCTTTTGCAAATGCCTGGAATTATGCTACCTAAACAAACTTTTCTTTGGTGAGAACAAGATAAGACAGGGGGTGGCTTTTCTTGAGGTGTACATCCTAGGATAATGACAGGCCAAGTGATATTACAATATCTGCAAATGAAAGACCCCAGAGTAGGGAAGATGGATGGTGTTTACCCTCTGCAGTTGCTAGCAGTGAAATGATAGTGACGACTGATGAAGACCAAGATATATTAATGAAGTAAGCCTGTACTACTCATCAAGGATGTCAGTTGACAGAGGTTAGATATCTGGCATCTCTGGGAATGAAAGTATCCGGTGTGTAGAGCCTACACAAGCACATAGGGAAGACATCAGCTAAAAACCAAAATTATGGATCTCTGCAACATGAAATACATGAAATATTTATCTAAGATATTTAGAACCATGCTAAAAATACCCCAAACAAAATATATCTACTGTATCCTCCCAAAAAAATCACAGGAAAAGAGGGCTAAATATTGGACTAAAAAGGTGAAACAAAGAGAAGCGCAAATGAACAAAACAAACTTTCAGCATGGGACTGCAGGGGATACTTGCAGTTGCTAAAGCACACGTGGCTCTCTCAAAGGAAACTCCTTTCTGTTTTTAATTTACAAGATTTTGACCAAAAGTTAGTTATCCTTATTAGACTAGGGGATGTAAGTAGTTATCTTAGGGAAACATTAAAATCCTTGAAGCTTGGTTGATTAATAGCATTTAATGCTGAAGCATATTTTTATTTAAGCAGGGAATTCTAGCTTAAAAGCCCCAAATCCACCACAAACTTTTTTTCTCTCTCATCTTCTTCTCTTACACATTAGTAGATGAGGTCAGTGCAGGGTGTTCACTTACATTACTAAGAAAACAACAAAAGGTATTTAAACACTATACATGTTGTACTTCATGCAGGTGGGAGGAAAATGTACAGAACTGTGTCCTTTCTTGCGATGCATCAATTCACGCACCTTCCTGGAAAAGACAAAAGGACAAAGAGGAAAAAAAAAAAGCCAGAAGAAAAAAAATTCCATCCACAAAGAATTCTGTGTTGCTCTGTCATCTTCCATGTCATATGAAAATACTTCCAAAATTTGGAAGCATTTTGTATGAACATTCAGAAGCATATTGGTTTTTTTTTCTCTTTCCTTTTCAAAGCAAAGCAAAGTTCCACCCTTGTTCTCTGTCTCTCTTTTTATTCCTCTCTCTTAAAGGGAAAAAAAAAAAAAGTTTTGAGAATTTCATTTTTTCTATTCACTGCAGTCCTGGCCAAAGTAAAGCCCTCTTTTACATTGACGTCAAGATCTTTACTAAGATTAGGGTTTCATTTCTCTATTGCAGCAATTAGCTAGGGAATGTATAAAAGGCTTCAGGGAAGCAAGCTAGGACTCCAGAGGGGAGAGCACTTTGCACCATAAGCAGATAGCAAGAGAGAGTGCGAGAGGAGGAAGGCAGGAATACAGAAACGCGGAGTGGGGGGGGGTGGGGGGGGTGGAGTGAGCGGGGGAGGCAGAGAGGGAAAGAGAGGGAGGGAGGCAGGGAAGAAGGAACAGAAAGTTTATGTACACAAACCTTGTTTTAAAAGTATTGTTGCACCTGGTAGCTAGCTTTACTGACACAGAAATGAGAGGTCTGTTCAGTGCTTAAATAGCTGAGAAACAATGGGATAGTGCAGGGAAGTTAACAATTAACAGTGTCAGCTTAAATTTTGTAACTGCAGGGAGCTGGAAACACAGCTGCCTCTCGCTTCAACAAAATCAGGTCTCCTGGTTAAGAGAAGCATTTTTGTTAACATCTTAATTTCTGAAAAATAAGCAGCTCAGAGTTGAATAAGTGTCTTGCAGTTATGGTTTTAACCAGCCTGCTCATATTTAACTATCTCTGCTCATTTTAAAAGGAGCAGCTGAGAGAGGGGTAGTGAGGCTTTTGAAATGCCTTTTACTTCACTCTTTTAAATGAGGGTACAGAGCAGTAAAGAGAGCTGAAGGCATCCAGCTGAAAAGAAGCAGCAAGGAAGATGGGTCTGCTAAGTGTGGATTTGCTGATCACGCTTCAGATCTTGCCGGTCTTTTTCTCCAATTGCCTCTTCCTTGCGCTGTATGACTCTGTGATTCTCCTGAAGCACATGGTGCTGTTTCTCAGCCGCTCTAAGTCTGGGCGCGGTGAGTGGCGGAGGATGCTGACCTCGGAGGGGCTGCGCTGCGTCTGGAACAGCTTCCTCCTGGACGCCTACAAGCAGGTGAGTACGCGGGATGGGGACTGTCAGGCTGGGGTAGGTGAGCTGGGATGAGTATCCCGCTTGTCAGTGGAGAAGGAAGGGGAATGACCCTGTGTGGTGAAGACCATCTCCTATCTGATATTAAGTTTGATGGGAGAGGTATAAGCTGAAGAGAGCAGTACTTTTAAGTCGGGGCTAAGGATTCATGAGATTCTGGAGCTGCTGACTCCTTGCTCTGCCACTAACTCTGTGCAGCTGTGGCCATGTCACTCAGTTTAGGTGTACCTCAGTTCCTCACCATAATAATCTTCATGTTTTTAAAGTATTTCAAGACTTTCATATAAGAGTAATTGCAAAATGCTAGATGTTTTCACAGCTGTTGTTAATTGGTTTGCCATATGAGATCCTCAGATAAGAAGACTGCATCTTCAGACAGAGCCTTGCAGAGATAGATGTCAGCTTTGTAACATAGCTAGAATTGTTTTACTTAGAGTAAAACATAGAAATGAACCACTGTCATTACACTGGCATTTTCTATTACTCATATGTTAACTTTTATGTTGGAGGAAGCAATCAAGTAATAGTAAAACTGGGGACAGAGTGAAACAGTGACCTTTTTTCCTTCATGAAAACAGTGACAGAGGGGCATGTCAGAGATTAAAAATGAACTTGACTAGCTGTCGGACAGCTGCCTAGTGATTAAAGTTAATAAAACCAATAGCAGTTATGCAACATGTACTTTTCTTTTCCTCTTAAGATTTCTGCAAACATTACCCAGTAGTGCTGCCCAGGTCTTATGAGGTAGCTATAGTTCCCTTTTATAGATTGAAAAGGTGGACCCAAAACCATGAAATTTCTTGCACAGACCACCCAGTTAGTAAGTAGAGGAACTGAATTCAGAGCTGTGGCTTTCAAAACAGTGCTTAGTCTGTTAATGTGTTGTCTTATTTAGACCATCTCATTTAACATACCCCATGTGGTCTCATAGGGGTCCTATCCAAATGATAGGTCTCTTTTCTGAAATATTTCTCTTTGTATCACCTTGCCCCCAGTTCCCTTTTCCATTTCAACAGTGGCCTTCGTCTTTGCTCTTATCTAAAGATGTGAAGAGCTGGTGGTGCTGGTGTTTTCTGGCTTTGTGAAATGGAATACAATCTGCTTAGCCTGAAACCCAAGCCACGGGGTCATTAATTTTCAGTGTAAGACAAATATAAATAACACTGGCTTTTGCCAAATGGGTCAACCTCTTACTGCCACCTTTGGAATCATCCAGCTGGCTACCCAAATAAAATAATGCTGAATGAAGCCCACTATTCTCCTAGCCCTTCTAGTCTTTGTTTTTATTCTCTTCATAGACATTAAGTACATTTTAGAGTGGCCTTTTTAAATGGGTCAGTTAACACAATTGTTCCCATTTTACAGACAAGGCAAGGCAGGACAGTTAACACATGACTTGGTCAAGGCTCCAGTGGAAGTTGGTAGCAGGACTCCGTGACAGTCAGATTTCCAGTTCCCACATCTGCAACCTGTGTGTGGTCTGGGGTCTGGAGAAGTTGTGAAGCTCTAAGAAACCTTATATCCATGAGATATTGTCAATCTCATTTTATTTAAATTACACAAAATTATTTAAAATGAAGATATTTCATGTGTTTCTGTAGTTTCCAAAGTCATGCTTTGCCTTTCCTTCAGTACTGTTGATGTCAACCATGGAAGCTACAGGGATGATGACTCTGTGCTATTTTTGGTGTTGGCAATGAAATTCACACCTTGAACTCTGGTAATTTTATTCTCTCCCTTATCACCATTAAATCACCTAGGTCAATCAGGCTTTAAGGTCCCTGGAATGAAATTTGAGCCTCAATGAACTCAGCAGAAAAAAACCATACAACAAAATTTTATCACCTTGTTCCAAAAAAAGGAAAAAGTCCATTCATGGAGCTATCCTTAAGATAAAAGGAATTGACCAACAACTGATTAATGGAAAGACTCTCTGTTAATTACTAGAAATATGTTCCATAAGGTAGTTTAGTGTAGAAATCAAATTATAAAGGGAACATAATAAACTGAGGAGCAATATTGGAAGAAGAGTCATCACCTCCACAATAGAGGATAACCTTCTGCTGCTTTGGTAAGGAAGAAAAAGGAAAAAAGTTTCAGCTGAAAGGTTGTACTGGTAGAGTTGAAAATGATTGAAACATGCTCTGATTTGTGACATGTTTAAAAAGCACGAGAAATAGTGAAATATGTTAAAGAATGTCCCTCAAAGCGTATTTTCCATTAAATTACCCTTTTCCAAATCCTGACTAGGACTGCCCAGCTGTGATATCTTAATCTGAGACAATTTGTGAGGGTAAGAAATGAAAATATTATGGAATCTGGATGCTCTACGGAATGCCAAAATGCAGTCATTACCTTAGCCATCCGTGATTGCTTATTGCTCCAATTTACTAGGTGAAGACAGGAATTAGTGAAGTACTTAAACAGGTGCTTAAGATCATTCCATTGAGGAGTACTCATGAGTTAATCACAATTTCTCAGCTAGGATAAGAGAATTGCAGATGTCTGAGATAACCAAAGCTAGACCAACAGAGGACTGGATGAAAGAAGTAACCATGCTTGGTTTTACTGTGTTTTGTGTCACTTTCTGTGTACATTTCATAACATTTTTCACAGAAGTATGTGATGTAAAATTTCTATTCACAGAAGAAATTACTGAAAGCCATTCCAGAACAACAGTCTGAGTAAATACTATATTCAAAATTAAAGTAAATTTATTATAAGAAAGGACCTCTACCTTGAAAGCACACAGATTGTCCCAGAATTAAGTGAGGATTTTTTTCCTAAGAATAATGTGTACAAGATATGACCTTGGAATGGTTACAGTATATTTGAAAACAGCTATTCTGATGTACTTTCTCTTTTTCTAGAAAAAACTTTATAATATCTTACCCACATTTCAACTTTTCCCTCCCCTGCTTTTAGTTATTATTATTGCACATGACTTTTTGTTAAGGGCAATAGGTAAGATTACCAAGCAACAGTTAAAGATTTTAACATCCCCAGTGGGGAAACAGTGCAGTTTGTTGTACTGTGGGTAAAGTATATTCAGTATTCTTTTTTATGGAAACATTCTATATGTCTGGTTTTCTCCACATTTTAGAGTTCTACTGGCATCAAAATAATTGCTTTTTTGTTTATTTTGCTTTTTAATATAAATTTTATCAATGATTAATATATTTCTTTTTACTTCCTTAGCTATCAGTATCTGTCACACTCAGTGTTGACATTACCTACACTGCACCAGCTTTGTGATTTATAGACCATCCTCCTATTATTTTCCAAGAGGCAGGTGTGTCTTCTATTGCAAGGGAGTCTTTTAGACCAGATTAACTGTCAGAACAGAGATAAATAGAACTAGCAACCAAGTTACATTAACTTGAAAGTGTGCAACAGTTTTATTTAAATATTCTTTTTCATATATGTATGCATGTGTCTAGGAATTTACACTTTTATATGTTTGTATGTATAAAGATATATATATGTGTATCTGTGTCTATATATGTATATACATATACGTGTATATAAAGGCAAAAATGCATGTATATAAACATACATAAACGTACATAATTTACTCTTCTAGGAGTCAGTCCTCTCTCATTTCTCTGTATATGTATACACATACATATGTGTGTATGTATACATAAGTACAGGTATGAATGCAGCCACACACACCGAGAAAAAACAAGAGAGACAAAAAACATGAGAGAATAAAAACAAGAGTTTTGTGGAGGATTTTAGTGTGACTTCTGCATGATTTACATAGACCATTTCTACAAATGCCAGTGAGGCATTTGTTTTAGCCTACAGATACGGAATGTATTGCACATCTGCAAAAATCCAGGAAAAAAGCTAGAGAAGTTTTGAAAAAAAAAAAAAATTCCTTTTAAAAGCTTTTATTACCTGCTAAATTCCATGTTTTATTTAGTACTTGAATGAATTTGCTTTCTAAGATTCCAATGGTGAGAAATCGTTATCTTAAAATGCTTTCAAAATGGGTTCAGAAAAGGTTGCACCCATTAACAGTGTCCAGTGGTGAGGCGTCAAGCTGGGATCATTTTCAGTGCCAGATATGAGCTCTGTGTTTCAGCAAGGCAGAGTTACCATTCCTGGGCTCTAGTAGAGAGCTCTGATGTTATACTTGAGGAAATCATCCCTCTTCTCCGCCTCAGTGCAGGGTAGTTAGGGGGAAGACCTTAATGGCATCTCCCTGAAGCAGCCAAATCCTTAGGAATGCAGTGGTGCATCTGTGGGAGCAACATGCATGTGTGTACATACACACTTGCATGTAAATGTGCGTCACAGGCCTCAGAGGGATGCTGATATCTCAGGTGATGGATGGTGATGGGTGTATGCGTGTACTTGTACAGCTTTTTACTGTCTTTAGAGTGGGCCAGCAGCAAGCTCTGGCATGACAGCCCCAACGCAGGGGAACGGCTGGCACAGGATCCCAGCTTCACAGCGTAGGCCCAGCTCTGGATGTAACAGCAAGTAGACTGGTTCAGTAAACACCCAGTGGCATTTTCCTGAGATTTCAGGGAGGCACAATTAAATTACCTTTGGCTACTTTTGCTTGCCCGATAGGTACTTCATCCAAAATAAGTCCTTATGCAAAGCAAAACTGCCCAAAAACTGACATGTTAAGTGAATGCTGCACAGCACCATCACAAAGATATACGTGAAAGTAATATAAAAGCATAAACCTTTCCCTGCTCTTTGGCTGTTCAGTAACTCTTTGCTTTTGGGGGAAATCTTTTAAAGGTTGGAACAAAGACATAACCTCCATACTTGTTATTTGTATTTATTTTGTCTGGCAAGGTAAGGAAGTATCTCTCTGCATTTGACAGTGATAAAGGGAATTTGTGAAAGAAAGCCTGTTGTATAATTTCAGGGTTTAGAACTAGACATTGTGTGGTATTAAAAATATTTTATTGGTCTTACAAAGCTCAGCTTTAGCAGAATTGCTTTCATTGACATTTGCAAATGAAAACAATCTTGAAAGAAGGGAGAAAAACAAAACCAAACCACAATTAAAATCTCTCCTGCAGTGTTTGGAACATGAATTCAACAAGATTTGTGCCTTTGTCATTATTATTAATACATAATCATGTTTGTTATAGTAGTGTCTGAGGACTAACTTAGACCAGGGACTCATTGTACTAGGCTGTGCCTTAAGAAGGGGAGCATACAGTTGGTCCCATGGAATTTACAGTTCAAACACTCAAGACAGACAAGGAATATGAGGACTCCTGTCCCACCTGAGGTCTCATCATACCTGTTTCATTTTGTGGATCTAATGTCACTTCTTCCACACCACATCTTTGTAAATCTTTCATTTTCACCCTTATGTGCAAAAAACTGGCTGAAAGGAATGCTTGCTTTGTTGTCAAAGCCTTGTGAAAACATAAAAATTAAGCTAACAGGCACTGCTCAGGAAAAGGATTGTATACGGTTCTTGCGCCCCGGCTCAGCCTCTCTGAACAAAACCACCACTGTGTATTCATGCAGAGCTGAAGCTGAGTTAAAAAACCACAACTTATCACCCAAATTAGCATCAAATGCCCTTCAGGTGCTGAAGCAAAGGCCTCTGTCACCTGTACATGGAGCACACGAGGGCAGTGGCCGTGGTGCAGTGGCCACGCTCCCACCCTGAGGGGAACATAAAGCCCTTAAGAAGATTACTCTAGGCTCCTTGATCAGGGGAACTAAAATTATCCATGAGTGCAAGGCAAAAGGCTCCCTTATGCTTTCCCTCTGCTATACATACTCATTTGTGGGACTGCCAGCTTTTAAATGGAGAGAGCAGCATTTGACTAGTTATTTTTATCTGGACTGGACCCTGTTAATTTGTCTCCTACTTCCCTCCCTCAGCTCCACACACCTGATCCTAAATAAAAGACTGGGAAAGCTGGAGTCATTTCCAGTCTCTGCTCTCTGATTTGAGTAATTGAGTCTCCTAAAGCAAGCTGCCAGCTCTCCAAGACAAATTAAGAGTTTCTGCACCCATGCACTACTCCAGGCAAGGGTCTCCTGTGATTTTTATCAACTGCACAACTCTGGGTCATGTAAATAAAGAAGACAAAAATAATAGTTTGTATAAATTCTCCAGCCAGAGTCTGATTATGACTCGGATGAAGCTGTATCTAGGTAAATGGGGTTAAACCAAAGCAGAGAATTTGAAAAAGTGCAAAAGGCTCCAGGGATTCAGTTCATCACCAGTCATTGCACTCCAGTCCCAAACATGGTATGTCCATATTCAAATAACTTAATATCATAAACTTCTAATTGTATAGCAGCACCTGTTTTCTTTAGGGGAAGACTGAAACAGCCTGATAGTCTGCTAAACTGTTTGAAAATCCCTGAATGAAAGCTGTATTCCAGTGTGCAGATTCCAAGAAGGCTTATGCTAAAGTTGATAAAATGAGGAAAAAGAAAAGGTGTATGAGGAGGTGATGTTTTGTCCATGGGACTTTACCTAGTCCTTATGGAGAATGGACGACAAAGTTAGCAATATGTGTTATTCCTAGCCTGTAGTTTATGAATAGGGCTTTCTCTCCTGCTCCTACATCTCCTTCATTTTGTAGAGTGCGTGCTAAAACATCAGCAAACTTGTTCCCTTTTCACTCTGCGTGCAGACTCAGAACAGGCTGTCCAGAAAACACAAAATTCTCACAAATTATGCGAATCACTACTTTGCTGTCGGTGCTTGCTTTTGCTGATGGCTGGGCTGGCTCTCAGATTTGGTTGGCCTACCTTGCATGTCTCACGCAGGCTGTGTGGGAGGGGAAGCCTGCGTGCTGCCTGGTTTCTACCTCATTCAGAAGGCTGGCGCTGAATGGCCAAATATTCACGCACAAAAGTACGTGATTATGAAAATGCTGGATTGCGTGTGAGGGGAGTTCTGCTAGTTTGTTTCTCAGAATTTATATTTTGCCTGCCTTTGTGTAAGATTTCAAAAGCGGTTTGGCTGAATACATGGGGGTTTTTGTTTGTTTTCTCATTGCATTGATTTTCTTTTCCAAGAGCTATTTTTTCTTTCAATAAATAACAACAAAGAAGACAGCCAAGGCCTACAATGCAGATGATCAGCAAGGATGATATTGTCATCCCGTGTCAATCGGTTCAGAGCCTGGTGAAATAAACAGTCTCTTGGGAACGTCAGTGCTTCATCAAGACCAATTAGTGGAGATGCTGCTGCTGCTTATGTTTAAGCATTAACGACTGGGCAGGGCTGCTTTTTGGAGTGCCTGACACTGGCATGGAACAAGGCACCGACCTAATTACTTCTCTACAAGAGCAGAAAATGCCTCATGAATGCTTGCTTGGCAAGGATGTCTCATTAAGGGGAAAAAAAACCATCACAAGCACTCCTAGAAACAAAAATTAAAATGATAGGTAACCTGCGGCCATGAGACTTACTTCATGACTGTGGGAAATGAAGAGAAAATGATATAAGGTGCTGTATAGATGTAGAAGAGCTTCTTTGAACCTTGGTTCCTAAATCTGTCTATTTTTTTAATCAGTAAGGAGTATGAGACACAGAGTGCAAACTTGCATTGTTGAAGAACAGTGAAGTATGTTGCTAGCGTTGGTGTCAATGATAAGCAGGACTTGAAGGGCATTCCCATGTTGATGCCTGATGGAAGTTGTTATTAGTCTGTTCCTTCAGGGTTTGCAAACTTGCCTAGGAAACCAAGTGTTTGGTAGACCCAAGTGAGAAGCTGTTAATCAGGAACTTAAAATATATAGCCTCTCGTTCTGCTTAAGCATGATCAAGAAGCAAACTGTCTTTTCCCAGTTCAAGAGTGTTGGCTAGATATTTTCAGTCACAATAGTTTTGTTAAAATAAAACTAGAAGAGTAAGTGGAAAAAGCTGCTCAGATGTTTCTTTTTCCTGTGCAGCTCTCTTCAAATGCTAAGTTTTAGGTGCTTCTTTTTACCTTTATTTTAATTCTTCTCTAAAGAGTGCCAGGAAATATCAGAAATTCAGTGTGCTGCTTAATCGTGATTTGTGAGATAAATTACATGTCATTACTTTTCTTTTATTGGATGAGCCTACACTCCCAAATACTGAGGTCCATTATTCATCCAGGGAGTGGGTGCAGCACAAACACTTACATGTCAGGCTTTGCCCAAAAGGCACATTTTGGGCCAGCGAGCTCTGAAAAAGCATTTGCGTGGCAGTGCAGGAACAGTTAAGCTTTCTAGGTAAAGAGGGATCTAGTGTTTATGCAGATATGCATATGTTGTGTTTCTTGAGATGTGCCCTTTTTTGGTAGTCACCAACTTATCACAAAATGTGGAGTTGTTTAGTTGGCTTCTGGATTGAAGACCTCAGGATGGTTATATGGATGCCACATGATCTTGACCTGCGTGTTTCTTTGTTCAAGTTTTCAAATGTAGCCCTTTATCTTACTCTCTCCTGCTATGCCTATCTTACTTCACAGAATGGCAGAGGGGAATGAAGTTATCAACAGCTGAACAGAAGAATACCTGCTACCTGCTAAGGTGTAGGTGGCCTTAAACGCTGTGAGATGCTTAATGTTACTTCTTAAAAGCAAGAGCCTGAGTCTCTGAGCCTTCCTCTCTCCAGACAGATCATTTCTTCTCAAAAATTGGGTGTGCTTTCCTAGGCCATCACCTTCTTCTCTTGCCTGTGGTGCATCTGCACATCCTCTGCTTCCAGTGGCATGATCACTTGACTTGAAGAGATTTGTGGGTCTCAGGCAGTCTTTCTGTGACTCTTCCTTGCAGATCTCTGAGAGAGAATGTCGGCATGGTTGTGTTTCAATTTGCCCCATGGAAAATAGTCAAAATATTGCTTATATCATGTGCCAACGTGCCATGAGACCTTCTCAAATAGCTGTGAAGTCTGGCAGCTTTGAGAGCTGTGTCTTACAAACTTTGCTTTGAATAGAGTCTTGCTTCTGTTGCTATTCTGATGAAATAGTTCAGAGTCACAACTAACTAGATTTGTTCAAGGTAGTCACGTTTCTCAGGGAGAAATGGAGGATTCAGTATCAACAATCTACTTGCCTTTGGATCTGTGTGCAGCAGCAACTGCATGAGTTCAGGATTCAGCTGTTAACTGTTTCTTACTGTATTTGACTCACCAGGATACCCGATAATGTAATGTAAAATAGAAGTGTGCCAAAAATCATTTATTCAGTTTTTGCACAGTTCTCATTTAGCATTAACATCTATAGACTTTAATTGCTGCAGTTTCAGAAAGAAATGCATCAAATGTAAAAGACTTGAGAATTTGGCCCTGTATGTTTCCTTCAAAGCAAGACTTCTGAACATAATAGAATAGTCGGGGGATAGAGAGAGAAAGAGTCCAGGAAATACAAAGGATTTGCTAGAGCTTGATGTTAAAGGCAGATACATAGGAATTGCTGTGGCAGAGCTCAAGAAAAACTAATTCTATTATGTAATAATTTGTGGTTCTATAGTAGTTATCAGCTAAGGATCTTGGAGCCCTCTGCAGGCTCCACCTTATTCTGGCACTTCTTTCTGTGAGATGCTTGTACTCTGTCTTTTTCTATAGACATGCAAAATAGTCAGGCAAAATGACTTTTCTAAAATTGCCTGTTGTATCTGAGTTACATCTAGAGATGGAGCTGATAGAACAGTTAATTTTCACCTGATCCTCCTTCAACCATCATATAAACTTTCCCCTTGTGCTGCTGGATTTTTCACCCCAATCATCTTGTAAAGAAACATTGCAGTAGAAGGAAATATGTCACTCAGTCCCTGAAGAAATTACTGCAAACTGGTTAGAAGAAATTTTAGACAGCACAGTCTTGGATGGTCCACTGTCAACACGGAATGTATATTGAATGGGCATCTGCAGAAACCTCTTGTGTTTGGTACTCAGAGTATTTTCATTCGTGGACCGCTGGATGGAAGAGACCATATAAGTATGAAATCTGCAAACCTCTGAAAATTGAGAGGCACCACGTGTATTGTGAAGATCGGGAATATAATGCAGAATTATTTTTGAGAATTGGAAAAATGGCTTAAAATGTAGAATGCAGTTCAATGAGGCTGAGTGCAAAGGATCAGACTGATGAAGTACCCCAAATCCATGATGGGGACCAACTAAAAAGGCAGAAGAGAGATGTAGGCTTTATAACATTGCACTGACTAATCCCTAATCAACAGTCTACAGTTTTTTCCAAAGCAGTCATGATGTCTCATAAAAAGCAAACATCTAGAATGTAAAAACAGGTGTAATCTGTGAGCTACTTCATGTAATGAAGTAATTTTCTGATTATTCTGAGAATTGGCAAAAACACTTTTGAAGTTTTGAACACTACACTTCAAGGAAGATGTGAACCAAGTGGAGAGAACTCATTGAAAATGGCAGTGAAAAAAAATCACATCTAGAAAATTTGTCTCATGGAGGAAAGTTAGAAGAAATTTAAGGTAGTCTGTCTGAAAGCAAATATGAGTCTCCAAATATACAAGAGTGACAGGGCTTTGTGTCTAGTGGGTAGGACAAGACAAATCTCTGATAACGTTTTCTAACATTAATGAAGTAGTATACCTGCCAGGAACTCCACATTTCCCTAAACTGTGAGTGGAGGTGGGCTAGATGAACTTTTTGAAGCTGCTGCTTTTGATGATTTGTTGTATCACCATGCTACTATCCATGCAGCTAATTAGGTGTACTTTTTGAACAGGTGGCTATTTGAAGATAGTCATGAGGATACTGCACAGGCAAGTCACATTAACTTGCTATGTTTTCATTTGTTCTGCCACCAGGTCAAGCTGGGAGGAGAAGCCCCAAACTCCAGTGTAATCCACATAGCGAAGGGCAGTGATGGCAGCAGTAGCAGCTGGAAGAATGTTGGAGACAAGTGTGGAACCAAATGCCACCTTCTGGATTTTGCCAACTCCGAGCGGCCACTGGTGGTCAACTTTGGCTCAGCTACCTGACCACCGTTCACAAGCCAGCTGTCAGCCTTCAGCAAGCTGGTGGAGGAGTTCTCTGGTGTGGCTGACTTTCTGTTGGTCTACATCGATGAAGCTCACCCATCAGATGGCTGGGCTGCTCCTGGAATCTCTCCCTCTTCATTTGAAGTTAAGAAACACAGGAACCAAGAAGAGAGATGTGCAGCTGCTCACCAGCTCCTAGAGCGCTTTTCCTTGCCACCTCAGTGCCAAGTGGTGGCTGACTGCATGGACAACAATGCCAATGTGGCTTATGGGGTTTCATTTGAGCGGGTATGCATCGTGCAGAGACAAAAAATCGCATACCTGGGAGGCAAAGGCCCCTTTTTCTACAACCTGCAGGAAGTTAGGCTTTGGCTGGAACAAAACTTCAGCAAAAGATGAAATCCATTCTCTACAGAAGCTGTGTCAACAGATGTGTCCCTTTAAGGTGATGCAAAAGGGAAAAAAACCAAAACATTCTGGTTTGAATAAAGCCTTTCAGATGATTGCAGGAGAACACATTAGATAACAATTTCAAGTGAATGTTAACAAGGAAAAGAAAAAGAAACCCAACAAAAACCTATCTCCACAGAAACATTGTTTGACAAAAATCCCACTCCTACTCTTGCTATGGGACAGAAGAGGTGAACAGGCTTCTGTGAAAAGGTGCTGCTGGCAAGCAGAAAGAGTGGTGACATAAGACCTGTCTCCCAGGAACCCTTCTTATGAAGTGTCAGCTCTGGGGGGAGCCAGAGGAAGCATTTCTGCTTGGAAGCCATTCCATGGAAAGGCAATTTTCTTCAGAAATGCTTCTTTACCTCCCTTGGTCAGTGGAAGGAACCTGGGAGAAGCAGGAGGTTTGCAATTACTTTGCAGAGAAATGCGGTGGAGTGTGGCAATTGTCCTCTCTTGGCAGAGAATGTATTGTTCAGGGACTACAGGAACCACCATGCAATGCATCGCACAGGCAGACTGGCTGCTCAGATCAAGATGAGCTATTGCCTGCTTGTATTTGTACTCTCTGTGGAGACCTCCACACAGCATATTAACTATGTAATGCTACCTATGTGTTTGTATCCAGTTTTCAGGCCTGTGCCTGCTGAGAAAGATGCTAAAGTCTCTGGAGTTGGACCAAAAAGATAAAGGTGATCAAATAAGCCCATTACCATTTGAAAACTAAAATACTTGGACTATTTATAACAAAACATTGAGAACCATTTAGAGCATGCATCATGAGACAAATCTCAGCTGATGGCAACCAAACCTGTGGTTCTCAGAGCTGACAACACACATTTATCAATATTCTCTGGTTCTCATCTCTGTTTCTTTACCCACCTCCTTCTTCTGTCTAGCAATAGGCTTAAAGGTAATTTCATTTTTAGCTTTTAAAAAAATAACTTATTTCTCTCCCTCCCTCCCTTATTTTTATTTGAGATAATGACCTTGCAGGTATATTTTGGGGATGGGGGAACTTATGCACAACTTTACCTCATTGAAATGGAAACCTATCCTGTCATTTACCATGTTAAATGTAGTCATGCTGATTTTTGCTATCTTAGATACCCAAAACTAGTTTATAGCTAGTTTATCTGAACATGTTTATATGTTAGTTTATTTGTAGGTTAAGTTGTTTGTAGCCTTAGAATTGATTAGCTGCAGTTCTGCTGCCACATGAGCTGATAGTCTGTTTCACTCATGTTATCAAAAACCTTCCCAGAAGAGAAACAGAGAGGACAAATAGTGTGAATTAATGTGAATGAGTGTAAAAGATGGCGTAATTTTCATACAAATGGGTCTGAGGAATTAATCTTATATTTAAAGAGATACTGTGAACTTAGAGTACACATTAAGTTTAGGTATTTCTAAAACTAAAATTATTTAATCAAGACGAATGAAAAGGCAGATTTACAATGAGCTAACCCTTGAGATCTGGAAAATGAAAACCCATATGGAGATGGATGATCCAAGTTTTCTCTCAACTTTGACAGAAACACAAGATGGATAAACGGAGTAAGTGGCAAAAATCAAATTAGTTCTTTTAATTTCTCATCCTGCCCATTGTTAGCAATATGATGTGTTGATACCAACACAAGAAGGAACAGAATATACATACATAAATGTTTTCATTTTCACAATGCCAATTAATATTGTGTATTTCTTCTTGCTTGGCTGTTGGTCAACTCAGCCAATGTGTGAGCAATTTGGAAATGTGTTTTCAAGTACAGATCTGAAATAATGACGGTAACACAGGCGATTTCTCCAATACTCAGATTCATGCTTCTCATTCTCATATTCTCCTCCGCACCGTGTTAGACATATGCACACACACACAGAGTTTGGTAATGTGTTTCAGAGAAGGGTGTAAAAAACCGGTCTTCAAATCTCCTGGTGAGCCCCACTTCTCAGAAGGCATTTGTCTGTGTGTGTGTGTATACATATGTATGCATTTGTGTGCATTATATGTATATAATACATTTTTATGTATGTGTATACAAGTGCATGCACATATAAGTGGTGTCTTAAGACCACTAATAATAACTATTCTGCCCTCCCATTCATTAATGTTACTGTAACTCATTGCTCAGTGTGGCAGATTGTTATAGATCTTCATGACTGACTGGGATATATAACTGGGATTTTTAAACCTAATATCATAGAAGCAGTAACATAGCCAAACTTCATGGTTTATTTAATCCAGTGTCCTACCTCTGATGGTATCAGATGCTTCAGGGGAAGGTGCAATAGTTTCTTAGAGAGTTTTCATTATCTTCAGCCCTTATTATTTTTGCATCATCTAAAGTGATCGTTGATGTCTCATCATCTGTACGAGAGGCTGATCCTGAGTTTTGAGATCTAAATATTTTGTGAGGTGGAGGTTACTAAACCCCAAAAACATCATGTTTAAGAACAAAGAAAATCAAATTAATACAAATTTTTTTTTCAGATTTAAATTGGCTTTTCAATGTCATCCTCACCTCTTACTATTATATGCTAAACCACTCTAAACAATTGTGATCCCAATTTTTCTTTTGTATGCTGGTCATTATATAATATATATATAAATTTATGTACCTTTTCATTGTTTCTTAAGCCAAACAATAACTCATATTTTTAAACAAGTCCATATTCTTTGCTTGTCTCTGAATCTCTTCTACTTTTGCTTCACTGTCCTTTTACTCAGGTGAGTAAAGACGTAGATGTTAATTCAAGTGAAAATATATATTGACATACCCAGCACATATTTTCCTTTTTATATTCTATTCTTCAGTTGTCTGAAACATTTTTAATCCATAGCAACACCATAGCCTTTGTAAAACTTAAACTAGTGAGTCTTTTCCTCTTCTTTTTACCATTATACAGTTTAAGTCTGAACTGTTCATCTGGGAAATGCTAGCCAATAGTTTAGCACAGCTGTTGAAACATGCCTTTAGTTCAGTGGAAAGAGTCCGAGTTAGTAATTCAGTTTGATAATACCCATTTGCGTATCTAAAGTTACAATTATTTCTCAAGTCTATTCTCTCCTTTTGAATTTCCATTATTGTGTATTGTAAGTCATAGATGCCTGTTCACCACATAGTATATAGGAATTACAAAATTGGCTCCCGTAAATGGAAATCCACCCTGATGTCCCACAAGCAAAAATACACAATAACTGCATTTCTTTCTTGGAAGTATGCATGACTGTCCTGCCTGAAACTTAAAGATAATCCAACCTCACTGATTGTCAAGACAGAAATACATTTTTCAAATCCTTGAATTTTCCCAGAAAATTTGTAGTCAGAAAACAGGGCTTTCTTCAAAGAGAAATGGGCTTAGAGGGAAAAAAAAGTATTTTCTAAGTAGCTGATATATCGAAATATAACCTCATTTTTTTCTTTTTTTTTTTTTTCACAAGAAGGTTTTAAATTAAACTTCAGGGATTGACCCCAGTTGATGATAAAAGTGGCTATATGTCACATACACAAACTTTTTGTAACAGTGGGTTGTTTTGGGTCCAGGCAGAAATTTTACTGCCATGCTAGCCTTGTACTTCACAGCTGGTCTTGTCTGCTGTGAGACTGGATTTACTTCTGTCTCATTCTCACTATTTCAGGGCACTATACCATATTACTTGAGGTGCTTCAGAGTGACATACATATTGAGCAAAAGCTCACAAAATAGGTGCCTGAAAGTATTCTGGAAGGCTACTGTATATAATAGAGATCCCAGTACTGTGTCTCAACATTAGTATGGGAAACTTACTCAGTACTTTTTCATTTTGAGCAAGGTCAAAAGCTATTCCGGGCTATCATTTTACATTGTTATCTGCTTAGCACTGTATAAAAGGAACATAAAACATTTCATACAGATGAAAATAATACTATTTTGTGCTTTCCTTCTGTAGACAATGACACAAATTTAAGACAGCAGGAAAACATTCCCTGTCTATTAAAAAAAGAAAATATATTGTGAAATATATTGTTGAACAACTGTTTGAACACTTTGAAAAACAAAATGAAGTGATTTTTAGGAAGTTGGTCTTGGTGGTAAAACCCACAAAGCTTCTCAAGAAGGTATCAGTGCTATTCGTTCAGGTATGTGTGGGAAGTTATGTTTCTGCATGTGTGAAAGTGGCTTTTCTGTGATGTGGAGTATAGGTTTAAGAGTTTTTAAGACTTTCATTCAGTACTATAACCAAAGCAACAAGGGGTATCAGGTAGGGAATATGGGCCAGTTTTGTTCAACTTGACACCATGTCTGTGACAAAACCATATTCAGTGACCTTTGGATCCAATTTGGAGCCTTCAGAGAAGAGATTGGGGTGAGACAGTGGAAGCTTGTGTGCTTATGAAGATCGCTAATAAAAGAGTGCTTAACTCAGTTAGCGTTCAGATGTCCTCACACTGATATTCATCTGTGCACCTTTGTGTTTCTGTATTTGAAAGACGGGTCTCTTTGGGTCCATTAATAAGATCGCCATGTTGTAGGTCCTGTGTGTACTGACTATGTGTGTGTCATTGCTTAAATGTCAAAAATACACTTTGCAGGAGAGCCAGCAAAATTGTGTTAAAATATGGTGCTCCATGAAACATGCTTTCTAGAATTGTTTTTTCTTGTATTATAATAAATGATAAAGGAAAATATATCTCTTCTGTGACTTCTTATTGTAATGGTGGTTGCTCATACACAGTGGAATCTCAACATTAGACCAAGGAAACTTAAAACTGTATTTAATACAAAAGCCTATGCCACCCGGACTGGATCTTAAGTAATACAAGCAAACTGCTTTATCAATGGCAGGACTGATTTAATATGTGACTCCTTCTCAACTTTTAAGAAAGGTGAAAGGGAGAGAAACTGAGAGCTCTGAGGACAGCAGTTGTGTCTGCACAGAATTGCACTGTTCAAAAAAAGTGTGCTTGAAGAAAGCATGCCAAGCTGTGTGTAGCACATGAAACCTGGACAAATTGGTTGTGAAGGCATCAGCTATAAACACCACTCCCATTTCAATGTACAGGCAAAAGATCAAAAATAATATTAAACCCACAGCTGAACAGCTGTTACAAGAAAAAAAAATCGAATGGAAAATGTGAGGCAACTCCTTAAACAAATTCACTTTGTGATTTAGTTGTATTTTAGGAATTTCCTCCTCTTTGTCATAGTTTGTTACAGTAAGTTTTATAGGACCCTGCATCTGAAATCTGCTTGTGAATATAGGTAAGAAAGATCAAAACAAATGACCAGAAGGAAGGCCATGGAAAAGGTTACATCCAAGAGTCCCCAACAGAGATGTTCATTACAGTATACTTTGCAGCCTGTGGAACAACCAAATAAACAACTCTCTCTAAATTATCTAGTTCAAATCACAAAAATAACCCACAAAAGTACTGAAGGGAGGCTTTTGAATGTGAGAATAATCCTGTAGTCTGGCTGAGAGTGATTATGACCTTGATATCAGTTGTTGCTATAAGGAGCTACTTAGTGCTCTGGAAGAAATAAAAGCACCTTTCAGGACTTGCTTCTTATTTCACAGGTTCAGGTGAAGGTAGATGGGATAAAATGACAGTTTTATTTGAAAATAGGATCATTAATAAATAACTTGCTAACAAAAATTAGACTCTCAAATATTTGTAAGAGTAATTTTTTTTCACCTGGAGTAGATGATGTCCATGGTAGAAGAAAAAAAAAAAGTTAAATTAGAAAATGGATTATTTATAGAGCAGTATCCTCAAGATGATAGACTACTACTCAAAATCTTACTTTCTGACTGAGAATACCTGAAGCAGAATAAACCTTTTCCAAATATAAACTTCAAGCAAAGGACCTAAACGTTGGTTGAAAAATTTGATCACAGACAAATCAACTCACTGTATACTCCAGTGTGCTTCTAATGTTCATGTTAGTAAATCCACCTGCTCAAATGTGTCTTACAGAACTACTGTGAAATAGAAACACATTGAGTGAGTATCCTGTTCAAATCCTTCAGGTGTAAAGATTTGTAAGCCTTTGCTATGTGACTTGACTAGAGAAGAATTCATTTTAGGTCATATATATGAAACATATGAATATATCAAGTGTTTTAGTTCTCTCCAAGATAGTGCCTATATATAAAATTTTTCCAAGCAGGAAAAAAATGCTCTTTGTAAATCAGTATTTCCCATATTTTCCATATGGGTATTTGTATTATCCATAGAAAAGCTAACATGACCTAGCTATTAGGTCATGTTATTATTATATCATGTTAGGTCATGCATTATTAGGTGTGCAGGTAACAGGAGAAGTTTTCTTCAAAGGCTTATCCTCTTTAGCAAATGATCAATCTTTGAAGTCCTTTCACCCTGTGCTTTTTCCTTCTATCCTTCCTGCATCTGATTTCCCATGTCTCTTTCCAGCCTATTATACAATTGGTGATGTTTCCTCCATTTCAATCTTTGGTTTTGTGAAGTTTACTTAAGGCTACAGAATAGCTGAGGTCTTCGTTTCAAGTATGAGTACTTTTAAAAGAATGTCAATTGTCTGAAGGTCAAGTGAGATATGGGAGAATACAGTATTTTGTTCTGTTTATCTGTGCATTCTCAGTGCACATCATCTGTAAATGTGCAATCTGTAGATTTGTTCTCAAACATTATTCTTCACATTCCAGTTTATGGAGCTAAGACTGGCTTTCTGGGCAGATTACAGCAACACAAGTATTTAGCTTCCTGCAGATTGGAAGGGAGTGAACCATACAGATTTTAATCTCAGCCCTAGCTACCAGAGTTTGTATTTCCCTGTGTCTGCCAACATTTTGTAAAAACTCATAAAGCCAACACTCCAACCTCAAGCAGGGTGAAGGTCTGAGCACTGCGAGTACCATGCATTAAACCTGACCAGATGTTTCATGAGACAAATCTTTCTGAGGTTTTCTTAGAGATTCACAGGAAATTAGACCAATCCTTCCAAACCAGAATTTGGTAGACTATGCTTGTAAATGAGAAGCACTTGCTTTATAAGAAATGAAGTCTTGTAGCTGATGCTGCTGTGGAAGGAGCAGCAGATTTTTGTTAGCTGAAGAAATTTTTTTTAAGTGATCCTTGCAGGTCTTCATAGATGGAGTGAAGAGAAGTACTAAAACTGTCCACAGCAATTCATCTGAAGACTAAACATACCTAATGGAAACTAACACAACTTTGTTACTTGTGCTTACGGGGTAACTCAAAGCCTTTGAAACCAGAAGTACATCTCTATTATAGAGTAATCTGATAACAGCTAGGCTGGATGCCTTGACTGAAAGTGCATGTAAACATCATAGCTATTTTCTTAGGATATTTCTCTTGCCTGTCACCAGCATCTGTGTATCTCAGTATAATGCTGCTTCTCTGTTGTTTAATACTATGGCAAACTGTCCAGCACCACACTCTGCTCCTCTTGAATAGATTGCAGTGGCCTCTTAATTTATACTGTGAGACACTGGTGGTGAGCTGATTTGAAGTTTGGGTCATCCTGTTTTTTATTGGGATGGATATTTCTGAGTCAACAGATCAAAAAGCTTCTCAGCATTATTTTCAGCAGTGAAAGTATCACAGTAGGTGAGGTTGGGATGAAAATTCAACAGACCCTTTTTATTACAGTGGCACTTACTATATAGTGCTAATTGCAAGAGTCTTCTCATTACATTTTTAGTTATGTATGAAAATCTTCATAAGGCTTCCATTTGTATTTATGTAGATCATGAAATTCTAACTTTTTGTATGTGAAAATAAATTTTACAGGACACAAATATTTTTTTCACGTTTCAGAAACTGCAACTGTTGCAAAGTCAGGAGATACTCCTTCCAGTTCATGGCAGCTATTTGGTATTGCTTCTATGAGTTGCTGAGGGAAGTAGAAAAATAGTCGTTGTTCTGTATCACGCTCCATGTCAATGTGAGGCAAAGGAAGATTTTTCAGGGCACGCAACAGTCCTTTGTGACTTCTAAAGCTTTCCCTACTGTTGTTGCCTCTCTTCTGGAGGAAGATCACCATGCCTTGAAAAGAAGCATGCTGGAGTAACCCAGTGGCACTATAGTGCTATGAGATTTTTCCCTTAAAAGACAGAATTTCCCCTGAACTGACCACTTCAGAGCAACAACAGGAAAAAAAATCAAAAGAACAAACCCCTCCCCCCCCAAATAAAACCCCAAATAACAACAAAAAAAAACAACCCCAAAAATAAAACAGACCATGAGAACTAGGTAAGTTTCCATTCCCAAACTGAGTGCAGAGGAGGAAGATGTTCCTGTTGCAGTTATGCTGTTTGAATCAATTTCATGTTTTCTTCTGCTACAGAAGTGAATGGGCTGCTTCAATGATTGAAATATTTACAAAGCCAGAATATCCTAGGCTAGTTGAATCTTCTTGCTGTCCTCCTCCCCACCTTGGGGGCAGGTAAAAAGATACAATAAGTCGTTACTAAGATTGTTGCAGTCTGGATCATTACCTAGAATACCATTTGCCAGTCTTTTGTCAAGCTTCCTTCTATTAAAAAAACATTAGATTACATCTGACACTCATTTATGAACTGCAGATAAATCAGTTCAATTAACAGCTAAATAGGAACCCGAGTAACTATTTTTTAATTGTGTCTACTACCATACATTGTCACTCATGATATATTTAATCATTGATAACACTTTAATTAAATATATCTTAAATCTGCTTGTCCTGTAAATAAAAGAAAAGAACAGGTAGCATTATTTTGACAGGGCTTTGGGTTTACTGTAGACTTCTATTTTCATTGACATGCCATAAAGAATTCAGTTTGAATACATCTATGTATGTGTTATTAAAATGCAGCATGCATTACTTCTGATATTTAAAAAAAACAAGAACTATTGTGTAAAGTTAGTGATACTTGAATTTTAAAGTAAAATTCAGAAGTAATTGTAGTATCTTTATTAAGGAAAATGGCTTTCACATACTGTCTCAAAGATTTTTGTGTGTATTTTTTAATAACTACTTTGAATATAGTGGGCATATAAAATAAAGGATATTCCAGGTAAGTGTGTATACATGCTTAGACTACATAATTTTTAATTTTAACAGAATGAAAGAAAACAGTACTAAATTTTCAAATTTAAAGACTGCTTTTTATCACCCTCTTTTACTTTTCATGTCTTAGTAGTTAAAAAAAAAATAAATTATATGGAGTGTCCTGAGGAAAACTCTACTGGAAATTTAATCACAGTTCATATAAGATCATACTACTTAGTTTGCTTTCTGACTCCTGGAAGCCTGAACCGGAGATGCACATGAGTCACCACAGAATGCAACAATCAGTGTCTCCTTCAGGGCAGTATGCAAGTTTACAAATAAGTCCATCTTGTGATTAAAATTTCTTAAGGATTTATGGGCTTTAAAGTATTAAATGTGGTTAACCTAAATACAACTGATATAATAGAACTTCACAGTTCATACTTTCCATTATTCATCACTCTCTTTTGAAATATAATCTTCTGTGAATTTTTTTTCCCCAGAAACATTCCAGCCATGAATTCATTCCAAAGTTGTTGGGGTTTTTTTGTTATTGCCTTTTTTTTTAATTTTGTGGAAAATGTCAAGACATTTTACATTGCTATTTCAGAATGTGGTAAAGAATAGAGATACATCCACAGAGACACACAGACGCGTATTTTTCCCATGGCAAAAAGAAGATAAATCACACTTAAACAAAAGGAGATGGCTATACCAAGCATGATTGACATTTTTCACCTAACTCTTAAGTAGAAATCTTCAGGAAAAAAAGAGCTCATGTAAACTATTGAAAATTTGCAGATGAGCATTTTATTCTGAGATAGCAACCACCCAATGGAAACTGTTATAGTACTTTCCACATGCTAGGACTTTATCAGTTTTTTAATCATAAGGATGAAGGCCTGGATGGACATGGAGGATGACTTCTTTAAAAGAAGTATTCCATAAGAAACTAGAGCATGTTAAAGAAATACTACTAGAAAATATGTGCCATCCAGTGTATCTCTATTTTCAGAAAATTTTTCTTGCCATGGGTAAAACAAGCTCCTTGGCCAGCCAAACTTTCATTATGACTCTCTTGTTATTTGTGTAGAGTCTTGCTGAAACTAACGTTTTCTTTATTCTGTGTTCTCCTGGCATCTCTAAATAGGCAAATGTAATTGTATTGCTCTTCAGATGTGTATTCGGGTAGAATCCACGTGGGTATTTTTGGTCTGTGTTTGGCCCAGCCACCTGTGAGAAGCTGGGTTTTCTCATGCCAAGTTATGGGAAAACA
>JAWWMP010000165.1:42943330-42963946 GCA_035047865.1 Dendrocincla tyrannina | reverse complement strand
CCAAGGGCATTTGAAGGAGAAAGAGAGGAGGAGGAGGATGAAGTAAACCCCCAGACTCAATTAAGGGAGACCCTCTGCAATGGACTGCGCAGGTGCGGAGAGACCCACGCAAGCGCAGAGAAGTACCAATTATGTAATGTAAGGGGCTGTGCTGAATACCTTTGCTTGGGCGGCGCTGGCCACGTCGCTCAGGTAAACGTCATTTTGGCCAAGTAGATAAAAGGCAGATGGCTCATACTTTGGGTCTCACTCACTTCACATGACAGGACAATGTTGCCTTGGCAGAGACGCCCGCCGTCACCTGTGAGCCAGCTGACCCTGGAGGATGCAGCCACTGCTAGGGAGGTCTGGGCATTCCAGGGGTCGGTGAGACAACTTCATGGAGGACACCTGGGCAATTTGGGTGTTTGCACCTGGGGGCTTATTTTCTCTTCTCTCTCTCTCTCTATTGGGTTTCTTTCCTGTTTACTTGGCCACCTCTGGTAATCAAACTGCTGTTTGGGTTAAGGTTTCTGCGGTGTCTCAGTTTCGGCCTCTACATCCCTTTGGCCCCCTATTCTCCCTGGAACAAGATGTCAAGTAGACCCAATAATGTAGTGAAGTTTTGTGATTGACTTTCATAGTTCTTAGGTAAAAAGAGCTTGCTGCGATATAAAATTATGATTGGTGACTAAACCCAAAAATTTCTCAGGAAAGGAGCAATAAATTCTTGTTGTCTTCATTACTAAAGTTACAAACAAATCCTGATAAGTATCTGGTAATCCAGTCTCAAGGAAAATAAGTATAACTGAAGACTGGTCTACTTAGGTGTGCCTTAATTAAACAAACAAACTCTGATTTAAAGATATTTTTTAACTGGGAAGTTATTAAAAAAATGTGAGCACAGAGCTAATATTCAGAAAAAAATGGTAAGGAAGAAAGCAGAAAATAGATGTGCTCTATCGACAGCAGTCATCAGAAGTTCATAGCTTTACTTTCCTTGTTCTTGCCTTCAACCCCTTGGAGCTTGTGTTGGTCTGCAGTTTAGTAGGAGGGCATCAGAGAAGACCAAAGAAGATAGACAGCCTTGGAATCAGCAGTGGAACAGTAGAATATTTACCAAATTAGCTATTTCTTTACCTTAAGTAACTGGATGCTATATTTTTGCAGACTTATTCATGAGTCTTTGGAATGTTTCACCCTCAGCAAATTCACTGGTGACACCAAGGTGTGTGGTGCAGTTGACATGTTGGAGGGAAGGGATGTCATACAGAGGGACCTTGACATGCTTAAAATAGGGGCAGAAGCAAACTTTATGAAGTTCAACATAACAAAGTACAAGGTCGCAGCAATCCCAGGTACACTTACAAGCTGGGCAGATAAGTGATTGAGAGTAGCACTGTGGAGAAAGGTTTGGGGGTGATGGTTGATGTAAAATTCAACGTGAACCAGCACTGTGTGCTCCCAGCCCAGAAAGTCACTGGAATCCTGGGCTGCATTAAAAGGAGTGTGGCCAGCATGTTGAAGGAGGTGATTCTGCCCTTCTACTCTGCTCTTGTGAGATGCCACCTGGAGTTCTACATAGAGTTCTGGTGCCCCCAGCATAAGAAGGACATGGAACAGTTTGAACAAGTCCAGAGAAGGGCCATGAAGTTGATAAGAGGGCTGGAGCACTTCTCTTGTGAAGACAGGCTGAGAAAGTTGGGGCTGTTCATCCTGGAGAAGAGAAAGTTGTGTGAAGACATCATAGCAGCCTTCCAGTATCTGAAGGGGGCCTGCAGGGAAACCAGAGTTCATCAGGAACTGTAGAGATTGGACAAGAAGGAATGGGCACAAACTGAAAGAGAGGAAATTTAGGCTAGATATTATGAAGAAATTCTTTACTGTGGGATACTGGAACAGGTTGCCCAGGATTCCCCAACCCTGAAAGTGTTCAAGGTCAGGTTGGATAAGGCCTTGAGCAACCTTGTCCAGTGGGAGCAGTCTCTGCCCACGGCAGTGGGAGTTGGGACTAAGTGATCTTTAAGGTCCCTTCCAGCCCTTAACATTCTATGATTCTATGACTGCCCTTTGGAGTACACTACCTAGGGCTTTCTCCAATCCAATTTTAAGTGATAAGACACATAACTACTTTCCATTAGTATTTACAAGTTCACTTACCTTCATATGAAAGTTTTTTGTATTTTGTTTGTTTGCTTTTCATTAAGGATTAAACTTTATTTCCCTTTTCTGAATTTTCTAAGACACGCAATCTCCCTCATTATTAATAAGAATCATGCAAACAAACCACGTGCCATTATCCTGGCTTTCATCCAACCCAATTCTCCCATGTTTCCTGTTTCTCAGCCTTTTCCTTTAAACATTAGACCACAACGACTAATTCAAAATCTATTTTAAAAGTCACTTACATATTATTAAGGTTTAGAGTAGTCATAGGATTTTGAAGATCCAAGGTATGAAAATCAATAGCCAACATTCTGTCTTTGTCTTCTGTAAATTCAGGAGCCATTTGCAAATATAATCCAGATTTTACTCATCCATATTTTGCTTGGGATGTATAAAAGCAGACACTTCATGGTAGCCTATTCTCTGTTTAAAGTAAGAAAAAACAAGATGTGTTAATGAGGTCATTAAAAAGATGTAGGTCATTAAAGGAAACTGGTAATTAAGACAGAATATTGCATAGTAAATACTCACTGAATACCCCATTATGCTTTGGAAGTTACTTGTGGGGTGTTAGTTGATATTGGTAACATTTACAACAAGAATTCAGCTTTTCTGACTTATTTCCATAAAAGATGGTAATATTTTCGTTCTACCACCACTTCACTATTACTCAGGGGAGCAAGAAAAACATCGTTGTCCCTTCGGATGACTTTGTTATTTAAAAATAAATCTTTATTTATTGCAACACTACATAGTTTCTGTTTCAGTTCTAGTTCTTACAGGTCTGACATTATTCCTGGACAATTTTTTATGCATTTATGTAATTACAGATCTCTACCTTTCATGCAACAGGCACATGCAGGCCTTGTTGCTTAAGCAGCATTCTGATCCATAGGCATTTTTCTAAGAGTTTGGTTTTGGTTTTTTTCTGAATAACTGGGCAGCTGCAGAATGTCAGATGATCAGTGGCCCAGCAGTTGGAACAGTGCTCTCTGAATTGATATTGAACTAGAGATCCTCTAACACATGTCTGGAGATTGCTGCCAGGCGGGCCTCGGTGACCCTGGGCACTGCTGAATTTCTGTTAAGCTTGCACAAGAGGAGAGGTATTTCCCCACTCTCAAAATATTAGTTTGCGCAAATCCCTTTTTTTTCCTTGCATCTGACCAGCTTTTGCCAGGTAGGGACTCAGTCCTGCTTATTACAAACACAGTCCTGGCACTCTGGGCTTTCATGTGAAGCTCGGGCACGGACTGGCTCTTGGTGGCTTTCCGTAGCAGGTGATCAGAGGACAACTGCTGACAAGCTGGTTCCTAGTGCTGGTTGACAGTGCAGTGCTGGGTGCTGCCTGTGTAGCATGTGTGCTGCTGAGCTGTGTGTGGAGGAAGAGCCAGATCAAGTGGAACAGGCATAACCCTAACCCAAATTTGGGTAAATAGTGCATCAGAAAGCTTTGCCAACACAGAGAAGACCTTTCAAGTATTTAGTCTATGGCATAAAAACGAATGATACCTATCAGGACCTGTGTTCACATATAGGGAACAAAGTACTGCTGTTTGTCATGTTGGCCCTCAATTTATAAGGCCTACAGATGTTGCTTTTAACTGAGTCTTGTGAAACTGCCTGGAAATGCTTTATTTTTTTTTCTTTTTTCTTTTGTCCTTTTTTTTTTTTTTATTCAAAACACAATAGGTTGCAGTGTTACAGTCCTTTATTCCTTACCTAAAACACGTGTGCACACCTATACAGCAAAAGACATCTTGGGCCCCTCATATGTTAAGAGGCTGAATTTCTAATGAGTTCAGCTCCCATACAGGTAGCTTCATAAATTACCAGATTCCCAAAAGAAACGTGTCAGTTTTGTGAACTGGAATAAATGGGACTGAGACTTCTCCATCAGACTTTTGGGAGCTCTCCACGTATGCAAAATCTGAGAGCTTTGCTTTATTGCTACATCAAACAGACACTAAGTCACAATCAAAAATATTTGGAAATTATGTAAGAAGAACCTTGATTTCAGGTGTCAGACATTAAGGAAAGTTCTTACACTTATTCTTGTCTTCCTTAATACAGGCTAATACTGCTTGCTTGTCTTGGAATGGCAGGAGGCTCTGGATCTGTCTCTTTTCTCGCTTATGCACTGCCAGGCCTACTTTGAGTTTCTCCTAATCTGCAACCCACAAAAAGTGGAAATGTCATCAGACGTGTTAGATCTTTGCCTTCCCCTGGGGTCATTATTCAGTGAATGCCCTCCCTTTGACCTTGCCCCATGACAGTAGAATGCCTTGCTCAGGACAGAAAAGTTATGGGCCCTTTTTTGTTTAGTGAGGAGATACAGTAAAGCGTACACTTAGCCTACAGAAAGTACTTGCTTGTATTAACCTGGACTTGATGTCACTGTCTTCTGCTGGTTTTGGTAAGTAAAAAATACGTGTATGTATTAGTTGGAACAAATGAGACAACCTCAGATACTAGTAATACAGGGTTATTTTTATTAGAACAAGTAGAGCTGTGCAGTTCACTGCAGAGGAACACATGCTTCTTGATGCTGGTCAGCTTTGGAAAAAGCCTTGGTCTTTGACTGTTGCTGCTGGTTGGACCAATTATTTTTTAAGACAGAGGAAAAGTTTTAAAAGAATGTGGATTTGCCAAGCAAAATATCAACCACAGAATTAGCAGACTTGATAATGCTAGACACTGACATCTTCACAAATTAAACTCCTAAAGTTCTACAAACCTACAAAGTCTGTTTGGCACTCTGTGAGGATGGAAATAATATGCTCAGTTCTTCCAGCATTCAGTTTTTCTCTTGTTTAATAACAGCCTTATTTGAGACAAAACTCTCCTGCCTTCCTCAATTTACCAAATAACCACTAACTGCTAAATCAAACCTGAGGCAGGTGTAAATTTACACTGCCCTTGACTCAGCAGGCACATAAGGACTGTGATTCCTGCGCTAGTGATTCCAGCTGAGGGTTTGGCTGTGGAGCTGCCTCTGCAGAGGGATACAAGAAGAGGATTTATTTTTTAGTATCCTCTTACATAAAAGTCTGGACCCGGTGCAAGGCATGTGCTCCTGGAAAAGGTTTGAGCTATTCTTTAGGGAGAGTGGGCCAGTAGTGACTATCTTTTAGGCCTATGGTATATTCCAAAATCTGAAAGAGCATATTGCTTATACCTGATCAATTCCAGATGTGCCAATATGCTGGCAGGGACCAAGAAATTTAAAGAGGATAAGAGCTTTTACTTCTCCTTATATACATTGCCCCTGGCATATTTCTACTGCATTCTATAGAATAACATTTATTTTTTTAGCTCAAGTATGCTGGTACTTTCAGTGCTGATGATCCATCCTGCACTGTTGAGGGAGCTATATAGCTTTATAATCTTTATAGCATTTGGCATTCAAGCAAATATCCCACAACAAAGATGATAGCCACTGATCATCCCAATGCTTCAGGCTGACTGCCCGCAAAATTTTTCAGCTTAAAGCTGTGATGGTCATGGCCTGGGGTGTATCACAGACTTCCTGGCTTTGTCCTCAGGGTTATTACAACAATTGTGATGTGCAGAAACAATGAGATGGTGGGAAAGGGCTCTCCGATCCGGGGAACTTGTTTGCAACTGGTACTTAAGTTTGGAAATTGTGTCATGCGAGGAGACTTAGTAATGTGACTCCAGTTAAATGACTGCTGTAGCTCTTATATAGTAAGTTGTAAGTGGGGTACTCTCAGAGGTCGTCTGGTTGCTGGTTTTGAGAGTTCCTTGCTTTGTGTTAGCTAATGCTCTGAATACGTGCACAGGAAAACCTGAGCACAAAATCAATCACTAGGGACTTTGTCAAGGTTAAAGAGTGAATTAGTTGTAGTGATTAATTACATCTCACCTCTTAATTCCTGAGCAATTAGAGAATCATACTGCCTTGCAAAACAATTCCCATGCCTTCCCTTTTTTCCTCTATGCTATTTTCCCACAGACCTCCTTGAAAGCTCAAGTGTGGACATGCTGTTTCTCAGCCTGGAGTCAAGACTTGCAAAGAGTCAGCTGTGCATTTCATTTCTGTAGTTGTTCTGAGACAGTTAGTGGTTGTTTAGCCTGGAGAGCCAAATAGCTCTGAGGCAAAGTAATTGGCCTCCATGCATGGTTTGCAACTAATAATACTGTAATACAGAAGAAACTTGAAGCACTGGATGTCTCCTTCCAATGCTGTGACACTCAAGCAAGTAGGATACGTTTGAAACATGCCAGCTTCCTAATCTGAAGAGGCTACAGGATAAATATGATTTAGTAGGTTAGAACATGCAAAGACATCTTCCTCCTTCCCCTTATGACATAGCATTTTCACTCTTGCAGAGCAGCAAATTTGTATAGTATGCATCTGTAATAGAGAGGGGACTTTTTCCCTGTGTTGCCAACAGGTAGTGAAAGAAGTCAAAGGGTAAAAATATTTTCAGATTTCTGTGCTCAAATTGAGTCTTCTGCCTTTTTTTTATCTGGCTAAACTCTGTGATTTGCTTCTTGGAGATTCTCAGCATCAGTTTATTAGTGTATGTTTTCTTGAGGGGAAAAAAAGGCAGGAAATGCACAGCTGAAATTACAGCTGTTTGATCTAATTTGTGAAGTTCTAGGATGTGAGTTTGTCAGCCTTGCAAGTTCAGCTCTGTGAGAGAAGCAACCTTTAAGAGATGTGTTAATTTTGTCATGTTAGGTTTGATTTATGAGAGAAGATTCTAAATCTGGTTTAATTTTGGGATGATGAAATAGGAAGATTTAACTGTCTGAAAAGGTTTTGTGATCTGAATACCAAGAAGAGAGAGGTCAGGGAAGAGGAAATATTTAGGATGATAGGCAGAATAAATATAAGCAATAGATTCTATCTGTAGACTCTATATAAGGAATCTTCCTATGCCTATTTTAGAGCACTTCTCACTGCACTACCAGAAAGGGGGTTCGGGGCAACCTGCTGAGGCAGGGAAGTGGTTCATATGGCCTATGGACCTGCTTTGAACACAAGCTCTGGAGCCCAGTCCTCTTGCTTTATCAGATCACTGTGAGCACATTCCCATGGAAATAGGTGGCATTTCCTAGGAACACATCCTTATAAAAACTTTATTTCACTCCCTTTAATCAAACAATATTTCCATGTAACCTTATGGCTATCCAAACTTAAACTAGATTTTCAGATCCCCAAACCTAGCTGAACCTGAATGAGAGGGGGACCACTTCTCCCTCTGCCATGTAGGAAGCATTTATAGGTCATTATATTACAAAGCTAAACATCCCACTTGGTTTTCCTATGTAAATCTGTTGTATTTCCTAAACCTGTTGTATCTTTTACAATGGTGAAAGTTTGACTTTTCTTTGACATTGTATGTAGTGGGGGCAATAGAACTAAAGTTCTCTTCATTACTAGTGTGCTGTCGAATTATGTTTTTAATTATTATTATTATTATTTCAATTGTCTTCAAATTGCGGCTTTAAAGACAGAGCACAAGGTAAATTTGGGTCCTTTCCAGCTTTGGAGCAACAGCAGATTTACTAGACTTGAGTGATTTTATTTTTTTTAAAGTTATTAAAGCTGGCAGGCAGAATTCAGCCATTACCAGGATTTTGCATAATACTTCTATTCCCTTACACACTGCCAATTGCTAACAGCACATGGAGCTAATTCTAGGTGGCCCAGCTTCTGGAATCTGCAGGCTGAATTAGTTGAAAAGGACTTAAGACACATTCCCAACTGTGAGGCTTTTTTTAGATGGTAAGTCTTCCTGCAGTTTAAGGCTAGAAATGGATCCAGGCAAACATCCCCAAACTGGAGAAGAACTATGGATACAAATTTTGAAACTAATATTTTTCTCTACTGGAAAAGAACCCCCTAATTTTCTATTTATTCTGTTCCTCCTTTCCTTAACAAAGCAGTATTTTTCTGATCATGTGAATTTTATTTACTGACTACCAAGTAATTGCATGGTGAATAATTGGATGGCTTTGCAGGACTGGAAATGGAATGCTGACTGCTTAACCTGTAGGTGAGTATTTCAGCCCTGTGTTGCCCCAGCTCTCAAGTGCCTACTGCACGCCATGTGGTGGGATTCAAGTGCATGCCAGTGGAGTCAAGCATGTGCATTGCAAGGAACCACTTACCTTTGCTGGCAGCTCAGGAAGAATGTCCCCGTTACTAACTACCCATTGTCTGGATGCACTGTATCTGTGGTTATCTGAAAACATAGAAGTACTTGTAGTAATCGAAATCTCAATTTGTTCATGCTGAGTACCTGCCGAGCTCTGTTATCTTTCACTGACACTAGATGAAAATTAAATATTTGATTTAGCTGCAGGTCTTTAAGTAACTGCCTAACTCACTGCTGGAAAAGTAAATACGATTTTAAAAGAAAAACTTGTAGCACAGAAAATGCCATAAGGAAACGGTACTCAGCACTGGTTTAGCTGAGAGAGGGGAACAATTCCTGCCATTTCTCAGCAGTGGATCTTTTCTGTCTGATGAGCAGCAGTTGATTAGTTACCCTGAGCTGTTGTAATCTGCACCAGGTCCCACTAAAATCCCTGCGTTTTTTGCTTAAGAAGGAATGGTGAAAAAAATGCAGCCCAGCTGTTACAATGTAGGAACTTACAGCATGAGCAAAGCTTGTAAAAAGAAACCCAGCACAGAGAGCTTTTATTCATATGGATAAAGGTTTTTCTCTTTTTCCTTTTTTTTAATTTTTTTTTTTTTTAATCTCATGGAACTTTTTATTCCTTTGCGTTTTTTTGCAAATCTTTTTCCCCTTGTTGCTGGGAGATTTAAAACAAACAGCAAAACAACCAAGAGTATTTGATGAACTCTGAATTGCCTTGTTATTAACTAAGAGAATTTCTAGGTTTCCCACTTCCCCAATTGGCCTAAAATCACAAAAATAACCTCATCTTGTTATAATCCTGTTTCACAACTCGTTTTTCACTGCTTAATTCCACTCTAGACTGGATTTTCCTTTCTTCTTAGCTCTCGTTTTTCCCTACCACACATGTATCCACTCTTCCTCTGTCACAAACAAGCTTGCTCACACACCCCCACACATCCATGGTCACATACATCAGGAGTGGTTTACAGCTCAAACTGAAAGATGTTCCTTAACAAAAAAAAAAACGAAAAAAAACCAGAACAACAAAACCTTTCATTGTTTCTGTTGTGGAGCACAACTAACAAAACAAAGGAAACCAGAGTGGGAAGTAAAACTCTTGTGGTCTGCAAACTCAGTTGTGGGAAATGTGGTGTTAATTTTTCTTATTTTAAAATCCACTAATGCCTCTCACAGAACTTAAAAGAACATTTTGTTTACTTAAAAAAAAATAAAAAAAATAACCTGATGACTTCATTATATGGGATTTATTTGGGTTCTTTCTTTTTCTTAACTAGGAAAGTTTGTAGGAAAACAGGATATTTGTCCCTGAAGAGGTTGTCTGCTACTTATTTCCCGCATAAACTTCCTGCTGTTGCTACTTCAGAAACTACTGTCTAATCCACTTATGTCCCAGGACTTTAACTCTGCATCTGGTCCCCAAACCATGGACTTTCAAAATGACTTTGTCCTTCCATATCACTCCTGCTGTTAATTTCTTTAGCACCCACTGGCTGGGTCACCTGCCATGTTTGTCCTCATTCTTCCCTTGAATAATCATTTTTTTCACCTCTGTCTCTCAAATTTCCCTGTT
The DNA here is from genome assembly GCA_035047865.1 of Dendrocincla tyrannina. Taxonomy (NCBI): domain Eukaryota; kingdom Metazoa; phylum Chordata; class Aves; order Passeriformes; family Dendrocolaptidae; genus Dendrocincla; species Dendrocincla tyrannina. Next base: position 42,954,091 of record JAWWMP010000165.1, on the reverse strand, counting down.
TCCTCTCATGCCATTCTTCATAGTACCTAAACTTGAATTGACACCATCTTCTGTTGTATCCTGTGGGAAGGAGGTCCTTACTTTTGCGGATACTTCAGCACTGCCTAACTGCACACAGAAAACACCCACAGCTTTGCAAATCTCCCATGAAATTTTCTTTGACTTCATATCCATTTCTTTCATCCTTGCATTAGTACACTTCTTATGACCTTCCTTCTTTAGTTTAGCTAGTCTCTATGGAACATGGTAATACCATGCCAAAACTTTTTTTAAAATGCGATAAAATGCTATTTTCCGCAATCAGGGCAGATTACATAGTGAGCTGTGTATTAAAAGGTCAATGTGCAAAAACCTTATAAAAGTATCGATCAGTCTGGAAGCTGGTGATATTTTTGTAATGCCCTGGTGACACAATGATCAAACTGATTAAGCCATAAATGATGAGGACATCCACTTCTGCCAGTTCAGCTCCTGGAATAGCCCTCCAGCCCCCAGCCTCACAGTATTCTGGATAAATGTGCTTTGAGTTCATTGTAAAACTCCAGGTCAATGGACTGCCGAGTACTCAAACAAAGCAAAATGTCCTGACCACGTGCAAAGCCAGCCCACCTGCCTGTACTGCCACAGATGAAATCAAGGCAAGTAAATGTGAGCAGTTGGCAGACCTACAGCAGATGCCATCCCAGTTTGTCTGTGATGAAGGTGAGCTGCTCCTTCTCACTTCTGCCTGGCAGTTTGACTGGCTGCTCTTCACTGCTTATTATTATTCAGATAGTCTCAGATTTGATATAATTTGGTTTGGAAAAGGTTTCTCTCTAATTCTTTGTAGAACATAACCACAGTGCAACAGGTTCAAGGACAAAGCCTCAATCTGTCCAAGACTAACTACTGGGGCTATTCTAATGGCTTCAACAAATGAAGCTAAACCTTGAGATGATTTGAAGAGTGTGACGAGTGTGGGTAACAGTGGTGGTGGTAGCAGCTTGCTTGTTATGCATGTCACACCAGGAGCACTGCATACCAGCTTTCTTTCATCCGAGTGGTGTGCCAGGACTTGGGGCCAAGCTTATTCCTAACTCTTTAAGGCCCTGATTACCTGGGAGATGCTCCTTTTTTGCATTGTCACATACCCATAGCTGGTGATGAGGGAGCTGAAGTGGGAATGCGTCAAGACAACGTTTGTGGCAGTGCACTCTGTATCACAGCCTGTGCTGGCTCACTTGCTAGGCAACCTCTGAATGCTGGCTTTCTCAAGTGTTTGGGAGGAGGTGAACTGATCTCCTTTTGAGCATGGCTAGAACAGAGCTGCTCTGATCCTGAATCATTTTTCTGCCACCGATTAATTAACAATGGGAACAGTTTATTCATTAACTCAACTTGTCTCTCTTCTCTGCTTTAATTTGGGAAAAGCAATTAAGTACTAAGGTTGATGAACCAGAGTGTAAATACACAAACATCTAGTCCCAAAGGCCTGTGTCTTTCTTTATGTAAGGAAGGCATTAACACACCTGTAATGTAAACTTCCTTCAACTCTCCTGCGAGAGCTTGTAGGGATGAGGCTATGCAGAGTGAACAGTGTGGGTGCTGTGTTGGCACCCAAACATGACAGAAGCTGGGTCTGGGCGAAGATCAATGTGCAGATGCAGCTGGTGCATCAGGCCCTGTATGGATTTAGTTGCTGTGCATCTGTGCAACTAGCAACGGTGCACAACAACCTTCCATGGAAGGAATTTCATTCTCATTTTCTATCTTTCTAAAAGCCCTCTTTGTAAGTGCAACTACTCGTACTTGCTGCAGTAGCAGAGACGATTTTTTGATATGCATCTAAGAATCTCTAGATCTATCACTGACATGTGTCTGCCATCTGGATGAAAGGCAACAACCTTTGTTACCATTTCCTGTGCGCTTCATGGCCTTTTGGTCCCTTACCCCTCTCCAGTTCCTAGCACTCAGAATGGGTGATAAAAATACTATCAGGTGAATGAGCAACTGGTGTTATCCTGCTGGCATGGGATACCTCTTTCAAGTTGCATGTGATTGAAATTTGTAATGATTTCACCCTTCTGGGGAGCTGCTGATCAGATATAGGCAAAAAGTGATTCTAAGTTTGAGGTATCTTGGCAGCTGGAGGGATAAGCTGTTGAACAGTCATTAACTGCAGACAGACAGAAGTTCTAATGCAAAAGGAAAAGCAACTCAGGGAGTGAGATGTGTGCTTTTCTTTGCATTTATTTTTAGCTGCTGTTTCCTATCATGGCCCACTGATACTGCAGTTAATTTTGCAGCAGAGAGTTTGTAGTTTCTTTGCAAACTCGGGTTTCATTTTTCCAAGAGTGTGTTCAAACCTTTAGTCTTGGTCTTGGACTCTCATGTGACAGATTAGGCACCTGCATTATTATTATTATGACCAGATATTTTCTGTTCCCAAGGACTTTTTTTGGCTTTTTGTTGTTGATGCCAGGAAGGGTTTTGTAACAGCCAAGCAGTTAACAACTTAGCTGCTTTCTTCTTCGGTCCTTGGTGAGATGAGCTTGTGAAACTGTGAACTTACTTCACTGTTACATATTAATGGTCAAGAGTGTGGGAGCACGTAGAAGAGAAGATAAGAATACAAGTTAAGCCTCCATCTGTCAAATGTCTTTGCTGGATAAATTATGTGTGACAAAAGAAAAGAAGGCAGGAAGAGATGGAAGTACAGCAACCTGGAGACAGTAGCAAAGACGGGGCTGATATTGAATGACTAGGTCTTCCAGTCTCCTCCATGAGCCTGCATTTTCCCTTCAGCCCTCTAAGAGAGGATCTTGCTGGCAATCAAATTAGAAATGTAGGTCAAAGCCTGAGGACATAGTGGGAGAAAGCAGCAGCTTGAAACCTCTAGACATTTCTTTTCTGTCCTGTGGAGGTGAATTGTTACCAGACTGATGACAGAAGAATAGATATGGATTGGCCTCAGAGAGCCTGTGCAGAAGGTAGCAGATAATAAAGGATCTGAATCTCAGTGGCACCTCTGCCCCTGATATAGCACAGAGAAAACCAGAACATTTAATTACAGAGGGTTTCAATTACATGAATTGCTGGTTCAATGTGTAGTCAAAAGCCTGTCTGGAATAGGTCGTTCAGGTTGCTGAGCATGCTTTCAAGACAAGATATTAAGGATAGATGAAACATGAATCAAAACTGTCTTTGGTGAAGCTGTACTATGATCATCTCGCCATGAGGCAGATGAAGTTTGTAAATGGGCAAGGAGTGCATTGACTGTGCTTTCTCTATGAGCTCCACCACAAATTACTTTGACTTGTGGCAGGTACAAACTGGAGAAATAAACCTAACCCTGCATGTAGCCTGTGAACACCTCTCTTCTGTCAGACAAAATGCTTTCAGATGTTCCTCTTCACTTGGATTTTATGGCTCCTCTTCCCATCCTCTCTGATGTTTGTGCAGCAGACATCAGCAGTGCTGCATGTTCCCTCCTACGCTGGAAACCCATTGTGTGGAATAAGCAGAGGGAATGAGCAAAGGGAAACTTGAAGTGTAACTGGACATTTGGACTTGGGGAAAATAAGAAATGTTTGTCACTGAGCCTGCACGTTAATGACCAACCAGAGTTGAGAAAATATCAAGCTCACCAGTCTGATCAAGTTTGACAAACTTCTCTTTAAGAAAGGAATTCAAAGCCTTACTTTGTTAGGATCAGTTCCAGACCAGGATTTAGGCATCATGACATTAAGTAGAGTAATTTCTTCCCCCTTCCTGCCAATTCAAAAGCTTGGTTACAGCACATGAACGTACAGGGCTGACTTCTGATCATTACATAATGAATTTAGGTGTCTAAGAATAGCAGTCACACCAAACGGAGGGGATGAGAGAAAGTCTGATCCAGCCAACTGGCAATGCTGATGAGACCGCTCTCTATACTGTCTGGATTTAGAGAGTGATCTCAGAGGTGGTGTTTTGAAATGGAGATTCAGCTTCTGAAACTGCTTCTGGCAGATAAATGCTTGGCCTGTATGCTTTGGGTAAAAGCTGCTATTTTTTCACAAAATTTGTTTGAAGGAGGAGCCTTCAACAACCCTAGTTTCGTAGCTAGATTACTCATGCAGGAAGTATTAAAGATGAGTATAGACCTTTTGCCTGCAATAATGCCATAAATAACTTTCATATGGGAAACCTTGTCACATTTCTTGAGGATGGGTCAGTGTGCACAATGTGCACAGGTTCACTGGAAAGCAAGCAGAAATAGAGTGTAATTGAATAATACAGTGCTTGCACCTTGAAACACTAGATTGGTCCTGGTTTCCAATTATTTACTTGTTCCACTCATTTTGAAGACAAGTACTATACATTCATACAACTTCATGAAAAAATATGGATGGGAAGCTATCAGATGCTGGCTTATCAATAGCTGACAAGTTCAAGATTACTTTCTCAATGATAGGGTTGTCCTTTTGAGTGTTAGAGTGAAGAACGAGTGTTGGTTTGGCAATTTATATAACAGTAATGGGCCCCCACTGATGTCTCGAGTTGCCTAAAATAAGACAGATTAAGGAAAAGAGAACATAAGACATAAAATGGCCTAATTATGTCTGTTCTTCTGAGCAGACAATATGACAAAGGGTAATTCAACAGGAGAGCAGTAGCCTGGCATGCAGCTGGGTTGCCACAGTCAAATAGACTGAAAACCATCAAATCCTCAAGAGGTGTAATTTTGTTCTAAGTGTGCTGCAAACTTTTTTTCTGTGCCCATAAGAAAGGTCTGCAAAGGCATATTAGATTTCTTTTTCATGCCCTCTCCTCTTTTCACTTTTACCATAGGGGTGATACTGACACTTGATCATTATGATTTCCCATGACTCATGCTCAGCAACACAAAGCTAAATTGATTACCAATCCATCCTCCAGGAAATACTGGTGGGTATCCTCAGGAATTTAGGTTAGGTTCAGGTAAACATCTCTCACACTGGTTCTTCTGATGACCAGAGCAATTTGGTCCTTCCTGCTTTCTGTTTCTAACAACAGAAGTCCTGTTCTCAGTTAAATTTTAAAAAAAAAAAAGTATATATTTCGTAGTTTAAAAAACCCCAAACAACAAAAAACCCCAACAAAACCTTCCATCAGAAAATATAATGCTATACCAGAAGAACCATTTATGTACTAAAATCTCTTCTCAATTTTCCAGTAGGCATCCGAAGCTCATTAAAAGAGGCTTTATTTTAGTGTGGTTGTGGTTTTCATTTTCTCTCTTCTTAAAACAGCTTCTGTCACAGACAAATCACTTTCTCTGGCATTTTCAAGTACATATTTTCTAGCAGCCATGCTAATACCAACACAGGAGGGAAGCATTTAACTATTGCTGTTTCACCTCTGTCTCAGCACTGAGCAGTTCTGTCTTGCAGTTGTCATTGACTGCAGTTTTTGCTGTAGGGAAATGTAGCCACAATAGAGCCCTTCCCTTAAATAATAAAACCATTGAACTTACTCATTGACTAATTTCTGCACTATGCAAACCTATTCTTTTGCATGGTTGAATTGGTGGAATATGAAGAGATCTCCAAGTAATCATGATGTACCCAGGAGGCAGCACACAAATTTGAGATTTTGTTGCAAGCTATGTTGAGGATCAGATAAGAATAAGGGACAGAATTACTCAGTAATGAGGGGTTTGGACCCAGATGGTTGATTTTACCTGAAATCTACCTCCAGTGTCTGAATGCTGATCTGTGGTGGCCTTATCCACAATGTTTGCCATGTAACAGACTTATCCAAAATGTTTTCAAGTCAATGGAAAACTTCTCATTGCTTTTAACAGGTTTTGTGTAAGGCTTTGATTTGAACACGCATGGGAAGCCTCAATTATAGCCTTCATCTCCCTGCTTTGAAAATGTGGTCTTGGCCACCCAGCATGAAAAAGGCCAACAGCTGGATTTATTTGTTGTTGTATTCCTCACCAGCAATGTCACTCAATGAAGTCTGATTTAGCAAGGTACTTAAAACACAATCTTAATTTTAAGACATCTTGTGGGCACTGCTTGGGTGCTTAAAATCAGGCAGGTTCTCACCCAAGTCCTTAAAATTCAGAATCAGAACAGTCATACGCACAACTAGCAATCCTCTTTGATACTACACTACTAACTAATACTGTAGTATTGGGGAATGAAGATGTGACACTTTTGTCCCTGGGGCATTCTGTTGAAGGATCTGAAACAGAGCACTCAGTTGGCAGAGGAATGGAAGAAAGGATGGCCTTGAAGTAGGGAATAGATGACAGGAACGGTGTGGAATTAGTCACTGGCAGAAATAAACACATAGATGGAGAAGTAGTTAGGGAGGACCAGCAGTCCCACAACTAAATACTGCAACAGAAACCTCTGCCTGAGTTGCTGCTATAGATGCAGAAAGTTAGTAGGAGACTGGAGCTGAATTCCCTCCTGCTGCTATAGCATGTCTGACCAGTTGTTTGTGGTGGCATCACAATCACACTTAGTGCTTTATTCATGGGTCTCCAGAGCTGAGAAGGTGTAGCAGCATTCTCAGTACCTGATTACTTGATGCTGGCGTGCTTTCTAGACACTCTAGGGTGGTTTGCTAGAACACTGAAGCTGGCCTGCTATCTCATTGTTTTTTACAAGAAGTGAGCTCGGTACTTTGTTAGCTGTGTTATTAGCTGGTTTAGCAAGTTGAACCAGCTCACAAGTTAAACAATCATTGGGATGGGTACACAGGAGAGGGTACTGTGGGCAGCTGTGGCAGGGGGATGAACTTTCTCTGCATCAGAAATTAGACAAGTTCAGCCACTTCTTGCAAGATCAACACTTTTCATACCTCTTCATACCCAGCAGTACTATCTGTATTTTCAGAGCTTAATGAGCTACCCCAATTCATGTCATCCTTCCCTCTGTAGGGTAGTGCAGCAGAAGGAGGATTATTGTGCAGATGAAGGAAGGTGGTTACTGCAGCACTTGTGATGGATCCTGAGACGATGCTGAGTAACAAGAAAGTCCTTATTTACTCTGTCTTCTTATAGACCCCATGTCCAATCACTTTGCCATCATGAGACCCCCATTTCCCCTCTTTAGAAGAAAAGAACAGTCTTCCACCTTCTAAAACTATTGCAAGGCTAAAATATTTATTTTCCAGAAAAAGTAGTTGGTTTCAGCTTCAGACCTATCAGACATTCTCATAGTTCTTGTTTATACACTTACTTTTTAAAAAATGTATGGGAGATGAGAAGACTGAAGGTTAGTAGTCCAAAACAAATTTTAGTGGTTATTACTGTAGCAAATAGTTGGATTTGGTAAACATATGAACAAGACGTTTTTATTCTCAGCACTTTTTTCCCCCACAGAAGAATGTGAGCCACTCTTTATTAGGTGTAAATTGTGTATTACTGCATCAAGAGAATGATGTGAATTTACATGGGATCGTGGCTTGGCTGAGTGAAGGTCTGCTCCATTTTGCTGGACTACTTTGTGACTGCAGTGAGGCATCCTACTAATTTCTCCTGCAACCTTATTCTTCACATCTCCCAGGCCATGGTGTTTGTGTTTCCTGATTTTAAAGCACAGTGTGTTAATTATGGTCAGGAAAAAAAGACATAAGAGAAGGGAATGTCCTGGATTTGTCTTTTCACTGCAGTTCTTACTGGTATTTTTTCAAAGTAATTATAGGAATGGAAATTACTATGAAAAAATGGCCTTTTCCTACTAACAATCTGTGCTGCTTGTGTATATTTGAGTCAAATCTGCAGACCTTTGTTGACACAAGTTTTATTGCAAGCCCTATTTATTTTCCAGCCACTACTGCAAAATAGCTGTGGAGCAAGGACTGTCTTCAAGGAGAGGGGAAGGGTAAGGAAGCAGAGGGACAAGCAGCGCAAAAGCCTCTTTTGTAGTTTACTGTCTTGTCACAGGCAGTGTTTGCTGCCGAAAGTGTTAGCCTCTCCTGCCCCCTCGTGCAGGCATGTGAGCACTGTCAGCAATTCTCTTTTTCAAAAATCTGCCCAGGAAAATAGCAAAATAGAATAAAGAAGCAAAAGAACTTTGAAATATAGCAGTGATGTTGACCAGTTTTATAAAGGATAACTATGTGAAGACAACTATTTAGTCCTGCACTGGAGAACCTACCAAAATATTAGCAAAGACAAAGTGTTTCTTGAAAACCTGGGTTTCCAAGCTGTAAAATACAGAAGCTTCTGAAGAGGGTAAATCTGGTGAAAGTCTGTTTACATGTCATGTTCAGATTTGACAAAACTATATCCAAAAGTTTAATCTTAAGAATGGTATTGTCTTGTATTCTCAGGCTAGACATCTGTTCTTCTGGCCTATACGTCTCCCTACCCTGAGTTTTAAAATGGTTTTAAGTGCCCCTAAGTGAAAAAAATTATCATGACAAATATCAAACAGTTCATCAGAAACAGTATGGTGATCAAATGATGAGAGGCACTGCAATACCTAGGCTTTGCATTCATATTTCAATGCACAGTTTTATGTATCTGCACCAATACTGGGCCATATTTAGAGGATTATTTGTTTTGTTTTACTCAATGCTAACTTAGGCAAAACTTCATTAAGGTTAATGGGAGTTCAGCTGAGCAGAGAATTAATACAACTGGAATCAGAACTATGGTATTTGGCTGGGGATTTTTTGTTTGCTTTGGTTTTTTTAGTTTTTTGGTTTTGTTTTGGTTTGTTGTTTTTTTTTAAAAATCCTAATATAGTCAGGGTCAGAAGGGATTGGTCTGTATTTCAAAAACATCATAGCAGAAGATATTGAATTGCAGCAACAGTTTCTTCACCTTATTTTTGAGGAACCAGCAGTTCTAGGACACAAACCAGGTTATATAACTAATGCTATTGAGCAAACACATACCAACATTGTCTGTAGTGTTAGATGCCCTTATATTTTGGGTGCAAATAAACTGCTTTACTGCTTTAGAAAAAAGAACAATCAGTAATACAGGACTGATCAAGAGCAGAGAGGATAGGTGGAATGGTCAGGAACACAAGTCCTCTAATTCTTTTTCTAGGGTACCACCGTTTTCGTCATCTTTCTTTGCATAAGTGAAATCCTAAGAACCTCCTTCTCTCAATTCACCAAAAACAAAAACCCCAAAAAACCCAAAAGAGCACCCCAAAACCAAAACCCAAAAATCAAAAGTAAAAAAAACAAACAAAAACCCATAACAAAAACCCCACCAAACAACAGAGAGGAAATTGCTGCTGTGATTACTATGAACAGACTCTTAAGAACAGATTTATAAGGTCTTCTATCGTCTAAACTGGCTTTGCTTACTAGAAAACATTCCTGCAAGCAGCAGGGCAACATTGCGTTGTACAATAGGGGAAGAGCGGGGCACTTGAATAAATGAAGTCACAGAAGAAAAATCCACTAGCAGTTGTTAAATACAAGGATACAACCTTTGTGTCAAGAACTCCCTAAACTATGGATTGCTAAAGGCCATTGCTTTCCCAAGGGAAGTATAACAGTAAGCTTGCTATGCTTCTTCCCTACTTACTTATAGCCACTGTCAAAAGAGAGAAAATCAGGTAGCTCAATGTTCAATCTGATCCTGCCATTCTATTCTTATGGGTTCTCTTAATCTGAAATCCAAAGAGAGCAAGTTGTGATTTACAAGGAAAGAAATTAAACAGAGACCAAGGTACACAATCTTCCCAGAACCTGGCAGACCTGGCTGCAAATTGTATAAGTAGCTATGAAAACAGAGAATAAAAACAAACAAAAAACCCCAAACAAACAGACAAACAAAAAGAGCCACGAATGGATTCAGCAGATCCTTTTAAATAATTCAACTTAGAATGATAGAATTGTGGTGGTGGTGTTATTGCAAATTTTTAAAGCCTCAATTAAGTCTAGAGAAAGAGAGCCAATGCACCTTTAAAACTTTCTGCTTAATCAAGTACAGCGAATGCTCATTTAATGATTGTCTTTTTGTACCAACAAGAAGTAACAACGCTTTTAGCAAAAGAAATGGAATGAGAGAGAAATTGCCTAATCAGCCCTGCTCATGGAGTGCTTTGTGAGAGAGATTATTGAATTTTCAGTCTCTGCAGAATTTTAATGAAGCTCCGTCTTGCTGGAAAATCCAGCCCTTTGTCAATAAAGTTCAATAACTCGACCACCCATGTAATAAGATGTACTGCCTGCAATCTTTCACTTGCCAAAGCCAGAGCCCTGCTGGAGTCTCCCTGAAAGTTGAAAGTACTCATTTCTGTTGTGTATTCTCCTACAGTCTGCATGCAGTGGAATTTGTATTTACTGTAGTGAAAGTGTTTACAGTGAGGTAGAGAAAAAATCTGAATTTTTCTCAGTGTGCTGGTTGCTATTCAACAGGAATATTGCCCTGCTGAAAAGGAATACAATGAACCTGTGTTCAGGACCACATCTGTCACACAAAGGGAACAGCAAAACTCTTCATTAAGTTAAGAAATAAGTAACAAGGTACTGAGGAAGAAAAAACTATAAGAAAGGGAGGTGAAAGGTGTTTCAGTAAGGTCTGAGCCGAGGTGAAAAATGAATGGACAGAGAAGCTCAGAAGGCCACTAAACAGCAGAATACCCTTGCACCACTGCTGATGGTTGGTATCTGCGGAAAAGTGAGACGACTGACCTGCCAAACTGGATAGATCAAATTTAAAGGGATGTGCAGAAAAAAAAAAGAGAAGAAAAACAAATGAAGGAAGGAAGGAAGGAAGGAAGGAAGGAAGGAAGGAAGGAAGGAAGGAAGGAAGGAAGGAAGGAAGGAAGG
>JAWWMP010000165.1:42929129-42943230 GCA_035047865.1 Dendrocincla tyrannina | reverse complement strand
AGGAAGGAAGGGAGGAAGGGAGGAAGGGAGGAAGGGAGGAAGGGAGGAAGGGAGGGAGGGAGGATATTTAATTTAGCTGAATGAGTATGGAGTGACCCTTATGTATACACCAAAACTTTAGGTTTAAAAAAAACAATCAAATTGCAGAGATTTGTACAGTTTTTTGTATGGAATAACTGGCCATACTGAAGTCCTCAGTAATTCTGTGCTGGATTTACAGGACGTTTTCTTGATGAAAGTTTCATTGTGGCAATAACTCATTGCAGTGAGAAACTGGTTTTTATTACTTATCGTCTTGCAGTGGAAAAAACTGCAGAAACAATTTCTAAACTGACTGGATTCCAAGATGAGCAAGAAAGGAATTAAAACTTCTGAAGAGGAATTTGGGTAAGGGAAAATCTATAGACAGCAATGAGGAGCTGGGATTTGATGAAATCAGGAGAGGAAGACTCAGTCGGTCAGATGAGAGGGCACAAAGTTATGCAAGGAAATGTTATCAGAAACTGCAGGAGGAGAAAACTTCAGAGTCAACCGTGACATCAAGGTTGTGATGGAAGAGAAGAAACCTGCAGAATGCATGTCATGGAGAGCAGCCGGAAGTGTGAAGATCTTCTTGTCCAGCTGCCCATAAATGTCCTTCAGACAACTGTTTAAATTAGATGAAGCTAATACCACAAAGTTAGATGGACAGAATAGACAGGGAAGCAATTAGAGATACTCAAAGGATGAAGAACAGGCAGTCAAAGATTAGTAATGCAAATGGATAATGTCTGCTTTATATAGACAGTAGAAGATCACAAAGGTCTAATGAAGATTCTTATAAGGTCTGGAAGTTTGTCAATTAAAATAGTGTGAGTAGCTGGAAATGTTGCAGTCTGCTTTGGAAGAATATTGGTCTGCCGCTTAATGAAAAGCCTTGTGGAGGGATGCCAAAAAATGCATTAAAAGTTTCACACTGATTGCACTGGAGGAAAAAGGACTCAAGAGTGGTGAACCCCAGTTCTGAGTACCTTCTAAACTAGGTAGGTGCCTGAAGTTTTTGCTATCCTGACTAATATCACTCACTAAGTTGTCTAGATAAAAGGAGATGTGGTTGACAAAGGACTCCGTTTCCAAAACTGGTCACAGGTAGCATTATGATCCTCTGGGAATTTTCTGACATTCACTGATAAAAAAAGAAAGAAATGAGAAAGGGAACAGGTAAACAACTTGATAATAAATATTAAGAAACGCTGCTTAAGCTGCAGGGTTTTTAATCACTGAAAGAATTAGTGTGAAAATAGAAGAAAGCAGATGGAGGGACAGAGAATGGGAAAGAGAAATTGTTCTGGAAGGAAATGGAAATGATGGCACTGCTGAAGAGTGATTTAATAGAATGGAACTGTCTATCATGGTGAAAACTAATCTAAGTAGAAAGACAGATTATTAAATACTTGCAGAAGAATTGTTTTAATGTCCAGCCAGAGCTAAACCCAGGGAGGGATAAGTAGAACATGATCTGAATTTTTAAAAGCAATAAAACTTCTTTCTTGAGTACTAGCTGGAAAATAGGTTTGAGTTGGAGTAGAAGACAATGTATTAGAGAAAAGGAAATTTATAAATAAGGTGTTGAAGAGAGTAGACTTTTGAGCCCTCAGGAACAGACTGTTAAAGAAGTGTGAAAGAAGCAGTTATTTTAAAGGAAAGATATAGGTGCCTGGAAAGTGAAAAAGGGAAAGAGAGAAAACATCAGAGGAAGAAACTCATGAAGTTAATGTTTGAGGCATAAGACATGTCCTAATAGCAAAGAAGAGAGAAGAAAGGATTGCCAGCAAGACTAGAAATCAGAGAGGGTGTGGAGAACAATGAACTTGAATATACCAGTGTTTGTTTGCTGGACTCAGATAATTGCCAGAGCATTTGTGGTTTATGTCTTAGAACAAATGTCTGGAAAGAGTCCAGGCTTTGTCTTACTGAGTGTACAAATCAACAGAGATTAGCTGATTATTGATGAACACAAGGTAAGAACCTCTTCCTCTATACTTGCCAACTGAGACTCTCACAAAGATGGGTGTAAGTTAGCCAAACCTTTTAAAAGTCACTTAATTTCCATCTTATAAATTGTTCAGACAAGATAGAATGTGCTGTTGAATGATACATCTGAGGTCAATCACGAGTCGTGTTGCTGCACAGAGGGCTAGTGGGTAAAATTATGGCCTTCATGTGGAAAGGAGTCTGAAAAGTCTATCTTAATGGTTCCCTTTAGTTTTACACTTCATTAACATGAAGTATTACATCTCATCTTCTTCATATGGAGACAGTAATCCTTTTGGAATGGTGTGTTCTTTATGTTCAGAGAATGTAGTATTTTCTTGCAAGGATTCTTGCTGCATGCCTTTCTATGTGTGAATCCGTAATGAAAAGGTATTACATTGAGCAGGTGCGTGATTAAACTCTTAAGTGGGACAAAGTTATGGCGCCTGAGCAAAATGTTTTAAGGAAGGTTATATGCTGGTGCCCAGCCCTCTCTGTAGACCCACCTGATCCATTCTTGTATGCACAGCAATTCCATAGCATAAGGAACAGAAATAAAGAGACAGCTCAGCAAAAGCAGAAGCCCATAACATGTGAAATGCTGGGGTTTCTATGAAGCACCAATTTCTGCTATGGGATGCCAACACTTCAAGACCGGAATTCAGTTGCAGCCTTACAGGTGACATCTATGTAGGTCATTGTGGCTAATTATATATCTGAGATGATATTTTGTTTCCTGAAAAGGTGCAAATAAGCTGTGAATGGCTGGATACCTTGCTGAGTTGAAATTGCAGGAGATAATAAGATTTAATTAGACTAAATATAAGTTATTGCAACCTTGTTAGAAGCTTACATGAAAGGTAAGAAATATGACTTTTATTCCTAGCTTTGCTACCACATTTCCTTTATTATGAGCAATTGTTAAATGTACTGTTGCTGTCTAGTACTGTGCTTAGGTTACTTTGCACAAGTGAGTCACTACTGTATGAGTTAAATGCTTTTTCTTTCTTCTCCTGTATCATTTTATGTCTGTAAGATGTGGCTTATGTCCTTAGTATAAGATATTCAATGAGCACAAAGTAATACAATAAAAAATTATGCTGATGAGTATGCAAAAGTCAATCCTTCTCCAAAAATAAACATATGTGATAATATACAGCTAACCCAAACTATAAACGATGAAATATATATCAGTATGAAACTGGGCAAAGCAGCATCTGTACCAGATATAATACACACCAGGACAGTGTGGCAAATGTAATTTCATCAAAGAAGTATCACTACTGGACAGATTAACCCTTCAGACAAGAGCCTAGGAATATCCTTGACCTTTATGAACTGATATTTTTTTCCCTTGGGTTCGCTCTAAAATCAAACCTTTTCAGTTTAATGCAGCTTAAGTTTTTAAATTAGAAAATGCTAATAATCATGTTACTCTTCTTAGTTATTTAACAGCTGTGAGCCAGCTCCTCTACTTCCCTGGGCCTCCCGGGGTCTGGGGGGGATTGCAAAATCCCCACATGGTCAGGAGTAAAGTAGTGCAGCACGCCCAGGTAGTCAGGTCGTAGAAAGACGCTTTAATTACCGGTGTCCAGGGTATTTAAGCCCTTCGGGCGGGGTCTGGGAGGTAGGATGTGATTGGGTAAGGGTTCAGGGGGAGTGGTGTGGTTTGGGGGGCACAGGGCCCAGTAAGGGAGCAGGAGGACCAAAACCCAGTGGGAACCCAGGAATAAGGAATGACAGGTGGTACATCCAATAAGGTCAGGAGGAGGGCAGGGCTGGATACCTGGTTAAAAGGGAACAGTCTATTTTCATATGTGCTGGGGATTCTAGGAGTTACAATCTAAATGGGGGAAACTGTGTGCAAAAAAGACACAGGTAATGCTGAACTACGAAGTCTCTGGTCCTTTGGAAGTTGTCACAGCACTGGTCCTGTCTCCAGGAGCTTCCCTTTCCACGATGTGCAGTCTGGATAATCCTCTGTCTCTGTTTCACATGTGCTGTGGTAGAAGTCTTTCCCAACAGTTGTTGCCATTTTAATTCTCATTATGTACCATGAAAGGCTATTTTGTCTTTTTATGGAAATAATACTAAGAGATGCTTCTACCCATCTGCTCCATGGATATCTGCATGGTCTCCCTGAAAGGAGACATTTCAATATGCTGTCTGCATGCAGTACAAAAGGTGAATGAGTCAGGGAGGCTGAAAGCAAGCTCCTTGTTTTTGGAGTTGGTAGGAGTGGTTTCAAGCACTAGCTAAGTGCTTGGATTATCTAATAACCGCTGGCATACATCATCACAGGTATTTTACGTCTTTCATTTTCTTCAGTTCTGTATCAGAGATTTCAGACTATACAGAGTGATGTATGTGAGCTCCATTATGCTGATAAAAGTCCAAACTGCTAAAACCTTGTTCCTTCTCTCTGAATGCCTGTCCCACCTTCACCACATTATATGTAGATTTTTGCTTTCAAGACACAAAGAGTGCTTAAAAAGTTAGATACTATGACAATGACAAAAATCCTACTTGTGAATCCACTCCTTTAAATTTTTCTTTCCCTTCTCTTTTATATTAAGCATATACATATCTCTAGTGTTGTTTAATGTCTGCCTGTATGTTTACCCTTCTTGAAGAAAGTGTGGGAGTGTTAATTGCCTTGTGAAAGCAGATGGCTAGGGAACTCAGGGTAGAATTCTGGTGGTTTTTTTTTTTTATTATTATATCCCATCTTTTCTTGATTAATCCTGTGCTAAAGCTAGAGGAGGATCTTTTATTTGCTTGGCCTGACTTCCTCATCCTAAAAGGCACTTTGATTTGCATGGGAGAAATTGCATTGGAAAGATTACGCAGAAAGGGGCTTATATGAGGGAAAGCTGATTGAGAAAGCTTATTTTAAAAAGTCTGGTCCTTTTAGTTTTGTACTATACATTAAATTAGTTCCTTACCCTTTATACTTCTGTGCTTTTGGTATTAAAAAAAAAAGTTAAAAAGTAGCATTTTTAATATACCATAAAATCTCAAACACATTTCCCCCAAGAATCTGAAGCTTTAAAGCTGCGAATAGATCCAAGGGAAGAGTTAGATGTCTCTGGTCATGTTGAGAGGTGGGGAAAGGTTAGCAAACCTGACCTCATTCGTTCTTCCCTCCTGGGCGTTAGCAAAAGCAGCAATGGGTGGAGTGCACAGAGCAGTTGCTCTCAACCACATTGTTGTTGCTTTACAAGGGAGATCTTGATGCGGGGGCTCCTGTATCATCCCCAGAGGAGTAACGTATATTAGTAGAAGTAGATAGACCCAATTTTTTTAAAAAGCAGCGATAGATACTAAGTGTGAAATGAGATAAATCACCCTCAGCTGGAAGCATTAAAGGTCGTTTGTGATTTAGAGCAGCTTTGAAAAGGCAATCCTATCCCCTTCATTAATCATTAAAAATCGTGTATTGGGTAGCTTTTTTGTCTGCAAATATTGGAAGATGCAGAAGTTTTTCTGTTTTCCCTCCTTGATGTATTTATTGTTGTATTTTTTATGTGTAATGCCCAAAGGCATAGCTTGTCCTTTTGCTAATTCTTTTTCCAAAGTCTCTTCTGATGCTGCCTCCTCCAACTTCTTGTTGTATAAATGGCAAAGAGAAAAGGAATAGGAAGCATTTGGTGTCACAGCTTTGCAGAGCTCTGAAGCTCAGATCTTGTCCCGTGTCTAACAGCGAGTCTTGTCTTGCTGCAAATGAAAGGCCTCTTTCCACAGAAGACGTTTTCGCTGCTGCAGTGGGGCAGTGGCTAACCTCCAGATGCATACAGTTGTTGAAGGAGCCTGTTCCAGACTGTCCTTAGCTGGGTAAAGTATATTTTACTCCATGAGTCATGTATGTAATATATATTTACACATTGATATGTTTTCTGCCCCCCCGGGAAAATGTGAAACTCCTATTTGTCCCACTAACATGAATTTCTACTTAGCAATGGATAAAATTCAATGGCACATTAAAAATATCAGTTTATTCTAGTGAAATATAAAGAAAATAAATTAGCTACTAGATATGAAAAATGAAAAGAGAATAGGACTTTCATAATTACCTGAGACTTAAGCTGAGCTTTAGGTCTTCTTTGTTAAGTTCATTTGGTAGAGAGAAATAGGTAATTGTCACAGTTTGTGAGAATAGGGATCAGTTTCTTTCCAAAACTTATCTTCTGTCTTGAGCGCTATGTTTCCTTGGATAACCCTTTTGTCAGCGGTGATAAATATACTCCCAAAGATTTCCGAAGACTTCTAACTTTGATGAGCAGTTCAATCAAGATGCTCAGTTATGACATGACTTCAAATGAATTACAGCATTTTTTTTCCCCATACAATTGGGATATGCCTCTTCCTATAAACTGCTTAGAGAGAATAAGCGTTTCTGAATTGTCACGACAATTTCATCTAAATCTGTAAGGTGTTACAGCCTACAATTTGAGAACAATTTAATTATGTGAACATTGCAATGGTAATAAGGAAAACTGCTTATTGCTAGCTCACAGCAGAGATTACACATGGTAGGTAATGAGACAAAGCTGGCAGACAGTAGTAAACTTGGTCCTGGCAACTTCCCAGTGTGAATTTGTTGGTTTTGGAGAAGTGTGGGCATGTAACTGTTTTCATGGCCCTGTGGGTGCTTATAGATGGAAACCATTCTGGGAGGTGCCAAATGATGCCATGAAGTCCATGGATGTACAGTATGTATTTTACCTCTTTGAGGCAAGACCTAATGGAACCCCTTAAACTAGTGTTTTCATAGAGGCATCTTTCACTTAGCCATTATATCTGTATATACAGTCTCAAAGTGACTCAGCATTAAGTAGTGAGTCAAAAGAAACACCCACAGAGGGCAGTAGAATTGTATGGGCTTTCACAGTATCACATTTGGGTCATCATGTGCCTTTCTAACTTATTTCTCATGTTTCTTATATCAGGCCTTCCACTGCTGTGAGAAATAAATGACTCAATATTCCTACCCTCTCCCAAGTGGGCAGAATTTTTTACCACTCCCTGCCCAACAATCGATGAATAAGGGTTTTGCTGGGAAGATGAAGGGAGGGTGAACCTAGGCCCCCTGATTTGTTCCATTATGCACATCTATGCCAGCCAGGATCATAGAGAGACCAACTTTATCTTATGTAAAAAGTAATTGATGCAGCATATGTGTTGTAAGGCTCAATAGTGAGCCTTTTATTTGCACTCTTCTGCCCAGCTGCTGGTTCTGTAACGCGAGATCTATGCCAGGATACAGCCATTTGAATGTGTATTTCATAGCTGCATTTTCAGTGGTTGTGTCTCAAAGTGGCCCTTTTTGACTTTGGTGTTATCAAATATCCTTTGAGCTTTGTGCTCCTGTAGTGTGATATTGCCACCCTCTTCATAAACTAACAGCTGTGCTCCGATGTCTGCTGGCCTCTTGTTCAATTTCTGTATTAATAGATGGCTCTCCTTCAGTAGTGTGTGTCTGACCCAAGTAGAATTGGGTCTGACTGACGGTATTTCATTCTGTCATTGCCTATTGCACTTTGGAATGTATACGGATCATGAGACTATGTGGCTAGCATGCCACTGCACCACTAGTTTCCATTTTTGTTCTGGCTCATGTTAGCTCTTCATCAGTTGTTTTGGAGAAAACTACGTTCAATGAAAGAAGACCTTCTATTTACAATGTGAAATCCTTGTTTGGAATCCTTCTGAGAGCTGTGCCTATCACAGCAGTATATATGCTAAATGGGAGATAATTCACTTTTTTCATATCTTCACAGTCTCCATTTTATTTTCTTCTTTCTTTTTTTTTTCCCCCGCTTGATGTTTTGATGATCGACAGATTAGGCATGTTGTAAATCAGTTACAAATTCACTGTGCCCTGGGGCCCACCATCTAAGAAGGATAACTTCCAGAAGCAGGTGGATATGGCTCATGTCCACAGAAATGGTAAGCATCTTGAGAAACTGCACACAAAGCCAAGCTAGAAGGCAGTACAACATATTATTCCTGCAAATGCCTGGACTCGGCAGAATAGTGGTTGTGAAAGTGTGCAGTGTGCTGATTGAATCTGCCTGAGTGTGGGCAATTGTACCTATTGTTCATTCAGTCATAATGATGAAAACCGGTCCTTTTTTTCCCCTTCCTCCATCCCCTTCCCTCCCTTTGCAATGTGTGACTTTTTCTGTACCTTCCTCTTTGTGACCTCTTTGCAAATGGTCTTTGCCAAATGAAAATGCCACCTATAATGGTTATACTCAGAAATAACGTTGCAGGCTGTAATAGCATTTCATGCAGAAGTAAGCCATTATTTTTGAAAATGTGTATTCTGTACAACACTAGGTAATATGTCAAAGCTCGAATATGGAACTCTGCTTCTATGTTATCTCCATAATGGTGAAGCAACAATGTGTTGCCTCTCCTTACCAAATTCTCGATATATCTTGAATGGCAATCTTTTGATATTTTTTGATAAAAATGCTTCTTCTTCCTGTTTATGTCAAACAAAAGTGTCCAGAACTGTAAAATGACTGTATATGTGTTGCTGTTGCTGGGGAGGAGTTTGTTTTTGTCTTCCACCAAGCTTCTTAGGTTTTAAGTTCCTTTCTGTGCTCCCTTACTGAGTTACATGATCTCTGAATTTTAAAGATGTATCATTCACGTTTGATTAAATAGTTTCTGGTCAGACAGAACCTCTAACAGAAACCTTCAGCTATATTGTTCAAATCTTTTTTCCTCAGAAAACTCATCTTCATAACTTACTGTATCAAAGAATTTATTAGCCTGAACTGTGTGAAACACATAAAACGCATTTGCAAAGTATGTCAGACAATGGAAATACCATCCAAATTGAGCCTTTGTAAGTATAGTTTATGTCTCTGGGAACCTTTCCGCACCAAGCCAGTTTGTCAGCCATTCTTCCTAATTGTTGTGCTCTTCACAGTGTTATTTGCTCTGGTGGAAGTTTTCAGCTACTTTTAAAAATGTCAGATGAGCTCATGGTCCCTTTTGTCTATATTTGATACCTATTAGGGCTGGCTCAAGACCCAGATGAAGTGGATAGCTAGCTGAACTGGGGAAGTAGTATAGACCCATTTCCTCACTTTTCTATGTCAGAGCTCTGCAAAGCCAGATTTCTTGCTGCTGATGCCACTCGGGAATGGCTGTGATCTGTGGCATAGCAGATATGAATGCCTGTGAAAAATGCAGTCTCTCCAGGGAGCCAAAATTACCCTTCCCGATCATTTCATTACTTGTCAGGAGCAGAAAGTGTACTCCTTCAACTTAAACCTCAGGACCCCGTTTCTCATACCTGCCTATATATGCCCAGGCCTATTCCTTCTCCATGAGACCACAGAGCTCAGTGTCAATCATGCTGCCTGACACCATGAGATGATCACCGTGATACTCTGCAGTTCTGTGCATGGCTCACTTTTTGACTGCAAGCAAGTTACCTTCTCTGTGCCTCCTTTTCCCACAAAGAAAATGTGAAACATCTTTCCTTTTGGAGGAGGTAGTGAAGGCTGATTAATATTTGATTAATGTTTTCAGAAACAGTGCTAATTACAAACTCCATTCACCCCTTCTTCCTGTGACAGTACCATGAAGTGTAATCAATTACAGTCAATCACCTAGAACCAAATAAAGAAGCCTTTAAAAGGTAAACTGTAACTATAGTGCATGCTAGAGGCTAAAACCTTAAGGAAGAGGTGGAAGTGAGCTAGTTTTGATAAGTATTTTTTGATTATGCTAATAGAAAATCATGCAGTACCTAAATGTAAACAGGCAATGTAAAAGTGAAAATGTGAAATGTAAATGTAAATTTTCCTAGGTATATCCCTAGGAAAAACAAATCGGGAAAACAGTTTGTGAGTGTCTATTTCCTGTAGTCCTAAGAAGATAGTATGAGAAGGATAACTCTTACTCCCAAACTCCCAGCATCAGGGTTGCTTTGGGAGATGCACAAAGCACACTTAGTCAGGGTCTGATGCCACATTTTTAACTTCAAGATGAATCTTGCCCCTGAATGATGATTTGTTTTTCATTTTGGTAAAAACCATCTAAACATATGCAAATAAGTCTTAATTTAAGGTTCTACAAAAAGAATCTCAATTATTTTAAACCTTTTTTTGCTGTATATGTACATGTGTGAAAGCAAATGCTTTGTCCCTGAAATGAATTTTCTGTCAATAGCATGCATATGGGAACTCAGCAGATATTTGCTTATACAATGAAGTGGGTGACAAGAAAGTACTTATGATTTGATGGAAAGAATGTGAAAACCATTTGTCAACTGCTCAGTAAGGTGATTGCTGAAGATATTTAACAATTTGCTTTGATGGTGGTGTGCATTTTCTAATTTATTGGATGCTTGCTTCCTTCATAAAGTAATTTATATATCATTAATCTTGCTTGAAGGCTGGTATCTTCAAGTTAATTTAGTGATTATTTTCTTAGATAATCTACCTGCTAGGAAAGTGTGATGTGATCAATATAGAGAAGTAATCTAGCTATGAATGATTTATGAATGTACATGTACAATATACACCCCACCACACTTGACCTCTCCACTCAAAGGCATTCAAATTTATTTTGGGGAGTGAAATATTTTATTCACATCTTTTGGCACTCGATGTTGATAGCAGCTACGATTTATAATGGCAAAGGGCATACACTGATTGATTTCTACACTCATCTACCTAAACATTTCTAAAATGTTGGAAATTAGCACTGATTCTTCAGTAACCTCCATGAAGCTAAAGTCATGAATCAGTGTGCACTGCAAGATCTGGGCCATAATCAGTATTGGGAGGACAGACTGATTCTTGATTGAAGAAAGCAATTAAGCATATGCTTAACTTTGAGCACGTTTTATGCCTATGGTAATCAGCTGCCACAAAACTCATGTGCCTTTATAGCAAGAAGAACATTGGAGCCCTAAGAAGACAGTCCAGAACTTGTCCTACTCACCTGGAAATCACATGAGGTTGCTACAAGAAAGACTGAAATGGTGTAAGGAAATCGGCTGAATAGGGAGAAGTGGTGCCCATTTGCTTACTAAATAACTGTGTCCATGTGTGCTCCTGCAGCACATGGATGCCCTGGAGGTTCCTTTGAGACCTGTAGGTGTGACTATCCAGTGAACTTTTTCTTAGTCACAGCCTTGACTCCACTGTTGCAACCACTACAGGACCAGATATTGTGGTCTAAGGATGCAACAAATACGAGATTCGGTGCTTTCCTGAAGGTAGAGGCTATTGAATCAGACGCTGTTCAGCTGACCTTCAGTCAGCTTCAGGGATTAGTATTCTTTCTTTTAGTATTCTATCCTGATATTCCTGTTACAGTAATAAAAGAGGAAGAGAGGAGCTATTTGCTTTTGGTGGAAAATGTAGCTTAATTGGAAAATAAAGTGGTTTGGAGAAAGTATGGTTCTGCCTTGTGTCTTCTCCCCAGCTGCAAGGTTTTGAAAAAAGCTGAGTGAATAAATATATATCTGATAAAGTCCATTTCCACTGCCTTCTGTGAATTTGCTGGTTCAAATTGGATCTGGAAATAAAATTAGTAATACTTTCAGTTGGCAGATATTTCTATCATGTTTTTAAACTAAAGGGTTGTTTTCCTTGAAAGTCAGTTCTCAGCAGATGTTCTGGATGATAAGACAGATAAATCAATGGTGTAATGCTACTGAAATTAGAAGGCGAATACCTGTTCTCTGTTAGTCTCATTTATACCATGTAAATGACAGTGCAACATGCACTGCTTCATTGTTTCATGGAAGAGTATAGTCTAAAAGTTTGGGAAAATAACTGAACATTGGATTGTCCATCTGAAGTTGATTTTTGAACTTTTAAGGTTTACTTATCACTGAAGCTAATGTGTTCCAGAAAAAGCTACCTCACTTTGTGACCTTCTAATGACTAACTATTCTACTCTATTCCATTTTTTATTTCACACCTCTCACCTTTGTATTTGGATGCCATTGAGATGAATGCCTTGAAAACTGATTGAATTCAAAGGACTCCAACTTTTCCCTAATTTTAGTTTTACAGAAACCTATTTTTTGCTCCAGCTAGCTGGCCTCTTGGAGATTGCTTTCTGACAGTAACCTGGGAACACTGCAGCCTATTATCCTACAGGATCAAAGGACATGTCTTTTTGCAGTGGAGTCTTTTCTAATCTTTTATCAACCATAGTAGCAGAGAATCTGTACACAAAAAGCTGAAACTATTTGGGCTTTATGATGTAAAGGTTTATTTCATTGTTTTTTTCACATTAGATGATGTAGCTTGAAAAATGGCTCGGGTCATTTCACACGATGTAAAGAGATAAAAATGTGTACATCACTTTGAAATACATAGAAAACATAGAATCATAGAATAATTTAGGTTGGAAAGGGCCTTTACAATCATCAAGTCCAACCATTAACCTAGCACTGCCAAGTCCACCACTAAACTGTGTCTCTGAGCACAACATCTACACATCTTTTAAATACCTTCAGTGGCAGTGACTCAATCACTTCCCTGCACAGCCTGTTCCAATACTTGACAATCCATGAAGAAATTTTTTCCAATAACCAACCTAAACCTCCCCTGGCACAACTTGGTCATTTACTCTTGTCCTATTGCTTGTTATTTGGGGAAAAGAGACTGAAACCCACTTCGCTATAATGTCCTTTGCAATAGTTGTGGGGAGAGATAAAGTTTCCTCTGAGCCTCCTCTTCCCCAGGTTAAACACCTCCAACTCCCTTGGCCACTCTTCATAAGACTTGTGCTACAAACCCTTCATCAGCTTTGTTGCCACCAGGCAGCTCTTCAGCCTCTTTGTCCTCAGCCCGTAGCACTGCATGGAGTTGTGACTGAAGTGCAGGACAGGGCACTTTGCCTTGTTGGATCTCATACAGTTGGTCTCAAGTATATAATAGATGTTATCTCTTACATAAGAGACATTATATGGCCACCTGCTGCCTATTGTAAAGAGCATGGAGCAAGGTCTTACATTAAAAACAAAAAGGCAGATATTTTTTACCTGGATGCTTACGGGATCAGCTGGTTTTTGCTTATATCCAAAACCACACTGATCCTCCCAACTCCTGTTCCCATGATTTAGGTGCTTAAGTTTTCCTTAACCAAGTTTTCTAGGAAAATGTATCTTCAGTTAGTATTGCCTAGCAGCACATTGGATGGAGGGTGAACAGTGCTGGGATCGGAAATACAGATA
The DNA here is from genome assembly GCA_035047865.1 of Dendrocincla tyrannina. NCBI lineage: Eukaryota > Metazoa > Chordata > Aves > Passeriformes > Dendrocolaptidae > Dendrocincla > Dendrocincla tyrannina. The sequence continues at coordinate 42,929,996 of JAWWMP010000165.1, read as the reverse complement.
TTCCTTCATCTGTTCTTTAGTGTCTAATGCAAGACATTCTTGGAATACAGCAAGCCCAGGGATCCCTGCGCCAAGACAAATGTTTTACCTTAAACCCTTTTATTCAGTGACTTAGTCATAAGAGCTGTCACTTCAGAGATGGAAGACTGAAATTAATTTTCTCTCTGCCTGAGAAAGTTTGAAACTGCATCTCCTACACTAATGGTTTGAATAGTAGTCAATCAAATATCATGGAGGAATAATCTTTTTTTTTCCCCTTTAAATTGTACCAGTTCATATAGAAAAATAAGTGACTCTGAAAATCTGGATAGGGAAAAGATGAGGATATTACTGCTTCAGAATTACAAAGCTACAGGGGAAATGGGAAAAATATTTTGCTTCAGTTAACCTTATGTGTATATTCACTGCAATTACACAGACACTGGAACTCAGGTCTCCCCTTTACCAGGTGGCACAACCATCTGTGTTTCTGTGGATTTTATAAGACGAAAAAGGTCCTAAAATATTGATGTTGTACAGTGCTTGATTACAGTTGAAAGGGCCAGCTACCTTTGAGAATTTAGCACCAACATTTTGCAATAGCTGGGTGTTTTATAGTTAGTAATTGTGGTAATTATCTATTATAATTTGCATTTTTATATACTTCATTCTCTTAGGTGAATAATGATAGCTTAGGATTTAATTACTACAAAGGCATATCCTTCTTGCCTCTAATTTAGTCTGTTCTACTACACCTGTCTCTCATCTGCTCTGTTCATCTAAGTCACAATAAGATGGGAATGTATTTCATGGAATCATAGAATGGATTAGGTTGGAAGGGACCTTAAAAATCTGGTTCCACCCCCGCCCCCACCACTATACCAGGTT
>JAWWMP010000165.1:42834018-42927608 GCA_035047865.1 Dendrocincla tyrannina | reverse complement strand
TTCCACCCCCGCCCCCACCACTATACCAGGTTGCTCAGAGCTCCATCCAACTTGGTCTTGAACACCTCCAGGAATGGGGCATCCACTTCTTCTCAGGGCAACCGGTTCTAGTGCCTCAACACCATCACAGTAAAGATGTTTTTACCTAACATCTAATCTAAACCTACTCCCTTTTAGTTTGAGTCCCTTCCCCCTTGTTCTGTTGCTACATGCTCTTGTGAAAAGGCCCTCTCCGTCTTTCCTGTAAGCTCCCTTCAGGTACGGGAAGGTATTTGTCTTCTATACTTTCCATTACTAAGCTGTCTCTCTTCCATGTTATTTAGTTCTCTGAGCTGTTTCAGTTTGTATACCATTCTCTAAACCTTGGAAGCTACACTTTTTTGCCTGTTTTCCCCTTGTTTAACATGCTCTTAAAAATAAAAATAAAACCATATTTTAGCTCTACTCATTTTAAGCAATATATCTTTCCTCCTGAGATCCTTATTTTTATAAACATTTTTAGAATGTAAAGTGAAATATAAATATTTTTAGAATATAAAGTGAAAAAGTCGCCCTAAAGGAGAACTAGCTAATAATGCAGAACAGAAATTTTGAACTTTTTCACTTGCAACTAGGCCAAATCTGTGGCTGAAAAAAGTGCTGAAAAATTTTCTGATGACAGGCCGTGTCATTAAACTTCCTGAATACTGCATTTTCTTATCAATATGGCAGCCCTACAAAGACTGTTTTGATTCTGTTCTGTTTGATTTTCTTGTGCTTGACTTAATAGTGCTGATTGATGCACAATTTACAAAACTTTTTTTCAGACAAGGCATTCACCCCTCAAAATAGCCAAATATTTCTAATTCTCAAAAATATATTGAATTTTGCCCTGTTCTCTGTTCTTAGTGAATGCCAGTAGAATAATTTGCCTCTGGTACTACTTTACAGTGATGAAAGTAAGATTCTTGAGATGGGAAGGTTGCAACTTGAAAGTTGCAACTGTTGAGCAATGTCTGCAGCTCTTGGAGTATAGTACAAAAGAAGACAACAACAACAGTCATGTTATTCACTTCCCTTTATATTTCTTTCCTAAACCAGAATATACATAGGAAGCTTTTTTTTTTTTTTTTTTTGCTGGGTGGTGTCCATAACAGCTGCCAAAGTATAACATTAAGAAGTTAAACCTCTCTGCTGAAATGATGTCCAAGACTAAATCATCTGTCGCATGGCATTCTACATCTGGACACACAAAAGCTGTTTATGGGAGATTCTCCCATGGGTAGGATCACTGCAAGTGATTGGTTTATAAGGAAAATTCTGGCATCCTAAAGTTAGGAAATACAGTCTCTGTGTGGAAGTTACTGCTGGGAGGCGTATGTCTCATTCAAACCTGCTAGGCTATATACTGTTAAATCTGGAGAGGAACAGGAGTATGATTATGAAAATGAAGCTAGATACCTAGGAATAAACAAGCAGAGATTTTCCTGAGATATAACATTGTAAGTGCAGAGCACGCAGTGTCAGTCAGGTGGAAGGTTGTAGTAGCTGTTTAAAATCAACTGAGCTTAATCAGTCAAGCAGTAAATTTTTGGGAAACGTGATTTTCTTCTCAAACTAGGCCGGACAGCAGGTTCTTCTGTAATGTATTCCACAGCAGTGCCAGCCTCCAGCCATTAGTGCTGGGCTGATGGATTTACCCTGCATTACCATGGTGAGCCTGAGGTTTGGATTTCAGCCTTCTGTATTTATTATAAATAATACTTAAAGATTTCAGAGTTTGGGAAAATTTGGAGCTGCCCCACACTGGATAAAGTGACGCTGGTAATTTAAGATACAGTAGGAGTCCAAGCTATAGTATATCTGCACAGAGGACAAGAAGTGGAAAGAATGGAAGTTTTTGGGGTGATGCTGAATCACTGGGATCTTTGTCCACCATTCTGTCTCTAGGAGTTGATGAACAATAGTAGTACGAGCATCATACTGCTGGTATAGAAGCAACATCTGGCTCTTCAACAACAATACTGGGAGCAGTGTGCTGTTACTAGCACAGGTGAATTTCCACTCTACATTAGATTCCCATAAAATACTAACCACTTCTGCAGTCCCAGTCTTTGATTTCAAGATGCTCAGTAATCTGAGCCTGGTACCCCAAAAGTCACCTAAAACTTCAGAATGAGGATAGTCAAAGGCTTCTTTTCTCTGCTAGAGATAAATTATCCACAGCAAGCAGAAAACTTGGATGTGCTGGAAGCAGAACTGTTGCTAGGTCAGACTGTGGTCATGGTGGACCTCAAAAGCATCTCAAATATCACTACAGTTCATAATTATGTGCCACTTAACCACCTTTGGTAAGGCAGCTGAAATACAGAAAATGTTCAATAAGTAACTGAACAATAAACCCACCTGAAAACCTCATCTTCTCTGAGCAGTAAAGCAAAAAGCAGAGAATCTTCTGCGACAAGTATCAGTCCTGTGCAAGTGCCAATAAGCTGCTCCTAAAATGTGTAGTAAAGGTATGGTAGAAGAGGAAATTTAAGAATCTGAGCAATATTATGTCTCACGTTTCCCATCTATTTCCTCTTTCAGTTTTTAGAATTCAGTTTAAGGTATGTTCTGATTTGAAAAGTTTTTGAGCAAGACCATTTAGTCACTTTGCTAAAGTATTCTCTTCTAGGATAAGTCACTCTAGTTTTATTCTATCTCCAGTACCATCTGGACTATTGACTATACTGGTAGCTGATAACAGGTCTTTGCCGTAATACAATAAGCAGTTCATGACTTCCAGTTCAGAAAATCCTGTTTTCTAAGTGGAAAAAAACCCTGAAGTCCCATTGACATTCAGAAGGCTCTAGATCTGACTTACTAAAAGCAGACAAGACAGGTATGTCTTTTCATTTCAGTGATGAAATGAAATTAGCTATTTTTCTTTGAGTTCAGAAATCTGAAATGGGTTAAACAAAGGTCTTCAATCAGATTTTCATAGTCCATATCCTCATTTGTGAAGGACCCATATAGAGTTGCAACAGAACTACTGAGAATCTTGTACATGAAGACTGAGTGAAAATGTATATGTATGAAAATAGCAGAGAAACCATACTATTAAAAGGTGCTCCTAAAACATGTAGCATGAATTGTGTGAGGCACTGAATTATTAAATTAATTATTGGCTTGGACCAACTCAAGTGTGTGTGTGGGGGGGAAGGTACAAGTCAAATTTCATAAAGGTGAAGCGGTACCCTGTCCCAATCCCCAGCCCCTTAGAGCTTCCCTGCGTATCCCTGGAGAAGCTGTCAGTCACTTGCACACTGGGAGCGTTGCCCACACCACACCCTGTGGAGCCCCTGACCCAGCCTCAGAATGCCCAGCACCCTGGAAGTCCCACCTGGGAGGGGTGGCCACAGGGAGCCAGAGCAGGTAAAACCCATGATATGTGTGACAACACATTGCAGCCCTTCCATTTCCTGGACTACCTGGTAGGTGGATCTGTGCTGGATCTAGGGTGGTAGCTATAACTCTTTCTTTTTCTCTCTCTTCTCCTCTTAATCTTCATTCTTGATATTTGCTAACTTAAGTCTGGATGGGTTGGATTTTGCTAAATTGTATGAATTAGCATGTGCTAAGTCAATGCTTTGTGGAATGCTTTATTTTGGTTGAATGTCGCCCTTTAAACTTTTTCCAAGTTCCCTTATTTTCTGAAGTTTGCTGGTAAAAGGGTGCTAATTGACCTCCTGAGAAAGGTGTAGTGTCTTCTCCCGTGCACTCTCTCAAGGTATATAAAGAACTGAAGGCTTTTTTACTATATCTAGTGGGTGGATTTTTGGAGCCTTGCGTATTTTTAGAGTAAAATCCCTTTGACGACCTCGTAGCTCAAATCTGGGGTCCTGCAAATTGTTATCCAAGAAAACAAATATTTTAAATAAAATCTGTAAAATGTTTATTTGCATCAAGATGAGAAACCTGTTGCCCTGACAAGGCCATGGCAGAGATGACTTCTCAGCAGAAGGCTTGTGCTCTGATAGCAGGAAAAAGGCAACAGGCTATGGCACGCTGTGTGTCATTTCTTTCTGTACCTGTTATCGCAGCAGAAACTTTGTCTCAGATTCATCAAGGGTGAAGCAAAAACATACCTTGGGGTAAAAGTTTTGATACCTGGTGTTGCTGCAGCTGAGTCTAAAACGACCCTAGGTGGTGATGCTTCTATACTTAATTGTTGGGGAAAACAATCAGTTTTAATAATCTGTCTTCATCATGAATGTTTCCTTGTTGTGAGCTTATCGATCTCTGAAATGAAATATAGGGTCCACACCATCATATTTAAAAATCAGTAAGATTTTCATTTAGAGAAAAATCCTCATAAAACCCCTTTGCCTTCAGAATAGTAAAATCAGGCTCATACCAAAATTAATTCTCATAGATAAGCATCTCCTGATTTTATATGGGTATGAAATGTGGACCAGAATTTTGTAGATCAAATAATTGTTTTGCTGAAGGTTCTTTAGACTTGTTTGCTCTCTTTATCTCCATGGATATGACTGCAAGTATAGCCACCACATTATGAGTGGGTGACCTGCAAGAAAAATGTTTCATTTGGTGGAGAAAGTGTTCTATTTGGCTCCAAAAGTGAGATGATGGCTCTGTCTGCAAGACTGGATGCTCATTTTCACCAGCTGATACTTTAAGGGATAAGTGGCCGTTCAGCTGGGTGTTGTTAATGGAGTTAAGTGCTTGTGCAAAGGAGTCTGACAATAATGACTAACCCGTCTGAAAGCCACCGATTGTTGTCAGTATCTGGCAAAAGGCAGCCTCATATCCTGCAGCCTGAGTTGTCTTCTTCCCTTAAAGCACCATTCCTGCACATCTTTCTGGTTGATTTTGTCCCATCAAGTATTGTCATGGCTGTGATAACCTTGTTTCCCAAGTCTTCAGCACTCACCCCTGACCAGTTTATCTCAAAAAAACTCTTTGCTTCCCCTTCAAACATTTATTAACTATAGATAGTGACTACAAAAGCCCTTATACGACAGAGTTTGAGTTTTTTTAGTGATGTTATTATGCCCATAAGCTCCAAGACCAAGAATCATGTACTGGGAATGATTTTTCTTCATAATTCAAATATTCCGAAGAAAAGCTGCTTAGAACATTTTGTTCTGGTTTTGCTCATTACCCCAAACATATTTACTGTAATGTATAAGTAAATGATGTAATTATTGTAATGGGTAATGTATATTATATCATGAAACATATTTTTTCTTTATTCAGTGGGCCTAAATTGAATCATTTCAATAGAACTTTCAATTGCACTTTTTATTGTCTTTTGACTGTTGTGTCTTCAACTGAACTCCTTGCTGCTGGAAATTATACAACCTGTGTAAATGTATAAATGAACCATCTAAATAAACTTGGTATGTTTACTTTTATACACCTGTTTGCAGCTGAGTAATGGGCACTAAACTCTGCTCCTCTGGTTTGGCGACATAGATGTAACTGTCTAAGAGACAGTGCTGGTCAAGCTGGGACCATGTAACAAGCATGGTAAGTAAACAAGAAAGGTTTCCTGAATCGAGTTTTTGGACCTAAGTGTATAAAATCTGCCCAAGCTCCGTGCTGCAGTACTGGTGTCTTGGCAACCATTTCTATGTGGCAAATTTGCTTACAGCCTAGGTACTTATGTGTTATGTAAATGCTGTTGGTTGCTATCAATATGTTTGGATGGGTAGGTAAAATGTAGACAGCTGTATATTAGAAAGGTCCTGTTATGAGCTAGTTGGAACTGATTGCTCTTTTGCAGAAGTGCATGTTTTGCTGTACAAAACTGACAGAGAAACTGGATGTTGAAAAAAGGAGATCTGGTAGACTATTCAGCTCCAATGATTACTGGACAATGTACCCAAATCTCAACATCTCAGGTCAGGAAGAAGGGATTGTATTCATATCTTTAAGTATCTGCAGTGTGGGCTTCCGTACCTGAGTGAGTTATATAAACTTTTATAAACATGGTAATCTGATGTAAATGTGTAGCTGAGAATTTAGTATTAAACTGAAGGCTGTTGGCAAACTGTTTGATCAGATCAGTCACAGTGTAAACTCCAACGACTGTATATTGACCAGATTTCCAGTGATCACATAGTGGTTCCAGACAACAAACAGAGATGTTAACGTGTTCAGCTGAACCTAAGCACCTTTGCTTCTTAACAAATATGTGGTGTATATGCCAGATCATGAAATCCAATGCTGCATAGATCCTTCAACATTTTCATGGAAGGTTACTGCTTATATTCATTAGATGATTTCAAGGAAATTTACAGGCACATACTATGGCTAAAAGTATTACCAATGGCATATGACTGAGTGTAGTGACTAACATTCCCAAGCAGTTAACATTATAACTATTTACATTGGTGCAGTTGTCGGAAATGCACGCATGAATAGAAAGCAAAAGATTTAAAACAGCCCAGATAACTGCGTGGAAGTCAGTCTGCATGAATAAAAACTGAGCCCTGTTGCTGTCACATAGGCTGTGCTTGACATCTGTATTGAGACCTTGTATGGGGAGTGCAAGGCTAAAAATTGCTAGCGTCAAATTCAATACAGGCACCTTCAGACAATCCTTTTCAAAGTTTCTGTTTTGTGGTCTTGAAAGCAGGTGTGCAGTTTGTTGGAGCCTCATAGGTGCTCAAGGCAGTAGATATATCTTGCAGTTGGTCGTTCTTGCACATGAATTTATTTGCCACTTGCATGCCACACTGCATCAGCTTTTCTTTCCTCAGTATGCACTATGCAAAAAGTCCTCAGCTCTAACAGATCAGAGAAGGTAAACAGTTTCCTCAAAGGCATAAAAGAAAGTGGTGACAAAGCTGAAAAAAGGGATCAATATCCAGGCCCTCAGACCCCTTTGGAATAACTTTTTGATCATTCTTTTTGGAAACAGCTCCAGCACCAGTGTTTTTAGAAGGGGAGCTGTATGCCAGACTGAAAGAAGTTCAATTAAAAAATAAAGACAATCAACTCTTTATGATTTCTTGCAGGAAAGCTTAATGACATATCTCAAATTTTCACATTTGTGTAGCTGAAACTGGTTAATTTTGCTCCATATAAAACAAGATATCAAGAGCTTGACAGTAATGAAACATTCATTTTCTTTATCTTTTTACAAGGCAGACAATTAGTAATTTTATGGTTGAAAAAGCTCGGTTTTAAACCTTGCATGAGGATGTTATTGCTAGACCTAGTCTGATGTCACCTTTGTTGAAAAAATGAGTGTGACTTGCTTTGAATCTGTTCCCTTCCGAAGGGGGAAAAATCCTTCAAAACAGGCAAACTGAGAAACTTTCTTTCAGAAGGTTCGCAAGTCCTGTATACTTGCTCTTTTAATTTGTCAAGACAGCTAAAATGCATACTTTCACACTAAATTTATGCTTCACATAACTGGCCTTTCTTTGGCAGTCTTGAATATTCTTTCTTGAGAGGAAAAGCTCCTTTCTTAACCTTTCTCTCCAGTACTAGCTCTTCCAGTGCCATATTGCACTGAAAGTTCATCACTTCTGGTTTGAGCAGACTTGTTTGCAATTGATAGCCAGTTATTACACAAAAATATAGAAATGACTGTTCAGCTGAAGACCTTTTTTTCCCTCAAATGCAATTCATGAGTTGTCAGGCCCTGGTTGGCATCAAGAAAAGTGCAAGGTTCAATCTCTGTGAGTCTCTACTGCAAAGGATTAAATAATTTTTACTTGGGACCCTTTCCCCTAAAATTCTCTCCCAGAAAACTGAGAAACTAGATCCTTCAGGATTTCATAATAAGTCCTGATATTTTCCCCTGACTGTTTCTATGCCAAGGAAATAAGTCCAAAGGGACACAACATAAAACTTTACCAGAGGGAAAGAAAAGGTATCAATAAAGGAATCATGATAGGAAATATGAATGATAGGATTGAACTCCTGCTGGGGCATCCTAAACCACAAAGAGTCAGTGGGGTATCTGGCTATTAATTTTCTGGCCTTGTGAGTGAGGTTTTGAGGTTGATTGCTTCAGTTTGAAGAACCTCTGAGCAGATCTTAATGTGCATACCCTACCCAGGACCAGTGCCTTTTGATATTTGAGCAGTAAGCTACGCAGGAGGAATCCAAACTGTTTCAAAGCTGTTTGTTTCATCTCCCAGCAGATGGTTGTGTTCTCCTTCCTAAACTAAACAAGCTCTCCAGGATTTTTGAAAAGACAAATATTTATTGTAATTATATTTGCAAACTGGATGTAACTTAATGGCTTTGTAGATTTTGTTGACTTGTGGTGTACGGTTCCTCTTGCAATGGAAAGAAATGTTTGCTAGTATGTCTGTTGTCTGAATGGCTGTCAATGCTCACTGTGTTTGAAATGGGGGCTCAGTCACATCAATGCAGGTTTCCTGTGGCTCTATATAGATTAAGGCAAATCTTGCTTCTGGAGCTGAAACACAAAACTCTTGAATCTCATAGTAGTTGAATGCTTAAGTGGAAGGAGACTATCCCTTAACTCCCTGCAGCTAGTAGTTTGAAACTAAATTTTGATCTCAGTTATACCTGTACACTTCCACTCTTTTAGCAGAACTACCATGAGAAAAAAATCTCTTCCCCATTCTTCATTTTGACATGATGCCTGGCCCTGAACTCACTGACATCTAGAGATATTTGAGGACTGTACTCTTAAATTTGTCTTCTCCATGGTGTGTCTGCTCACAAGCACCAACCCAACAGATGTTGCAGAAGGCTGTAAAGCACAAGCAGCACTAAGATCAGTAGATGCCTTACTATTATTAAGGTACTGAACTACTCATGGTTGATAATTTAGCTTTGAGTGCGTGTACTTGAAACTTTGTAGAGTTGGGCTTAATGGGCTGTAATTCCAACACTGCAAGCCCCAAATTGAGTGCAAAGGAGTTAAAGGCTATATGTGGCCAACAACCCCTAATGCAGCTCTGCAGCTCTGTCATAAACTACAGCACACTGTGCTTGGTCAGACAGTTTCTAGTTCACAAGGATCATTTCTATGATGACCTCCATTAAACTGATTTGTGGAATGTTTCATCTTTTCACAACTTGGACATAACTTAAAAATTACAGGAGTCAGGACCTGTTATGTCATCATAATGGCTTCCCTGCAGGAGGAGATTTGAAACAAATCTCTTCAATGCATTGGGGATCCTTTCATGCTCATGAGCATCAGCATGTAGTAGGCTCCTTAAAATAACATGCTGACTTTCATGATTTTTCCTTTGTTGTTGCCTTGTAGTAGTTATCCAGAGCTGTACGCCCAAGCCCAATTCCAAATTGCTATACTTGATATGGGTCTCTTGCTGCTCCCCGAGAGATGGAGTACAGTGCTCCTGCTGTATATGCAACCAGCCTGTGTTGTGAAAGCTCTGGTTTGGAGTTTAAAAGAACCCCTACTGTCTCTATTAACAAGTAAAAGTAAAAATATTTCTCCTTCTTGCATCACTCCTCAGAAGGAAAACAAATTTTCCTATGGAATACTTCCTATAATTGAGTTGGGGTTTTTTTTTGCTTGGAAGCTGTGTCATGGGGAAAAAATAACCATGGTAAAGAAGGAGGACCGAGATCTGGCAACAGTGACATTTGCAAGCCATTGTTTCTATACTGACTGCATAAGGATTTTGGTTATAAGTTTCATGTAATGTTGTGTAAGTCCAAATAGGGTATATGAAACTTTGTAATTATCTGAAATAAGATATCCATTTTAAACAAAGCTTTCATGGCATAAAATGTCATCAAAAATTTAGGAACTAACAGCATAGCTGCTCATACAGGAGAAATGGAAACTAAAACCGACTAAAAATTTGGGATGTTGACTGAGAAACTTTGAGGAATTAAAATATGATAGGATAAGAAATGAAAATTAGATTAGAAAAAAAAATCTGCTTGTTGCCTTTCATGTTTCTACACTGTCATCCACCATGACATTCAGGTGCTATATCAATAGTGTAACAAATGTGAAAGATTGTAATTTCAGCAAAGAATAGTATTTTCACATATCTGAAGCCGTTTTTTGTCTGTCACTGATGTAAATCTGGAATAACCACTCTGATTCTTCTGGATTTGCTTTAAATTCACACCTGTATTTCCCTGTGAGCAGGTGGAAATGCTTCTTTCGAAGAGAGCAGCTATGAAGTCCAGGCCTTGGCTACACCTTGTGCAAAGCAGCTCTCATGAGAAAGCCTGTAAACAAAAAAGCTGAGCATTTGTTGTGTGGCCTAGTGTGTGCAGAAGCTCCCCGCTCTCAGAATAACAGCCTGTCGCACTCTTGTTAAGTGGCTACCAGTGCCAAGGATCGTGATGGGTCTGTGGAGTGCAAACTAATTATCGCCAACAATAGTGTCTGCTTATTTCTCGCATGAATGGATAACATCTTCAGTGGAACTGGTCACATATCATCACTCAGGTTTAAGGGCCATTGATTGGACAGGCCATGTTTTGTGGCTATTCATAAAGAGGAAGAGTGAAAATATGGCCAGTTTTACATTTTATAACTGTATCTGCAGTTCCAGGGTAATTACCTACTAAATACACTCCAAAATCTCTTCTAAGTGCAGCAGGTGAAAAGTGCAAAATGCGGAGGGCAGAGAATAAAGGAATGTCTTGATATTTACAGATGTTTTAGGCACCTTTCCCCATAATTAAAGCATCTCTCTGTCAGCCACTATAAAGGTCTACTCATACAAAATGCTGCTGAGTAACTACTACAGTTAATTTTTCCCTGTCCATTTCCAGACAGTTCAATAGAGACCAGTTTGCAAGGTACTGTGCTTTCTTGGGACACACTGACTCCATGCAGACTCAAATGCGTGTTCTGGGCAACGAGCAGATCACTAGCTGTAGGTAGACATACACTGAGCACAGGAGCAAGGGTAGGAACTGAAGCAGTGCTTTCTTCCCTTTCAAAAGGGAAGGTTTGATCTAGGACTAGATAGGAATCAGTTACCCTGTGTCTAAAAGCAAAGGTAGATGGTATCTGTGACATACAAGGTGTTCCTAAGGACAAGAGAGACAGTAAAGTATTTTTTTCTCTGACAAGAAAGGATAACTCTGCAGTCCAGGAAACCTGGGAGTGAAGGAGGCTTGCAAATGTTCACCCACATACATTTTTCTGCTTACTGAGGTACTGCCATTGGAGTGATGGCTAGAGCTGAGAAACAGAGTGACTGCAGTGAAGAAAGTACTGGTGTTAATGAGGTATCACATCTAAAAACCCAAAACAAAGCAGAAAGATGATAGGTTTTCCTATCTGGCATAAATTCCTGCTGGGAAAATATGGTCTGATTATTTGACTTTGGATTTTGTTTTTTAATTTATACACCTAAGAGCTATTTCATAGCTTCCTCAGTATGTATTACCAAAGTTACTGTCCTTGAGATCATCAAGACTGGGCCCAGAAGGCTGTTGAGAGTAGTAATTAATGTGAGTACCAGGTTATTTGGGAAAAGGGGGGAAAGAAAAAGAAAAGCTTCTGCCAATGCTGACTTCATTTTACAAGAATAAAGCACTTTAGTAAGCATTTCAACACTGTAATAAACCTCCCTGTTTCAAACACTCATTTTTCTCATCTCTCCCTCCCATCTATGTTTCTGCACGACAGCGCCGGAGAGCATTACCAGTGCACTAAATCATGTGGGGGACATTTCTCAAAATGTCCAGCTTTCATTATGAAGTCATTCTTTCCTGGAGCTGCTGCTCTTCTGAAAGAAGAAACCAGGTTATTGAACTAAGAACCCATGATTGTGCTGGAGCCCAGGCTCCCCTGTGAACTCCAAGATGCTCCTGAACTAGAGAAACATCTGGATGCTGGGTTTGGCTGGTCCTTACTGCCAGCTGCTTTGGAGTTCCATTTTGCTTTCTCCCTCTTTCCTTGCATGTCTGGAGAAATATTTATATGCATTCTCAGCTTCTGTTTTTTATCTTGCACAGGTTCCTGTCGTTGATTCTGAGAATGGCATTTATGAACAATGCTGCTTGCTCTCCTAGCTGGAGGATTCTCCAGTGATGACATGACAGGAGGGAAGTGGAGCCCTGAAAGCTCTGAAGCTTTGGAGACAGTGAAGAAAATTAAGAATAACATAGAGGAGAAGCATCAAGAATTTTCTCTCTCCTGCAGAACAAGCTACTTGTTCAGAGCACCACTATTTTCTGGACCCTTCCTACCACCTCTGAAAATTCTCTCTCTGATTCAGATTCACAGCTAGTGATTCATCTGTGTCTGAAGCTGCTCTTTAGGTCAGACTTTGGGACATATAAGAGAGGCAATGCAGAGAGGCAGGTAGACATTTCCCCGGAGGAGGTCTTGAAACTTCCTTCTGTTTTGACATTTGATATTTGGCCTTGTGCAGGTCTCACTCCCTCTTTTCCTCTTTCTTTCCCTTGTGTCTTTAATGCTGCCTCTCACCTTGGAGCTGGTGGATGGTGGCAATACAATAAAATGGGCTCTGTGCAGTGCATAATCCCTTCTGCATATGGAGGAGCTTGGCTACAAAAATGTTGTTATTCAAATACAACAGTGACCTTGCCTCATGGGCAGTCAAAGCCAGGGCAGTTTGAAAAACAGACTAGTAGGGGGAGTTGATCTGAAAAGAATATACAGACTTCTTTGAAATTCTCTCTGTATGGGACTCTATCAAGAGCAAAGTTGTAGAATGCCTAAAATAATGCCAAATTGTGTGTTGCACTGAAGGAAGTATCATGACAATGCTTAATGGTTAATACAATTTGTAAATACACAGTAGTTCAAATAAGTTTTAAGTATGCAATTTATGCGCAATATAAATGCACAAATGTGCAAGGGGGCCCAAGCTGCCTCTTTCAGAACATTACAAATTACAGTTGTGACAGCCAATGTTGTTACTGCTGAGAAGCTGCAGAAATTTTCTATACTAACATTTACACCCCTGTCAAAACTGCATTGTTTCAATGACCATATGCTCCTTATTCACAGACAAGTGCAATTCACAGACTTAGTGATGCCAAAAAGGCATAGTAATTTTAGTAATCCAAGTTTTCTAATTTTTCATCAGGAAAGGAGTTAATTATTGGACAGTGTCAAAGAAATAGTCTGGGTCAAGGCTGGCAACTCAGACTCCTGGCATTTTGCTTAGTGATTGCTAGGAAAATCTAAATTTTACTAGGAAATGTAATCTGATGAATGTGAAGTTTTCCAAATTAGAACTGATTCTCTTTCCCAATGTCCTCTCAAGTGACTTGTGAGAAATCAGTCACTTCATTACCACATCAATATGGCAAGCAAAACAATACAGAACTTGAGTTCTGGTACAAGAAATTATCTTGACTCTGATCTCTTATTTGGACTTCTAATTTCCTACTGAAATGAATCTCAGTAAGTCTCATATTCAGAACAATCTTTCATCCTGTCTTCTAATTACTGACAGTTTCCTTTAAAAATATATCAAGCTGAGTATTTAATTCCAGTAATTCTGAAACTTGTGGCCACTATTTTCGTTGTGCAAAATGACAAACTGAAGCAGTGGCTGGCTAACTTTCTAAGGTCATACACAAAGGAAGCATCAGAATTAGAAGCCTGATTTTGAGTTCCTATTTGGAAACACAAGACAAAAATACTTACCTTGGGCATGATTTAGCAACAGCTTGGAAAAAGAACTTTACTAGGAAAAAAATAAATAAATTACAAAAGCCCAGCTATGGCCCATGGACTTGAGATCCTAGGTCCTCTAAATACCTTACTGAAAGAGGAGACAAGGGTAAAATGTGAAGAATATTTACATAGCTTGCTAAGGGCACAACAAAGGGAAAAAAAAAAAAAAGAAGGTAGAAAAGATTGATCAGGTGAATCAGTGAGCTTGACATAAGGGTTACAACTTGTGACATGGATTAAAGATTATCTTGCAGACTTATAGGACACAGGGGATGTCAGTGAAAGATAAGAGTTAGGAAGACAGCAAGCTGAGGACCACACTTATCTTTTTATTGCATATAAGTGATCCAAAGAAGCATGCCATTCCAAACTGCTTAAGTTTGCAAATGACTGGCAAGCATGAGGACAGTGGGACAAAGCTGGGAAACACAGGAGAGAATTCAGGCCTGAATTTCTAATTCACAGACTATTTGGATTTACTGTAGCACACACAAATGTTCACGGCCACCTGCAATATATGTCTGTGTTCAAATGTGTTTTGAAATAAAGAACACAGAAATTAATCACATGCTGGTAGCAGCTCTATAATATTGAAACTGGTTCTGCATTTTTATAACTGTTCTCATGTAAATGGATAAAAAATGGTTTATATGTTTTTTCTACTCTGTATTACTTCCCTCCAGGGGGAGGCATAGTAACTGTCTGCAATAGGGAACAGGCAAGCATTTAGAACAACTATCTGCAGCTGCGCAGAAATGAGAATTTAGGTCTTATAACTGCAGCTGCGCAGAAATGAGAATTTAGGTCTTATAACTGCACCCATTGAAAGCATGACACTAGAAGTTATATATCGTATGGAAAACACCTCAGGGCAACTAGTGATTAAGCCATCGAGCTGTCTGAAGTCAAGGGAGACTCCTTCTCAGTAACACAGTTAAAAGCAGGTAATTGTCAAGTAAGGCTGTATCCAGACCACACTGTCTAGGAATCGGGGCTCGAGGTCTGTGGTATTAAATGAAGAAACTGGGCTAGGGAGATGAAGGGGGAGAAATCTGCCACCAAATTTTCCATGGTTCTCTTCAACAGTACACCCAGTCCAACAGGGCTGCACTTCTACCCTTCGCTGAAATCACAGAATGACAGCATAGCTCTGTCCAAGTTTATGATGTAATTTTGTGCGTGCTCTCTTATGTATGTATTTGTTCTCAGTAGTGTAGCTCTTTCATCCAGTGCCACCACTGTCTTGGTATTCTGTGCACACTCAAAAACCAGCCCAATTTAAATGTACCCCCGTTGTGATACCTTATTTCTCAAATTCATCTTGAGTGAGGGGAAGGAATCATGGTGGCTTTTTGTTTTTAAATGGCATCTGATCTCTGTCAAGATCTCTTTTCGTTAACAGCTTTTCATTTACTAATCACTTTTTCTCTTGAGCTTCAGACATTAACCATTTATGCAATCAACCATAATACCTAGATGGGATCTTTTACATGTTAGATTACTATTGTTTGCTAAGAATGAAAAAATTGCTTGTTAAGTGAATGTCTGATGAGAGAATAAATTGTTACCAAAGGAAGTAAAAACAGCCATGTGTAACATACCCACAGTCCATTTAGATTTTGACAGGAGCTGGATCTGAATGTTTTATCAAAAGGTGTAAAATTTCCCCAATATAAGCAACTGTATCTCTGTATTCCAGGAGATTTCTTCCTTGTTCAAGCTGATGCTTATTTTATGACAGGAAATTTGAATACTAATAACCTGAGTGTTCCTTGTAGTAATATTAATTAGGCCAACATTTTGCATCTATAAAATCAAAACCAACACATACAGAACTTTACAATTTCAATAAGAAAATACAAACAGCCAGTGGGATACTGAGTCTCACCTCAGTGCAAAATCCAGTTGGTAAGGTTTTTGTGATTCACATATCCAGCTCTCAGAGAGCTGGTTTGATTTATTTAGGTCATAGAGTAACAACTTCTGCAGAAACATTGGAGGTGCTCCTTTGCCCATGCTGCTTGTGGCTGCTATGGGTGTTTGAACTTTACTGGACACATCATTTTCCTGTGGAACCAACATGTGTGTTTCTGTAGACACACCAAAATGGCTGTTCATGGAACCAGCTTGCTTCCAGCAATAGTAGCTTCCAGTGCTACTTTTACTGGGTCCTGTTGCCCCTCTGTGATGTTCCTGAGATATTTCAGTAGATTGCACCTCCTTGATTGAGAGTCTGGGAGCACTTAAGCCACTCAGGAGTGGTTCATAGATATCTGGCAGATGTTATCCCTGAGCTGGGATGTCTGCCTGCACTTTAGACACTACATTGTGTGTAGGGCCAATGCTGAGGCAGTAATAACGTTGTCTGCCTGGTCCTGTTCTTCCTTGAAGTGAAATCTGTTATTTCTGTATTGTGCCCTCGGATCCATTCCCTAGAATTGCAATTTTCCATTTCTCAGAAAATGGAGAGCCACAGAGCCATATGGGGTACTTCACAGGGAGGGAAAAGAACAGATGCAGTTACCTGAAAGTCTTCAGGTCTTCTCTTTAGACTTGCTGCCTACCTCTAGAGGTCCCTCTGTACAGCATTTCAGCCTCCTGCATTGTCTCCTAAGAGACAGTGAACTGTCCAGTACTCCTCAGCTGCTCGGTGTCCAACATCTTGAAGTGTCTCCATTTTGAGCACAAATACTCTAGGTACTTAAAAAAATGTTCAGAATGCTCGTTTTGCATCAGGTTTACAAGAGATGTGAAAGTTTCCAGCCAGGACATATAGACTCTTGACTCCTGTGTAAGTGTCACTGGAGCTTGGAAAGGGAGAAGCATCTGAACAGACTCGGATGCTTCCAGATCTTTTCTGATGGCTGAAGCGTCATATGGAAGGAGAGCATTTACTGTTGGTTTAACACAGACCACTAGGTGCAAAATCTTTTGTAGATCAGAAAGAGGATGACACAATTACTATGCACCACATCTTAGAGAGGCAAGAATAATCCAACAGTGATGTCTAGACTGACCCAGGAGAAAAAGTCCCAAGATTGGAAATTTAGCATGTGGCAAACTTTCAATATGTAAGTAATTATAATTAAGGAATGGAGTGCAGTACATGCTTATATGTAGAGGGTGATTTTCTGTCCTGGGGCCTAATACTTAGAAATTCCAGTTATCTAGCTGCTGAGTGCAAGATCAGTAAAAGCTTCTGAAGCCTGGCATATCTAATTATGTAACTAAAATGAGATTAATTGCATCTAACATGGCTCTAATACTTCTCTTTGAAATTGGTAATAAAACCTCTGTTACCATCAAGAACTGATAATCAAGCAGGGGTATCCTCTTTTATTAGTTGGTAACTGAGACAGACAGAGATTAAGATTTTCTACGTGATGAGAGTGCCCCCAACTTTTCTCCTTATGAGATGTCTGAGAATTTTACTGCTGTATTTGCCAGTGCCAGAATACTTTTGAAACCTCCCTGCAGTGCCTTAAACTCACTCAGTAGGTGCAGAGCACCATGAAGTATTGTGTTTGTGTCCTCTGTGACCTGTGCATGATTTCTGTCTCTCAGTGCATGCACTTCCTTGGACCATACAATGTGGAATAAATTCCAAAAGATACAGATAAAACAGTCTCTTCTACATGGATTAAACCCCTTTTGTTTCCCTCTTTCACCCCCTCAAAAGTTTTAGACTGGGAAACAAGCAATCAGAAAGGATCCAGGCACACTCTAAGGGGCATTCTTTTAGTGTGAACAAAATAGGACAAAATAGGTACTGGATGTGATTTTGAATAGAGGTCACTGAAAAGTAGTGGCAGCGAACTGAGAAATTAGATTATTAATTAAATGAGAAATATGAAATGAGAGAGGGGAAAGAGTAATTTATTAGAGCACATGCATGCTGATGCTGTGCTTTATCCAGTAGAAATTAATAGATCATTCGAAACCATAGCATTCCATTGCAGATAAATATATCCTTTGACAATTAAAAAATTTATTATTATTTACCTGCAACAGTACCAATGAATAAAGGCTATAGAATCATGTAGTCTGTGTGGGGGTGTCTGTGAGTGCATCAAAAGCCAACTGATGGACAGGTATACTCTGCAAAGCTGAGGACCCTGCTGACGCTGCCTCAGATCTTTTGCATTTCTTCATATATTCCCAGCCAAACAAGGCAAGAGTTCATAAATACCTAGGTGAACTGAGAAGCAACAGAAAAGAGGGATCTAACAAAGCGTATTCCACCTCTACCTACCTGAAGACTGGTGGAGCTGAGTTCAGATTAGTTATTTCCCAGGAAATGGCAAGAAACAGCAGTCTTTCCCAGCTTTAGTTGCCCTGTGTTTATGCAGAGAGTTCAGTGGTAGGGGCATCTGAGCTATCCTGAACCATAAGGTAGTGTTGCTGGAAGACAGATATAACTGAATCAATGTACAACTCAAACCCTTCCTGCTCCATCAGAAGGGCAGCATTGTTCCACTGGAAATTTGCTTCTGTTCTGAATTGAAAGGAGGCCTTCTCAAATCACTTTACTGAGAAGTGCCATCCCAGCCTGTGAGTGGCAGGATCTACTGGATTTACCCTTTTTATGCATAGCACTAAACTGAAGGTTACATGCCTTTGGACTTTTGCTGCAGAGAGGATTGGTGTTGACCCTGCCTTGCTTTCTCTTGTGGGATCTGCTGTAAGAAGCAAAGGCACGCAGTGCCTCCTCTGATCCTGCACAGAGGAGATATTCCCAGTGTGCACACAGGAAAGGGAGATAGGAGAGGCAAGGACAGGGAGGGAGTAATTATGCAGACATCTCATAAAAAGCCAAAAGCTTTTCCAGCATATCATTGACTAAGGTACCACTGAAAGGACCAGGGGGTCCTGAGGTATAGCAAGGCAGATCTCAAAGCCTAAGTAGCCTTGGGTTTCTCCCCTGTTTTTTGACTGAGATTGTAAGGATTTGTACAGGAGAGCACCCAAGCAAAAATAGTCAGGCTGTTTAACCACCCATCACCTCGCTGTGGCCACCTGGCTCTCAGACTAGGTAAGAAGTACTGCAGAGTGGACCCAGTGGCCCAGCCAAGCCAGAAACATTCCCTTCCTTGGCCATTTGACCAAGCGTATTGAAATGATTGCCTTTAGCAGCCTGACCAGACCCCGACAACACAGAATTCAAGCTGGAAAAAGGGCAGGAGCCACTGCAGAGCTGGAAGGTGAGAGCTTGCTCCTGCTAGTCAACTGGAAGAGTGACTAAAGGGGTTTATCTCACAGCACTTTATAAGAGCAAAACCTATTAATGCCTTCTGACTACCAAATCAGTGCAATGTCAGTGAAACATTGAACACCTCATCATCCTAGCAATAATAAAAGGGGAAACAAGGAAATGCGATCTTATATTTTGTGGTCCTTACTCCAGATTGTTGAATTTGCTGTTATAATATTCTTGCCCTAAGAAAACTTTAAACCTGACTAGGGATTTTAATTTTAATTTGTCACATTCTTTTTGCAGAGTTTATTCAATTATTTTTCCCATCAATTAAGAAGAGTCACGAATATGTTTTCTATTATGTGATCATGTTTGTCAAGTAAATTATTATTAGTTTTCCCTCGGACAGCAAATTATTTGTGAAACATCGTTTTCCCTTTTGCTTTTCAACCTGTTCAGACTTCTAAAATGGTGACAGTTTATGTGTTTGATGAATGTGGATTGTTTTTCTTCATAATTTTTACATAGAAAATACACTTTTATAGGCTATCAAATTTATAGTTAAATCCAGTGGAACTTAGTAATGGATGCATCTAAGACCTCAGCTTCAGTCAAAGTTATTAGCACATATTATGCTCTGCAAAGATGAAGTATAGTTTGATATTAGGTGGCATGTGATAGCTCAGTAGTCTAACCTTAACCGTAGTGATTTAAAATACCATCGAAGAAGGAGTGGACCCTAACTGTCAACTTGCGTAATGATCACACTAACATGAGGCTACAGGCCCAGTTTTCATATCATGGCTCCCATTCAGAGACTCCTAGAGCATTGAATAACAGAGACTGAAAGACATGTTCTCTTGCAGTACTGTGGTAGTTAGGGTAATCTTAAATTTTCAGTGTCCTGATTTAAGTTGCTGCCTCAGTTAAGTGGTGGAGGATCTGTCTTTTAGATTAATATCTACAAGATATATACAACATCCAGCTACAAGACTAATGTCACTGGATTGTTGGTAGCAATGAACCAAAATGTCTGTCCCTAGGTTGCCTTTAATGCCAGTGCTGATCTACTTTGTGGGACTTAGCAATGCAAAGTAAGAGGGATGGGGCCATACAGGGCGATGATGGTATGTCTAATTTGCCCTTTGCATTGATGTAAACTGTGCTGAGCCCCTATATAGTGGTTGGGTGCTAACCTGCTGACAAAGTGAAAAAGTAGCCTGGTTCAAGTAAGTCAGAAATTAAGAAAAAGAAAATGGCTGGAATCAGTTATGTCTATTCTGCATTTAATTGATGCTCAAAGTGTGTCCCAAGCCTCAAACATTTTCATTAATTTAGCTGTTTCTATTGTTCCTGCTACAGCTATTGTTTTTCTATTCCTTCATGGTGATGTTTTGCAATGGGCTGAGTCTGTTTTTAACCCCTATTGCTATGAAGTTTGTCTCCAGTGCTTATATGAGAATGTTAAGAGTACGACACAGACATGCATGTGGAAATGATCTGTAATCTTTAGCCTGCAATAGCAGAACCGTCTTATCTCAGAACGAGGGAGGGGGGAATGAAATTGGATTTCCTGCTTCTCATGACGGTTTCTATAGCTGTACTGTGGTAGCCCCATCGGGTATGATACTGCACAGCTAACTTAAGCTGCTTTTCTAATTGGGGACAGCTGCCAGTTTCTCTTCAAAACTGAGTGATGTGAAAGCTATGTATAAAATTTGTACTTTTCTTTTTGGTTTATCATTTTCTGACTCACCTTATGTAAAGTTTTCTCAATATTTGTGGCTCACAGGAACATACCCAAGTAATTAAGACAAAACTGCTACATCATTAGAGGAACTATATAAGGAGCATTACTGCAATTGCAACCTTATATTTTGGCTGGAGAGCTAGACCAAGAGCAGATGATATGGTTGGAAATAACTGAAAGTGAATTAACTATGTACAGTAAGTCTTGAAAGTGATGTAATTCAAAACAGGCACTGTGTTAACACAAACTCTCAGCAACGCACTCAGTGCACTGATGTAATAGGAACAATCACAGAATTGTAGCGGTGGAACATAAGGCAGGGAAGCTGCAGCTTGTAAATCTGCTTGTTGGAGGCAACTCTCAGTCTGGTGCAATCCACAGGGTTATTCTCCTTTATGTTTCTTGACGCAGTGTCTTTTGAGGCTTGTAAATGTGAGAAATGAAGAAAGTGCAACTCAGTGTAGATATATGTCCTAAACTAACCTATTCCCTTCGTTCTTGCCTTCTCAGATCATTCTTGCTTTCACTTGTGTGAGGTGAGAGTGAATCCTTTGCCTTATTCCTTCTGTCTAATGCTGTTTATTGAGAGTGAGAGCCTTCCACTCTTTTTACTGCTCCTTTGTGTTGCTATGGCAATGATGAGGTCCATGCCTCTTGTCTAGTTAAAAGTACTTTTAATTGCTTCAAGAAATGTGCTCTAAATATATACAGTGAAGGCTAAAGTTAATGCTATAGTTATGTTACATGAAATGTAATAAAGGAAGTAAAAATAAACGTTAATGAAAACTTATCTTTAACTGTTTTTGAATCTGCTGATTTAGCTTTCAGCACTGCACATTTTGGGCTGTGGCAGGTCTGATTGCTTTGGGTAAACACTTGTCTTCAGCCAAAGCCAGAGTAAATAGGATTGAAAAGATCTGCCTGTGCCATTGAATTCCTTTCCTTAAGACTACAGGTGACTGTAAACCAGACAGTTGGCCTAGGGTGATGCATAGAGCATCTGAATCACATGATGTTCTAGAAAAACACTTGGAGCATACTTCAAAATCCTCTAACAAAGTTAAAAACTTCCTGTGCACAGTGCTGTTAGGAAGAAGGCAAGAGACAGGGCTATTGCTAATGTTCTGTATTTCCATTATTATCCTACGTTATCAAGCACAGGAAAAGCATGTGGCATGGTAATGGAATGTATTTTAAAGGCCCCTGGGAGAACATGCTAGTGCCAACTGCTTTTGTTCTTTTCACATGAGCTGGATTAGGGGGCACTAGTTTCATCTTCTGACAAGACACTGAAGAGACTGGCAGTGGACCTGTACACTCAGTTTCTATATCCAGTATTTTTTTCCTAACATTGAATTGTGGAAAGGGACAGAAAGGAGCTGCAAAATCAGTTTGCAAGTAGGAGAAAACATCCTGCAACTAAAAAGCTATAGCGTCAGCATGTTATGATTATTAAAAAGCTTTAGAGGAAGCTTGGAAAGAGTGAATAACTATCTTCCTAAAGAAAAAGTACTGGATACCTAAAGTGCCTTTTATTTAGCAGGGAGAGGACTTAAGACCAGGCACATTCAAATAGGCTATAAACCAGATTATTAAGCTTGAAGACAGACTAATCAGACACAAAGAGACTGTCCAGCAAGTCTTTATATGAGAACTGGCATCTTTCTGGAGAAGTAGTTCCAGTTCTGCACAAGCTGATGGGCAAAAAGTGGCAGCAGAAGGGGAAATTCTGCAACATTTTGTAAAGAGATATACCTGCTATATATATTTATATGCTCACTAAGCACAAACATGTAAGGCAGAAGTGATGACTTATTAAGTCTTTCTGTCTCTAAACTCCAAGACAGTTGTCTGTGTGGCAGTACAGAGCTTGTTTATGAACTTCTTACAGAAGACTTGTTAAAATAAAAAGGGTAGAAACCAATTATAAGTTTTGTTGAAACCAATTATAATCTTTGTTACTAAAGCTCTGTTAGATTCTAAAGCAATTATAAGAGAATTTGAATTTTGAATGTAAGTGTATAGTGGTTTGCCTTGATATGTGAAGGGAACATGGTTTCTAGTAATGGAACAATGATGGCAATTAAATCTTGCAGTGCATATAATGTTTGTAAACAAGATAAAGGATGTGTTTTGCTTGCAAGGGTCTTTATATGCCATTAGTGAAGTCTCCTTGAGTTTTGAAAAGTTTAACGTAACAACTGTTTCATGGAGGATATATGAAATATGATTTTTAACCAATAGATTAATGCATATTAAATAGATGAAGTAATGAACCAGTGGACACAGTGTACAAATGTGTATGTAAGTCTCATATTCTGGAGAAAAAATGTTCAGAAAAATGTTTTGTATTAGGAAGAAATTTTACATCTCTTCAACATCTTTTTTTAAAATTATAGATTTCATTTCTGCAAAGGGTCATTTCTCTGGCTTGGTCATGTCCAAGTTTATTAACTAAAATGAAACAAAAATGTTAAATTTACTTTATTCTGCAGAATTACACTGTTTCCTATGATCATTTAGTACTTTTTTTTTGCTTTCCAAGACTTTAGCAGTGTTAATCTTGAATAATTCTTAGGATCTGGTGATATTATAATGTAAAAGCAAAGTTAACCAGTTTAAAAAGGTTTAATATGAAAGCATACATCATCTGTTATAATAATTTAACATTTTTTATATTACCAGTTAGAGGAAGTGACCTAATTAATGAGCCATTTTATATGGCTTGCCAGCTTGCAGCCTGATTGTACTTTCCCATGGTGCTGGCTGCAGCCTTGGCAGCAGTAAAGGAGGTGGTGTCATTCCATCCTCTGCTCTTGTGTTAAGCATAACTTCTCTGGCAGTGCAGCACTCCCAGGTAAGGGTTGGGACTGCCAAAAAGAAAAAACGATTTTTGACCCACACTAGGATCCCCGTCATAAAAGAGATGTGTGAAGATGCAGAGCGTACCTGTCTCTGTTAAAATGAGCTAACATGATGGCTGAAAGTAGTTAGTGTTGCATTGAACAGCACTACTTTGATGAGTGTGACATAAGCTATTTAATTTGCATTGACTCTTTGCTTTGCAGCTGCATCCATTGCTTTGCAATGGGTGTCTAATAAAGCACAGGGGAGAGAAGACAGGTTCAGCCCATTCCAGCAGTTTCGATGGAGTCTTCTTCCAATTTTCCCCCTATCCCCAACTTACTTTTATACTACTTCTTTATATTTAGGGGGAGATTGAGTGAGTGACTTAAGTACTTGAGAGGTTGCCTTGGCATCTGTCTCCCTTGGCAGACAGATACTGTATGGTCTGTGAACTACGAAGGATCACCATGTTCCCCTCCCTGCAGCATAATTAGGGAGGCAGACTATGGCAACTCCACACTACTCCCCTCTTCTGTTCCATCCCCTCTAGTAGGTGCTTATCATTGCTTAGGGGACCTTTGTGGGACATATCAACCATATTCCATCTGGGGAGCAGCAGCTGCATTTTACCCTCTAATTCTTATTTTTAACACTATTCATTGTTCCACAGTCATGTATTTTAATATAGTTCTGCTACTCTTACCCCTTCCGCTTCTTCATTATTGACAGTCACATTTCAGCAACAATCCCACACTTAGTCCTTTTTACCACCCTCCCCCCACACACCCTACTTCTCCCTGAAAACAAGGAACTCTTTCCCAGTTCTTCCTTCTACCCTATTTTAATAAACAAACCAGCAGACAAAATGTTGTTTTTCTTGGACCAGACATTAATATCTTCTGATGCAAATTAGCAGTCCTGAATGTCTTGGTGCAAGTCACACCAGCCCAACACCAAACTGGGCTGTGGAAACTCCTGTTGCTAAGCGGTGTTGTTGCTAGGCATTACACAGATAGGTACTACGCTCGGGGCAGGCAAGATGGCACTGTGTATGGGTCCCAGTTTCGTCTCTGTGATGTGCAAGGGAAATATATGATTTAAATTAGGTGAATACTAATAATCTGGAAGGCTGAGCAACCCTGAAACAGTGAGCTGTGGTTGCATTGGATCACAAAAATGTGTCCCAGGTGGACTTGATGCACCTTATCCTTTCACCAGCCCAGAGAAATCTACTGTTACACAGTGTCAGGTGTCAATTCTAGCTGCAGTATTTATACCTGAAAGGAAACAAAAGAAACAAAAGCAAACAAAAGAAATAAACTCATCCCCCTCCCCCCCCATCTTTATTATGGTGCTAAAGTACACTGTCTTTGTCTGAGCTGTGAGACTAGAGATCCAGACAAAAACATCTATTAACATTCTGAAGGCACATTTGTTAACTGCAGAACGGTTTTGCTCAGTACCATGACTAAATTATTTTTATACAAATTACATTGTTTCCCTAATCACCTCGGGACTTCACTTGAAAGACTTCCTACTTTTCTGCATCAGACTGTCAGGTATTACTTAGTAAAGCTTCATACCAAACTTGCTTTGGAAGATATCTGGAGTAAAAGGCCACTATTTTAACCCATTCCTGTGAGCCCACCTGCAGGCCTTTTGCTGTCAGGAACCTTGTTTGTTTCTTAGCTCATATTTGATATGATGAAAAACTTGTGAGAAAAGCTTAGGTTTTTCTAGGATCTGCAGCACACTGAGACTGGTTTTAGTCATTACTCTGAACCCTTGTTTATATCTAATATGGAGGTGCATATGGACTGCTCATGCCAACATGCACAGGGCTGTTGTGTTAAACAGATGCTGAGGTGCTGAAGTGAGGTGTGTCAAGGCAGACCAGTTTATACAGCTTGCAATATGCATTGTTGTCCTCTTACTTGTACACCATGGCTTCAGACAAGGCCAATGTATTTTCTTGGTTTCAGGCAGGAGTTAGGTGTTCTCTTTCTGCCTGTTCTCGTTGACTTATGCAAACTCAAGATTCTTGAGTTATTAAGTCAATTTCAACACATGTGTCCTGATTTCTAGGTTAAAACGAGTACCAAGGCAGACTATGCAAAGATTAGTTTATGATTTAGCAAAATGTTGTCATCTCTCTTGAGAGATACATACAAACCCAGACTCCCAACACTTGAATCACTGTACTACCTACTACACAGGGGGAGATGTTTTCTACCCTTCATTTTGTAACAAAACTAATGTAAAGCAAAGAGTGCAAAAACTCCCCCAAACCATAGAGTTACAAGGAAAATTTCTTTGAGGCCACTAAAATAGCTGTGAGAAGATTTAATCTCCAATTCCTGGCCTAGAGGTGTCTCTTACATAAGATATTTTCTGCATAAAATGTAGAACAATCCGAGGAGTAAAGACTAGACAGCAGAGTAACAGGTCATCATTAAAACCATGTCAACAGCTTCCTAAACATGGAAATCATCATCCACCTGTCCAAGAGTCACAAGCCATGAGTGTCATTCTCACATTTAAAACATGTTTTGAAGTACAGGCTTGATGAGCACACGGGGGTGGATTGAAAACTGGTTGAACAGCTGGGCCCACAGGGTGGTGGTTAGGGTGTGAAGTCTAGTCGAAGGCCAATGGCTAGCAGTAGGGGAATCATAGGGGGTCAGTGTTGGGTCTAGTCCTGTTCAACATTTTCATTAATAATGTGGATGATGGGGCATTGTACCCTCAGCAAGTTTGCTGATGACACCAGCTGATAGGAGCAGCTGATGAAATGCAGGGGGGTGCTGCCATCCAGAGGGACCTCAGCTGTTTGGAGAAATGGGCCAAAAGAAACCTCATGAAGTTCAGCTCGGAGAAGGACAAAGTCACTTATCTGGGGAGGAACCAGGCTCCAGTACCTGCTGGGGGTGAACCAGGTGGAAAACAGCTTTGCTGGACAGGATGTGGGGTCCTGGTGGACACCAAGCTGAACATCAGCCAGCAACATCCCCATGCTGCAAATAAGGCTATTGGTATCCTGGGCTGCATTAGCAGAAATGTTGTCTGCAGTCTGAGGGCAGTGAACCTTCTTCTCCTCTGTTCAGTACTGATAAAGCCACTCCTGGAGTACTGGGTCCAGATCTAGTCTCCCCAGACATGAATACACTGGAGACAGTCCAGCCAAGGACCATGAGGATGAATCATAGAATCATAGCTTGGTTTGGGTTGGAAGGTCCCCAAAGATCATCTAGTTCCAACCTCCCTGCCAAGGGAGTTTCACTTGACAAGGTTTCTCAGAGCTCCAGCCAGCTTGGCCTTGAACACCTCCAGGAATGGGGCATCCACAACTGCTCTGAGCAACCAGTTCCAGTGGCTCACCCCCCTCACAGCAAAGAAAATTTTTGTAATATAATCTAAACCTACTGTTTTTAGTTTGAATCCCATCTCCCCTGTCCTGTCAGTCCATGCTTTGCAAAAAGTCCCTTCCTGTCTTGTAGGTTCCCTTTAGGTACTGGTAGGCCACAATTAGATCACCACTAAGCCTTCTCTTTTCCAGGCTGAACAATCACAATTCTCTCAGCCTTTCCTCATAGGAGAGATGCTCCATCCCTCTAATCATCTTGGTTACCCTTCACTGGACCTGCTCCAACAGGTCAATACTCTTCCTCTGCTTGATACCCCAGAGCTGAATGCAGTATTCCCGGTGGGATCTCACCAGGGTGGAGTAGAGTGGCTACTTTTGATGTACGGACTGGAGCACCTATCCTGTATGGAAAGGCTGGGAGAATAGAAGGCTGAAGAAGAGAGGGCTCTGGGCAATATCATCAATGTACATAAATACCTGAAAGGAGGGTGTAAAGAAGATGGAGTCAGGCTCTTTTCAGTGACAGGATAGGACAAAACAGTGGCAGTTCATCTGAATTCAGACCACATTTATCAGACTGGGTCCTGTAAGGTATCTGGTTGTGGCAGATGTTAGTCTCTGCTCAACAGGCTCAGGAAGAACATACAGATGTTGTGAAACTGAGGCCAGTTGAGGTTACAGACCCTCAGTTCTTCTGTAAAGGGAAATTTAACTTTTGATAGCAAGAGACAGGCTTGTATTTTTTCCCCATCCTCTTGGTTAGAGGCACCTATTTTATACAGCAGACAAGTTAAAGAAAATCTGTGCTAAATGGCCTCAAAATCTTGTACCTCTAAAAGCATAGTTGACATTCCTGCAGAAAAGAATGTTCTAGGCTAAGACTTCAGACTTCCTCCCCTCCCAGCCCTTAGTAACCATGAGATGATTCATCCTCTAACCAATTCATTGCCTAAAAAAAACCCTATAGCAAAAGTTTTATGTTAATCACTGGCAGCAAGTGGTGAGATCTGAATGCTGACAATGCTTTTAAGGGATAGACTAGCTGCATAGGCGTATCACGATGTCTTTGGAGATTTATCTTGGATATGGAAAATAGGATGGTCTGGGAATCTGGGCTGACCCATTTAGGGAATGGAAAAGACTGTGATTGAGAGATGCACATAGAGGGATATAAGCGTAGCTCTGTATTCTAAAGCAAACGAGTAAACAGTCAGCAGTATAATAATCTGTAAGGCATTTGATCCCAATAAACCATCTTAATCCTTAGGGCTATTCTGGCAGTAAGAGATAACTGCACAGAAGCAGAAATGTTCTTAGCATAAACCTCACATATCTCTGTTTACTGTGTGTGTTAGACAGTTTCAGACTCTTCTCCCCTCCTTCCCAAAACTGATGAGCACTTCATCTAGTCTGCTAGCTCCCTATTTCACTAACAAGAACCCTTTAACTTGGATTTTTATTATTTCCAGTAAGGGCTAAGACAAAAGGAAAATCAAATCATAGAGAAATGTTTGGGACTGATGCTCCTCTACTAGCTTGCTCTTTGCTTCAATAAAGTTTCGCTACAGATTTTGGTTTTAGTAGACACACGTGTGGTCCTGTGCTTTGTGGGAGGATGCATTTCCACATCTCTGCACTTAACAAGCCTCTGAGCTGAATGTTTTTGTGGCTGTCTTCTGGCTGCCGCATTGTCTTCATTGTTGTCTGCATTGCAGACAAAGGGCTATGGCTCAGAAATGCAGAGGCAATGAAGTGCTAAAAGTTATTTAATTTGTTGTCATGACTAAAGGCTGAATGATATTTATGAAAGGGTGAGAGCAAGAGCACATCCTACCTCCAAAAATGGGTAGTGCCATTGTGGGTTATGTGACCATATTATGTTCGCACCTCTCAGGCAGAGGCAGTAGTTAAAGCAGAGCACAGCTGAGCTGCAGCTGCCTGCTATTCAAGACACAGAGCTGTGAGGGGTTTTGTTTGTTTGTTTTTTCTTTTTCTTCTTTTTTTTTTTAATAATCTTCAAGTCAGTACTTGATGCTCTACTACTGGAGTCCTGGTACCCAAAGACACTTCATCCCTGTCTGGTATTTCAGGAACATACAGGCCTTGTCATCACTGCAGATATGTAGTACATGCTGCTGATGATCTACTGCTAGTGTTCTGCTGGCCTAAACTGTGAGGCAGAAATGAAATGGGGACTATGCTTTATAGCTCAGAAGTCTTATGAATAAGGGTGAAAATTGTTCCATAAGTTTTTCATGGTCCAATTAGTTTGCAAAATCTTTTCTGGTGGGTGAACGGCCATTAGGTGCCAGGCTTTGACTAAGTTCAAGTTGAAGCCAATTTCCGTCCCCGCACCCCCCCACCAAAGGACAATATTGTTCAGGTTAAAACTTGCCAGCACAAATGTTGCCATGTAATGCCATTGAAATAATACACATTTATTTGTGTTGTGGAATCTTCAAGGTCTGTATCTGGAATTTGAGTTCCCCTCCAGTTATGCAAATGACAGTGCTGAACATGACAACAAAAACATTATCCTAGCTGGAAACTGCTCTAAGTGGGGCAAAACAACCATTTTCAATCCATATTTCACATTTAGTGATAGCTTTAAATTGCCTTTTTTTTTTAAACAAGCATTTCTAGTTCTACTTCATATTGTTTGGCAAGGATTTGTAAGAATCTTAGTTTCAACAAAGATATCTGCACAGGTGCCACTGTAAGCAATGATCCTTAGAATATGGGATACATTATATCATCCTATTGATTGAGAAGTTGAGAAGTAATGTATGGATCCTTTAATTTATGTGAGGAAATCCAGGCATGAGACTGCAGTTGGCTTCAGAATTGCACATACTTTCCCTTTACATCTTTTGTTGATGAGTTTATTCTACATTTCATTAAAGTGCTGCTCCAAGGCTCTCTGAAATCAGTGGCAAAGCATTTCTTGTCTTCAGAGTAGCAAGTGGTCAAGCTGCAATATATCTTAGTGCTAAATAGTAAAGTGTTATGTCTGGTGTGTTCACTCTGGATGTATATGTTAGGTGCAAGAGCCCATGCTTATGTCAAATGCAATAGTCCTGTTGATGGATTTGGCTTACATTTACCCAGATACACCGGATATGCAGTTCCCTTTTGACAAGAAAATGGATCAATGAAAAAGCAATAATATGCAATCAGATAAGAAACATAAGAATTGTAAATCTACCTGTAGGTGTCTTTCTGTAGAATAAATCTAGACATTATGGTAATTTAAAATGAATCCTGTTCTTGAGGGCCCAGAAACTTCAGGAGAACAAAAAAGCCTTTGAGGTGCTTGATAGTTTGCTATACACCCAATCCTTGTGTTAGGAAAGCTTTGAGGGAGCAGAAATAATCCTCAAAAAACTTCCCTTGTTACCAAGAAAGTCTTTACAGTGCATACCATCGTTATTCTTTATGATCATAATGTGGCTAATATTAAAAAAAAAAAAATCTGTGAACACCATGAGGTAAAGGAAAAAAGAAAAAGGTCAAACTGTTTTAAAAGCAAAACTTGCAGAGATTCAGAGATTTATGGAAATGAAGCACTGTTTACTGTAAGGAAGCTTTGCCATCAGCTTCAAAGGTAGTTTTAGTAGATTCTGAATGTTTGTAATAGTTATGAATCCATTTATCTAGATAACAATATCTTTGTTATCTAAAGTCTTGGCAACATTATGCATTTCAATGCAGACTGTGAAAGACAACATTCAACTTCAACTCCTGCTGACCCAGGAGTCGAAGGGCTGTGGTATGGCATTTAATCTAACTTCCTATAATTATATGTAATAAAATCATGTTGTCATTGATGTTATCATAATTTGGATATAAATTAACATTTGTGAGTCAGGGAACAGGGAGAAGTGAATGATCTGATGCAAAAAGAAGTGGTAGAGATCAAATACTTAGGGAGTTCAAGTAAACCTAATGGAAGAGTATCCTGCATAGAACCAGAAAACTCTAGTTCATAATGCATGTGGAGAAAAGGGCTTGATCCAAGTTACGTTAAGAGTCTTAGCCCTGGCACAGCTCAGCTCGTGCATTCTTGGTTTTGGAAATCAAAATTCCATTCTTCACCTACTGCTTTACTGGGTGCGTGGCTGTGCACTGCATGCAGGCCCTGTTTCTTCCTCTTCATTTGCTCTTGCAAATAGTCCTTTTAAACTGCTCCTCAGAAGGGGGTTCCTCATCACACTGTGAGTCATCCTTCCATTTCTCTCTCCACTGGACTAAAGCTTGCTGTTACCATCACTTGATAGTAGTAACAACTTTAAATTACTAGGATAAGCTGTAAGACAGAGACCTGGGAGAACTATCTGCACCAAGGAGGTCATGTGGATAAAATTACTGATGGTTCAGAGCCTTTTCCCATTTCCATTTTAGTTTCTATGGTGTGATTCAGTCCTGTTTTGTTGTCCAGTGTTTTTAACACTGTATGTAAGTACTCTTGAAATCCACATGATGAATGATTTTTTTCACAAAAAAAACTCAATACATAAATATATGTATTTCCTTTCCAATGAGTTTAATTTTCCATATGCACCAGCCAAAGCTGTCAGGCATAGTGCCTGGCTTGCAAGCCATTGAAGAAAAGTATGCCTAAGGTTTTCCCAGCTGCTTGCTCAGGATTTTGCTGACCCATGTAGACATTTGCCTCTTTGTTTTCTTCTATGAACAGGCAGACAAAAGAGATGCATGGAGTGGTAGATGAAAACTCTTACTGAATGGCTGTAGATTGTGCTTGGTGGCAGGAGTACAGGTTTGTGCTTCTGTTGGGTTTTTACAAGGTGTGGAAATGTGCCAGTTTTTTCTTTTTTTGGCTGCTTCCACTGAGTTTAAGGAAACAACATGCTCATGTAGCTTCATCCTAGTATGCTGAAATTTCTCTCCAGTCCGTTTACAGCAGATCTGAGCCATCTCTCATTCTCTCATTTTTACTCTAAAGGCAGGTGAGTTATGTAAACCTCATGGAAGAAAGAGCAAGCAGAATCTTGTCCAAATGCCTACACCATTTGGTACTGCAAAAGCCCAAGCAATTAACACTAGCTAATTAACTTTATCCAACTACCACTGAAATTGCCTCAATTTTTTAAAGATGTTTATGTAGTTGATTTCCCCTGTTTCTATAAGAATCAGCCACCTAAATACCTTTAAAAATTAAGCCTTTTTTTCAGCTATATGCAGTTCAACATAATTTCTTGTGTGTGCTCTTTTCCTCTCTCACGCAATCCGTGTGCCGAAATTATAAACATCAAATCCCTGAAGACCAACCATTTACTGAAAAATTACCTTGAGTGGCACTGTATTTGCTGATCTGTGAAAGACAACATGAACAGGCTCTCCAGAGAAATGGGGCTATCAGGAACGTTTGGGGACAGGCAGGAGATATTGCAAGATGTGCAATGTGTATTGTCTGAAGAGAAAACAGAGTGTGATAGCTTGCTACGCATAAGGCAGTGTTTTACCAAATCAAATAAGAGGTTCTAATTTTCTTTCTTAAATAATCCAACAAATATTGCTACTGTGGAGAAACTGAAGAGTATGAATCAGCCAAGACCTTGCCCCCCAACCTCCTTCAGTTATCATGACACCCCAGGTTAAAATACTACTTTACCACCTTTGCAAACGTGCTCTCAGAGCTTAGCTAGGGTCCTGTCCAGAGAGCTAAACAGCACGCAATAGCCTTTTTCTCTTGTGCTAGTACCTCTACTAACCCAAGAGGATCCTATGAGACTGACAGCTGGAAGGCAAGTCTTGTTGCCATTCCAGCTCTTTGTCACCCCTTGCATGTGGGGAGGAAAAGGCAGTGATTTGTTCTACCGAATGAGAAACGTCTTCCAGGGAGCCAGTGCCAACCATGGCAGCTAGGGGGATGTATGATAAAATAGGAACAGCTGCGTGTGACTGTCTGTATGTTCTCATAGGGCACTTCACAGAACTTTGTGATCTTGCACATCCCTTCTAGAGTGATAGCATTAAAATCTGCGTCTCCATAAAAGTAACACGCTTAGCTTTGGCTCTAAGTGTCAAGTCACATTCATTAATTATACTTTACATGTCTTTGTCTTCTTTGGGAGTAATCACCAGATTATGCCTGAATATACCTCCACTATGGAATTGAGAGGGAAGGATATTTGTCTTTTAATCATTATTACAAAATTGTCTGATCAATATGTTCTTACTTCTCGGGGAAGAAAAACAGCCTGGCATGACAATTGCAGGGGAGACCAGCATCTTTGCCCTCCCTCCCAGCCCAGAGGCATGGACAGAAATATCTGTAGAAGGGACCAGCACTGAAGTTGCTTCTCACTAGTCTTTTTCTGCAACACCAGGACTGAGAAGGCTATAGCCCATCTGTTCGCAGATCTTCATGACTTGGCTCAGCACTAGTAAAGAATGCCTGCAACTGTGCAATAAGCAGAGATGTGCTGAACAGTTTTGGAAGAATAGAACTAGGCATCTACAAGAGGGATCTTCAAAAAGTAATACACTAAGTGGGATGTTACTTACCAGTAGAAAATGCTGGGAAGTGGAGCAGCTGCCAAGTCTTCGTCCTTGAACAGTGCTATATCCCTATCACATTGATGTGGTAAGGCAATTGTGTCTGCTCCAGATTTTGCAGATACTGCAGTAAGTCCGATAAAGAGCCACGAAGATGAGTAAGTGATTGGAGCATCTGTTGCCCAAGGAGAGGCTGAGAGAGCAGGGACTGCTCAGCCCGGAGAAGACAAGGCTTATGGGGAATCTTACCAATATGTATAAACACCTGAAGGGAGGCTGTAAAGAAGAGAGAGCCAGGGTCTTTTCAGTGGTGCCAAAAAAAAGGGTAAAAAGAAATGAGAATAAATTAAAAAGTTGCAAATTTCATCTAACCACAACAAAAATTGTTTACAGTGAGAGTGGTCACACAGAGCAGAGAGACTGTGGAGTTTACATGTGGAGATATAAAAAACGTAAATAGACATAGTCCTGGGAAATTTGCTGTAGTTGACTCTACTTTGGAGTGGTACTGCTTGGACTACATGATCTCCAGGGGTCCCTTTCAATCTCAACAGTTCTATGATTCTGTGAGGAGCCAAAGACACACAATAATCCTAAGCCTTTTAGGCAGCAATGAAACCTTTTTTCTGACATTTTCATTTAGCCTAGGTAATAAAATGATCATTAGGTGACAGACAAAATGGAAAAAAGTATGAATGTAACCAGAGGGTTAGGGTAAATCAGGTTGAAATTTCTTGCTTCACATAATATTTCATAATGATATGAAGTACAGTAGGTTTTCAGAGAAGCAGTAAGAAAAAATCCCCTAATTTTTCAGAACACTAACTGCATGATGATAAGAAAATTTTCTGCAATATTAGATGAGGCAATTAGGTTCAGACCTAGATGTCCCACATGCCAACTGACTGCTCCAGTACTGGAAATATTAGGTACCAGTCATCACCCAGGAATTTAATGATTTTGGGAGGGAAACAAGAGGGGGTTTGATGCTTGTGAGAATCTGAAAGTTTTTAGAATATGATTCACTAACAACTAAGGGCAGTCAATAGCTGTCATTGGGGTTTAGGGACCCTCAGGGCCTACCTGGAAGGAAGTGAACACCATCTAGTTTAGATGCCCAAGTCTGTTCCCTAGCATGTAAACTGTGTTCCTTAGGTAGTACGTGGAAGTGATAGATAAGTTCAGAGGACCTAAATTAGATCCCCATATAAAATGACGTGAAGGTTTTTCTGCATCAAATTGGCTGTCCAAATCCCCAGGATTTGGCTGATGCAGCGTATCAAACACAGACTCCTGGCCAAAGAAGAGGAATCCAGAATCCCCTAAACATAATGGGAAGAGCTACACACTTCAAAGGGAGCACATAAGAAAAGAGGCAACACCTACGAAAGGGCATATGTAGTCAATGTCCTAGGTATGCTTTTATCTGAGATGACTGAAACCCATATTCCAGAGATCTATCCCACTGAGGTGGTGGTAGGGGTCAAGGGCTTGGGAGTGGTACGAGATAGAGCCCAGACTCAGGTTGAATTTATATCCCTGCAAAGGAGAGAAATAAAATTCAGTGGACTAACAGAAGAATGCATGAACATGATTCTATAATTTGGTGTCCAGACACTCCCATGGGATGGGTGATATTTACATCAGAGACTCTTTTCACCTTTAAAGGTCTGGATTTTCTCTGAAGTCTTTTAGAAATAAAAACTCAGCAACATCCAGAGCTTTGGGAAGAACATTTTATTGCTAAGCATATCTTTAAACAAAATGCAACTAAGAAAAGAAAAAGAATCAAAAAGGAAGAAGAAAAAGAAAGGGAAAAAAAGTAATAACATCACAAAAACTCAAATAAAAATTCTTCAGGTTGTCCATAAAGCAACAGGGATATGGTAGAAGCCCACATACAGAAATGCACGTTTCCAAAAACTGTCCAATAGAAACTTACACAAAAAAAGGAAAGTGTAAATATATTTCCTTTAACTTAAAAAAGGAAAGCAAAAAGGAAAGGAAGAAAGAAAGCAGGAAATCATTTCACAAGACTCCAAGACTCCAAGAACAGCAATCTTTTACAGACATCAAGATATAATCAACTTTATATAGTTTCGGCCAGTTAAGTCATCGAAAATCGTGCTTTCATACCTTTTTAAAACCTGTCTTTTTTTTTTCTTTTTAGTATAAAAAATAAAAAAGAAAAAAAGCTCAACCTCACACACACGCACACGCACCACACACACGCACACATACACGCACTGAAAATATTTGTTAACATGAAAGTATCTTCTCTAAATGTTTGAGAAGACTGTTTTTTTGAATTTAAGTTCCCATGTGCGTGTGTGTATCTGATGACACTTCTTCAGAGTCAAATATTCATGCGACTTATAAACACCAGCAAGAGTAGATTTCTAAACCTAAACAGCTGATTAGTTTTCATCTGCATACAGCAAAAGTGTACATTTCTGATATTCCAGAGTTCTCGATCCTTCTTGTTTTTTGTTGTTTTTTCTTTCTGTCTCTCTCTCTCCCTCATTTGCTTTGTTGCACATGATAGGCATGGCCGTCAAACCACCTCACTATTGTTCTGTACAATAAGATAATCCTTTTCACAGTAACTGGGAAAATGTAGAAACCAAACAACCAAATTAAATAGGTTAAATAAAACAAAAGAAATTCCCAATTTAACCATAAAACAGTATATACACCATCAGGGTATCCATATAGAAATTATACTAGCAAAAAAATAGTAGTAAAATATGTAAACAAAATTTCAGATTTTTTTTTGACACAGGTAACTGTGACAAAGCTAAAACACACACTTCACATTTTAAGGTTTGCTTTTGTTGTCTTGTTTCTTTTTACTCTGTTCTTCAAGAACATTCTCATTCCACATTAAGACCATAACAGAACTTCTGTTCCAGTCGTCCCATCAAACATACCATGATAAATATATCTGTGTGTATATATATATATCTTATATTATTAAATTAATTTTTCTTTATTATTTTTTGTGTGTCACAGCAGCTTTATTTATTTTCTTTTATATAAAAGAGAAGGAAAAGGGGGAATAGGGCAAATGGAAGGACAGAGATGATCTGAATTGTCAAGCTACAAAATTAAAGTATTACATATGAAAAACACTGATATGTCAAAAAACCTATGTATTTTGCATTCTTTTACAAGTGTTTATCTTTTTTGACATTTACTGGTCTTGTCACAAGTTGAACTCCAGTGGTGTCTTTCTGATCTCTTTATGAAACCAATTTATTATTATTTTTTGCATGCATTGCAATGTCACAGAACCAGAACCCAGAGGAAGGCTCCTTTATTTTTGCACAGTATATTCAGCTCAGAATAGTTAATAATTTTTTAAGCATTCTTTTTTGCATCTCCAAATCCTGTTATATGTACTTTGGCTGTGCAAATGCATACTAAGTGTTATACTCAAACAAAGCCAATGACTGATCAGAACAGACACAAATTTGTCTACTCTGCAGTTCAGTTGCAAATACTGGAGCCAGATCCAAGGGAATCAGCTTTCCATGATAATTTTCTTCAGCACCACCCATCAGACACTTTCACTGCGTTGTTAGCAAGCAACTTACTGCAAGACCGTGGATTCTAGAGACAACACAACCAGATATGCAGAGTAAACACCATGGGTAGCTTTTGAGTTCATATATGGCAATAGTCTCTCTTTATTTATTATGGATTTTTTTTCCGAGATTTCTTCTCAAGGCATGTCCTAGTTCACCCCCTGCACTATTCCACTCCATTTTTCCCTCCCACACCCAAAAATGACCAAAAGAACCAAACAATAAGTAACCCAAGAAACAAAACAAAAACAAACCAAAAAACCAACAATCTCCAAAATCATTTATTCCCCTCCTCCAATCTCGAAAAATTATATGTAAGCTGGACACGGCCAGATCAGTTTGTTCAATATTTCTTTGTTGTTTAATAATGTTTGTATTTTTTCTTTTTCATTCTTTTTTTTTCTTTTTTTTTTTTTTAATAAGTAAACTGAAAAATTATTGATACAGTCAAGGATCACGAACATTGTTAAAGACTCACTTGGAGATATGAAACAAGTAAGCCATGAAGTCTTCTACCTTTGCAGAAAGTTCAGCGGAGGAGGAGATTTGGAGATGTCCAAGTTCACTAACAGAGCAGAGCTGTGCGCGCCATCTCCAGAACGCTAAGTGTGCTTTATAATACATTAGGGCAAAGTTTGCTGACTCCAAGCGATGACTGAGACATTAACAGTCACTGCTGAAATTTTTTTCCCAATACTTTTTCCCACAAATGATATCTCCCAATCATTTCGTTCGCTGCAATGGTTCTGATATTTCAGTTAAATCTCATTAAGTATTTATATATTTATATATAAATAAGTATTCTTTTTTACACATAATACTCTTTGTCCTTGTTTTTCTGCTTCTTATGGCCGCTCTTTGAGCTCTGCTGCTTCTCCTTCACGAGCGTGCCGTTGCTCTGGGCTGAGTTGCTGATGTAGTTCCGCGTCTCGTCCACCTGATAGGACCCCTCGTCCCTGTTCCTGTACTTGTACATGGCGTACAGGAGGATGAGGATGCAGAGGGCGGCAGCAGCCACAATGCCGACGACCATCCCCGTTGTGCTGCTCGACTCGCGGACCACCTCTGAGGCCCCCGGAACCCGTCTGATTCCCGGCTCCGTGGGGTTTGCTGTGGGCACATTACGGAACATGGGGGAAGTGATTAGCGGGCTCTTCAGCTTTGTGCTGTCTAGCTCATAGGCAGTGGGCAACGGAAGCAAGACTATGTCAGGCTGGGGTTTGAGCTCACGGTTATTCATTTTGCCGGCTGGCAATTTGGGCACCATCCCAGTCGAGGACGAAGCTGTGGAGCGGATCAGCTCAGGGGACAAAGACGTGGTAGTAGTCCTACCAGTTTCGGAGACTTTGTTAGGTCTAAAGTCCTTGGATTCCCACTTGGGTGCGTGTGCTTTGTAGCCACCTTCGAAGATGGAAGTGGAAAGACTCTTATCTGTTACCAAGGAGAAGGTGGTGTAAAAATCTTCATCATCAGTAGGGGGTAGGTTAGAGTCAAAGGTTTCCCCTGAGCCATACCCAGATATCACCAAGCCATCATCATCACAACCATCGCTGCCTTGGTCCGACAAGCAAGGTAACCCCGCCTCAGAGGTCATGGACAGGGAATCTTTGGTGGTCTCAATAATGGTGAGGAGGGGGCGAAAGGTAGGGGGAAGTGTAATGAAAGGTGCACGAGTAGCAATAGGAGGGATATCTAAAGGGTCTTCTACAAGTAGAGGGATAACTAATTCACCTCCTGGGATGGAAAAGAAAAAAAAAAAGAAGATTAGTACATTTTAATGACACAATGCACCATTTTCTGTCCACTGACCTCAAGAGCAAGGTTGGATCTGGGCATTATGAAAAGGTATTAGGGATCAGGTTTCTCACCCTGGCCATACTACCAACATACTTTCCTGGGGGTGCCTTTCATTGTTCCCTCCCACCCTACTTGAACACAGGTAAAACTGCATGGTCCATTTCCTACCTATGCTAGGTATGTACAGTGAAATACTCTAAATTGTTGGGGACCCAAAGTTTTTGATTTTTGAAGATACTCTCAAGTGACTCTGTGGTCATCAATTTCTGGAGTGAACTTTCGTAAGCATTTGGTTGGAAGACTATTTAAAGGAATTATTTTGGAGTTCCCTAGACCAAATTCTCATGGATGTAATTTTTACCACTCATCTTGCCAGTTTTAGCTCTTCTGATTCTTTTAATTTAAAATAACAGTGTATTTCTTCTCTGCCATTCTAATCTACTCACCTTCTGTAGTTTAGAAGTACTTTCCTTAAGGCAATTCCCATTCATCCATTTCTTCTTGATCATTATCTGGCTTTTAAGTTGTGGGAAAGTTTAGGAAAGCAGGGGATGGAATAAGAACCAAGTACTTACTGGGGTCCATGAAGGTACAGAGCTCTACTCAATGGTCATCCCTTTTTGCTCTTTCTTTAGCATTCTATTTGACCCTAGGGATGTCCCTTGCATCTTTTTGGGCTACTAGCACCATACTATCTTCATCTTCGGTTCTTCTTGATATTCTTTTACTACAATTGGATTAAAAATTAAGATAGATTTTATTGTGCTTGCTGATATAACTGAATAAGGACTTTGATGAACCAAGTTACCACGTGAGCCCAGGATTGTACTGCAGAAGTTGTCTTCACACATACTGTTACTTCTGGATAGGCAGAGAGTTGTGATCAGTTCTACTTGTTTCTAACATGATGGTTACCTGCCTACAGAGGACTAAAAACAAGGTGGACTTAATGGCCTACTCTTGAAGTAGAACAACTGTTCCTTGCTACAGTGTAAACTGCAACTGAAACAAGAAAATCGGTGTATCATTTCTATGACTTGGATTCCGAGCAGTAATATTGCTACTTTTAGGGTACTAGCCCTGTTTTGTCTATATATTGTAATATGACTGTATCTCTACTTTTGAGTTTATAGTAATTAACACTATTGTTGTATTCTGATGCGGAATTTTATTAATTGATCTAATTCCTTTAGTTCTGATTACATAGTCTTTTGCTGACATACTGGTGGTCAACACTTTTTTAGAGGGGGCCATATTGCTTTTGAAAGTTTGTGTATAAACTGCCCCTTGGGTGATTTTTCTTGAGCTAGCCACTTAAGCAAGCACTGAAGAGTGCAGCTGACATCATGAGAGTCATCTAGATCTGTTCAAAGGAGTGCAACTCAGTAAGAAGTACTTCTAAAGCATTGAAAATTTTGATTCATACTCTCCATTTTTTAAGGAAGGATACGTAAAAGGAATTATAGCTTCTAAATAAATAATTCTGGGTTTTAATTATGTATTAATAACTGCTAATGAATAGTTTGGCATTGTTACAGTGCTGAATGGCATTAGGGTCAGAATTCTGCTCTCTCAAATCTACACTATATATTACATGCACTTGTTTCTCATTGAATTCTGCCAGTAATGTCCATGGAAGTTCTATAAGGAATAAGGTATAAAATCAAAATTCCTTCTAAAGGTATTTGGAGAGAAATATATCTGAACAAATTACATAATGAAGCTAGCAATATACTGAAAAAGGTACTTAACAGTTTGATTAAATCTGGGTAGCTGCACTAGCAATATGTCTTATTCTTTTTCTTAATGAGAAACTAAGTGGTGACACAGTTTAATCAATTGAAAAAGGTCAGAATTATTTCAGAGGCACCAGGAGAGAAATTAGGCCAAAATAAGAAATGTGGTACTTTGCATACTTCCGCACAAAATTTGTTATAAGTTGATACAAAGGGCCAATTTGAACATGTTTAGTTTTCTGAATTCCCTCAGTATCTTCATATACCTCTTTTGTACTGGTTGGAGAAGGAAGAAATAAGTTTCTATCTCTGCAGACTGCATGTTTTCAAAAAAAATTATGTAAAAAAGCAGAAAGCATAGTCTGCCAAATGGCTACACGGCATTTTGTGCTTGTGCATCTGAGCTGTTTTCTGAGCAATGTAGAAACTAGAGCATGTAATATGATTTATATATGTCCAGAAGCCCTATGTGTGGCTTGAGTAGAGCATCTATAATCTATGCAAACAGGTGGGCTCGGGATGAACTTGGAGTATGCCTCCAGGGGAAAGATCATCTGTGAGCCTGGTAAAAAAAAAAAAATGAGTAAAAATAACAGTATTTAAGTAAGGATTGCATTAAATTGCACGAGTCAGGAATTTAAGTTCCAGAAAGTCAGGGATAGATAGTGTTCCTTTAAATAATTTTTTTAAGATCAGTGTTTTACTGTTAAATAGCAGTATTCGTGATTTTCAGTCACCATCTGTGACACTCAATTGGGAAAAAGATCAGTTTGGCAGCTTTTAGTTGCTCATCTAGAGCTTTGAAGTGCCTTTGTTCTTAAAAGCTATTATACTGGCACGGAGCATCAAAATGCAGTTGATCTGCCACACACTGGGGCAATATTTTGGGCAGTTTTCTTCCAAGGAGAAGTTATTTTGGTCCTATTAATAATTAATTTTCTGGAAGGAATCAGACTTATCTTACATTTAATATGAAGACTTTCCTTTTGCCCCAATAACCCTTGCATTTAAAACTAGGTCATAGTTCTATAGTTTTTCTATAGTTTTTGTTGCCGTTGAGGACTTGAGCTAATAATTGAGACTACTGCAACTATTAAACAATCACGGTCTTCTTGAAATATTAAGTAAAGTTGATAAACTTGCTATTTTAAGTCAGATTTTACAAAAATGATGGAGAAAATTCCAGCAAGTCTGTTGGATGGAAGAGAATAGGACAGAATCAAGAGTTTTTAAAATTTTCATCTCACAATATATGTGAGAAGAGAAATAACTTTTGTACCAGGAAGACCAGATTAACATTGATACAATTATTTAATCTTATCAATAATTTTTATTTCAAATTGTCCAATCATTCATACTATGGTTACCTGCATACTAAAGAAATAAAGAGGCTGTTTAAGGTCTTTCCTTAGGAATCACTTCTCCATCAAGGAGTAAATTTGTTACATATACTTTTAGGGAATATCATGAAGAAGGCGGCAAAGGTGGTAAGGATGTTTTGATTTTATATTTTTTTTCCTCCAACAGAAGAATCTATGAAAGTGAAATAAGGCTGTGTGAAAGTAAGTCAGAAAAAGCACCCTAGGTATCAGATCTGACTTCTCTTTTACTGCTGTGTGAGGCATCTATGCAAAACTCAGAAGTTTTGCAGACTTGAAGTTGTAGGTCTAACAGGATGCAAGCACAACAAATACTTCTTGGGGTATGTGATTTATAGACGAATAAAAACATCCTTTAATATGGCATGATAAAAATGCCACTCAGTCTAAAAGAAATGTGTTATTTAAGGATAACAGAGAACGTAAATTCTGAAAAGCTCTCAGGAAAGTGTGAGAAATATGATCACCAGTATCTATTGCAGGGAGCAAGTGCAGACTTTCATATCATGCCTGCAAACAACTCTGTTACTGGTACTACAATTCTACTTGTAATAGACATGAGAGGGAGTTTGATGACAAGTAAATTATGAGTATGCATGTAGGGGGAACCATCTTTTATAAAAGGACAGCTGAGGGAGCTGAAAGCTTCCTGGAGCTCGTGGTCCTCTGATGGAGAAGTGGTGCCTTTTGCCCAGGGCCCAAGCTGGTTTTGAAGGTAAGCACTGAAAGATTTAAAAGACAAAACGCCTCTCGGTTGCAAAGAATAACTTATGCAGGATTTGAATCCTGAACGGTTTGCTGTGGAAGACAAATGTTTTAAAGATTTAGATTTCTAGAAAAAACTAATGAGAAGTTCCCAAAAAACCTCACATGACAATCTCGAAA
Source organism: Dendrocincla tyrannina (assembly GCA_035047865.1). Taxonomy (NCBI): domain Eukaryota; kingdom Metazoa; phylum Chordata; class Aves; order Passeriformes; family Dendrocolaptidae; genus Dendrocincla; species Dendrocincla tyrannina. The sequence continues at coordinate 42,884,917 of JAWWMP010000165.1, read as the reverse complement.
GGGAAATGCATGTGACACAGGTTTTATGTTTGTCAAGTTTTTATTTTCTCACAATGTCTACCATTTTTTTAGCTGCAAAACTAATGCTTTTCAGCCTTGAATAAAACTTAGAGGTTCAATTTCTAAATTGTCCTCTGCTTATGAAAAAAAAAAAGGCAAGGCTGCCACACAGTTAGGGCCATGGCTTCCAAAAAAGTATTCATTGATATTTAGATCCTGTTTGTGGATTATGTGGGCTGTTTCCTGACAGTTAGAGGTTTCCTTCCCCATTTTTTCTGTTGGTACTTAAGCATCAGTTAATAGTGTTCACCTGTATGTTGAAAGTTTTGGATTACTTTAGCAATCCAAATATTTCACAAGGATTTTCCAGATTTATTTTTCACCTATTCTGTACTTTCTCTCCTAAGCAGGGAATGGATGTTTCTGAATGGAAATATGTTTTTTGAAAAGCTTCTCTTGACAACACAATGCCAAAGAACTAAACAAAAGAGAAACAGATAAAATGGTTTCCTCTGCAGTGATATAGATGCAAAACTAGTTTGCCCATCAACAGTACAGCTGAGGGGAACAAACAAAAAAAAAAAAACAAAACCAAAAAAACCCAATAAAAAACTGAACATCAAACTGGAAGAATCACTGACAGAATGAAAGTCTGTGGGGTGGGAAACCTTATACCAAGTAGCCCAGTGCTTTGCTTGGCCTTCTCATTCCACGAAGTGTGCATATATTAATTAAAATTAGCCTTTTAATCTAGCATATATACTACTTTCATGCACTTGTGTTTTTCTTTAAACTACCAAGAGTACTGGGGATGTAAAGGTCTGCTTTAGCCTTGGAGCTGCCCTGCTTTTTGCTTTATGAGAGTATTTATAGATATATAATTCATACTTCTGGAGCTGATCTCCAGTAAGAGTTCTCTCCCAGTGAAAAAGACAGAGTGTTAAAAATTTAATGGAAGTCTTATGAACTGTGAGGATGTTGTGGGCAAGTCATGAATACAGAGGGCACCAAAAAAATATGGTAAAGAAAACAACATGAAAAACTGTAGCAGCTGCTGGTTTTCTTCTTTAGAGCCACAACTACTTCATTGCAGTCTCAGGCATCAGACTGGTACAGGACAAAAGGCACACAAACGGAAGCCTGAAAGATTCATCTTCTCCTGATGATGATAAGGAAGACACCTTATCGTCTCTCTGTTTTCCAGCTGTGATTGAAGAGCTTTTAAATGCCATCCATAAAGGCTGCACAACTTATCCATTTCTGCAGGCACTTGAAATTCTGCATCTGAAGTTTGCAATTTTCATTTTATTCTTATGATGTTCTTCTGAAGTTTGGCTCCATATTCAGTGTGAAATACTTGCCACAGAAGTAATTCCTTACCTTTTCCCCCTCTGTGTCAACAAAATAATTCCTTATTAAAAGACTGAGTTCATAAATTTCGGTCTAATGGTATTTAGTTAATTCTCTTTTGAGTCCTCTGAGCGTAAAAAGGGGAAATTATTCAGCATATAGTCTCTGATTCACAGGAAAATGATGCTAAAACCTAGTAGATTAACATTCTTAATATTTTCTACTCTTGCAGTCTGATTTAATTGCAATTGACAGAGAGTAATAGAGAGAGAAATGTAATTTCCACAACAGAATACTGCAACTTTTTATCTTGACTATCCCTTTTTCCTTTCAGAAAATATATTGGCCTCAAAGGGATTAGATAAAACTAGATTCTGGTGGAGTTGACTGGAAAGCATTTCCTAAGCACCTCCCCAACTGTATTAAAAAATATGAGTTAATGCAGTGTTTCCCAACAGAAGGTTCATGGGCAACAGGATGGTACAGAGTTTGAGAAGTCATGAATCCCAAGGTAAGGCTGAGCTGCATTTCATTGCTGTAAGTTTTTGGTCACCTTTGTGGAGTCTCAGTGAAACACCTTCCAGAGAGGACCTGATATTGTGTCTACAAGTAAGATTCTAGAGCAAAACCAGGTATTTTGTTGCCCAGACACTGAGCTGCTCTGAACCAATTGAAACATGCCCTCTTCTATCTCTCACCATTATTTTAAACTTGTGTGATTACCTGGTGACAGCTTCCTACTCAGCATAATTATTTGTGCTGTTTTCAGCATCTGTTGTTGACGGATCTTGACAACTGAACCTAAGATACCCACAAAGCATAGCATTCCTATGCAGAAATGGTGAAAACATAAGTGCTTATAGGAAGCACAGCTTTTTCTTACTTGGTACTCACTGCTTTTTGAAGAAACTAAGGCAAACCTCTTGTGCAACAAGGAAATTTTAGAGGTTCAGGATGTGTGTGCCAAATGCATCATTTCTGGATGATGTTAGCAAGTCTGATACCAGTCATAACATGCCGTGTGCATTTACCTGGTAAGAGTACACTTGAGAGTATCATTTAGACTGGATATCAGGCACGTAACCAGCCATGTTAGAAAACTGATAGAAATAAAATAATTTCATGGGAATAAAGGAGGAATGACGTAGACCTGCATTAAGAAAATCCTGAGAATTACCAAAAGCTAAAGAAGTCCCATAATTTTTCACTTGACACGAAGGTTACACCACCAGGCTACATAAAATTTAAGTAGCATGAGAGAAAGTAGCATTACTGGTGATTTGTGTGGGGAAAGGGGAAATAAAGCTTCTAGAGAGGGATCAAGAAAGAACAGGAGCAAACTACCTCAGACTCCTTCACCCCCTCCTATGCACAATACAATATGGCAATTGACAATATACAAAGAGCACATAACATAAAGGCAAATATAAACTGATTAAAAAATAAATAAACATATATTTTTCCTAAAACAAAACCATACACTAGAAAACAAAAAAGCCACAGCAACAAGGTCAAAAAAAAAAGGAAAACCAGAACAAGTAATTCACTTTATCAGCAAAAGAAAGAATAAAACCTAAGAGAACTGAAAAAAAAATGATGAAAATCAAAAACACTATTTCCTTTTAAAAAAAGTAATCAAAAATACATAAAAATATTTATAAAGCATACCACATTGATTTCATAACAGTCAACTTACATCAACAAATTGCCCGCATGTTTTTTGGCATGAAAGGAAAAATTTACAAAAGAAAGTTGTGTAAGAATGCTCTTGGACAAGTAGCATTGCCACATTCTTGTAACTTGCTTTTTTCGTTGTTGTTTCTTAAAAACTTTTTTAGCAAAATGTTTATTATTTCTTTTTAAATATATTTGTTTTACAACAAAGGGCGATACAGGGAGGCAACAACACATACATCCACACCACATAACATGAAAAGAAAAAAATCTTGCACCTTAACAAATTTGAACTTGGTTTTTTTTTCCGCTGTTTTTTGATTGTATTTTTTTTATCTTATGTAAAGTTGTTAGCATATTGCAGTTGAAAAAGTCTGTACAATTTATAGAATTTACTTTTGCTTTGCATATCTACACATATAATTTTTTTTGAAAAGCAAAGTTTGTTGCTTTTTTGCCTTTTTGGTCAATTTGATATATATTTTTTTAAACATTTTCTTTTTTTCTATAATTTTTGTGTGTGTGTGTTTTAAGGAATGGATGACTGCACATAAAATTTTAACAATGCTAAAGAAAGGGGTGGTGGAGGGGAACTTATGGAAAGAAAAAATGCTTGGGGTGGATGGAGTGGGAGTGTAAAAATCTATGAGTGTACTACACAGGAGATGAAGATGATGGGAGTGAATGTGTAAGTCAGTTGCCATGTCCATGTAAGGGCGGTACGGAGTGATCTAGCAGCATTAGAGCTTCTGGCTGTAAGGAAGGGATGGGCAATATACAAAAACAAATGAGCATATTCATGCCCATCAACAAAAAGAAAGAACAGAACTCTAACATTGACAATCTCACAAACCCTAAGCTGCAACTTCTTCAACATGCAAGTTACAAAAAAATTAATAATTATAGTATTAATATTTACATTTTCATTAAAGGCTCTCAAATTATAAAAACAGTTAAGACTTTTCCCTACTAAAAATAGCAGTAAAAATACATAAACTAATAATAATAATAGTAATAATAATAATAATAACCAGAGAGTAAAACAAAAAAACCAAGGAAACTAGTTTTATGCATTGGAATTAGAACAACTTCATCTGTAGCTACCCACAGCCTTCTTCTTCTAAGAATCATTTTTTCTGAAGTCCATCAAATTGACCTCAGTATTCTCAGTAATTTGAGACAATCATTTCTTGAGCACATCAAATGAATGTTTTGAATATAATGATTGTGTTGGCACCCCCTTCCCCACTATCAAGTTAAACTGCTTGTATATTCAGATTCTCTGGAGAATCGCAAAAATACAGCTGTAGGATTCTGCCAGTGAAGTAGTTCTTTATTTAAAGACGGAAATAGAGGGAAAAATTGCAGAAAACAATTCATAACTCTTTTGTTTTGTTTGTTGTTTTTTTTTTTCATTATTAGATTGGAACAAAGCAAATCTAAGTTAGAAATTCAACCATCGAAAAGAAATACATCAAAATATAACTATGTAGAGATATACTAAAAAAAAAAGCAAAAAAATGAAAAAGAGCACTTTTTTCCCAGGGAGAAGGGAGATAAGAACAATTGTGGGGTGTTGAAATTTTATTTTTAAAGAGAAAATTGTTCCACACACTTCCAAAGATGAACAAACCAGATGCACACATTGAAAGGAACAGACAAAGCAGTCCAGGGACACTTTCATAATGTGGATTTTTTTTCTTTCTGTCCCACTCCCTTTTAAATTTGTTTTGAACTGTTGGCCAAAAACCCCACCACCCTTTAGTGTTGCTTTTTTTTTTAATAGATCTTTTTTTTAATCACTTATTTTTAAAATAAACATGGAGGAAAAAAAAAAAAGGACGTGCAGTCTGGATGTACGTCATAAATAGACATAGAAAAAGATAGAAGAAATTGGCTGAGATCGACAAATGGGTTATATAATAGCTTAATTTTACTGTAGGATGTTAATAATAATGCATGCTTAAAGTAAGTTGCATTTAGGGAAAGTAGAAAAACAGAACAGCAAGCAAGGACTTGGGGGGCGGGCGGGCAGGGGGGAAGGGGTGGGCAGGGGGTGTAGCATCCATGACTCTCCAGAAAGGGCAAAGCACATTCCAGCGGGTTTTCCACATTTCTGGGAAAGGTCAAAAGGGGAAAAGGGTGAGGAGAAATCATAAGCTATGCTAGGACACACTCTTCACCCTGACAGTGGCCGTCTACTTGAATCAATCACTCGGAACGCCAGATTCCATCCCTTGTTCTGGCTCTAACTTTCCAAGGCATTCCTGAAGTGAGTGGCATTTCTTTTTCTGCCTAGTGGCAGAAAATGCTGCCACTGCTAGCACTGGGATGGAGACTTTCTCCTATGCTACAAAAGCCTTTAAAGTTCAAGAAACTATTGTTAATCAGTTCTATCCGAGTCTTTATTAAAACTGGATTCCAAATACTCTGTGTTCTGTAGGGGCCCTCAGCTTCCTCTGAATTCAGAGAATCACAGAATATTCTGGGTTGGAAGGGACCTACAAGGATCATCATGTCCAAATCTTAAGTAAATGCCCCATACAGGGATTAAACCTGCAATCTTGGTGTTATTAGCACTATGCTCTAACCAACTGAGCTAATCTTTAATGTCACATATGATGTCCATATTTTTCTTGTATAAAGTTTATTACCTCACATCAGAGTCCTTCCAAGAAGGAATTCAGGACCCCAGCAAAACAACCTCTTTTGATTGATGTTTTAGAAGACAGCAAAAGTTACATATAAAGCTTTGGACCCTGCCTATGACGCATCTCTTTGGGAGATGGGAAAATCAGGCTGTGAGCACTGCATGTACTTTATCTTTCCATCAGGAATGCCAGCAAGATAATTTCATAAGCCATCATAAAGGTCATGATATCACCAATCCATGGAAGTGGGGGCTATCTTGAGATTGAATTTCTGGGAAGAATGGGGCTATCCTCCTCATAGCTATGGCTTAGGGGTACTTTTGTATAAATACAATAAGAAACAGGTAGGATGTTTTGGTACTTATTAACATGAGGAACATTAGCACCTCTAAAGTCACTGAGAGATCAGTATTAGTTCTGTGGAATGTTAAATAAACATACAAAAAAAAACCCCACAAAATTTAAATAGCCCAGTTTGCTTTTAGATCATTACTGAAAAGTGTCCAGTTCTGAGAGAAGTTATATGAGAACTCCTGCTTCATAAGTGATGAGGTTGCACTGCCTAACAGCACAGTGCAGATGTAGCTGGAATGTACCATGCCTTTTCTGGGAGACTACACTGGACCTGTCTCCTACATCTCTTTGGTAAACATGTTAGGAAGGGAAGAGGTCAAACCAAAGAAGAGGAAACCTGGTCAAGGTTATCTCAGGGACGGAACATGCAGGTTACAGGAAGAAAAATGTTGGTCTACATAGGAATTTTCAGGGATTCATTTGTAGATCAGAAAAAAAAATGATTAAAATAGGAAAAAAAATTAAAGTGAGGCCTGTTCAGACCTCAGAGGAGATTTTTATTTGGCGAGGTTACAAGGCTAGTGTCCCTGGACATCACTCCCTACCAGGATTCTGAGCCTCTGGTTTAATTGTACTTAGGGAGTTTCACAAAGAGGCATTTAAGCTTTGAACTTTAATCAGCATTTGTCATGACTTGCAGCTGGGTTTTCAGAGTAGTGAAATATCCCCCTTCAGCACATTAGAACTGAGTGCTTTCCCTTTGATGCAAACCAGACTGTAAGGCATGGGTCTGGATGCCAACTGTGCAGTCTGTGTCAGGCCGCTCCAGAAAATACTTACGTCCTATTTGACAATAAATGCCTAACTCATTGCATGGGGGTCTGGAAAAGCCTTTTACTGCCTGAAAGATCAAAAGAGCTAAAGAACCACAGCTGGAGCTAGAGACACTTAAAGAGATGACAAGATTTTGTAAAAGAAATCTTGATGTTAGACTTACAAGAGGATTTCAAGGGTGCTAAGCAATTTTTATTTTACTTGATCAATACAGAGGTGCTTGAATAGAAGGAGAGTTCTTTTGAAAATCTCGGTCCAGAATTTCTGCTGAGGCTGGGAGAACCTTCTCCAATTTTAAAAACAGTTCTAACTGTTAATAGTCAAAACTAGATGTCCTAATTTAAAAATTGGATCCTAAATGCTTCCACATGAAGCTACAAGACAGTATTTTATGACTTAACATTTAGCAAATTATTCCTCAGAAAAAAACAAATATTAAAAAGCATAACCATTGCAGCTTTATTTTATTTCCAAAACCTTAAAGTAGATTGAAGGACTGGGAAGCATCTGTACTATCAAGGCTTACAAGCTTCTTGTTTGAAGGATTGAGTCAAGATAGTCAACTTTTTAAATGAAAAAATCCATGTACTAAAAGGGAAACATTTTTAGAAAAAGTTGAGTGGCTTTCATGACAAAGTTGTATTTTGTCACTTTTTTGTTTTGTAAACTAGGATCTTGGGCTGCACTACTGTACCCAGGTTCATGCTAGCCTCAGGAACTTCTATGCCTTTTACCGTTCTAGTCACAGAATCATAGAATCACAGAATATTCTGAGTTGGAAGGGAATCACTAGCATCATCAAAGTCCAGCTCCTGGCCCTGCACAGATCAGACGTGAGAATCACACCATGTGCCTGAGAGCATTGTCCAATGCTTCTTGAACTCTGGCAGCCTTGATGCTGTGACCACTTTCCTGGGGAGCCTGTTCCAGGGCCCAACCACCCTCTGGGTGAAGAATCTTTTCCTAATATGCAACCCAAACCTCTCCTGACACAGCTTCATGTCCTCAGGCTCCATCAAGCTTACTGTTTCCCTCTTCCCTAACACACTGAACCCCACATTATTTGAGTTCTGTGCACTGCAACACAACTCTTATCAATATATCTCATTATGAAGCAGCTTTAGCAGCTGCTTCTCCTGACCTAGTTGTCCAGCCATACTACTGATGTACTTCAAAAGTCCAGGATTCCCTGCTGGCCTAATCATGCATCCCCCCTTATTTGGAATATTTTTCTGTATTTTCCTGTGCCATGATTGCAAAACAAGGATTAGGCCAGGAAATCATTACTTTTTAAATGTTTTGTACTTTGACCTAATTAGAGTTGGACCCAGTGCTAAGATTTTCAGTGCTAAAAGGGAGCATAATATTTCACCACTGCATAATCTTGGTTCCCAAACTGCTGTTACTTTTTGAAGTTTACTTTATATCAGGCAGCAGCACCCTTTTAGGGTCATTTAAAGCCATAATCATTGGGCAAGGATGCTAATGGTATATACTTCTAAGCAGTCAATACTACCAAAATACCAGTGAAAAGAAAGTCTTCATTTCTCTGTAAAATTTTTATCTGCAAAATAGAGAAGTAGGTACTTTTAGCTATGCATCTGCTTTTAGCTTCAAGATGTGTAGGCAGCATTTCCTCCTCTGGGTAAAATACTTGGTAGCAGAAATATATGGTAACTAGATACAGAGGAAAAAAAGCCCCCCAACAATCTCCAATTCAGGCATATGTCTGCACACCAAGGAAGAGAAGAATCTTCCCAACTTCAAATGTTTTCACTGTAAAATAAGTGCATACACAAACACAGACTAAGAGACTTTGTTCTCTCCTTCCCCCTAAAATTGGTTAAGTACATTCTACAGCTGTTTAAAAGTTAGTGAATTGACCTCTTCCTAATATAAACACTAGAAATGCTAGATCCATCAAGAAACCCTTCTAAGAGCTGTAGATGCAGCATGTCTTTTCTGACTGTCCACAGCTCAGTCATTATTTGGCATATGGGGAAAAGGGGAGAAGGTGAGGAGAAAAGGGGTGACACTGTTCTACAGGATGAAATCCCAAGGGAGGGTGAGGGACTCTGACAAACGGAATTTTTACATGGTTTTTCCTGCTTGCACTAGCTCCCAAAACAACCTGTTCATTCTTGCATGTTTTGAACCTTTGTCAGAGTAATATTGTTCAGACATCTAGCCAAACTAATGCTTAGCACACCACAAATAACAAATAGCTTATAGATTAATAGAAATAAATACTAATTTTCAAAGCAAACCTTCATCCTTACCCCCAACTCAGAATAAAAATCTGTTCCTGTGATTGCCATCATCTATCCACATTAATTTAAACTGCAAGAGAAGTGTATTGAATTATCTGGTCCACTACAAAACACAGAGAGATACGAAGAGCCTACGAAGATAAATTAGCTATATCCCTTCCTTTGCACCAGCTGTTTGCACATTCTAAGCCCATAGGCACATCTGAAGTTCAGAAATAAAAAAGCAATCTATAGTAAGACCATCTACATGAGTACAACTGACAAAGTCCCACATGACATTCTGCTTGGGTTTATGTGCAAGAGTTAATTAATAGGGCTTCTTTATAGAAATGAGCTAGAAAACTATCATCAAATATGAAACCACATCTACAGCTATCGAAGCGGAGGAAATCATAGGGCTAAACTACAACAGCTCTCTGAAGTAAAGAATTTTTCAGGTGCTTGCCATAAGCTTATTATCTTTTCACAGTCCTCCAAATCAAAGAGTATTTGATGCTTCCAGTGCTAAGCAGCCCATCCAATATCACTGGCCTGAAAGCATCCTTCCCATGCATCTCTACTCAACTGTATCTTTCTCCCGTGAGAAAGATCTGATATATATTTTTGAAAGACTGAAGATTGATATTTGTAGTCAGCCCAGCTGAGGTGCTTTTTTAAAAAATTATTTATTTATTTATTATGTAAACCCAAATTTATTTAATCCTAAAAGTCAGTTATGTGGAAAGAAGTCTTTCTGAATCCTGAGGGCTTTTACAACCACAAACCAGATCCTCATATTGACAAACTCAGTAGCAAAGCATCATCCAATAATTTGAGTGGGAGCAGGAATGGTTTACCATCTTTGATCTAAACCCATGTAGTAAAAATTTGCTGCATATTTATCATATACTGAAATGTACATGATTTTCTGCTAATCTGCAAACATAAAGCATTATCTCCTCCTTTCTTCAGTATACAGCTATGAAGCAGACGGGTAAAAATACATGTAATCAGTTTGTCCGAATGCTAGTAAATACTTCATGACTACCACATACGTTCTTGTTAGCTGTATCTCACAAAGTCACATGTTGTTGGACAGGTTGGATCAATAGGCTAAGACGAACTGTATGAGGTTCAACAAGACTAAGTTCTGGGTTCTGCACTTGAGTCACAACAACCCATGAAGTGCTACAGTCTTGGGGAAGAATGGCTGGAAAGCTGCCCAGCAGAAAAGGACAGCCGGATGAACATAAGCCAGCAGTCTGCCCAAGTGGCCAAGAAAGCTACTGGCACCCTGGCCTGGATCAGCAATAGTGTGGCCAGCAGTACCAGAGCAGTGATCATCCCTCTGTACTCAGCACTGGTGAGGCCACATCTTGAGTACTGCATTCACTTTTGGGGTCTCTCACTACAAGACAGACATTGAGCTGCTGGAGTGTGTCCAGAGAAGAGCAACAAAGCTGGGGAAGGGTCTAGAGAGTAAGTCATATGAGGACAAACTGAGGCTGTTTAGCCTGGAGAAGAGGAGGCTCAGGGGAGATCTTACCTCTCTCTACAACTCCCCAAAAGGAGGTTGTGAATTTCAGGAGTAGACAGGACTCATTTTCAGTGCAATATTTTCAATCATTTGGATACTAGGGTACATTTGCCATTTCTTTTCATTTGTTGAATGATCCTACAAAGTAATCTAATGAATCCTTAAGCTAGCACAAGCACATTGCATTCTCAAAGTCTGCAGCTAGTCCAGCTGCAAGTAACTGAGTGGATGGAACTTCCTCCCTTGCTTTGTGAAAGGAAGATCCAAAGCATAGTAGAATCACTGATAAAAGGTTTCTCTTGCAGTAATCTTAAACTTCTCCTCTGATGGCAAAGTAGTGATTCTAGTTCTGACCTCAGTAACTCCTTTTCATATTTCCTGTTCCTCTAAGAGACAAGAATCAGTGCTGGGAAGAAGCTGCATTTGCAGCTTGTATCCAGAGATAGCAATTGTGCTTTTTTTTTTGGGTTTGGAAAAAAAAAAAAAAAAAAAAAAAAAAAGGGCAAAGCAAAACCACAGAAAGAAAAGTGTTGTCTACCTCTTGGATGGCTGAATAATCCAGGATCATCCTAGGCATTACTTATCTCTCTGGAAGACATTCAAGATCTAAGGCACTCCACTTTAGAAGTCTCTTCACTGATGCAGCTACACCTTATTCTTGAGGATACATGGGAATCAGTACTACTACAGACCCGTAACAAAGACTGTCAAGAGTGTACACACTGTAGCAAGGAAAGTGTTTGACAATCTGTAGAAGAAAACAGGGATGTTTATGATTAAGTTGGACTATACAAACATGGTGATGAATTCCAAATAAAACCAATACACAATATCCTTGGTAATTATATCAAGCCAAATAGTGCAGTTAGTGAGAAGAAACAATAAACCTTGTCTATTCAACATTGAGAACATCAGTTCCTCGTAAAATGTAGAGTGATCAAGATGCGATGGTTGGGAAGAAGCTTATTCCAGTAGGCTTTGAACAAGATTCACTAACCTCTGTCTTCACAAGTAAACTTATTTCTTTTATTAATCAAAAGGCATGATAAGGGTTGTGACAGGGCATGTTCTCGTCTGCTGAGTTTGAGCGCTTTTACATTCCCTCCTAGAGCAATTGGGGTGTAAGAGTTAAGAACTGAAGTGACCTATACAAGCACATGTAGAAAAACTGCAAGAAATCAGGGACTCATAAGCTCATCTTCCAAATGATGGCTTATCCAGTGGTACAGCTCTGCTCATAATGTTATTTTCCTTATGCTACAAGAAGTCTTTGGGAGTCCAAAACTGAGTCCTGGGACTCCAGGAATTCAGTCTCCTCCTCAGCCAAGGACAAGCCAAAATATTCCTCAGAGTTAATACACGGGTTGTTTCACAGCCATCCTAACAAGCTAAGCCAAGTTCCCCATCAGCAAGATGAGCTGATGCTGGATAATACACTAAGGCTTTAATAACCAGTAACATATAGAGGTACACTGTTACGTAAGAGACTGCTAGTGATGAGAAAATCACTACTAAGTAGACTGCTGACTTCTTTTACCAAATTACCATTGGGAAGTGGTAGACAATCCTAGGTAGAAACACTGATAATGAGTAAACAAAAATACAGCCAAAACTTCCTCTGGAAAGGAAAAAATGGAATGCCATTCTTCTGAGCAGTGTGTTAGGTGTTGTTCTCTCACACCAGTTCAGAGGATGAGATGCTCTTTCCTTTTGATAGTAATAATGTTTGAACGCAATAGAATCCCCTTGAGACCTCAAGCAGAGGTGTTTGGAGACAGAATGGCAAATAACTATTAATCTGTGCTTTGACGTCAATTCTCCTACTAGGCAGCACTTGTAACTGCATCAGACATACAATAGAGCTAACAAACATGAGCTATCTAGCTCTGAAGCACTGCAGGGGAGCCCTTTGTAAAGGAACTTTCTACATGTGAGCTAGTGCCGTCTATCATTTGGAAAAGACAAGAGAGGACAGTGCTGTGATTCAAGCATTTGGGGATGGATTTTGGCAGGATTTCTTGTTTGTTTTTACAAGCAAGTTTAATACTGGCCATGAAGTGCAGAAGCAGAAAGGGAGGGTGCCGGTTTTGGAAATTTCCTTCTGAAAGTTCAGGATTACAGCAGTGAAAGGCTGCTGCAGGCAAGTTTGAATCCTCTTTTTCAACATAGTGAATGACTGGAATAAACTCTACTGTGATTCAGAAGCCAGTGCTTTAAGCTGTTTATCAGAGGTTGCATTATAGCAAAAAAGTGGCTGGGAAGGGTATTTGCTCTGTTTTCATAAAAGATTGGATTAGAAGAGAAATAGGTCTCATTCCAAAAGTTAACTTACTTTAATATTGATACTATTAATATCTGGGGCCCCCAACTTAAGAAGGTCATGAACCTGCTGAGGCAAGTCCAGAGGACAGCCACAAAGCTGAGGGCTGGAACATCTCTTCTATGAAGACAGGCCGAAAGAGTTGGGGCTGTTCAGCCTGGAGAAGACAAGGCCCTGGAGGGATCTTAAAGCAGTGTTCCTGTACATGAAGGGAGCCTACAAGAAAGCTGAAGAGGGACTTTTTACAAGGGCGTGTAGTGATAGGACAAGGGCTATGAACTGAAACAAGGTATGTTTAGATTAGATATTGGGAAAAAATTCTTTACTGAGAGGGTGGTGAGGCACTGGAACAAGTTTCCTGGAGAAATTACAGATGCTCCATCCTTTGAAGAGTTCAAGGCCAAGGTGGATGGAGCCCTGAGCAACCTACTCTACTAGAAGGTGTCCCTTGCTCATGGTGAGGGGGTTGGAACTAGATGATCTTTGGGGTCCCTCCCGACTCAACCCATTCTGATTCTGTAATGATAATACTCGTATCTATTTCAGAACCACAGGTAAGGATAGCATGCCTATGAATAAAGCTGAGGAAATGGACACCAGAACTCTTCAGGCCCATACAGACTTTAACAGCTTTTTGAACAAAAATTCAGGATGACTGCTTTCTGCTATTGATTAATTCTGCTTAAAGTGGCTTTGGTGTTCTTTCTCCCTTATCTTCACACCATGATAATTTATATCCCACTATCCCAAATGTTTGATTGTTTTCTTTTTTAAAGATTTTAGAGTACTATCTTTCAAAATGTGGGGTTTTTTTTTCATGATTTTGGGCTTTTTTAAGCCCACAGTTAATATTTATAGACCAGGGAAGGTCAGATTGCTGTAGAATCACTATTTATAGTCATACACTTGAATATATTTTCCATAATATTGCTTACTGTATTACCTGAAGTATTTACATTTAAATTTTAGGGTAATTGTTAGAAAATCAACTAAAGGATGACTTTGCACAGCTATTAACAACCATGGCTGAGCTTCATGGTTTAGTAATTCACAGGAGCATAACAATCATGAATACCTGTGAAATGAAAGTTAACTGCAGATCAAGTCTAATAGGATGGAAAGTTAATTAAAAGAAGGTAAAAAAAATCTTATCGTATTAGGCTTTCCTCTGCTATGAAGTAAGACATTATATGGTTAGATTTTAATAGGAAAGTCTATTACTTTCTCATAGTCTCTAATTTCCTTTATCTGTATGAGCCACAAAATTTTCTCATGAAGAATTATTTTTCTGATGAATTAATTATTTCTATCCATATTTTTATTCTAATTGATGGACTTGAGCACAATCACAAAAAAGGATGAAAATGCAAATATTATGTTAATAGAGCAAACACATTATTTGGGCAATTCTGCTGTTGGCAAAAGTTGCAGCTTTGAACTTTGTGAATGAAATAAAAAGCTGTTCAAATTCTAACCTTAGTGCCCTGCGATCTACTGGCTTATTAGGGTATTAATGGCCAGCATTGTTTGGAATTGTAAGAAACGTTTCACCCTCAAAAGGCTCATTACAAACACTTGAGCTCATCTAGGTCCTTCCTGGCCTTTTGCAAAAGCCACAAAGTGGGAATAGGCACACGGATCAAGATTATTCTGGAGAAGAACTGGCAGATTTTCCTGTTATTTCCAGTGCCTAAACAATTCTTGATAGTCTTTCATGGTAAATTTCAGTGTTAATGCAAAGTGGCTTCTTTTTACAACCTCCCACAGCATTGAGTTATTCATCAAAATGGAAGCATGCCAGAAACCAAATCATAAGCTGCCATTTCGGTGTTATATCTCCATCACAACTCCTTATTATTGTCTTATTTCACTGTCTGATAAGTTAGTAGTGGTAACCTCAGCTGAAAAATACAGAGAAAGGGAACCAAGTGGCAATTCAAACATATAACTATAAAGAGAAGAATTCAGCACAGAAGCACTAAGATTTGAGATAAGATGATAGCAGTATGTGCTCTGACTTACTAAGTAGGGAGGCAGAACATAGAGCTCACTGGAAAAAATCCACTTCATTTCTGCTCTTTCCTCAGCCTCACCTTTCTCTCAGAAAAATACATTCCACTTCAAAAACTCTGCCATAGTGTTTCCTGCTTATTATACCTCACTGGATCTCTCTCCAACTTGAAAAATATCTGATCTATTTCCAGCTCTAAAGAAGTTCTTCATACCAACTCACTGCCAGCCCAAGTCTGAGATCTTAAGAGATGAGTTCAGGCTGCCTATCATCACTCATAAGGAAAGACATAAGCCCTCAGCAACCTTCTAGTTACCCTATTGCCTTCAGCAATTTTGCAGAAATATGACTGACTGAACCTTTAAATTCAATACAGGTAAATGACTCTATGGGAGAAGTGAGAAACTAGCCCCAGTGCTGCACAGGCTCTACAGGGATCATCAGGATACAAAAGCATTAGAAGTCAGTGGACTAAACCCTAAAGGCAAATACACATATGAGTGACGAGGAGGAAATAATTTCTGTTTGCTCATCTACAGCATTCAGGTATCACTATGGGTGAAATTATTCCTTTTGCTTTAACAATTATGGACTTTCAAAATTAAAAAAAGCAATTTTATTTAGAAACATTTCTTCTCCTTTATTAGTGAAATTCTTCTTTTAAACTTGACAGTAATTTATCTGCCTTCCACCTCTGCAACTGTTGCATGCCCTACAAATACCTTCTCCATGCATCTCTCCATGTTTCAGCTAAAGCTTGTTAGTGATTCAACTAAGGAAGCATCCTTCTAACCTCTCTGATTATGATATTTCTGAAATGCAGACAATAGCATTCATCACTCTTACTAAACGCCTGAAAAGCTTCTTTTAAACACCTGCAAAGCACTTCTGAAGTCTGAGATAAACAATGCTACTGAAGTACTAACAGGACATTTCTGGTCAAACACCTTACCTGACATATAGGACTGGGTGCTCTGTCAGATAAGACCAGGAAGATCTAGAACACTATCAAGTGCAGAAATAAAAATGGAAGTTGCAATGACTTACTTTAAAGAATAGAACATATTTTCTAAGCAAAAAGAGGGTTTATCTCTGCTCCCTTCAAGAATACTAATGTGCAGAGTACAGACACACCAAGCGGGCTCAAAAAAGTAGGTGAAAGTCAGAAGCTGCCTGATCTCAGAAAACCAACAGGCATTTCTTATGTATTCAAACTGTATAGAATAAAGTGAAGCATTGTAATGAAATGCAGTAAAAAACATAGATGATATGGACCTTATAAAAACAAGCTGTTGTACTTGACAGCTGAGTTTTCAAGCATTCCAGCTAAAGTCTCTCCTCAGTGTTAAATCATCTAGACTTCTTTGTTTCCAGACTGTGACTTAAGGTCTAGCTAACTTTATAGAGTGACTTTTTTTTTTCCACCTATAACTATAAAAATTTAGCCCTAATACGATTAACTGCTAAATACTTTCTACTTTCATTAATCCCAAGTCACTCAACATCTCATCAGGTTGCCAGTTTCTTCAGCCATGTGGTTAATGTAATTAGCAAATATGCAAGCACAAGCATATATACAGGAATCTACACACGATTTTTTGAATTTTTTCACTATGAAAGTATTTAATTTGCATCCAAATTCCAAACTGCTATGGAGATCCAAATGCTGATTGCTTCCTTTTCCAAAAGAAAAATCATCGTCCCACTCATAAATGCTCTGAACAAAAGGTTTGGAAGGGACTTATAAACAAGTGAGGAATGCAGTGGAAAAGTTCTCAAGTTAGTATTTTAAGCCAATCACCAAATGTAATCTCCCAGGAACACCTTGTACATACAATTCTTTTTTTTTTTTCATATGTGCCATGGATTTCCTAATTCTCTCTTTCTGAGCTGGTGCTCAGTTCTGGCAAAAAATCCTACATTTGAAACTTAAAAGCATGATTTTCTACTCACCTGCAGCAGTTTTACACTGATAATAATGTTTATATGCATTATTGCTAACTTATATTAGCATAAATGAGAGGTAGACCATGTAAATAACTACTTATAGTAGAATCAGAGAGACCTGAAATACATGTAGTTTACCAGCACTCTGTTTTCACACCTGAGATATTTGCTACAACTCTCTGAAATTTGTCATCATATTACATAACTGAATAATATGGGATTTTTATATATATATATACTTACACACATATATGTAAAATGTATTACACAGATATAAATATGTTTATACACTCATATATATATAGACATATTTCTCTTCTTTTCGATTTCCAGCACCTTTCCCAGTGCTCCAGTCAGAGACACAAAGCTAAAATCTGTTGGATTTTACAAAAGGAAATTGCATTTGTCATCCCTTAATCCTTTCTTGCAAAGAATCTCTTTCCACTGCACCAGTTCCCTATGCTTATTAAGCTTCCCAACTAGATTCAGGACTCGGGTGGTGTATAAGCAGAGGCTCCACTGTAATGGAGCGGAGATAACAGTGCCTCTCTACTCGGCTTTGTCAGTACTACCCCTGAAATGATGTGTACAGTTCTATGCATTTCATTACCAGAACAGCACAAGACAGAAGAGAAAACTGATAAAGAACTGCTGTTCAACAAGGAACAACAAGCATTGCTCTAAGCTGATGTCTAAAATCTTTAACTTCACTATAGATAGCTCTGTCGTCTTAGTTTGCATTTGCTGAAATCTCCCTTGAAAAGAAAATTGATGCAATATGACACATTACAGTAAAAAGCTGTCATTGCCCTAATGTGGCTGGATCCCCAGAAAAATGACCTCCTGGTGTGTGCATCTGAGGGCAGGTTTAAGAAATCTGCAAGATCAAAATGCAGCTTTTGTTTAAAAGGGAAAGAGAGATTACTGAGGTTGGAAAGTGAAGGAAGAATTAAAACTCCAAGGTCTTACATCAAGTCCTGCATTCAGACTTAAGGGCCTGGTCCACAAAAGGATTAACTGTCTCTTGTTAGCGTATAAATCTAAAATTTAGATCTTTTAAGCAAATGCTCGGCTGCTCTAATATCCACAAAACTCCTCTTAGCTGCTGGAAAAATTATGGCAGTATAGCTATAAAACGTTGGAGCTATTGAACATTCACACATGCAGCCATCCCCAGGACCTAACTACTAAAATTCATTTTAAATAATCATGTGGAATGTGCAGCTGGCATCAGAAATTAAATCCCAATAAAATACAATCAACAATATTGCTTTTATAGGGATTTTTAAGGCCAAAGCAATAGGTATCAATAGCAATTGATATTCCAAAGAACATCATAAAGCTGGGTGTTCATAAAAAGTCTGCTTTTACGGTAGTCCAAATAGCTTTTACCTCATTTGCTGTTCAGACTCCTAATTAATTAGCTTAATGGAACCTAAGCAAATTTGATGTGGAAAAAGAAACAAAACTTCTCAAGTTACTCAGGATACTTTAAACATTTCATGTGAATATAGTGTTCTTAACTGAGGAATGCCAAGTCTGGCAGGTCTTTATTTCTTAAACTACCTGAATTGGCAGCTTGTGTTTGGACATTTGCCAGCTATGAGACAGGCCAACAGAAAACTTGCAGCTTATCATTAGGAAGGAAAGGTCAGCTGGGAGGCAAAGAAAAAAAAAGTCATCAGAAGAATAAAAAATCTACTAGTTCAACAGTAAATGTGATATAGATGACTGGGATTCCTTTTTCCTATACCATCAGGTCTTTGCATTTGTTGTAGGCAACACTATCAAAGCACTCATGCTTTAGAAGAGAACTGTGTAAATACTTTTTTAGAGGAGGCAAGATAGGGAAAAAAGTACTGCACCAGGTTTCACAACTCTTCCTGCATAGAGGAAGAATCACCACTAACAGAGTGAGTTAGACACACAAATGGCTGCTTTCATCTTTAAACAATCCTGTTATTAGAATATGGATGCTGCAGGCAAAACATCTGCAATTTGTTTTACCATCTGTTTCTAAAAATATCACCTTAGTGAAGGAAACTTTATTTCCTCTTTCTTCAAAATAATTTTTGTTTGCCTTTTTGTTTTTTTTTTTCCTCCTCCAAGGGAGAAGTGATGGATTTGAAAAGCAGCTTATGTAGAAAAGATCATACAGCTTCAGGGATAGACTTTACCATTGCTATTCAAAATATAATGAAAAGCTGCAAACAAATCAATTGAAGATTCTGAAAAATACTGGCTCAACTCCTTTGATAAATGTAATCAAAGGTTTTAGTCTTCTAACACAATTTGTACAGAGCTAGTGACAGATGTTTCCTATGGAGGAAAGTATGGTTTAATGTTCTGGAAAACCTAAAGGGTAGAGAAAAGTAAAAACTGAAGAGTAAGAAACCCCCAAGTTATTTACAGGTGAAGGTTACTAGTCATATTTTCAGAAATGAAAAAATGAGACAGATGTAGTGAAGTACCCACACAATACTTCAAAACTTTTTGGTTTGTAGTTAGATACCTTGCTAAAATGCAAACCCTTTTTTTTTTTTTTTTTTTTTTTTATTAAGCATCAATTTAAAAATGAAATGCACTGTAAGGCAAAAGTCAAACTTTGCATTTTAGGAGTTAAAGAACATCTTCTTGTTTTGGTTATAACACGGAGAGTTAATAATCAACTAGATGGAATTCCCACAGTACTTTGCCTGCACCCAATCTTAATTTGTTGAAAAAAAAAAGAAAAAAGAACTAGGGCATGAATTTCTTCAACTACCTTCCAGTCTCTGAATTCCTTTTGGGCTTATACAGCATGTATAAGCACTAAAGTAAAGGGTATGAGAGACTGAAATGTTAGAGGTTAATGACTCGAACCATCTGCCATTTGCAGAAGCAGCACGTACTTTGCCAAGGCCAGGTTTGCAGCCCCCAGTTGAAGGGGAGGAGAAGAGTTTTTGGGTGTGTGGTGTCCAAACCGCTGATCTGCATAAGAACAGTGCAGGTGCAGAGGGGGTGTGCACCCACCACGGGAGGATGATCACAACAAACCAAGCGTTGTTCGCAGCAAGCTGGGGTTTGAGCCAGATAAATTAAAAGGCTGATAAGAAACAGATCCTGCCAGGAGGGATAATGCTTCTTATCATGCCAACGTCCTTCCGCCAGATTAGGTTTAAAACTCAACCCCTCCCTCTGCCCCACCCCTCACCCCAAGAAAATTATTGGAACATTCACACTAAACCTGAAGGTATTAATCCCTTCTGAGAAGCCACAACTGGCTCAACTACTCAGGCCTGAGAAACCCCAGTCATGTCATAGAAGGTGTCATAAACCATCAAAGACTCCTGAAGTGCCTCCAGACTCATTTCTGGCGACTTCCACCAGAGGACTGCACATGATCCATGGTGTTGCAGGGGAGCACTACCCATCAACTACAGGAATAAGAGCAGATCTGGTAGTATGTCCAGTTTACTGCACGAAGGAGTACTTTATTCTGTTTCAGATTCTGTTTCAGATACTCCCACTGCACTGACTTCCTCTCCAGCTGTCAAACCTTCTTTACTCCTCACCACAGGTCTGTTAGAGTCCCCAGCGCCCTGGCAGAGGTAAATGATTCAGAAACTCACCACAGATACCTCCCTGCTGCAAGTTCAGATGCATGCTGGATGTCCTCTATCTCAGACTGTATGCAGAACTCAAACCAAGAGTCACTCTTGCCTTCACTCTCAAAACACCTCCCCCAAATGCTGGGATGTAATAGCTGTTTTCTGAGTTATACAATTGAATTAACAGAATTGAGCGGGAGTATGAGAAAGAGGATGAGGCAAGATTCAATCTATTGTTCCATATTTGCTTGTAAAGCTCCTAAACAAGTTTATTTTACTATTTCAGTTCCCCAGAATGCTTCCTTTAGCCAGAACATAAACATACCATTAATAGATTTATAAAGATACACACATGTACCGAGAGAGAGCATGCACGCATCCACATGTTTTGCAATATATTTTTGATCCATGGTTTAGCACTAAAATAATTAGTATACAGGATAACCACAGATTGTGGGGGAAATACCAATCTCCAGGCACTCCAGAGTAGACTTGTTACTGCACAGAGTGAGGTCAGAAGAAGAAACTAAAATTATATTTTGATACACTAGAAAATACCCTGAACTATTTACAGGACTATTTTTGCTCTTTGTGTCTGTCAAATATAAAATTTATGAAGCCCCCAAGATTTCAGCAGTGAAAATGAGTAGTTGCTAAAACTAGTACCTAAAATCGGTCATACTGGTTTCAGTACTAGGGAAAAAATGAATTATTGGCACCTATTAAAAAAAAAAAAAAAAGAAAAAAAACCAAACAGGAATATACCCACAAAATTGCTTTGCATTTCTGCTGTCCCTCAAAGACAAAACAACTTTTCCCTCTCTTTGATGCTTCTGACATTTACTGTTCTGACACTGAGATGGAGTGAAACCAGTGAAGAGAAAAGTGTTGGGATTTTCTTGTTGCTCTAAAATAAGTTAATTTTGAGATTTTGTACCTTTGTCTGTCTACTAGTTGTAGTTCCTCTTCAATGCCAAAAGAGGAGCTGATGATCCTTATAACACCACCCCATGGGACCAAAGAACTTCAGTTTTTATGACACTTAACAGAAGTAAAGAAGGAGAGTCCTTGATTGTGGCTCTTTTGTAAGGTTTCAACAGTGTATTTAGAAGCATAATGAAAATGCAGAGTAAAATAAGTTCTCAAATTAGTAAACATCGGAGATTTCAAATCAAGTCAGTCTAATTTCTTTTTTTTTTTGTCTCCTGCTCCTCAGACAGCATTTAGGGTAAGTAGTGTTACAGAAATGTTACACTTTACCTAGGAAATGGCATCTCCAGCTGCTTACAGTTGGGATAAAGCACTGATTTCTAGCATTTGTAAATAATAAATTTGATCGGAAACAGAGAGGCAGAATAAAGGCAAAGTAATAACCCCTTTGACATAATTACTATCTTTGGTATCTCATGATATACTTGGGTTGAAAATGCAAGTGGAATATGTTTTGCTGCTCTACTAATGTATTATTCCAGGTGTTACAGTTCATGTGACCATCAGTACCTTTTGAGCTTCTAATACATAAAGCACCCTCACATCTAGGCATGATGACCAAAAGAAAGATATAATATAAACCTTAAGAGGCAGAAGTATATCTCAGTCTCTAGTATTTGTAAATGCTCAGCATATTTTCTTTCTAACAGATATATCTTTCAGAAATCAGACAGTTTCTTCTCCTTTAAAGGTTACTAATCAGTTGCTATAGAC
The DNA here is from genome assembly GCA_035047865.1 of Dendrocincla tyrannina. Lineage (NCBI taxonomy): Eukaryota > Metazoa > Chordata > Aves > Passeriformes > Dendrocolaptidae > Dendrocincla > Dendrocincla tyrannina. The sequence goes on along the minus strand of JAWWMP010000165.1, from coordinate 42,862,756 downwards.
ATTTAAGGGTCAAATATACATACATTTGCTTTTGATGCAAAATCTATTCCTGAGTCATGTGCTAGCTCTTCTTTTCTACTGAATGTGTCATTGGCTATTTTTATTTTCTTTCCCATATATTTTATGAAGCTGAAAATCAAAGCTAACAGGGACAAAAAGCAAGTCCCAGCAGGTTGAAAATATCATATCTTAGTATTTTAGACATGTGTCAGCTTGATAACATAGGCACAGCACTAGAGGGATTGCCAGAATGTGACAGTGCACATGGCTTTGAGTTTAGAGAACACGCTTTAAAAAAAGACTGGGAGGCAGCAAGGGCAAGGTAGCCAGACTGTGGGTCTGATTCTCATCTTCTCTGGATCATAAATGCAAAACCAGGGAAACTTACACCAGCTAAGTTAGGTTGGAAAAACTGTGAAGTTTTTAAAGCAAAATTCAGCTCAGAATGCCAGTCCAAGTGATGTAAGTCCTGATATATATTGCAATATATTGCTGTCCATTCATGACATTAAATTATGTAGCCTGAGCATGGTTCATTCCATTGCACGTGTTAATTCTAGAGGAAAGAGGGATATTTAATGAAAATAATGTCACACCAATCATCCCTCTCATGAAGGTACTTGACTTGTGTATCCCTCACTGCATTAGCAGATTAAGAGTTATACCTACTGTATAAAAATACAAATAATATGACTTCTCACAACAGTGAAGATAGCATATAGTCCTAAAACCTTAACAATAACATAGTTTATTTGTACATTTTTGGTAGTTGGCAGTACAGTACAATTTTGTTGTGTTGAAGAGCAATTTGCACCTGAATATCAAAGTCCATTAAAATACTAATTAAATCTCCCTTCCCTTCATCTCCACCTCATTTAGCTAGAAGTATTTTATTTACCCTGCCTTAGATGTAGGCAAATGAACAATATAAATGTACAGTCACAGAGGTAATTAACAGCAAAGCTGGAAGTTCAGGCTTTTTATTCTTGGCCTAAACAACTGAACCCTCAGCTCTTCCCCTTGCTCAGGGACAAAGATCACAAAAGCTGAAGCCAACAGCCTGCCCTGAGACAGAAAACAAAAGCAAGGACTAACTATTTCAAATGCAAGATATTCATATATATCCTTTGTGGGATAAAACAGAGCACAATGGGCCTCTCCCTCCCTGCAGCAGAGGGCTAGTCACAGGCATCGCAGAGGCTACATAAGGCAAACAAAAGTCACCATTCAGGAGGACTCATCAGCTTTACCACAGCCTGGAGGTTACTGTCCTGGCACCCAGACACTTGATTTACTCATCACAAAACTCCAGTCTGAAGGTTACCCTGAACTTCATGATGCAGGGGGCTAAAATTCTGATTGTTCTGCTCCAATAACGTGCCACTTCAGCTAAAAAAATGGTTTCTTTTGCTGTTAGTCTCATAACAGAACTGTTCTGGTCTCTCTGACAGAGGGCAGTATTACACAAAACTATGAGCTTGTTGATTGTAACACAATTTTTTAAGCAGTTGCTTTATTTAAGCAATCACCAAGAAAAAGCTTTAGATTCATTAGGAATTGCTAGTTGTGAAAAACAGATAGAGATCTAAAATCTATATCAAGCAAGCTTTAAATATTGATTCATTTAATAACTACAGTCAGTAATGTTTCTCAGATTGTATGAATTAAGAAAACTGAACTGAACATAAGATCATTGATTCCCTCTGGTGAAGAAAAAAAAGCTCTCTCTCTCTCTGAAAGTATAGGAAACATATAATGGTAAAGTTAAATGAAATAATTAAATAATTCTATGTTGGAGACTTGAATATATCCTTTCACTTCCCTCTTCTGGTAACTCTTACCTTAAACAGGTAAGTTTTATATCATGCTGTTGTGAGAAAAGTTCATAGATTTCATCATCTTCTCTTCAGAACAAACTAATTCCTGCAAAAACCCTGGAATTTTAGCTAGGCAAAAGATATGTGTAAGTATGCTTTTTGTGATGTAGTGATCTCTGCCTCTTCCTCCACTAACTTGAGGTGATCCACTGATGCCAGCTGATGTATCCTAATGCACTGAGCTCTCCCGTGCCATTAATGTGGCTAGTATATTCTCCAGGAACTGAATGAAGGACACGAGGAAATGCATCACTGTACAAGCCAAACAATATGTTTTTTCTAAATAGTGTTTCAAGTCTAAGCAGACACCTGAAAACTCAACTTGTTTTCCTCTGTCTTACGTGTTATTGCACATTTATGATGCATATGGCAGAAGACACTCCAGCTGTGCTTCCACATGTTGTGTTCAAGTTATACAAGTAAACATCAGCAAGCCAGTTTTCACCAGAATCTATACTAGGGCAGACATCACACAGTGACAAACAGAAGACTGACCCCACAGAGTGCAGATGCACTATTCTTAGAAATCCTAAGTATATTCCTAGATTTTTCTCTCCTACCTACAAATGAACTGTGAACTGTAGATTTAAAAAATACATTCACACATACATCATTTCAGCTGCATGTGCACAGTGATACTCCCTTTCCAAGACCGCCTTATATAAAAAGGCCTAGGTACATCCCATTTAACACGCAGTCTGCACCCTGCATAGCATTCTCCGGCACCTAAAGCACAGATAACAGAAGATCTTACTCCAGCACATCAGCATGTTCATACAAATCCTCTAAAAAGTTGCATAAGAAGTCACTTAAGCATCATGCCAGTAAGCCACTTCTAGGAGTGAAATTATAAGAGTTTGAAAACTACTGAAAACAGAACAGCTGCAAACTTGGTCTTTCTTATGAAGCTGAGTGGACATCTTGTAACACCCATCCTAAAGCCTCAGAGCTTCAGAATGTCATTCAAAGCTTGGTGCCTCTTTGTGGATCCCCCTCAGGAAGGTGAGGAGGGGAAGAGAGTAAAGGAAAGGGGAGAGGGATGACAGAGCGCTGAGGAGCTGAACACCAGCTTACAAACAGAGAACAGAATCACATAACAACACTGGACCAATGGACTCCAAGACACACTGACAAGACAGATGGACACAACCAAGACGCAAAATTGCTATTTGAGAAATAAAAAAAGAGCAAAAAAATCCCATAAAACAAAGTAGATATATAACTCTGAGGCTGTGAGAAGCAGCCAACAGTACTGGCATAACTCTTCCAAAAAGAATAAATTATAATGTAAATAAAAATGAAAATCAAAACAATATCCCCCCAAATCATACACTACGGACTTGCTCGGTTAGCCTGAATGCGTAGCTCCGATGGAACACAAGATGGCATCATCACAGCCCATGCACCGGTTAATGAAGGCCATGGTTAGTTACATCAGCTAAACTACAGCATGCCAGAAAAATGATCTTGCACTGACCCAGAAATAAAAGATACAACAGAGACTCTGCATTGCAATAAAATTCTTTTTATGCCATCTGCAGTTTGTAGGGCTCTTTATGTTGGAAGAATTTTTTTCTGGGAGAACTCAGGGATAAAGGGGAGGTTTTTTTGTTGTGGATGTTTTCTTTTTTCTGAACTCAATTGGAAAAAAAAGGGAAAAGGGAAAAAAATGGGATAGAGATTTTGCAGAAGTTCAAAAGAGATAGGGAGAAGAGAAAATAAGAACACAGGAAGGTTAAGATTCTTCATTCTTTTGCACACAACTTTCTTGGGATGTCCGAAAATGTGGATTTCTTAAGGATGGCAAGAAAAGATTTTGTTGCCTTTTTTGTTTTGCAGATCTATATCTCATTCTTGAGATGATTAAATCATTATTTTGTTGGAAGAACTCCAAAAATATAAATTGAGAAGTACAGCGATGATTTTACAAAATTAAAAAATAGCGGTATGGCACGATTACGAGCCAAAAAAAAGGGAAAGAAATATAAAAGAAACTAAAATATCAATCACCAAAAATTCATGCGGCACAAGATGAGGTGAAACGATAGAAAATGTTCTTCAAATATATACAATGTATATATCTATCTATATATACACGGAGTATGCGTGTATATATCGATTGATATATCTGTATAATTTTTTTGTTCTCCCTGCCCCACCCTACCCCAAGGCTAATTGGTAGATGAAATTATCAATTAAAAGTAAACAAATAAATAAAAGGAAGAAAGAAAAACTCTAAAATAAAAAAGAAATTAACGTGCTTTGTTCACCAAGATACAACAATATCATGCATCTGTTCACACCAGCGAATGCCAGGGTTAGATGAAGGCATGAATTTCTGTGTAAACATGTGATTGGATGATAGGGGCTACTGCTGATATTGGCAATTTATTATTTTAGCATATAGATATATATATGCACACTGTATATATAGTGCATATATAGATAAAATATCCTCATGGGTGGGGTCTTTGGAGTTTACATAGGAAGAAAGACCAATATGCTGAAAACCAATCTCAGTATTCCTAATGTAAAAAAAAAAAAAAAAGAAAAAAGAAAAAGAAAACCAAAATTCCTGTAAGTCATCTGCATGATTGGTTAGTAAAACTTTTATATTTGGTTTTGTTTTGGCTGTAAGATTGTAGCTAGGAAATTCCATAAAATAAGTGATGCTATTACACCTTGGGACACCTTTGGGTCCATGTGGTATTCAGCCTGTGAGATGTCTACTTCTCTGAGTACTCAGGGGCACGCACACAAGTTTAAAGGCCATTTCATGTTCATGACACCAGAAATGATGCAGAACTCCTGCTTGTCAGAGGGAGAGATGGGACTTAACTGGGCACTGGGTTGTGGGGGATGTTGCTTTTAGAACAGTGAAAATTCCCTAGGCTCTTAAAGAAGGTTGATGTAGTTACAGAGGACAAAAGCCAAATCAGCAGTTCTCTTGGTTTCTTCAACTAAGTTTTCTTCACTTTCAGCATACTGGGTTTTTTACTGTGCTGGCTGTTTGTAGACTCTTGGAAGAGAGATTCTGCCTGTTTTCTGCAAATAAATCTCTGACCCAGACAGCTTGCAGGTGGATGGCTACAGGCCAGTAAATTACAGATACAGAAACCATACCTGTAGGGTATGTGTCTCCTGTGTGTGGGTATGTGTACAAAACACTCTAACTTCCAGTGCAAAGAACTGTAGATTTTGGCATCTCTATTGCTGTCTCCAATCCCTCATAGGAAAAGCTTACCAGTGTGATCAGACAATGCCAGCCTTATGATATATAAAGCCTTTTGGGAAACACAGAATAAATTTCTCTGGAAAAAAAAAAATCACATAAAAAAATTGATGGCCAGATAGGAAGGGAAAACTGGCAGCTGCACCATGGAAGAAACACAGGATATGTCAAGCCAGGGAGGTAGGATTAAGCCCTACAGATGATTTCAAGAGACTGTATTATGAGCTTCAGCCTAACTGGTGAGTGTTTGGGTCTCACTGTTTTGAGTAGTCCAATGAGCAGCTTAGGCTATGATCCCAATCAGCTTCCTGGCCACCAGCATCCAGCCTGCCTGGTGCCAAAGCACTCCATTAATGGGCATCCTTAACAGGAACAAGGGCAATGGTGTGAGGAGACAGCAATAGTTGCTGTCAGGAAAACATAATTCTCAAGGTTTTGAAGTCTCAGTAAGATGAGACTGTAGGGGTGCTCCTCATTTGACTGGAAAGAGATAAATGCTTGCTTTCTTCATGATCGCACAGTGCTTTGTAGTCTGGAGCAAAAATATTTTCCTTATAAATTTGTCATTCACTGAGCATGGCTGAGTGACCAAAACACCAGCATGGAATTGTGTTCAAAAGCACAGTCTCGGGACCCTGGCTTGAGCTTTGAAGAACTTGAACATTTGGGCCTCAGATCTCCCTGAAGCAGGCCAGAAGAGAGTCCTGTACTAATACCAGGGAAAATCATGTTTCTGGTACAGAAACAAGAAGCTTTTTGGTGATGTACTGGGACAAGCAACATTTCCATAGGGATAAGGGACGAACTGCTCTTGACTGTTAAGTAATACTTCTTCAGGGCAAATGAACAGTTTTATATCCCCTGTATCACTTTAAGCCAGTCTGGGAGATGTAGCGATATAAGGGTATCTAGGCTTGTCTGCTGTAAGATGAATACTGAGTATTTTTTATCCCTGAACATGCAACATGGTTTCTTTTGCATTATGTAAAATACAAATGGGTTTGAATGGCAGCTGTCATTGCCATCATTTAAAATAATCCCTTATAATAATCCCTTATATATACACTTCTACAGGTGATGTCTGTTGGCTGCTTCAGTCAGAAAAGGTCCTATGACAGCTTCTGTTTCTTAAACAAGTGGTTCTACGGAAGTCCCAAAAGAAATCACTTTTGGAAGAGGGGCACAAAGCGGTAGCAAGCCTTTTATGGTGAGTGTCTCAAGCTAACCTGGAAAATCCTGAATGGAGAAGTAGGAAATTGCCTTCGCACGATCTTCTTTTAAAGAGATGTAAGTGTTCAGGTGCAGATTGCATGCTTACAAAATTCAGGTATTGGATTCAACAGTGAATCAGTAGTAATTATTAAGTGGCAATAATGCCTTGCTAAGGACTCTCATATGATATTTAGCCTCAAAGAGGACATGATTTTCAGCCTTTGAGTACACCAGAAACAAAGGCTTCAAAAAAAGACTCTCTGGAGTACTGCCTCAGATTCAGGACTAGGACCAAAGTAGTATGTTTAGATATTGGGATTTGATTCTGACCATATGAAATCTGAAAATTTCTGATTTGCAGGGCCAGATTCTCTGCTGCCCTTGTCTTGGCTATTGCACAGCAGGTTTATAGTGACGTGTACCATATCTCACAGCTGCAGTAGTGAGTTCAGTAACCTTTACATTACTGGACTATAGAACTGAGGGTGAGAGAAGGCCAAGTCCTGGTGCCTGGCAGAAACTCAAGAGCTTTAAAAGCTACACATTACCAGAGTAACAAAAAGACTCTGCTGGGCTAGGCCATTTAATTTTCAGTTTGTTCTAAAAGGGATCAGGCAAGCCAGAAGGCAGTGACCTGTCAACAGAACAGGATGAATAAACATCAAATGAGCCCAATTAAAAAAAAAACAAAACAACATTAAGTTTAAAAAAATCCAAACCCACACACTAGAAAATACAAGCAAGATAATCTGGATCTTTTCTTTCCATGATGTATTTATTTAAATACCAGATTTTGGCGTCTGACCAGAATCCTGACTTGGCTGGTGAAGTGTAAAGGCAAACATATCTGCTCAGCCAAGCCAGCACCACTGGATTTTGATAAGCTGGCTCAGATTGCTTTAGTGATCCAGAGCAGAATGGGCTGCGTGAGTGCTTTGATACTGGCTGTATTGCATACACTGGAAGCACTGGGAATGCAGGCAATAAGATAGACAAAGAAAATGAGAAGCACCATAAACCTGTTACTTTTCCTTCTTATTATGATGGAATCAGTTAAGTTTATGCAAAAAGGACCTGCATATTCCTCCTCCATCTGGTGAATCTGTACACCAGTACTTCTGAGATCAGGAAAGCTCAAGATCTGGAAGTGAAGATTTCATTAGCAAGGATCATCTGGGAGACTTATTTTTACATATAATCAAGCTAACTTTTACTCTCAATGCCATAGTAATTCCCAAGTAAAGATTCAGATTTCAGTGGCTCGTGCATTTCACTTTCCTCTGCAAGAGGAGTAGGGCGCAATAACAGATACTGGGTGAAATTTGCAAGAATGTCTAGTAGTTTAGAACCTTCAGCAGATTTTCAGCAAATCATACTGTTTTACACAGCAGATATTCAAATGTCTGTAGGGACTTATAGCTGCCAACTGTAATGTTGAGCAGGATTTTCAAAGGCATGTCATTTTTACAAATCCAGTTTGTACCTGTTTGTAACATTAGTTTTCTAAGTGTGTCAGGAAGGAGATATTTTTAGTCTGGAAGTGTTGCTCTACAACAATCTGAAATTTCATGCTAAACATCCCTTTTTACCAAATTTCTCCTGAAACTTTGATTTTTCCACTGGCAGCATGAGCTGGAAATATTGCTATTGCAATTTCTAGCCATTGAAGTAATTGTGATTTCTGAAACAAAAATGTACAAGAGGATGACTCTCATAAAGACCTCATTTTGTCCTTTAATTGAAATACTTGGCAATCAGAATATAAATAAAAAAAGAAATCTTGACACCTTAGTGAAGCTTTAATGAAATGACTTCTATCCATTCAGTTACATGTCAGCTGTGGTACATTAGTCCTTTTAGCATGCTCCTATTAATCTCATGCCTCCCTTCCATTATAATCCCTGTGTTGGCACTTCATTACTACCTTTATTGAAACTCTCAGTCCCCACACTGTATATACTTCACAATCTAGTATTATTTGGACTGCTTTTCTTCCAGGTGGGGAGACATAGAAAAACACATAGAAATCTATGAAAAAAGAGATGGGAAGTAGGCTGAGCTATCTGTTAGCATCAGTCACTGTGTCACTGCCTTCCCTGCCATCACAGGGAAGTGAAGGGTACAGGTGGAAGTTCCCAGCTACAAGGCAATGCCAATCTTAGGTCCAAGACTTGGTCCAGGACCAAGTTCTACCAAAAATGCAGGTACAGCATGACAAATTGAAAAGAAATGTGACAGCACTAGCCTTGGGTGAATTTTAATGTTATTATCGTGTTACTCAAATGGCTTCAGGACACCAGAAACAGAACATTTATAATACTTTCTTGGGATTTTTTTAAAGAAAAAAAAAATCATCCCAAACAAAACAAAGCAAAAACAAACAAAACAAAGCCAAACAAAAGAACTTCCCTCAACTATTTATATGTTTTACTTTTAAGGATAAAAAAATTCTAGCCAAATTCCCTCTTTTTCTTTTAAATGTACACAGAAATTCGATGATGTCTGTTCTCTATTATAGAAATGCTTAACTCATGGCAAGCCTCAAAAAAGAAGACTTGAAAAAGCCTGTAAGAAATAAAATAGACTGCAGCTGCCTGCTGGATATCACATCATATATTTCACCAGAAAGAAAAGCCATCAATATATCAAAATGTATCTGAAAGGAAGAAGTTGAGTCATTTTCACATGGCCAGTCCTTCTGACTCTTTAATGGATACATTTTGAAGCATCACTGCAGATAACAAGGCAAGAATTACTACTAATTTTGTTATGTTAGAACTATGTTTTGGTGCTCCCCAATTTCTTTGGGCTCAAGGAAACAAAATTAGTATAAACACATTACCATGTTAACTGTATTCAAAATCCCATGGACAAATGTATCCTTTAACATTCATCTTCAGAGCAATTAAGAAAGATTAAACATTGCTAGTAACCCATTTTTGTTTCACTTTTGTTTCTCTTCTGTTTTTCTAATGTTGACCCTCCTCACTTCATAAATCTTCATTATTTCTCACACTCTACATTGATATTTTTGTTTTACCACTGTGTCAGTAGAGTTACTTCTGCAAACAACTTTATATAAACCAAATAGCGACGACATATCTGTGTTTTGCTTCTTCCAAGTCCATGGGATCCGATGCTTGGCTGTATATTATTTTTTATATACAGTGTATATATACATAAAGGTATATATATATATACATATACACACATATATATACATATATAATAATATATGTATACATTCACACACATATAAATATATGTATGCATTGTTTTTTGCAAATGAAATCAGAAAGCTAGCAAAACAAGACTGACCTGACTTACCTGTACTGGGCTCACAGTCAATGAAATCTTCATCGTCACTGGAACATTCAGCTGATGAAACGATGTCATCTGTTGTCTGGCATGTGAACCAAAGGAACAAAGACAAAAAAAATTAGTTACTTGCAAGTCAAGAGGCTGTTATAGAGGCAGCTAAGTATCCAAGAAAAAAAAGTTTCAGATTTGTAACTTTTAAAATATTTTAGTTGTACCAAGCACTCCAGATATGCCTGTGTAAATATGCCTCCATTGAGCTGGAGTCTCCTGTCAAAGGAACAGTGCTTATCCTGTGCTGTTGAATATTTCAGGTGTGCACAGGTGCTGTGCACCTGCTGGGCTGTTTAGGTCAGCAGGCAGATCACAGTGATACTGTTGAACAAAGTACAGTGGGCTATGATGCTTGTTTGGCTGGCAAACCACCCTCCAACAGCCAGAGTAGATATGTCTGGTTGGAAGATGCTGGGCTTCTCAATAAATAGCAGTATCATGTAGAGTCAGGCAGAAGGCACTGAGAGACTTATCACATGAGGCATGTTCAGACTGAACATGCTTTCTGCAGAGTAAAATATCCAAGACAGACGCAGATAACATGTATCACTCAGGCAGCTAGCAGTACTGTTTACTGCAACTGATGCATCACTCTGAGGCAGAGGTAATTCCTGCTCTGTTAGTGCACCTCTTGGGCTGGGAATCTGGTAGACAGTAAATATCTATGCAAACCATTTGCTGCATATTGAAGAACTGCTGCGTGTATCAGGTATGCCCAACATGCTTATGCCAAACTGTGACTGTTCACAACCCTTAGAGGGTTCATCACATTTCTTTCATGATTTTTTGCTTGTTTGGTTCATTGGTTTGGAAGTTTTTTGGTGGTACTTTTTTTGGTTTGGTTTTGTGTGTGCGTGTTGGTCTAATTAATGAGAAGCATGTACTGCAGCATGTTAGAGAGAAGTGTACTGGTGTCTCTTCCCAGCAGCATCTCCTGCCTTTAATTGCTGCAATTAGTTGAATTAGTAATGCAGACCATTAGGGAGAGTCTGTGGCAGCCTCTGGATACAGGTTGTAATGTTCCTGCACACAATACAAAATTACCCCAGCTCAGCAGCATTGGCTCAAACTATGGCTTCTGCTGAAACTGTCTCCCTTAACAACTTTGCCTTGAAGAGAGTTGCCTATTCTGCTGAGCAGTAGGATCAGTGGGATAACTCCTGAAACAAAACAAGTGAAATGCTCCTCATCAGGTAGGAAGCGCTGCTGAACTCAGGTGCAAGGCAGCTATACTTCAGTACTCTGAGTGAATATTCCTGGGAATCTGACACCACGACCAGACATTCAACTCCTTATTCTCAAGCTTTAAATAAGGTCTTTAACCTTCCTATGTCTGCTATGGCTGTCTCCACCATGTTCCCTCTTTCCTTTAAATAAGTGTTCTGAGGTCTCAGCCTTTTCTTTAGCCTTCTGTGCCCCTGGAGCTATGAAGTACCTCTGACCCCTGCCAGAAATTCCTTGCTCTGCCCCTCTCTCTTTGTATTTGATCTAAGGGGAAAAAAACCGGAACCAAGTTAGTCAGAAAGATCAGGCTGAGCGTAATATTCCCTCAGTCTTGATTTCTGTGGCTTAGATAGAAGCAAGAAAGAAAAACAGGATTGGTCAGCTGTAAATAAAAAAAAAATATAAAAGTAGAGTGTCCGTAAAAAAACAGCCATGAAGGGAATCCCTAATCTATGTGTTACTCAGTCATACCCAGCGGTGCCATTTGGCAATGTTTGGTAGGATGCGATCTTGCAGTCGTTTCATGCTTAAATACTTTCATTAAATACTTTTATAATCTTGCCTCAATGGAGAGTCAAGATTAAAATGAACTGAAGGTAATCTGTACAAAGAAATTTCCTGCCTTACATGCCAAGGTCATTCTTTAACGTCTTTCAGTCATAGAAAGTGGAAGAATTCTTTTGAAATCCTACTGATTTCTCTCTTAAGACAAGCTGGCTTTAAAATTTTGTCTGCTCAGTAAGGGGACAAGAAAGGAGAAACGCACAAAATAGAAATTTACTTTTTTCAATTCTTCTGGTCCTGTCATATATTTTAGAAAGTATTATTATCCCAATAAACTTTAGAACTTATACAGTGATCTCACCTTCCAACCCTGAAATGCAGCTATCCCAGGGTAGAAAGATATTAGTTTTAATTGCACCAATGTAAAGTAATTTAGCACAATTGAGTAAACAAAACTACATTGCATGAAATTTTTAAGCAGGTGAAATGTAGTTAGTGAAACTGGAGATTTAAACTGTACTTGTCTAAAGTTAAGGATAGCACTGTTAATAAAGAATAAAATGCCCATCACTACTAGAAGTCCTTGCTCAGTGCTAAAGCCCTGGCAACTGGTTTTGGTTTTCAGGTTGGATTTAGAGTGTGTGGGTTTTGCTCTTAGTTGAAGATCTGACAATTCACACTTTTCATAGAAGAATAGTGATGATTTGCTCCAGTAGGAAATAAAGATAAAAATTATAACAATGTGCTGTTGTCACTTATCGGCAGCTATACCTATTTGATTACCCACTTATTTGTTCATATGTAAGGGTTTCATGCAACATTAACTTGGAATCAAATCCAGTTGAATTGACCATGTGATTCAGTATCTGTAAAGAATAAAGAGTTCCTTCATAACTCCTTTTTAAGCCCCTTGTTGATCAAGAGTATCATATGAAAACATAAAGGTAGCATGTCCAGAAAAAAAAGGTCATATTTCTTTACACAATATTGTTTGGGTTCTGTTTTTTATTTGTTTGGTTGTTTTTTTTGTTTGTTTGGGTTTTTGTTTGTTTGTTGTTTTTGTTGTTGTTTTTGTGGGGTTTTTTTGTGTGTTTTTTTTTTTTTTTAAATGGGCAACTCCTTGCAACAGGATACTGCTAGGTAATAAAAGTTTAGATGCATTTTGGAAGTGAACAGCCAAATTAAAGGTAAAAACATGCTTCTAAGGCTATTAATTACCCTATACCTGTTTTGGAAAGTTCTTGTGGCAGGACCTGAAACCTGCCCACTGTTTCTCTTCTTGATCAATTTCCCATCTAATAAGAAGCTTAAGGTAGCACACACAACATAATTATGCTACATTCTTAGATATGTATACCAGATTTCCTGCTATAAAATTCTCATGCAGCTTGTGTTGGTTCTGAGCAGAAAAAAGGGCACAGTCAGCCAGAGTCAGACAAAATGCAAATGTGTGATGTGCAATAATCACCAACCCTTCCAACTCCCACCCTCTAACTGCACTTTTTTATGACTGGTTCCACACTTGATTTTATCAGCTAATCTCTATCCTTTCTGCCCATCTCCACTGCATGCTATGTCACTTGATATTCCTGCTTTTCTTGCTCTGTGATTGCTGTTTATCCCATGATGCTGATCTTGTATGTATAAAAATGAGGGCTAGAAAAGGAAAATACCCTCCAGAAGTGGTGTTAGACTTAAGTCAAGGTCATTAATGAGATCTCTAGAAACCACAGAAAATATAAGTACATTAATCTGTGTTGTCATTTCCTATCTTGTATTTTTAATCTCAGTACTTTCCATCACAATTCATCATTAACTGATTTTCTAGTCCCACCACATATTGGTTTTCCATGCACCTTCCACTCAAATACCAACATCTGAATCATCCCAAAGGAATAAAGCTATTTCAGTGAGGAAGAGCAGCAAATTCCTGACCACAGAAACAGAGTCAAAGAAACAACCAGAAGACCATTACTTCTTGTAACAGGAATATGTACCTTTCAAAACCCTCCTGGAGCTGAGAATTTTCACTGGAGGATTATTGTATTTGCTACTTCCACAAGACAGGAGAGGCTGGTGAGCAGAGACCCTAGAAATCTCTCCACTAACTTCTAATCAGAAACAGCTCACTATGAGGCAGTAAGCAAAACCACTATTCCATTTCTGGTTCCCTTTCCCCATTTTTGAAATGTTCTGATTATACTCACCCATTGGCCCCAGGGGATGTAAACAGATTAATTCTTTAGTGTCTTCCCAGTGATCTAGGGATAGTAAATGCTAAACATTCTTATGTACGGGCAACAGGATAGTAATGAAACTTCTCCATATGCTATGATGGAAACAGTGTTTGTGCTTTCGTTGGAAAGAACACGAGAGAGAAAATATTTTTCTCTTTCCCATATTAGCTAAATTCTATATTAAAAATAATAAGTCACACTACACTATTTTAAAATATGTATTTCATTTTTAAAGAATCCCAGCTTTGAAATTACTTGGCCTGTACTAAAGGACATAAAACTAAAGATAGGTATTATAATAACTTTCAATAAAATCTTTCTCTGGCAGGAACCCTTTTTATTCCTTCCTCTGAAAGACTTTTTTATGGCATTTATATTATTATTTTTTCTCTCCCTCTCTCTAGCGTTTAATGAAATTGCCTTGGAATAAAACCAGGGTAGGAGAAAGTGCTAAACTCTGAGTTCACCCCAGAGGATTTATGGGTATATTTACCATCAAATTCTTTCAATTTCACTGAATTGGCTTCCCATTCCTTTCCATGAATTATTAGTTCTATAATCACCTCCTCCTAATTATTCACTCTAAGTGCCTCTTCAATCTTGCCACAGTGATGGTTCTACATCTTTGTTCATTACACTGTACATACTGGTGTGGGATGTAGAGTGCAAAAAAATTTGGAATGGTGGGGCAAGATCTGCTCAAGATGACTCCATTCCTGTGCAATCTATCAATTGCCCAAAGCCCTAGTTTATGTACCAGATCCATAACCTTTGCTCCTTTGTCCTACACGAAATGGCAGGTGCTGAATCTTCCTTTTCCCAATTGCAAACTTTTTTTGACACCTTGCTCTTTGGGTGCACTGCTATTTGAGAAAGATTAAGCATGCTAGGTAAAATAAGTCCTGTCACAGAACAGCTTTATGAAATTATAAACAACACACCCAAGAATGATGGAGTTTTCCCTTCTAGTGGGAGAGAAAAGACAAGGACCCATAAATTTAAGCCCCAGACAAATTCCTGCAGAATTACATACTTGGTAGTTGTTTCACTTACTAAAGTAGGATTCAATTTTCCTACTTGCCTTTTTCTTGAAACTCTTCTGCACAGTATACATATTACTTCCAATTCAACACCATTATTTGAAAAGCAACACTTAATGCTTAGTTGTGAGAGAACTGTAAATCTGTTTGCCACCAAGGAACCACAATTTACAGCCCTTCTTGAAATACGACCATCACAAAATTCCAGGCACAAATATCTCTCCAAGAGTGGAGAAATACAGTTTGTATTAACCTGGGCACTGCATTTGCCTTTCACACCTAAAATGTACAGAGCTGAAAGTCAACAAACTTTTCATAAATACAAGCACTTGACTACCTCCATTGCTTCTATTCTGCTATATTTTCTAAATATCTCAAATTTATTATGGAATATGGACTATGTATTGTCTTCTTTGCATAACAGCATACAGTGTGAATGCTCCCTCAGAACAGATAAAAAAACAGTGATGCTGTTCTCTCTTCTACAAACCAAGATGTTTCTTGGAAAATAATGTATTTAAGGCATTTGCTGACTTGCCAAAAGAAGGCAACAGCTGAAGTGTCTGTCTCATTAGGTGTCATTTTTAGGTTGAATACCTCAACCTTTCATACTGTGGTAACGGAGCTTCTTAAGAAACATTTTGTCTTCTGTTCACACTATTCAATTAAATTAGAATCTTTCATCTGTCCCTTCTATGGGTTACATTTGTTTCTCACTTTTTATTTAATCTTTATTTGCAAAATACCCTAGAGTTCATTATGGTATAGCAGACCTCAGAGACTCAGTCTGGACAAATCCAAAATACTACATACAGATACAAAGAATCTGCATACAAGTGGCAAAATATTAGAACCGTTGCAAAACTCATAATGAGGTATTACAAAAGAAGCTGCAATTTGGGACTGTATAAACTTTTAAGGAGAATCCTGGATCCACTGTCTGTTGCTAAAGGGTATTAAAGCTCTCCATCTCATTGGCACTGAATAGAACAACCCGTATGTTCTTATCATGAGACAGACACAGCCTGAAATACGTGCAAGCCCTTTGCACCTGCACACACTGATGCTGAGGTTGTGTCTGCCTCTGCAGAGACAATGCATCAAAGAACATGAAACTAGTAATTCTTCTTTATACAGCTCATTTGAGGTCAATACAAAAATAAGAGGGCCAAATCCTTTGTTGGTTTAAACTGGCAGTGATTTCAACCAGACTACAACAACTTGCAGGAAGAGAGAATATCTCATTACATTTAGTTTTGGACAATTCAATGCCAAAAGACTAAGAGTAACTGGAGTCAATTCAGAGAAGAGCCACTGAAGACAGAAAACAACTTGAGAGATGTATGAATGAGACAGGCTTAGTAAAATATGAGAACTTGACTTAACAAGGATTAAAGGTATGATAAATATCTGCAGATGTCAAAAGGGACATCAGGAAGAAGGATGAACTACTTAGGTTGCTTCAAAAAACAGTGGATAAAATTAAGAAAAAAAAAATATTTTCACCAAGTAAAATCTCAATAGTGCTCTTTATCAACTATGGAGAAGTGTCCTCAAATACCAGAAATACCAGAAACCACCATCACTGAGATCAAATCATTGCCCCTGCCATCCAGGTAGGAATACCACTAGTGTGCACACCCTAGTGGGGAAGAGCTTGCGCCATCTATCTTCAGTCCAATCTAATTCATTCTAAATCAAATCAGTATTTGCATACTCTCAATCAGTATATAAGCACATTAAACGTTTCTCTCTGTCATTCCAAAGCAGGCGGTAAAGGTATCCAGCAGAGCCTTTCAGTTAGTTGTGCTCAGAGCAAGAATCACAGAATATTCTGAGTTGGAAGGGAACCACTAGGATCCTCAAAGCCCAACTCCTGGCCCTGCACAGGACAGACCTGAGACACCATGTGCCTGAGAGCGTTGTCCAAACACTTGAACTATGGCAGCCTTGGTGCTGTGACCACTTCCCTGGGGAGCCTGTTCTAGTGCCCAATCAGCCTTTGGGTGAAGAACCTTTTTCTAATACCCAACCTAAACCGCCCCTGACAAAGCTTCATGCCATTCCTTCAGGTCCTCTCACTGAGGCTGGCAGGTTACCTACCAAGAGGCTGATAGGTAACCAGCAGGCATGAACCCTTCAACAGTAGCCCACCAAAAGTGCATCTACTGGCTGCATGTTCCAGCTGGACATAAAAGCTGATTTGCTGTCAAATTATATTATTAAGTAAGGATCATGAGACAACTACCCCTTAACAAAATCAGCCATTTGTCCATTACTATGGCAGACAAAACATTAAGGAACTAGCCAGTTAAGTAAGAGAAAGCAAAAAATAATCCTCCCAATTGTATGTCAATCCAGATTCATGGGCAGTCATGTTTAAAAACAGCCTTGAAAGCTTGAATTAGTTCTTTGAAAACCAAAAGCCTGTCTCAATAAAACCAATAGTTCATTAAGATTGTAAAGTCTGAGTCTTCTTGACCAGGTTTGATGACAAATTTCAGACTTTGTTCTGTCCCAGAGCTGTGCTAAGACAACAGGGAAAAATCATGTTTCTGCCTTTTGTCTCCGTCTACTGGCAGCGGGAAGGGTGATAATCTTGTGAGAGAGTGTGAGCAGAGAGAGAGAAAGGGAAGAGAGGGCAAAGAGAGAAAAAGTAAAGGGAGGGCAAAGAGGGGAGAAAGAGAAGTGGGGAGGATTAATTCATCTGTTGTTCAAGGCACCCTGACAGGGGAAAAAGAAGTATTGAACCACAGCAGCTTAACCCAACTTCAATGTACCTTCCCAAAAGCATAAGGAATGTAATTCTTCATGGTGTTCTGCTGATAAGCAAATCCTTCTAAATCCTTTCAATTTATTTCTTGGCCTGAAGAAATTACATGCTATTTAGGAGCTAAATAAATAAATAAATAAAAATTCACTTCCATGAATCTAGATTGGTTGTTTATTGATTACATATGCCCACAAAGTCACCTGGTCTTCTGTTTCTTTTCTTTCCTAACAGAACAGTGGTCTTTTTGTCTCGAACTAGGAAAGGATCAACCGGCAAGTCTTTTCCAGACTATCTGCAGTAACCATCAAGATTTGCAAGGGCTTTGAACTGGACTGTAAAATACCATTTATTGGGTTTAACACAAAAGATACAGCTGAGATGTGAGAGAAGACTCTCTTTCCTGCTTTATCAACCACATTCTCCTTCCCATGTGCATTTTTCTTCTTCCGCAGAAGTACCTTGAAGATGAAAGTTGTGTATTTATACACTGAGGTCATTATCTGAGCATAAGGCCCCTCAGTCTAATCACACAGGAGGAACTTTCATGCTGAGTGCCCTTTTCATCACTTGATACAGCTTGTTCTCCTTCCCTATTATATTTTTATTTCTTATTGAAAGGAACCTGTTACTTGAAACAGAAACTGTCAGCCATCTGTTTTAAGTATAACTCCAGTTATGCAGATGGTGGTGACGCAGATGAAAACTCCCTAAGAAAGGTACACTAGGTGTACCGATGATGAACTAAAATAATTAAATATCGTAATGCTAAAAATCAAGCATTACAGCTGAACCCACAATAACTCCCACTCTGAAATCACTGAGAGCTGCTGGTAGGGCAAAATGCTGAAATTCAAGCACTGCTTGGGAGTCTGACTTTCTGAATATCACATTAATCTACACAGTATTTCCCAATACTTGTCCAAGAGTCTTCAAATGGAAGATATTTCTTTTCAGAAATGGTCTGAAAAGTTTCAGAGTGATATTCCCTGGACTGTTAGCCCCCTCAGAAAAACCAACCACCAGCCGAAACACACAGGGCAGCATAAGCTTCAAATTTCTCCCCTTCCCAGCATCTGCTTAAAGCAGGTCCCAGGCAGCAAAACCAAATACAGATTCTCAGAGGTACATAGGAAAAAAAGACAGTTTATTGTCAAAATTTAACATCCTGCTGCTGTGGGTTCTATCTCCTTATGCACTCATTCTGATGTATTAACTTAAACTGCCACAGAAATAATTTTATTAATATGCTGGACTATAAACTACACTTGCTAAAAAACAAAATGTTACCTACTTCACTAGCAGAAGGGCAGGGCAGATCACTTGAAAGCAGTAACTTCTTAAATTGCCCCAGTCCAAATTGCCAAGGACATTGAATCAGAGCTCTCATGGTACTTGACTTTATACTCCTGATATTATCATAAATTTACTATCCAACACCAGCAAAATTACCTCCTTTCCTCATGCTTCTGCTTATATTGCCATAAAATGGGGAGAAAACAACTTGCCCGCTTGCTTGGCATAAAATCAGAATTTTAGTAAACATTTTACATTCACAAAGCAAAGCCTAAATAAAGAAAAGTCCTTTACATTTAGTAAAGGGAAGCCTATGTGTCAGAAAGTTAGGGACTCAAATGATCTGAGATGAATCAGCTGCCCTTTGAAGACTCAGCCTCTAGTAAGAGTAAATGGGTTTTTCTTTGCGTGCTAGCTGGCACTTAATAACTGTGTCAGAAGAATATTTTTCATTTACACTTTGCTCCTTTGCTGGAAATCAATATGTCGTTTGTTGGCATTTTCTTCTGGACATCTTTATTTAGCTTGTCTTTTTTCCTCGGAGGGGAGGGTGTTGTATTTGATTTTGTTCTGTTATTGATTGGATCACTCTGAACAAGAAATAAGTAACTAAGCACAGCAGAGTAGCTTTAATGACAATCTCTTAAACCTCAAAATCTGCACACCATGTTGTACTCCCCCCCAATACATGATTCAAAAGGAACAAATCTGTAAAGTACAGTAACTATGTAGCAAAGAGGCAGTCACATATGCAATTTAACTGGCATTTCTATTTATGTGATCATTAATAAAACCATACAAGTCCTGTTTCTATTAAAGCAGTATTCCTATTGCTGTAGTACCTACTGCTGGGATCTCACAATCTTACAAATGAGGCTTAATGTGAAATTAAAGATATGGGAGATCTTCTCCCAGCAGACATTGTTCCGTGAAGAAAACCTGACCACATTCACATATTAAACGTTGATGGCAGTGCAGCCTAATAGGTCGCAGCCGATCTACAAAAGGCTAGCAAACCATGGTGGAGGGGCAGTCGCTGTGCCCTGGCTGCACTGGAGTGCCACACCAGCCTACAGCATCCCTTCCAGCATCACATGAGAAGTGATGGGCAAGCCAACCCTATGAGCTGCATGGTAATCTCCCATATTTTTTTTTTTTAAATTGGGGAGTGCTTCTCTGTTAATTTTTGCTCCTCATTATTATGTCGGCCACAAACAGTTGGCATATGCAACTGTAACATTCATAAAGAAGAAAACACCTTGATCTACAGTCCAAACTGTGGCACTTAAAATGTAATGTGACAGGGTATGTTATTCATAAAGTAACAATAAACGTAATCACTCCGAATAAATGTGCCTTAAAACAACTTCTGCAATTATTTTAAGTACCTCTGAGTGCAATAAGATAAACAACTATCTTTGAATATTCACATTAATGCACTAGACTATTCTTGCCAGACAAATATTCCCCTTTCTCTCCAAACATTAACCCACACTTAGAAAATGGCATTTAAATCCTGTTACTCACAGGATTCACACATTAGCTCACAAGGGGAAGAGAGTACCTACACACATTTAAATGCAGAATAAACATAATGTAGAATAAATAAATGAAGAATAAACCCTGGTACACTAGGTACATATCAGCACCTAGAACCACTCCCTGAGTAAAATTACAGAGCAGAACATTTGACAGAGGAAAATAGCCACTAAATACCTGTATTTAAGCATATATACAGCATACCTGAGAAAAAAGGCCATAAATGGTTTTAATTTATAAACAGTAAAGAAGTTCATAAACACAAAGGTGGCTGTGGTAGAACTCAGTTTTCCCAGGGACAGTGACAGCCTCTTAACCACAAGTTCATCATTCCTCTCTTAATTTAGTATATAAATGATTATCGGCAGCTAGTACAAAAACATCTGTATATGGAACAAAAGTTATATATTACAATTAACATATTGAAATACTGACATATCAACATTATCATGGTCAAATCTAATAAAAATTAAGGTAAACAGTCCTAGACATGATTCCACCCAGCAATACAACTGCCAAATATCTGATGCTTAAAAATCATGCTTTTCTATCATTAACATTTTTTTTTTCTTTTTGAAATATGAGTAGACTAACAACTTCACTGGAGGTATAGGGAACTGACTTCACACCACATGTTAGCAAAAAACAGATAACGAAAGAGTAAATAGGTAAATGAAATCAGTCCCACCACCACCAGGAATTACAGGGGAAAATTTAGGAAACTTAGAGACAGAAGTTTGTCTAATCATAACATGGAAAGATATCTACTCCCACCAAACATATATCCATCAACTTAAAAAACATACTTGTTCCATTAAGTACTGATGAAACCCGGTAAACTTCAACCTCATGAGCTGTGGAACATGACAAATATCTCCTGTGCATTAACTTTCAACTGAACTTCATTAAAATACCACATGAAGTGGTCCAAGATGCAAATGGTTGTCATGCAAGAAAATTTTGCCATTGGTAGGCAGACTCCCATGCACAACAAACCTGGTGAACATTATCCCTGCTGGGTTTCTCAGCAGCCCCTGCCTAATCAGAACATTTTCTCTCTCTGAAGGATAAGAAGGCCATTTTCCTTGCTTATTTATTTAGTTTTTTAGTGAGTTTGATTAAATGCAGTAAAGGCAAATCAATCTTTTGTGTTTGTGTAAAATGGAAAAAAGGAACAAACTTAGCTTTAATGGCCCGATAAACGCTCAGCTGGAATGCACTTACGGAGCAAGAGAGCTAGACAAAGGAATTCAGGCAGCTTTAAACACTGTCAAGAACACGCTGACATCATCTACACTTCTACCTGTTTAAAGGGAAAACGACAATCCCACTTCACACCCAGTGAAGAGGCTTTCTGGTTTTTTGCAAGTCTGTGAAGGTATCAAGTACTACAGAGTTCTTCCTTGTGTCCTTCAGATTCCCATGGTGAAAACTGGGAGATACTAGGAAACAAGTATCCAAGAGAATATCATCGGAAGGAGAGAGGACAATGAAGTTCAAAATCAATAATACCTTTTCCACTGTCAGTAAACTTGCTTCTAAACTCAGATTTGCTGTAATGTAACATTTTTGACAATAATGACCTCTTGTAAGGATTGTAAAATAGCATGAAATTCATGCTCACTGTGAAATGAAGAAGCTGCTGCATGAAAAATTTGAGTGAGACACTTAGTTGAAAGTAGCACTGAGAAAGTATTTTTGTCATTGTTGACAACACTGGAAATCACAAAAGAAACTCTGCCCGATTTTATGCAATGCCCATTAAAGCCTTTAGTAATACACAGAAATACACAGGCCTTCCAGACTATGGAGAGCCAAGTTTTAGCCCACAGAGTATTTAGCCTTAGCAATGCATAGAACAGGACAACTTGACCAGGACAGAGCCAAAATGTAGCAAGAAGTATTTGTCCCCAGTACTCCAGTTCCTGACTGGACAGATAAAAGTATATGCTTAGGCTTCTTGCTACATGAGTTTCTGCCTCTTCACAAGAATTACAAAGGCAGAAAGAATCAAAATTTTTGTTCTAAGACAAAATTTGATGTTCCCTTGCTATAACAACTATAGCAATAGCTTTGGGATGATGGTATGCTTCTAGTGTCTCTTGGGAGGAAAGTTCAGTTTTCCTTAAAATTCCTTTCTCATTGGTAGCATTACTATAGCGTCACTTGTACTATCCAGAAACAAATCACAGTAGCCACTGACATTAAAAGGCAGTGCCTTCTGCATTTTTACCACTTAATTTTCAGACTTAGGTGCTACTCACACTAGGAGATGACTAGCCCGACAGACATGAGGGCATATCCAAGTTGGCAGAGCTGCCTCTTTTAGGTCTAGCAATACTGACTCAGAAGGGGCTTTGCCGGCAGAGTTACACTGTCTCTGACCGTTGCAAGCCAAGCTGACAACAGTTGGCATAGTTATGTGCGTATCAGGATTTTGACTGGCAACAGTATGTAAACCCAAAGCATATGCATTTTTGAACTCTGGGGCACTGCAGTAACGTTGGCAGAATTCAGGAGTATACCATTGTATTACCCTGAATGCTTCACGTGGTATAAGAGTTTTTAAGAGAATCCTGTCTCTACAGTCTTGATCACTGATAAAACTATGCAAGTAAAAGACTGTGGCCAGTGAGACTTCATTCAGAAATCTCAGGATCAGAAGGTCTGTTATTTTCACCCTGTCTGATGGCCCATTTTACACAAGTGTGGAATTACACAGAAGAGCCGAGTGCCTTAGGCCTCTGCAATGCATTGCCTGATATGCAATGACCCTTGGCAGGGCACTTAACCTGTCAGCACATCACGGCTTAATTTTTAAGACAGTGAAGATGCACATGTACCTCTTGGAAGCAAATTTTTATAAGCTGCTGTGAGAATACTTGGAGAAGAGTGATGTGCAAAGCATCATAAGAAAGATTAAAGAATCACAAAATCATTTAGGTTGGAAAAGAACTTTAAGATCATTGGGTCCAACCACTAACTAACAATGCCAAGTCCACCACTAAACCATGTCCCTAAGTGCCACATCTCCACATCTTTTAAATACCTGCAGGGATGGTGACTCAACCACTTCCCTGGGGAGTCTACCATGACTGTATCCAGTTGTTTATATTTTGTGAGCAGAAAGACCCACACTATCAAAATTGAACTCCCATATGGACTGTAACAAACTGTTATGCAGGGCTGAGGTAGGAGGCACCTAAGAAACATTCTGCTCTCTTTAATGCTTCTGAAATGAAGTACAGTATTGAAAATGACTGCGCAGTCCTACATAAGTAGGAAAGGAATTTCCTGCAAATTCTCCTCATCAGTGGAAAAAAACTGCAATGCATATCCACAGAAATAAATGGCAGCAGAGCTTAACACTGTTCATCACCAAAGGCATGGTGGACCATGAGTACTCCTCCCATCAGAACACAAACTTTGCTTTCAGCCAAAGCACAGCTTTTCCGACAGGTGCAGAGTAAAGCTCCGTAACCTCTGTACCAGGCAGCTTAGAATCTCAGCACCTCAAAGGCAGTGGAACAAATTACCTGGCCAGTCCCAGGATATCCCTTTTACCTAAGTCTCCCACTTACTCAGAATGTGCAATTGATTGAAACAAATGCTACAATCCGACACCATGGAGCTCTCAACAGCTGTCAACTCATTAAGTTCTATTCACTGGCTTCCCACCTCCTTGCCAACGTATTACATAAATTGCTTTTTAGCTGGCAGCCTTCCCCTTTGCCTGAAACCAGTTTGTACTGAGTATATTTAAGTCTATTGTTTTTTTTTTTTAAATGAATTTATTCCTTCCCTTTGGTAATTTGCTTTGCTTTGCAACAGTTTGAATGGGCTGCAGAACACTGTTTCATTATCAAGCTGCAACTGGAAATGAATATTTTAACGCAGCTGAACAGAGGTTTGGCTGTAAATGACTATATCCTAATTAAACAAAACAAAAGGAAGACAGAAAGAAAAATTAATTTAATTAATGAGATATTGATGCAATTTAGAGAGAAAGGCCTTCCCACTTAGAAGGAGTTCCTGCAATGTGAATTTTATAGAAAGAGTTGGAGGTCTACTGCTTCCTTCTCGATTTATCTAGTGGTGTTTCTTATATTTCATTTTTGCTTTTCTCAGAGTCTTTAAAATGCCTAAAGGCATTTTTGGTATCTGTCCATACAAAGTCGCATATACAAGTGCTTCAAATGCAAATACATATAATGACTGTGCAGTAAGAACATGTGAAAACAGAGCGTAAGTGTGGTCATGTTAGCTCAAACTCCATTGAAGCCTTGATTCCTGCCTCTGGCGTTAGATAGTTATTTATGTTGGTTCACAAAAAAAGGATAAACACAAGAGAAACACACAGAACTACTTTTCTGTCACATATGCTAATTGGAATGGCATGCATGAGTTAGGAAGTGGTTATACCTGCATCTTTATGCTGAATTTCATAGTTCTTAATGGGCTTTTCTACCACATTCTGACATATTAGCTTTTAAAATTTGTATTTTTTTCCTACAATATCACATGGCAGTAAGTTCCCCATTTTGTGTGAAAGTACTTCCTCCTGTTTGATCTCAGCCTGCTCCTACCTTATTTCACTGCTCAATCTCTGTTTCATGAGGAACAGTGAGCAGTCATTGCCTAGTCACAATTTCTCTGAACTATTTTGATTTTAAAGACTTCTGTTATCACCGTTTGGTTACCATTTTTTCAGCCAGAAGAATGCCAGCCTATTTAACCTCTCCTCACATGGAAACCATTGCATATCCTTCAGCTTTTTTGTCATAGATCAATTTTTGAGAGCTGATGGCCAAAACTGAGTGCAATGCAGAAGGCAAGGCACAACACAGATTTACACAGTGGCAGAATGATATTTTCAGTTTGGTTTCTTTTTTTCTCTAGCAATTTCTAAATTCTTTTGTGGCTTCCTGAATATAAATACATGTCCACAGGTAGCCACATCTGGCTATTTGTCAGCATAGAAACAAATTTTCAATGTTCAGTGTGGTTAAGCACACACATAAATCAGTACCCAATAATGCATTTTTTCTGTTATAGCCTCAGTTTCTGACAGTTTTGAATTAAAGGCCCTACAACAGAAGGAATTTATTGATTCTTGAGATGCATCAGAATGCCATTTATTGAATTGTATATGGAGTGGATCTACAAAGAAGCAATAAAGCTTTTGAGAGGATACTGGATTTCTCAGTCATTCTAAGTCCAACAGGGCACTTTTCTGACATTGCAGAAGGCTCCTGAGTAAGCCCAAGGGATGCCAAGTGTCAGAAGGCAGAAGCACTGCCTTGTAATATGTAATCATTCAAAATGAACTGGAGCAATCCTACGGATGCACATAAGGTGAGTAACAGAGAGAGGACTCAGTATTATAAATAGAAGTGAGGAATGTATACTCATACATTCCAGAAGTGAGGACACACTGTAGAATCTGATCCAACTTGTTTCCTTACATGTTTTTGATGGTAAATGGTTTCGATATTGTGTATGTTGTAAAGTGAATCAGGCTTAAATATAATGTCAAAATGCCGCACGAATCAAATTAGAAGATGAGAACAGACCTGAACTTTTAAGAAAACCACAGTTGTACTTTGTAGTCCAACAGACAGTCAAAAATTGAAAAACTGTGGCATATTTTGCCTGCAATAACCTTTCCTCTTCAAACTATTTGTATCATTTTGGGTGAGCGTGACATTTCACTCTGGAGTGGACTCTACTGTCTACTGGGGATCAGTGACAAAATAGTTTTAAGAAAACTGCTCTGATTTAAAGTAAGTGAGGTCAAAGAGAATGCACACAAATAAATACAAAAACTACAGCACCAAGCAAACACAGAATCTGGTTCTATGTGAAATGCAGTCTTCAGAAACCTGGGGGAGAAGCTATTGACTCTTGTCAGGCCAACCATGATTTGCCTGACTGAATACCAGTAGAAAAATCTTTGCAAAGGAAGAGAAACTACTGACCTGAAAGCATATAACCTATAATGTTCTACAGTCATAGTTCTTTAAATCCTGTATAGCGTGTCAATGTAATGGACATAAATGAAAACATAACTCCTATACAATTACATTCTTTGCCATTGATTGAAAACGAATATAATTTCTCATCTACTTCAGCAAAAGAAAGAATATAGCAGGAGTGAATGAATAAAATAAATGGATCATTGACAAGTTTGGATGGGAGACAAATACCTTTCACAGACTTCACTTACCTGTGCTATGATTTGTTTTTTAGAGAGGATCTAAAGAAAAAGTGCTAAAGGAAGACTTTGTCTCCATCTCCCACTCAGTGTTCTACCTTCCGCCCAAAGCTGTCAAAGGCTTCCTACTCCTAGTGTGCCTCTCCGTCCCTTGTGGTATTACTGAAGCTCATTAACTTTGGTCTCCTCCTTTCAACATTACTCCTGTTTTTCTCTCCCACCTTTTCTTCTTTTAAGTGGCTCATATACCAGCAAAGATACTGATCATGACTTAAAACACAGGGGAAAGATTTCTTTAAATTAACACATTATCAGAGAACATAAAGCTTGTATGTTAAGATACAACAGCTATAACCTGAATTTTAACAATAATGATATTACTCAGAGCCTCTAATCAGATCAAGAAGATGTTAGTAGATACTACAGTACAAATAGGATAAAAGAGACCTTGTTCCAAATACTGCTGTTTAGGCAAAGAAGCAACATATTTATTATGGCAGACAGGGAAATAACAGCTTAGTTTTATGATCAATTATGATGTTCAAAGCTTAGCTTTTGTTCTATGCTGGAACAACTCCAAAATGCCCTTTTAAAAACAATCTCAGAAACAGAATGATACCTAAGTATCAGTTTTCAGACAATAGTATTTTTTTAATTTGCACCCAAATTTCAGACATACCGTTCAGTGCGTGCATGACAGCAAAGCACCCGCTGGACATCTTGTAGAGTGTAGCCCCCACAAAAAGAATCCAGGCTTGACATTCATGCTTCTGAATAGCTAAAAGCAGGGAAATTTCTCACTGCATCAGGAGCGTAGGAACAAGAACCTACGGAATCTCCTTCGCAGAGCAGTGCCCTGATTGTAACCCACTATGGTGAGAGAGCCTCTCACCCCTTTGCCTGACAGAACAGAGAGCATGATATGAGCAGAGGGTAACGTGAATGATGGCAGGAAGAGAACATTAGAAAATACTGATTACATCCAAGATGAATGAAGGTGCAGAGGAAGTATGGGCAGAACAAGACTGGCTAAACATGGATTTCTTAATCTGGGAGATTTCTAAAGAGGCTAGCAAGGACTTTGTTTAGGAATGTAGTTAGTGCCTACATAACACTAACTGAGATTATACTTTAATAATCTACAAAATAACATTTAAGATTACACTTCTGCTTGCAGGGCCTTCTGACAAGAACAACTTCAGGGAAAAAGAAAAAAAAAGAAAGAGAAAAGAGAACAAAAATGTAATTGCCTGCCTATCAGCTCCACTATCATAATTACTTTCAAACTCTTGACATGGGTTGAATCAGATGAACACCAAATCAATTTTTGCAAACAGCAATCATTGCATTCTTAGCTCATAAATTAAAATGTCACTGGTAGACTGAGGACAAAATAATGCCTGTTTCACTATTTTACCCTGCAGAGAGAGCAACTTCTTTTTCCTTCTCTTTGTGAGCGTAGCTTGTATATCCTTAAGCACCATTCAGTACATCAAACTCATCTAATTTAAACCAAAGTTTGTACAGCTGGATTCCACACAGGAAAACACAAGAAATTATACTACCTATCTAGTGGGGTAGTGTTATCCCCCTGGGTATCCAGAGCCCTAGTCTAGGTGTGGGGAGAGGGTCGCATGAGTTTTATTCTTGTCTGCACAACATGAAGTGTTGGGGATTTGCTGGCTGTACACAGGTTCAGAGGAGCAAAAAAGCCTTAAGGCTCCACTCCACTGTCCTCCCCTTCATCCTTTTCTGACCTGCAGTGAACCTCATCATGCTGAAGCGAGTAGAAGGCTCCCCAATACAAGGAAAATTCTCAGAAATTACTCATTGTTGTGATTCCTTGAAGGAATAAGGTGATCAGATTAAACTGATGAATCAGTTGCATATGCTGAAAACTGACTCACCAATGAAGTGCTTAATTTCCTATTACCTTTTGTGTCTCACTTCTAAGCACAAGTAGGAATAATTTAATGGGCCACTCTGTGCCCAGAACCTTGCCTATCACTTTTCACTCTGTTTCAAATCACAAACTCTGCAGCTGAAAGGCAAAGAACCAGGCCAATGAGTTTAACTGTCATGTAACTAGAGTTATGAAGATACCTCATTCTTTTCTCCTTTTAAGGGGCTTTTGCACTTACATACACTTACATACACTGTAAGTGATTTTTAACTTAAAGCACATAGCCTAATCTTTGCCTAATGATCGAGATAATCTTTC
>JAWWMP010000165.1:42768237-42833918 GCA_035047865.1 Dendrocincla tyrannina | reverse complement strand
TCAGAGCTGTGAGACAGCAGAACTCTTGTATCCCTTTGATACTTGATCCCTCTGGTACTAAAGAGGCAGTAGGTGCACACAAGTCAGAGAAAAACAAGAAGGAACCTCCGAAGGTGCAGAAGCCAGTACTCAGCTACCCTGGTTCTACACCATATAAAGCCATGAACTTACTCTTCTGGACCTCTTCATCCAGATGACACCCATTTTGGATAGGAACTCACTTCTAGCTGTAGCTTATTCACAGTTGGGTTCCAGACATTTTGGGCCATGAAACCCTTTTGTTTAAATAAATATTATTCCAGACTCCTCTTAGTAAACACTGTACAGTTTCAGAGAGCAATCATATCTCTTTTATTCCTTCAGTATGCAAGCTACAGTAGCTAAATTGTAACAAATCCCTTCTTCCAAGACTGAGTCCCCATTCCCAACTTTGTCCCTCAAAACCTTCTCTTTACCTGTGCCAAGTCCTACCAGTCATCACACGAGCAGATATGCTTTGAAACAGCAGTGCACAGACTTGGAGGTTGTTTTTTAAAAATAAAATGCTTTGAAGAACAATCCTGCTGTAGTAAAATGGTGGTATGTTTGTGTGAAGAGGTTTATGAGTTCTTTATTTCCACAAGTAGAGGAATGCAGCCAAATACGTTCTGATAGATAGAAAACTGGGTTTGCTACCAGTTTCAACTTGGCTGCTATTCAGAGACTACCAAAAAACCTGAAACCAGTTCTTAAGGAAGGAATTTCTAGTAGCTTAAATGCAATGAGGTTAAAGATCAACCCCATATACTCTTGAATGAATCCAAAGTAGAAGCAAAACATCTACAAAATGGCTGGAAACAGAAATGTGTGCCTCATCTGAGCACAGAAAGAAGTAAAGAGATCAAGCTGAGAAAAAAAAGGCAGTTACTTTTCAAATTGCCATCTTTTATCTTGGAAGAAACACAAAAACTGGAACTGATAACTGTCTCAATGTGTTATCAGTTATAATAACTACATTACAGAGATGCAATACAGAGTAAGTCCTTAGAAATTGCAATCTTACAAATCAAATATAATGAATAAGTGAGAAAGCCCCACTTTCCATTTCAATTCTGCTCTCCTTATCTGCCATGCTAATATTTAGAAAGTAATTATTGCTCTTGATGATTAAATGGTTTTTTTTTTTCTCCTCTTGAAATGACTGATTTTTCTTTTGAAGTCTGCATCACCCTAAAGGGAAAATACATTTCTCAGCAGATTTTTTCCCCCTTTTTGCCTAACAAGGAAAGGGGATTAGAAAAATTAGAATAGAATGGCAATAAAGAGAGGAAAGGGGAAGAGTGAGCAAGGAAAGACAGGTCCTTTTTTCTTTTTCTTTTTTTTTTTTTTTCCTATATGAGGAATATCTATCTTTAGGAACTAGTGAAGAGGAAGAACAGAAAAATCATGAGCTCATCACACAGGGTATGACACCTAATGCTGCAATCTGGAGTTCCTATAATGAGGTGGTGAGTGGGCACTGCTGACAGCTTATTGCTGGAGAGAGGTTAAAATGAGTTTTGCATCACCAGACCAGGCCCATCAACACTTGGCATCTTCATCATACCACATTACATACAGATTTTTTTTCAGCATTATTGCAGCTGGGTTAGTTCTCCAAAGCAAGCACAAATTTATCCTCTCCCAGAGTTAATTACCAAGTTAATCTGGGTTGGAGGGAAAGTAATTCACACTGTAATGATGAAAAGAGGTGGGTGAACCTAGTTGGTTGCATACTTTACCAATATAAAAAGATTAAACTATGAAAGTTTAACTATAGACTCATGCTTTTCCTATATTATCCCCCATAATTAAAGGCAAAATAAATAAAAATCAATATACAACAGCAGAATATAAACTGATGTGATTTCTCATTCCCTAAACTTTTCCCATTAAAGTGATATAATAAGACATTGGGGTTTTTGGGCCACTGAAACCACAAATGAAAATCTCTAAGAATCAAAGCCCGCACATAAGAATGAGCTTATCACCAAGTCACCCCCCCCAAACCCCTGGAATCAGTGTATGTGATGCAAATAAACTTGGCCAACATTATATAGAATCTTATCACATAATTTGTGTGCATGCTTCCATACTGCTAGAAAGTCAACATGGTGGTGCTGAGTTAATGGTTGGACTTGATAATAGAAGAGGTGTTTTTCAACCTTAACCACTCTATGGTTACTTCACTCTGCTCTTGCAGAATAGAAAGCATAAGGTGTGTACCATTATTGATGAAAGACACTTTCTCCATAATCCTTATATGAGGCTAAAATGTTGAAACTAATACTTCAGAGCACTCTTTGGTAAGAGTGGGCAAAATACCATATATCAAAGACATTTAACTTCTCTCAATAAACCTCCAAACTCATCAGTGGTAGTTTCCAATGGAATGGGAGGGGGAGAAAAAAAAAAAAAAAGGTGTGAATTGTGAGTTCTTAGGAAATCATACTGACCATGACTCCCAGCTAAGCTCTCTGATAGCTGCTGAAGAAACTACTCAAGCCAAACTGTAATTCACAGAAACAAGCTGGAGGAGAGCCAGCTCTCGAAGAAGTGATTGGCTTATTTCAGAATATGAAGTGTTTCTTCTTGACAGCAAGCCAAGCTGATTGTCCTTGAGGAGATGCTAAGAAGAAACCTTGATCAGAAGTGAGACAAAGCATCAGTATTGGGTTGTATAATGGAGGGCCATTCAATGCCTTTGTATCTGCAAAGCAGCTAAGTAAAATCTGCAATAAAACAGATATCTTCAGTTGCTAAAGAGGCTAAGCATATATTTCTTGCAACTGTTATTTGTGCTTGATAAATCATCAGAATGTTTCATCATTGTCATCTTCTTTATTTTGAACACATTGCTTTTGAAGTTAATAAAATTACTTGTTTCTCTTTTGTGCTGGACCATTAGCATAATTATAAAGAGAGAAAGATGGAAGAGAGTCAATCAGATAATTCCCACATGCAAATTAAAGATCTTTCAATTAACATGGCAGGACATGTGTGAAAACCATGCTAATGTAGCAGAAGATATCCCTAGTGGCAGTTCAGCAATCTGTCTGTATGCCAAGACAACTCTTTGCTTTGTCACTGATGGCTTTTGCTTGGGCAAGAGGGTGGTGAAACAGAGCAAAAATGGAGGTTTATTAGACATCTGTATTGCAATGTTACTGGTGAAGTGGGAGAGCAGAGTCTTAATCTTGTTTCAGGCAAAAGTCAACTTGTTTGATTAAACCACTGTCTCTCATCACATCAGGGAAAAATTTTAAGAAGACTCTGACTTTCAGAAAGCTTTTTCATTCACTGATGAGTTTGCTCACAGTTCCCCTAGTGAAAGATGACTTCCTTCTTCTGTCTTAAGTAATAACACACACACACTACTTTCTTTAGGCTTTTCTTGCTTCCCTACTTGGAAGTAATGGCCCCACAGAACAGCTACTGAAAAGCAGATATGAGTTGAAAAGGACACTGGATACTTGGTAAAACCTTAGGTTATACTCGATGAAAAGAAATGAAGTCAGATCCTCAGATTGCATGTATACAGGCTGATCATCAACTTCAAAATCATAATTTAATACTTCCATGAGTATAAAGATGCTCTATGGT
The DNA here is from genome assembly GCA_035047865.1 of Dendrocincla tyrannina. NCBI lineage: Eukaryota > Metazoa > Chordata > Aves > Passeriformes > Dendrocolaptidae > Dendrocincla > Dendrocincla tyrannina. Next base: position 42,830,297 of record JAWWMP010000165.1, on the reverse strand, counting down.
CCTTTATAGACATATTACACCTTTCCCTTTAAGCATGAGAAACATTAAAGAGCAGACAGCAGAAGACAGATCCTTGTTTGCTACTGTGGCACCCTGCTAGCTTTCTAATCACTGAATAAATTATCAAAAGCAGCTCTTGCACAGGAGAAATAACATGCCTGTGACTTCTAGCAAAATAATAATCCAAACTGTATTATGATAGGTGCTAGTTGCTCCTGACTCCTGAATTGTGACTCAAATTAGGAGCCTGCAAGTCTGGAAATTTTGTGTCCCTATGTGAGCATGTCAGAAGTCTTCCATGAAGGTATCTGCTTCTCTGGTGTCACTCTGATATGTTCCCTGGAAAGCTGCAATACTCTTAGAAGCTGTTACTCAGGAAATAACTCACTGCTTGCCTTAAAAAAAAACCAAACAACAAAACAAAACAAAACAAAACCAATAAAAAAAAACACCAAAAAATAAAACCCCAGGACCTGCTGTTTGCTCTATGTAGGAATAATTCAGCAGAATATGCATTTATTTGGATGATGAAGAGATGTAACTGCAGCGAGTGTCACAAACTCCAAAGTATTTTAAAGAAAATGAGAAAGTTACCTTCACTGAATGTAGTCAAATTGTATTTTTTTAAACCTCAGACATTGTAAAATTGTAGGAATATGACTTTCACAAACAGGAATAACCTCCTACTAACTAATCATGAAGATGAACTGGTAGTGGCCTTGGTATTAGTATCTCCCTCAGTTTTAATAATTTCATTACCATCCAGTCATCTGCTTCCTGCTACTAAAGTACTATGGAGCATGACCTAATTTCATTTAATAAATACAAAACTGGGAATCATGAACACTTATTGAGTAAGGCTGAAAGGCCCACTGCTTTCCCCCTGGCTTTGGCACCATACTGGTGAGGCAGACCTAATCATTCACATCTCCACTTCTGGGGCAAATCACTTTCCCATTCAGGTCTTAGCATTCAAAACTTACAAGGGGATAGTGTTGTGAAAGAATTCAACTGAGACACAAGGCTTAGAGAGTTGCAAAGTTTGCAAGGATGCACCTGTAGCTCCCACACTGTGCGTATAAACTCCAGATCATTGGAATTTTCATCAAACTACCAGCATTTAAGAATAAAAAAATGATAATAATAAAAAGCTGTATTTGTATTCCTGTGCTTCTGGATTTGACCAGTTTATAAAGTGGTTCAAACTGATCAACAATTTTAAATATTATCTTTGTGGTAGCAAATAAAAATCAGCAGTTCATTTTCAGCAGGCTATTAGTTTTATAATTGTTATTAATACTAGTTGCTCTATTATGTAGCACTAGCAAAGTAAACTCAAACTCTTTCAGCACATTTTAGATTTAACGAAGCAATTACTTGAGTCAAAATCATGCATCAAATTGAGTAACATCTAGAAGGAATTATAGTTCTGTCTTCAATTCTTTGTTTTTCAAATAGTAAGGCATAATAACTTCTTGAAGAATTAGTAATCAATGTGTCACTCCTCCAAGTAATTATTTTACTTGAAACAAGTAATAAGCCTGTGTTCCCTTTTGAGGGCACATGTAATTGCAATGTATTGTTAATTCTGCAGTCTTTTGTACAGAATGAATATTCAGCTTCAATAATTGTAGGAAACTATCAAACTATCTCTAGTGTATGTTCTCTGTAGCAAAAAAAAGAATGAAAGAAGTTATCACACTGGGCAACTTTTTAAGTTTCAAACTTCAGAGAAAAACACAATTTACTGAAATGCATTCTGTGTGTGATATTTGTGTGCATAATCAGCATTTCGCAAGTTTTGTTTGTTGTTTTGAAAGAAAACTATAGGTCTAGAAGAACCTGGAATCAGATGTGCTTGTTTCTTAATGCTTATCTATGCCATTGCATTCTCTGTCACACCAGAAGCAAGGCACAAGGCTCTTCTCTGTCTCTCTTTCACTGCCTTTAAAGTGAAGAAAACTGAAACCGTTTTAGGGTCCTCATGAGTTGCTGTTTACTAAGTGCCTTAAGATCAGTAATATATGTTCTTATTGAAGCACAGAGCATTGTTTTTAAAAGATAATAAATTAAAATGAAATATAATAAAACTTTTCAGCTCAAGTTATGTCTTAGGACACATTTATGTTAGACCCTGGAGGCACATTTTTAAATGAATTTTCACATGAAATGAAATGGATATTTTATGTTATACATAAACACTACACCCGAGTATGGAACATGACTTGCATCCTCAGAGGTATTCAAGAGCTGACGGCTATGGCCCTAAGTAACCTGAGGTGACTAGACCCTTGCTTTGAAAAGGCCATTGGTATAGCTCCTTGTTGGTAAGAGCCTTTCTGGACAACCCTGAATATTCCACGCTTCACAAGTGTGAACCTCTTATGAACACACAAACGGACAGGACATCAGTGAAATCCTCAGTCTAAACAGCACCTGGCAGCACACAGGGTGCAGTCAAGGCTGTGCTTTGAGCCAATTCTGGTGCCAAAGACAATTAGACACATTACTTCATGACAGTGCCTCTGCAAAGAAGTCTCTCCTCACAGCTGGACTTCATCTGTTGGTATTGTCCTGTGTTAATGCAGCCAGATGGCCTTTCTCCTGCAGTGAGCTCAGGGAACGTGCACAACTGTCCACACCTTACTGTGCAGTGCTACCTACATTGCCTCCTGCCACTACAGAAAAGCACCATTTATCCCAGACTCCAGGCGTACAGGTGTCACTGCTGTGCCTCTGTCATTGCCTCTTGCAGCCCTGTGCTTCCAGCACCATGCTGGGCCTTTAATTAACTGCTGACAAAGAGAGAACATCAGCTCATCAGCCATTGGGAAAGCCTGTGATCGCTCATCATGCACCCCTGCCACAAGACCAAGATGAAACCAGGTCTTCAAGCTGAACATTTATGTTATTGTTTTTATTTTGTGTGTTTGTTTGTGGTTTAATGCCTATGAAGTTAATTTGAGGGCGATAAATAGCTTTTTGAGAAAACTAATTTGTACACAGCTGCAATTAATCAGAGTGCAGACAAGAGAGCACCGGAGCTGAACGCCCTGCTGGAACAGATGGTTGTGCTGCCGCCACACACCCCTGCATTCCTGTGAAGGTTAAGCCAAATTGCAAGAGCCCTGGGAATTTGAGCTCGCACACATGCTGGCTCTCCGCACATCAGGTCTGCTAGGGAAAAGCTTGAACGATTTTCACCTGGAAGCCTCCTGGGGCTTGCAGCCATTACTTGAGAAGTTTAATAACCACTGGCAGGGGGGGGAAAAAAAAGAAAAGAAAAAAAAGAAACAAGCAATCCACTGAACTTTTCCAACTGCACTGCTGAATTTATCATTTAGTCCTGTTCCTGGCTGTCTTCCTTGTATTGCCTGATCCTCCAAACTTTTGTGGCATGAGAGAAAAAAAATAGCGGCCAGATGGAAGCTGCTGTTTACAGCAAAGCAACCTGAGAAGAATCCAATAGTCTTAGTTGTTTCTACTGGTTTCCATTTGAATGCAATAACAAGTTAATATTCCCAAAGACAGAGAAGTTGAGGTGCACAGAGAGAGGTGTAACATTTTCAAGGTTCTGGCTTGCAGACTGGGTCCCTGCAAACTTTGGAGACTGATCTGCACCTGTACTGAATGATGTGCTGATTCAAGTGGAAATTGTGAGAGCTGGCACCAGACATCTCTGAAATGAGAAAAAAAAATCATTCCATGGTACCCATCATGCTTAGGGCATGCAGTGGCTTGTAAGATGGTTATTAATTAGGTTATTCACTACTGCCTGAGGTGCACTCAAGAGTTACCAGGAAGAGTTTTAGCACTGTCTTTAAAAATCTTACCATTTAAGATAAATAACAGGTGAAATCCAGAAAGATTGTGTTTGAAACATGAACCTCTTTTTAATACATAGATGCTCTACTTAATCACTAGAAGGTGACTAATATCCTTTAGGTATTACTACTAAAGTGAGTCTTAAATGCAAAAGAACAGTGCTTGTGCAAATGCCATAGCTATTACAAGTGATTCTTCAAAGGTCAGAATAAAGGTCCTCCCACATGTGCTATTACACTATGGAAGATAGTCCTAAAAGAGATTAGTGTGAGGCATACCAAAAACACAAGACCGTGTAATGTCTGCTGTAATGCTGATGATTTCAAAACTGCTAGAATCAATTTTCATTACTTGATTAAGAAACAAAAGGCAACATGGAAGCCAGATTCATACTGTATGGGCTTGCTCCTGCTATGGGAAGAGGATTTCATTTTACTCCCCATTTTCCTTTCCTTTGCAAACACACGCACTCTTGCAGCCATGCCTGGAGTAAGGGAAGCATTTCAGCTTGGTATTAAAAGCAGATGGCCTGACAAGTTAAAACCTATAAATGTCCCTCCAGTAAACTCACATCAGATAATTAGTGTCAGGTTTCTACTTCTTTCTTCCTTGTTAACTCTTCAATGTCTTCAACAATCTGCTGTTATCTTGCAAAGGAGGGATGAGAAAAAGGACACTCAAAAATGGTTGCAAAAAGACATAAGCACTATGGCAGGCACTTGGGGAATTCTAGTAGCAGGGCAGAAAGACATCTGCATAGATATTTAGGGAGACCAAACTTGTGAGCCTCAGAGTAGAAAGACTTTTTTTTTCATCTGCACAAGTTGTGTGTGCTTTTGCTTCTGGCCAGGACCTTAACCTTCCCAAGATCCAAAAAGTAATTACAGCAATGTCTCCAATAAACTCACAGAGAGTGTTATTGTTTCTCTCTTTTATGCAAAGTACATGCAACTGTATTCAACAGGCTATTGTCTTTGGCAGTTGTTGCAGGCAAGCAAAAAGAGTCACTGTTCCAAGATTAATCATAACAGTGGTGATCAAAACAAAAGCAAGGTCCACAGTATGATGACTGACAGTTTTGAAGGCAGTGAGATACAGTTTTAGGCTGAGAAGTTGGGAGGATTTCCACGTGGACAATAACAACTATACATGCAACATCAGCTAAGAAACCAGAAACCCAAGCAGGACTTCCCATGTCACTTTAGCAATGATAAAAAGATGTGTTACTGCAGACCTTATGGAACAGAGGCATAGTGTCTTCTATTATTAAACTTTTCCAAAGACAAATCCAGAGATAAAATATAGTTTTGTTATTTTAGTCAGAGACAGAAGTCCAGACTTCTATTTTCTGTTGCTGGTTCTGATATTAGACTTTACCTTATACGGCCACCACTATTATAGCACCTGACCACATTTTATGTTTTATTCCTATAACTGATAGTAAAGACTATTAACCTCACTTTCCAGAGGGGGGCTATGGCACCATAAGGTTATCTGCCCTAAGATCATATGGGAAATTCATAACAGGACTGAACTGACCCAATTCTCCCAAGATTCAGGTTTTGAATTTTCTTCTTTGCTCAAATCCACTCAAATGCCCATAACCTCAGTTAGCTCTGGATATAATTGTATTTTCACCCAGATGGGTAAGAAACCTGAATTTTAAAGCCTTCTGAGTTGCTAGAACAAAAGGCACTACAAGAAACTCTGTACTATAATAATAATTTGCCTCATGCCTTGCAGTAGTAAAACAAAATAACATCACTACAGCATATTATTCTTTATATAAAATGTTCTTCTTATTTCTACAGTATTGGTAGTTCTGCAGTGCTCAACTCCATAACACTCAGGCTCTCCTGTTTACTCTCCAAGCTCAATGCCATAGTTAAGATTTGCTCTGCAGTGCCTCATAGTGAAAGCTCTGGGTGGGTACCTGCGGGCAGCCAGTAAACAGTGGCAATAAAACCAATCTCAAAATTTATTGCTACAATATACTGATTGTCTTCACTCCTACTGTGCTGAATGGGTGGAAGATAAAAAGTGGAGGATATCCTATTGGGAGTTATATATCAGCATTACAAAGCAATTTATCAATCCCTACACAAGCACATCAGCCAAAACCAGCACAAAGGCATAGTAGTAGGTAAAAACCAAGAGCCTAGCTGTGACCACACAGTGTTCTTAGTGCCTGTAACAGGACAACTGATGCAGAGTTCAACACTGAGACTGAGATATTCTGCTTTTATGTGACAGTGGTTCTCTCAAGTGAACTAGAGGAAAAAAACTACCTCAGGCTAAGCTAGGAGGAGCAGAGCTAGTGCCTATTTGAGATGTACTTTTATAACAAAAGAAGAGGACTGCTGCCACCAGCTTTTGAAACAGGTATGGGGAGCTAGCACACAGCAGCCCAGCCAAATGAATACCCTAATTAAGAGCTATTTCCATTAAAGCTATCATTACCCTCTGCCTGCAATTTACATCAGCTTTTCCTATCCACATCAGAGCTGAAAAGGAAATGGTGTGAAATGGAAATGTACTGATTTGAAATAAAAGTTGCACAAAAATCCTAAATCATAATTCAAATGCTTGCTGTTAGATCAATTAATGAATTCCCATTGCCTGTTGTATGAAGGCCCCCTTATAAAGTTTATAATTTCCCTGCAGTCTCCTGTAACAGACAAAGAGGTTGAGATTTTCTGGAGGTGATCCTTCTCCCTTCATGTGCAGATCACAAAAAGCTTTTAAAGGGCTATGCTAAAGTGACCTGTCTGTGTGCATGGGAAACTGCATCTACTACATATGCTAAGTGTAACATGGACTCACACACGTGTTTCCTGGTGCCTACAGTCTGCTGAGTGAGATCACTGCTTGTGGGAAGGAGTTTGCTGTACCTGAAAGCACTGATGTGTGTTGGTGAGGAAGATGATATCTGGGAGGATATAGAACACAAACACACGAGTATGTGTGTGGGTCTGAGAAATGGTTACACCAAACAGAATGACATGACTGGGAACTTTTCTATCACTTTTCGGAGCACATGAGTGTATACTCTGGGCAAAAGGTATGTATGTGGTCATTTTAAGTGTACTATAAGGCATCAAATGTAGTTACGTACACCTTGATGAATATATTGGAGATCTCTTAGCATGGCTTAAACTTTGCCCTCTCACCTGACATGTTGGCCAATATGTGGGGGACCAATGCATCCTAGGACAATGCTTTTAATGTAACTGAATAGAATGCCCCTTCTCTTCCCTTCTTGGTCTTATCAAATCATCCAACATCAGATTGTTGGATTACTGTCCTTGCAATATTCTTGTCCGTGAAGTAGATATTTTGGGTTTAACTCCCATCATGTACCTGGAACATGCATGAAGCATTTAGTTCTTTCGTATGGTAAATCATGGGAAACCTCAACATCAGCAAAACTCTTCTCCCTGAAAGAAGTAGGCAGGAAACAGAAAGGAGCTAGACCAGATGCTTCTATCTATTTCATATCAGATTAAAATTAAAGTCTTCAAAGGTATAGGCATGAATCAATTTATGTTCTAAGTGATTTTAATACTGTGTCCGTCCTAATCTTGAAAGGAAAGAAGACTGACTTCCCTCTAGCCCAAAACTTCTGCTTGATCTTTGCAAACTGCAGCCTATGTAACATCTCTTTTTGTGACTGGCAGTCTGTGGGACAGGAAAGCAAGCCCTGCAAATGAAATTCACCTTGCATTTACAAACCAGACAAGAGAAAAGGAGGCTGAAGTGAAAAGGAACCTTTTTTTTTTCAGCAGGGAACAGAGCACAACAAGGAAATAAAAAGATGAATAAACCTGTCATAGACTTTTTCTTTATGGAGCACAGGCACAGTTATTAGGTACCTGCAAAGAAGGCATGCTGGATATATGACTCCTAATACAACGTCCATAATAGAGCACTGTGCAGAAGGCATACAACTTTTCAAACAGTTGTCAGGGACAGAAATAAATACAGTGTCTTAGTGGGAAAAAATGACCAAAAGGATTAGAAGTGAGCATTGGAGTGGTGCAGGCAGAAGTCTGAGAGGTCTCTCTGACAGCATGTTTTCATACATCCTACTTGTCAGAAACAGGAAAATTATTGAGCTATTATTATTATTTTTCTCTTAATAATCTCAGTGAGGTTTTTACTGGTCCTAAAATGTGACAAATTGATTGTGCTCACTAGAAAAGAAAGGCTGCAAAGCTCTGCCAAGCGTATCTCCATCCACAATTGTGACACCCTTTATTCCACATGGGTCACATCAACCATTTGAAAACCCTGACCTGACTCACTTGAAGGCCCCCAAAAAACACTGCTAATCCTGCTCACTGCTAACAGGTAACTTTCTCCATATTCCCCCCTTGCAGTTCTGACAAAGTACTGTAATCTTCACCCATATTTCTCTCCAGTTTTCTGTCTGGGGTCAACTGCACAGTCCACCATGCTCTGTAGAATGCCATCTTATTCCAATATCAACTTGCTAAAAATGACCAGAATGTCCTAATCCCTGAGTTATGCAATCACTGCAGTATCTCCTCATGCAATAAAGCTACAATTTTTGTCACAGACTGACTCCATAGCAGAGTCTTAACCATCTTCCTGTCAGCCTTCTTCCACAGCATCGCAGAATTGGGGGGCAAAGAAGTATCAGACTGTATAGGTTAGTTCTGGACATATGAGGTGTATTAGGAAAGGTCAGGTTAGAAATGGAAGGTGTTTTGTATGCTGTAACAAATGCTGAGTGGAGGATGTTTTTTTCTGTAAATTTGTTCATTAATAGTTTGAACTAAGTAACAGCAATTTTTTAAAAATATGTTGAGTTGTGGTGGTTTTTTTGTTTGTTTATTGTTTTTTTTTTTGTGGTGGTGGTGTTGTAAAACATTCAAATATTATCAGGAAAAGCTTTAAGTAACAGCAATAAGTAACATTTAACAATTATTGTTTATGCTTTCACGACACCGTTAGACCATGCTGTCTCCATGCTAACTAATAAGCACCGATTCTGAAACGAGAAACTTGGAAGATCTTTCTTATCCTTTGTTCTCCAGTCTGACATTTGATATACTACAATTCACACAGGAACCACTTCAAGACTATTGCACATCCTAGCCCAGATTTCTTTATAGACAGCCTCATTTCTGCCCCTAGCGTGAAAAAAAATCAAACAATTTGCAATGATGGATGATCTCAATAGTGAAATTTCATCTGACCTGCTGCTAGAAGCAAGGAGTGTATTACTGACTTGAGATATGTAAGTTGGTTAGGATCAAATATCATAAACCCCAAAGCTTTCAAACGGAACTTCCACAGAACTCTTTTTCTGAGATTTAGATAAGGCTTTTTTCTTATCCTTATGCATGAAGCAGTGTTTATCAGAGCTCTGGCTGAAAAGACAAGTGCCCTATCCCCAAAAAAGGTAAAACTGTTGACAATCCACCAAGGTTGGCAACACTTCTTTAGTTTCACCCTCTCTCCCTAGCCTGATGATCCTCTGATCTTCCTCTGATCTTTCTCCTCCTTGCCTCCCATATTACTTTCCACCCACAAACTCTTTCACTGTTTCAATTAAACAATAGCCTAGCACAATTACTATCCCTTTCTTATACTGTACTAACATGTTATGAAAAACACAAGTAACTTTATTCTTTCCACACCCTAAAAGTAAGAAAGAAACTCATCTCTGACCTCACATCTGGCAACTGGTGATCCCTAGATATGTGATTTACAAGAAACAAAAATGAAATTACAATAAGAACAGCTCAAATTACATCAAAATGAAAAGTTGCATTACTTTCTGGCTGGCTTGTAACCAAAACACAATTAGACGTAAAGTAAGGCCAGTTTTTATACCAGCGCTACTCTCTGCCGTGGCACTGGCTACAAACATTATCAGCCTCTACTTTTGAGCTTTTTTTCCTTCTTCAGTACTCTACCATGCTTAGAAATGTATAAATATGCAACCCAGCTTTATGGACAAGGCCAGGGCAATGAAGCAGTGATTTGTCCTTTCAATAAGGGTGAGTGACAACTTCATATAATTAAGTCCTTCATTCACTCTGCAGTTAAGCTTTATTCACATCACTTTTTAATGTAACATAAACAAGTTTTATGGGTCATTACTTGGACAGGTGTGCTGCATACTGCATCCCTTAGATTTCAGGCCAGAAAAACAAACACAGGAATGGCAAAATTACTTGGCAGCAAGCATTCAGGGAATGCTGTGAAATGTTGAAAGACATGTAAGCAAGGTTCACATTTTATCTTCCAAAAACTCTTTTGAAGTTTGACATTACATTCATTTACTCCTCACCTCTTCTCTACTTCTACACTCTACTGAAAAGAGCATCTTTCAGATACCAAATTCATTCCAAATCAATTCATTGTTCTCCTGACTTCATAAACTAAATGCTGCAAAAGTGGAACATTCACTTCACAAATAATTCAAAAATCTAATATTTGCACCCTTTATAACACAACACAAGTTGTTCACACCTGACGTGTAGCCCTTAGGGAAGAGGCTCTTCTCATTACAGTGATGGGGCTAGACCACTTCCTTGCTAATGTGTAATTCCACTCAGAAATAATATTTGTTGGGCCAATTCTAACTTCTGAGAGTGGAAATGAATGTGCTTCTGCAACTGCATTAAAATGGTCTACACACTTATTTTCCTTTAGCTTCTAGAAAATGCCAATAAGCTCTTCCTGATGCAGTACCCACAATTTCCAGAGAGTTTCTATTCAAAATAAAAGCAATTTCTCTTCATTACCTTCATTGATGGCTTTGATTCATGCATTCTGTACTGACATAGTCAATTACTGTATTCAACCAGTGCTGCTAATTTCTTTCACTACGCAAACTAATTTGTACAATCATAACTACATCTTCAGCATCCTATATGACCTGTCCAGTTTCTGCAATGAAAGTGGGCAGAGCTCTGGTCATCTATGTAGAGAGTTGCCTACTCAGAAATTTACTACATAAAGGTAAAATCAAACACATACAACAATTCATCCCATAAGGTAACTGAAGTATCACCACAAGAAGTATCAATGATTGAGTAAATGCTTCACTTTCTTGGACAACAAAGAGTCTTTCAACATTTCCAAGAAGCAGGCCTAACTTCTTTATTGGATCAGTACCTGCGGAAGTCTTAACTGGGTATGCCATTCTTCTTTTGTTGCCTTTTTTTTTTTTTCTCCTTGGTCTTCATGAAAATGAAGATTAAAAAATGCAACTTCAGGAATTAAATGGATTTGCACCTACTTAAATCTGAATCACCATCCTCTCCTGTTCTAAACTGTAGTGTGCTATTTCTGCACATTGCTACACAGCTTTTGCACTCTGCAAAAGAAAGATGTATATGAGAAATGAGGGAAATGAAGCCTGAACAGACAAGAAAGACAAATATGCAGCCTATTAGGGACCTAAAACACTTAGTGCTCTGTTCATTCCTAAGAATTGTAAAAAATTATAAAAAAGCAACCTAGAAATACAAAACTATTTTGGGGAGTATTAGCTTCCAACTGTATCACATTAGATGTGACAGAATACCTTCTTTTTTATAAGTATTTCTCAATGACTTTTGCAGATTAAAAGATAATTTGACAAACATACATTATAGGGTTTTTTGGTTGTTTCTTTCTTTCTTTGGTTGGTTGGGTTTTTTTTAAGCTCACAAAAGCTTGGAGCAGATGACATGCAGTGTTTTGACTTATATGAAGAACCTTTTAACCACAGAACTGTAAAAAACCAGACAATTTTGACTCAAAATATTGCTGCAGAGTCGTGCTACTGATTTAAATGCCATAAAGGATGAGAGAATCTTATCCTCTTCTGAAAATTCTTCCCACTCTGAAATTTGAACATGTTCTTTTCCCACCAAAAAGAGAATCCAGACTATTCTGTCAAGAAAAGCCTTCACATTGTACTTCAGTATCCAGGAAGAAAGGTTCTAGTATTCCAGCCTACAATCATGCTATGCATTTACATATGACATATATAGGTTGAATAGATGGGGAAATATAAGGTCAGTTCATAGATACACCAGGCAATTAAGTATATGGAGACAAGCATAATTAGAGTAAATTATGCCAAGCATGATTAGAGGCAGTCACAAGGCAAACACATCTTTGTTCAATTAGCAACAGTAGCAATTGCAAAATTCAGAGCAGCTTTTATTAATGCTATCCAGTAGCAGAAGTATTCTAGATAATTTGAATGTCCACAGTTTATTGATTCAAAACTAGCATAATTCCATATACTTTTGCATATTTGTGTATATAAAAAGATGAAACTTGAACTAACAGAAGTGTACATGCAAAATTGTGCATTGGAAGAGTGTGTGTATTTGAATAACAAAGGTACCTATTCATACAGACTAATATCAGTTTTGCTAAAAGCAAATATGCATATATATGCAATACTTTTAATAAAGCTAAATGGAAGTTTTTAAACGAGCATGGATTTGAAAGACAAAGCTGTTTTTTCACTTCTTTCATTAATGAGAAAGAGATAATAATTTTGTACCATTCAGGTGTGCAGTTCTCTATGTATTAAGTACTGAAATCACACAATCCAGTCTTGTGAAAAAATACTCGCAATATAAATTAGTAAATTTGGATACTAGAAGCAATAAAGCCATGTGATGCTGCATACCATGATGCTGTTGACTAATTTTGCCTGTTTCTCAACAATGTAAAATTATCTGCATGGAGCCCTGGGCTGCTATGGTTAAACTACTCCTAATATTCATGCACATTTATTCAAAGCTAAGTTGCCTATTTCTGTACAGGACTACAGGATTCTGTGCAAGTATTTACGAAGATTTTACCAAGGGGAGAAGCCAGTTTAGAGGCCAGAAAGGCGGAGTTAACTGATATACTGTTTATTAGACTTGGTTTTAATAGCTCAGAGTTAGTGTTTTGTAATATAACAGTCTGGGTTTGGAGTAGGATGTGAAGGAAGACTGTCTGCTTTGTGCTCTGTTGACTTGAGCATGCAGCACCTGGTTTTGCCGCAGCTCTGAATCACATGAGCCATTAAGAGAAAACAAAGTCACAGAGCAAACAACAGAAAAGACACAATATATCTTGGAGTCAGTCCCAGCTAGGACAGACTCCTTTATAAAAGTTCAGGTTGAAAGTTGTATAGTGCAGATACCAGCAACAATGCCAAGAAGAAATCATTTGCAGAGAAGAAGAATGAAAGAGAATCTCTGCATCACAATCTCTGCATCATGTTGCAATCTCTGCATCTGCAACATGAAGCTTTAATTAACATTTCACAAGCTCTAGCACACTAAAAATATCACTTTCTGTTCACTATGGGAAATGCGTGGGGGGGTTAGAACCACAGCTATGGACAGGACGCAAAGATGGGACTACGATTAGGACATAGCTGAAATAAAATCAAGCTGCTTTTCCTTTCACATGTGGCCATGTGAATCATGGCAAAAATAGAAGGAGCTGCTACTGTTGGTTTGGTCACACTGGGGACAGCTATTGCCACTGGCATGAGTAACTGGCTAGCTGCTAGCATTGCTGTAGTGGTTTGGCTGGCACAGATCACCACTTTCCTCTCTGAAACAGTTTTATAAAAACATGTTCAAGAATTTCAAGTTGGTTCAATTTCTTAACTGATTGCTTTCTTTAGAAATAAATATCCTAAGTGTTTTGGGGATTAAGCCACCTCAAGACCCTGTTATATATAAACCAGATCAAAGAAAATAGAAGTGAAAGGTATGTATTTCAACATATTTATCCTATTATCTAACCCACTCTTTCCTTCCTTGCAGTCAGTACAGCAGAGTCCTACACAATACATTCAGCAGTAACCTGTACAATCCAGATTTAAATTTGCTGAGCAAGGATGCTTTCAGTTCTTTTCTGGGGAAACTATTCCACACTTTACCAATCTTGCTTTTTTGACATTGCTTCTGCTTTCAGCCTAAATTTATTTAATCATAGCTTCAGCCCAATGCACCTAGTTATGTGCACTCAATGCATCACTCTAAAGCATTTATACTCCTTAAATGTGTAATGTCTGTTACAGTGATCTTGCTTCAGTATCATTTAGCAAACAGTGCACATTCATAATTTGTGTCATTTCTCATCATCTCATGTTTTAATTTTTACCTCCTTTTTTCCTATTTAGACATCTGAAGTGGCATGCAACAATATCACAGGAAATGCAATTCTTTTCAAAGTTGTTTTGAAATTCTTTGTTTGGGCCTGACAAGCTCTGCAGATATGCTACTTACAGGATCATTTGCTATTTACATAGCAGTATGGTACCTTAGCACAAATAAGCTAAGGAGAGCCTTGTGTTCATGTCATCATCTGCAGCATCATCAGCTGACTTGATGAAGCATTTCCATTTCCTCTGTACATAATACTAGCTAGAGGCTCTAATTCAATTATTGCTGCACTAAATTCAGGAGTAGTTATAAAAATTACTATGGCTACCTAACTGTTTCATTTTCTGTTGGTGTGACTCATACGGCTCATAGGCTCATACCGCACCATCTCTGGAACATCACTGTTCCCTTTAGTGGCTTGTGGCTTAGTGGAAGTACTTTAAGCATCAGGATTCAAGCAGTTCTGTGTGGTCTCTGTAATAGCGACTGCAGAAAGTTGAAAACCCTGTTCCTCTGATACTGTCATAGAAGCACTTTGTTTCCAATACATAACATGTCCCAAATTACCTTTATCTAGCTTTACCAGAACTGCCAAGACCATCGTCCTTAGAGGCACAGCTAAACAATGTTTCAAGTTTTGTCATCTGCAAGTTCAGGATACTGTCATTTCTGACGTCTCCAGAGTTACTGTATGCTTACAGTCCATTGGGAGAAAGAAAATTATTTGTTTCAAAAGGCGTAACAGGAAACAAGGGGGATACAAATTTCATTTCATAGCATCAGAAGCAGCTGCCTTTTTGTACCGGTGTATGTATGCAGTACATATTAAAATATAAACCCAGGAATATAGAGAGGGATTATTAGAAAGTGCAAATGGATTTTAATGCATTTGAGGTTGTAGCTGTTTGATATGCTGAAGCCTTGCTATTGTAACCAACTGCAAGTCAATGAAGAGAGGCCCTGCAGAAAAACCTTGACAAATGAGACAGATGGGCAATCACCAACCATATGAAGTTTAACAAGGGCAAGTGCTGGATTCTGCACTTGGGATGGGACAACCCTGTTCATGTGTACAGATTAAGGATTGACAGGCTGGAGAGCAGTGCCATGGAAAGGGACCTGGGGGTCTTGCTCGATCTGAGTCAGCAGTGCCCTGGCAGCCAGGGAGGCCAACCGTGTCCTGGGGGGCATCAGGCAAAGCATCGCCAGCTGGTTGAGGGAGGGGATAGTCCTGATCTGCTCTGCACTGTTCACACTGCCTCACCTTGGATATTGTGTGCAGTTTTGGGCACCACAATACAAGAAAGGTATTAAACTATTAGAGTGTCCAAAGGAGGGCAACTAAGATGGTGAAGGATCTGGAGGGCAAGCTGTATGAGAAGCAACTGAGGTCACTTGGCCTGTTCAGTTTGGAGAAGACAGAGGTGAGACCTCATTGCAGTCTACAACATTTTGATGAGGGAAAGTATCCAACTCTTCACTCTTGTGACCAGTGACACGACTTAAGGGAATGGCAGGAAGCTAAGTTGGGGGAGATTTAGATTGGGTATTAGGAAAGGTTTTTCACACAGAGGGGGTTTGGGCACTGGAACAGGCTCCCCAGGGGGAGTGATCACAGCACCAAGCCTGTCTGAGTCCAAGAAGCATTTAGACAATACTCTCAGGCACATGGTATGATTTTTGGGGCGTCATGTGCAAAGCCAGAAGTTGGGCTCAATGATCCTGATGGGTCCCTTCCAACTCAGCACATTCGATAATTTCATGAACATTAAATAAATGATTCAGAGAAGAACTTAATAAAGCTTTAGCCCTGTTTATGACTTTTAAACTAATTACATACTTAACCTTTATCTGATGCTTATATTTATTCATTCCTTGTGTGAGGACATTAGAGTTTGTATTTACATACTATGTATCTAATATATTTTTGTATGCCTCTGTGTATATATGCGTGAAGAGGGAAGGAGGCAGGACACTGAGGTGCTGGAATGGTTCCAGAGAAGGGCAACAAGGCTGGTGAAGGGTCTGGAGCACAAGTTCTATGAGGAGTAGCTGAGGGATCTGCACTTGTTTAGCATGAAGAGGAGGCTCGTGGGTGACCTTATCACTCTCTACAACTACCTGAACGAAGGCTGTAGCCAGGTGGGCATTGGTCTCTTCTCCCAGGTAACAAGCAACAGTACAAGAGGGGATAGTCTTAAGCTGTGCCAGGGTTGATTTATGTTGGACGTTAGGAAGAAATTCTTCAGAGAAAGGGTGATTAGATACTGGAATGGGCTGCCCAGGAAGGTGGTGGAGTCATCGTTCCTGGATGTGCTTAAGGGAAGACTACATGTGCCGCTTAGTGCCATGGTCTAGGGGACAAGGTGTTGTTCAGTCACAAGTTGAATTCAATGATCTCAGAGGTCTTTTCCAACCTAACTGATTCTGTGATTTTGTGAAAAAGTTTTTATTCTGAGAGCGTGTAAGATAACTTCTTCTGGTGAACAAAGAACTTACACAACTCTATGAACAAGGGTAAATGTGAGCAGGAATGTGCAATGGATATGTGTAAGTTGCAAAGTTAAATGAAAAACAGGTATATGAGTTCAAGTATAAATATAAATAGTCAGTTTCCTGTTTGAATGAAAATCTTAGGTAGGCAGAATCTTTGAAAGGCAGTGCAATTCTGTTTTCTTTTGTGGAAATTCTTTTGTAAACCCATCTCTTGAGTTCTGAAGGTTTTTGAAGTACTTTTTATATTCTTGCGCTTCCACATGCAGCAAAACATGTTCCAAAAATGATAGTTATCTTTGAACTCAGCAACTTTGCCAACTAGAAAAACAGCTTTCAGCCCCACAGCCCGTTTGGAGTGATAAAGAATTACTGTGGTCTTGCACTGAAATGGACTGACTTCATTATCACACTCAATGATGGTTTTAACTTCACATTTCCTCAGCTCTGCCTGAAGGAAAAATGATAGCTCTGATAACCAAAGAATACTATTACAGCTAGTTTCCCAAGGAGTTTAATGATAACTACATTATTTCTCCTTAAGAAAACTAAATTGTGAAGCTAGTTATGTTCAGTGTGCTTAACGCTGGAAGATTTTGTGCTATTGGGTTTTAAAGGGCAAGCTGGTTTGATTTTTTTATACATATGTATGTTGGATTATTCCATGGAAGGGCTTTTTCAGCACACTTTGAAGGTAAAAATGAAGTCTACATAGTAAGTGATCTTTTAATGAGTTTGTGGCTTTTCTTTCATGTTTGTCAACAATGAAAATGAAGTTGGATTTAATTATTCATCCACTGTGTAGTTCACTGTTTGATCACATTTAGTGGTTTCCTAACAAGGAGAACCTTTAATTGTACCAGCACCTCCTTATTTTTGGCATACATTATACAGGTGATCTTGCTGCTATGTATAAGATTAGTGAAGTGGACTTTTTAGTTTTTTAAGCTACATGCACATGTAGATGAGTGTTCCGAGGCTCAAAACCTCCTTAAGATGGCTTCTTCAAACAGAAGATGATGAATTAAGACACAGGAATTTGTTATTCTATTATACAACATATTCTTGTATTTGAAGGGGTTATGGCATGAATTCTGTCCTTGGTTATATTTTGCTAAAATTGTAATTATAATCTGGTATACTATGACTACCGATACAATGAGCTACATTAACACCCTTCCAGTGATAAAAGTATTCTGACTTAATGAGTTCACATTCTAAGCAACTGATGCTTCCATCTGAAAAGGGAAGCCAAAATGAATGCTTTAATCTGAACTTGTAATACACTTTATAAATTTCCATTCACCAAATCTAATGTCATCCTTCAGAAGATAGTAATTACCCAAGCAGATCAGATGACTGATCTATCTATCTAGACCAGTACGATGCACTCCCCAGAGTGAATGCCACCTACTGTCTCCAGAAGACTATATCCATCACCTCACGTGGCACCATGAACCACAGCTACTGTTTCTCTACAGTTAATGCCTTAAAACACATTGAAATATCTTTTTGGAATCCTACAAAATATTACTGAGGATTTTCTCATTAGTATACATTTATTTAATCTGCTTTTGAGCACTGATAAATTCTTTGGTTTAGGCTCTTTTTGCAATTAGTTTTACAGGTTAATTATCTTCTGAATACAACACATTTTCTTCCATCATATTCAAACATATCACCTTTCAAATCCTCTAAAATCCTTCTGTTCTTGCAGTTTTGGAAAGGACAAATAAGAACATTCAGTATTTCCTTCCCAAATCATTCAGGAATTTTCCCCATGCCTGCCTGCCTGCTTGCTTTTTTTTTGTGACAGCCACAGTCTCACAAGTATTTCCTGCTGTAATTTACTCTTGTGTTTCTTGTCAACATTAGCAGCTGTTTTTTGTACTTCCTTTAGTTATACTATTTCATGATTCTATGGGCAGAAATAAATGGTGCATCCTTGGTAAGGATGTACCACTGTTTTATATAATGCCATGATAAGTGGAATTTTCTAACCCATTATTTCTGTATCACAGTGCAATGCTTGCTTTTTGACTCTGCTGTGCAATGAGCAGATGTTTTTACTGAGCTGCTGGCAATGTCCCCTAGGTTTATTTTTTTTCTCCCTGAATGGTTACAGTTAATTTAGAACCTAGTAATGTGTATGAACAATTCAAATTATTCCTTGCAATGGGCATTATTTTTGTAGTTGTCAACAAAGCATTGCATATAATGTTCTGCTGTCAATACAGCCTCCCTTATTAGGTGACTAGTCCTCACTATCTTCTTTAACACTGGCTTCCATAAATAATTTCTTATTATCTGCAAACCTTGTAACTTCACTGCGTACATCCTTTTCCACCTCACTGATTAAATAACAGTGGTCCTCAAACTGAAGCTTGAGGTACCCTTCCAATAACCTTTTGCCATTTTTCTATTAACCTGAAAATCAAGCATTTATTTCTCTTTTCAGCCTCCTGTCCTTTGCTGGCTTCAAATCAATGGCAGACTTTACTGCTTTCTATCTGACAGCTTTGCTTCCCTTTCTTACAAGGAATTTTTGAAAGACAAAATAGATCCCATTTATTTGTTTTACTACACCCACTGGATGTATAGATGGCACAGAATTAGTACTGGCAGATTGGAGGAGCACAGCCAGATTTTCACTCTCATATTTTGACTCAGATACTGTTTCATACAATAAATTAATTACCAATCCAACTAACTTTCCTAAAGTCACTTATAGTCCTAAGCTATATAAATATGTATCAAAATAATGTGTACTCTCTTTCTGTTCTATGGCAGTTATTTCAACGAGTCTTTTTCATTTTGAGTTGTTGTTATGTTGTCTCCACATGTCTTCTACCATAGAACAGTTTCCCAGAAAATACTCAGCAACTCTGTACTGCTTTCTAGGAAATGTAATTTCTGCCTTTAGTCCTTCACTGTCAAACCAACACAGTGATAATTTATCGAACATCCTGATTGTGATATTCCACCTGTAATAATCATTATCCTGTTACTGCAGATAGTTAACTAAGGACGTCCAAAACAATTTATGTGTTAAATTTAGTGACTTGGCAGGTACTAGAGAGGGAAAATCAGGATTATGATCCTTCCTGTAACTTTTCTATGAGATTATCAGCTTCACTATTCAAGTGGTGGAAAAGAGGGGAAGAATATACAAACTGAAAATGTTTGGAAGACAGTGAGGGGGTGAGTAACAAAATAACTGGATTTTTCAAAGCCAAGCTCTGTCAAAGCAGTCAGTTATCTCCATATATTGTTGATGAGGGTAAAACTAGAACATATTATACTTTGAATATCCTTCAACAGTGTCTCACATACCACAGGGAAACATATTGCTACATAATGGCACAAAGCCAACTGAAAAAACATATTCTGAATGAAAATAGGAGGCTATATTAGGCAGGTTTGTCCTGCTTTTGGTATTAATACTTAATTTATTTAGGACCTGGAGGACAGAATAAAAGATGGGTTGATAAAATCTTCAGGTTGATCAAATTGGGAATTTGCAACAAAACTGAAAAACAGAATTTACTTCAAATTGATTTTGAAATTGGAAATTTTGAAAAATCATTGAAAATATAAGAGTTACAATCCAATAGAGATAAATGCAATTTCTATAGTAGGTTAGAATAAATCTGCCTGACTGCAGAATGGGGAGTGGTTGGCCTGTGAAGAGGAGGACCTGGATATAAAAGTACCTTGTAGGATACACAGCAGTCAAAAACTCATGCTGATGCTAAAATGGGGAACAATAAACCAAGGTGTTTAAATACAGCTATAGTTTATTGCACAAATACAAACCAGAGGTCTAGTACTGTCTCCTATAAAATGTATTCAGTGCTGGTTAATCTTTCTCTTGAACACTGTGTTTGGGTGCTACAGAGCCCATGAAGTTACAGGGCAAATAGCTGGAGACTGTCAAGGACACAGCAACAAGAACGGGCAGAGCTCTAGAAAACAGAGACTAGAAGAAAGGTAAAATAACCTGTTGTTTAGCCTAGAAGCTCGGGTCTGAACATGGATTAAAACATGTAAAAGTGCGTTCAAAAGAACATGACTTGCAAGATGGATGTGACAAGTATCGTGAGCTTAATCTGAAGAAATGGGTATTTCAGATAGCATGAATTTTCTAAAGATAAAGGTGAATAAACATTGAAAAGGTTTTTATAAGGAAGATCGAGAAGCTTCATTTTTAGAAGCTTTCCTGTTTTTTAAAAAGCTCTGATAGACAAATGTCTGTCTAGACTGAGCAGGTGGTTTCATAAGCTTTTTTCACACTTGTTTTCTACAATACATGCTTGAAAGAAAAAAAAAAAGAAAACAGCTGCAAGAAAAATGCTGAAGGTATCAGAAAAGCTCTTGGGCAAATGGGAATAGGCCATGACACTGAAGAAATAAGGTGGGTACTATGCTAGTTAAAATACCTCTGATACCTATTTTAAGCCATGAGCAGTAACTGAAATGACTGCATCCATCAGAGACAGCACCATCTAGTCACAGTAAGTGAATTGAGTCATATAGTCTGGATTCACCCTCTGGCATGGCACTGATTCACTCTGCAGCCTTAGGTGAAACGCTTGAGCTTTCTGCGTTTACTTTCTTGTCTCTAAGAGTTCATATCTACCTCAAAAGCATGTCACAAGTGAATCATGGTAGAAGCCCTGGTTGAAATGGTTTGTTATCAAGGAAACTGAGGGAAAGCTTGCTTCCTAGAACACAGCTTCAAATAACTTAAGGGCCTAGGATCATTGTTCTCTGCTACTGCTCCTGACACCTGCATGATGCAGGTTGTTTTGATGCTTTCAGGCAGGCTGTCAGAACAGCTGAAATAGTTCTCAACAAACACATGGAAAGATCTCAGCAGATGGTCACTATGCACCCTTTCAGCCTTTTTCCCTCCCTTTTTCCTGTCTTTTTGAGCAAAACAATCACTGCTCCTAGTGTGCTTCTACTGAAGGCATTTTATAACATCCCACAGTGAAAAAAACCTGTTTCAATCTAAGATATTCTACAAGACACTCTCCTCTGAAGTTCCTGGATGGTCCGAGGTCCTATATCTCCTATCTGACATCACACTATGTGGCATTCCTCTATACACTTAATTTTCATGAAGTCTCAAGGTATTTAAGACCCTTAACTTAATGGGGCACTATCCTAGGAGTGCCCCATCCTACATCTTCACACTTAGTGACCAAAAAGTTAGAGTTCAAATCTTGAATTCAACATCACAAAGCAGGCCAGCATCTGATCTAAAAACAGGTTGAGGTTAATCTAATCTTCAATTTTGTTCTATGATAACCTATATATATCTGGTTTTATATATACATGTATATGGATGCCTATAATAGATATTTTATATATGTGTGTATGTGTAAAACAGATTGTTTAGCTATGAAGAGAGAAGCATATGATTCCAGTTTCTCCTTACTTTATAAAAGTATATTCCAAGAAGGTTCAATTCCAAAATATGCATGATACAACTAGGTGTTTTAAACTGCATGTTTCAAGGAATACTGAACAGTTCTTAAGGATGGTGTCTTTAAAAGGAAAAAGAGTAGGAATTGTACATGTTGGCTAAAAGTCTTTTGATTACTATGTGCCTTATTTAGAAAGCCTAGTCTGACCTTCCTTTTTCTGGAGAGCTTGCATTCCTAATTTTGTTTGCTTTTTTCTTTGTTGACTACAGAACTGATACACTTTGATTTTCATACATGACTTATCTAGTTTCCATGTGCTTCAGAGCTGTCCAGCCTGGAGGCATCTATTCTGGCCTCAGTCCAAGGCAGACTTCAACACTTAATGGCAACTGGGGACATGCATGGTAGAAGAACACTAGTCCTCTGCTCTTGGATTTCTGTATTTAAAGGAAAAGGCTAAGCTGTCAAATACAAAAAATGCAAGCTGTGTCAGGGCACAATGTAGAAGTCACTACATAGAAAAGAACAAGAAAATTGTTTGCCTCTTTGGAAGACTCCAATTGATAACTGACACTCCTGTCACCTTCTTAAGTCACCTCCTCCAATTTTCTACTAAGCAGTTCAAAAAAATCTATAGGTAGTACAGCCTTTGCCAAAGCAGATCAGAGCATCAGTCAGTCCCTCCAGTTACAATATCCTGCCCCTTCACGTACCTGGACAGAGCACTAGTGTCTCTCATCTCCTATTCAGTTTTCTACTGTAGCAGATCAGATAACCCCATTCAGAATGACCACCCTGTACTCACATCTAGCAGTAACCCCAGGAACCTTCATTATCACTCTATCATCACTGTCTTATACACAGGAATAGGCCAGTGAATTGTTTTTATATGAGAGAATTCTTGTACTACATTATTGAAGTATCTGAGTACCTTACAGTAGTATTTTAAAGGCAAAGACTGCGTAGGAGAATTGGCTCACAGAGAGTAATAGTGAAGAGCCAACCATGTCCTGGGGGTCATCAGGCAAAACATCTCCATCCAGTTGAGGGAGGGGATTGTCCCACTCTGTTCTGCACTGGGGTAACCTTATCTTGAATATTGTGTGAAGTTTTGTGAATAGCAATACAAGAAAGATATTAAGCTACTGGAGAGTGTCCAAAGGAAGGCAATGAAGATATTGAAGGGCCTTGAGGGGAAGTTGTATGAGGAGTGGCTGAGGTCACTTGGTCTGTTCAACCTGGAGGAGACTGAGGGAGACCTCACTGCAGTTACAACTTCCTAGTGAGGGTAAGGGGAGGAGCAGGCACTAATCTCTTCTCTGTGGTGACCGGTGACAGGACCCAAGGGAATGGCCTGAAGTTGTGTCAGGGGAGGTTTAGGTTGGGTATTAGAAAGGGGTTCTTCACCCAGAGGGTGGTTGGGCACTGGAACAGGCTCTCCTGAACAATGGTCACAGCACTAACCCTGACAGAGTTCAAGAAATGTTTGGATGATACTCTCAGGCAGTTGGTGTGACTCTTGGGGATGGTCTTATGCAGGGCTATGAGTTGGACTCCATGATCCTTGTAGGTCCCTTCCGACTCAGCATATACTGTGAAATCTGTGAATAGCTGGTACAGTTTTCTCTCACTTCATCAGCCTAACCTATTCACCTGGAAAACATATTTTCCTTTGGCAGAGAGGAAGACCACAATCTTTTGTCCTGGGTTCTTCTATCCTAGGAACAGTGATCCTGGGTGAGAGGTAGGCTAGTGAGAAGCAGGAATAAGTTTCAAGGAAACAAAGTGATCACTAGCTATTAGAAGAGGTAGGAGATGGAAGTCCTTTTCCTCTTGCAGTTCTGCATCATTCACGAGAATAAGTGAGCAAAGAGGTTGGGAAGCTGGGATCAGCAGACACCCTATGCACAGTCATGATTCACTGCAGATACAGAAGCATTCTGCAACTTGTCTTTACAGCATTCTGGTATAAATGGTGTTGATTTCATATCTGATTGTTTCTTATAAAAGAGCAAAGCACAAATCAGCAGTACTTCAGGAATACATTATGGCTAAAATATGTATGTGAATTCATATGCAAATTAAACATTGCTTTCCACTCCTGGAACATTACTGAGTATCCCCCAGTGTCAGGGAGTTTGGGAGTGCCTGTTGTGCTGGCATCAACCTACATGTCAGAGCTCTGATACTTCTACCAGGAATAGGGAAGTAAGCAGCTCTTCCTTCCTAGCCAGTGATTAATCATTCTGTACTGCAGCAGAAGCCATACTCCGTAGGCTTCTGACTGGCAATGTTACAAAAAACAGTAGGATGGCCATTTGATGGAAAATCGTTATCTCCCCTCTCCTGTGTATGATCACATTGGTAGCGGCATAGAAGTAGTATCTGAACAACCTGTATGAGTTGCAGACTTGACAGCACACTTTTTTCAACTCAACTTTCAAAAGCATCATTCTGGCACTGCAAATATTATTCAAAAAAGAAAACAACACTTCTAAGACTTTATTTATAAAACTCCACCTAATAACAGTGAATTTCAACAGTGCTGAAGGACAAAGATTTCCCATTGCAAACATCTTGCTATCGGTAGGTCATAACTGTTTTGTGTAGGAATAATACCTTCATTAAGATAACTTGTTTTTCTCCGAAGTCATATATCCCTGGACTCAGCATATATGTGCCATTTAAAGGGAACAGTCCAATGCCCACTCTGGTCACATTCTCAATGCATACACATACAGGAAAGAACAAGGAGGGCATTTCAGTGACCAAGCTCTTGATTTTTTATGGACAAAATTTCAGTTAGTGATTTCAGATTTAAGGACTTTAACTCTCCTTTTCATGTTAGGAAGCTTCTCAGGTTACAGGCTCTATCCCGTAGCATCTATGATATTTGGATCTTCCAGAAAATGAAGAAGTTACACCTTCAGTAACATAAAACATTAGTGAACAGAAATGGGATTTTGTCTCTGAAGCGGCAAAAAGCATTTTTGTAAAAAAAAAAAACAAACACCAGAAACAGAGTACCACAAGCAAAAAATTAATAGATCTGTGCAATTTGGCAGAGTTTTTATGCGCTGGATAAGTCTTGATAATCTTTGATAAAGTAAACCAAATAGATTACCCTAAAACTATGATGTTCACATTATTTGGCTGAAAATACAAGATCAGTATCCAAAGTGTAGTGCTTTTCACTGCTATTCAATTCCTTAGCCACTAAATAGAAGACCATATAACAATCTCTCTTTAATAATACATCTGTTTAGAAAAGAAAATTACAATTCCTATGGAAAACTTTTCTATCCTCAGTTGTAAATGAAGAGAATTTGCATTACCACTGGAGCGCATAAATTAAAGGGAGAAAGAGGAAGATGAAAGAGTGTGAAAGAAAAAGAATGTAACTGATTGCAACACAATTTATTAGCTTCAAAGGTCAAGGCAGCCAGTGTTTTTATTGAATCTGATTACCTAGGGGCATTTGCAGTGCCTTGACCCAGAACAAACAAGTTGCTGTGGCAGTGCTTCCACATATTTATGTCATCCCTAGGCTAATGCAACCATCTCTTCCAGTCCGAGTGCAGCACCACTGGCTTTGTGTAGTCATTATGTGTTGGCTGAAAATTCCAGGCAATAGGCAGTGGCACAGCACCATCAAATAAGTTTCTCCAACCCTCTCCTGATTGCTACTGGATCATCTTTGCCCTTGGATTGGTCTGGTGACTGACATCCTCCATAGGCAGGAGATGGCAGCGAGGGGTTGTTCAGAGCCACTTCACTGAGGAACGTGCCTACCCATGCAGAAGGAGTGTTCTCTGGGGACTGACTTCTTTGCCAGGGTACTTCAGATGTGCTCCGGGATATTCACAGCAGCAACAGTATAAAAAGCACCCCAACCACTAGGGAACAGCAGCTTCCCAGATGATCTACTTTCAGCTGCACTTCCACATGAATTTCCAGGCTTGTGACTCTTGAAAAAAATGAGTCAGTTAATAAGGAAAGTTTAGGATACGGAACTTTCTAGTGAGTTCCAGTAAGTATTAAATCTGCTGTAGCAGTGGCTCAGGTGTCTAGTGTAGTGGAAGATGGCATCCTGTCTGACATAGCAGATGTTATGAGGTACCAGCTTTCATGGTCAACCCATCTTTTATTACCTGCATTGGCATGTGGTCTACCTGAATTTTCTGTAAGAATATAACTGAAATTCCTAGCAAGACTTGTGTCTAAGCCCTGTGAGAACTATGAAGGCTTCCGGCCAGCCTTCGGCCTCTGTACCTGAGTTACTGAGCCTCTTCCTGAGGGAAGCACTTGATGAAGACAAGTTGGTGCCAGAATATGCTTCCAGTATCCTGCTGTTCTGTCTTCAGGACAGCAAATGCTTGCTACAGAAAGGGTTGCAAGTTCAGCATGTGAAAAAGTGACTCTAAAATAGACACGTGAGCTGAAGCCATGTCTTACATGAACTGAGGAAAGAAACAGGTGATGTCAAAGCTTCTGTTCAGCTGAGGGATACAGTACCACATTTTACAAAGGAAGGATCAATTCTACCAAGCAGTACTACTACTAGTTCTCACTAATTTGCTCCACCACTGCTAAAACCTGAACCAGTGATAGGTTTACCAAAGACTTCAGCAGCTGAAGTGCAAAGCCAAGTGCACTAAATCAGCTATAAAATATAGCATAATATAATATATACCCACTCATTTCACATAAGCCACAGAAATCTTACAAATTATATTGACTTTTAACCACTAGTGATTTCTTGTATGTGTTCTGGAAATCCAGAGGCAGTAAATATGGTATCTTTCTTATTCACAGGAATTATTCAGAGATGTTTTACAAAAACAGGTGAAGTCTTCAAGGTGTTAAGGAAAACCTACACACTAGCAAAATTAATCATCTTTTCTTTTAAAATATTCCTTCCATCTCAGTGAGCACAGTATCACTGGTGCTTACACATGCCAGCAATGAAGAAGTTTGTCATCTAATAATAGCCAAGGAAGTATTAGAAGTTGCTGTGATGCTCAAAGTCTGAATCACCTTTAAGGTCCTTCCAGCTGGGGACAGTCTGTTTCTGAGACACACATCTTGACAGAGAGGGGAAAGACAACGCTCCAGCCTCAGGGTTTCTTATATATACAGCAAAAATTAGGAACGCAAGAGGTAAAACTGTCTTGAGAGCAGCGCTGTCAGGAGATGACGAAACTAGTTGAAAGTTTTAGGTCTGCAATATTAAAGGAGAATTTTCTTTCAGCCTCTAAACAAAATGAAGGCCCTTTCAAGGGAAGCTTTTATAGAAGCTAAGATACAAAAAATTATCCATGCATTAAAAAGTACTGCAAGAATTAATTTAAGAATAGCAATAATCCTTTTCCTGTATGGTGCAGATACCAGACATGAGAGCAGACAGAGGCTGATAAGAGGTAACTAGAACTCACTATAAAGTGACAGAAAATCATTGTCATACAAGAATGAGACACCGAAGTTAAGAAATGACATTGACTGAAAATTCTCCCCCTTTTCATTAAAAGTTCAAATGAGGTATTTTAGTTTGAGCTGATATTATTTAGTAATACACCTTACTTCCTTTTTCAACACCCACTCAGATACCAGTCCAACATTTGTGTTCATTTTGACAGTTCAGACAGTTACTAACAGCATTTGGTAGCTGTTGGTAACCATCAGATACTACATGATCTCATGCTGTCATAGTACTGGTATCTGCAATTAAGGTTTCACATAGCTCAAAGAAACAACTTATTTATACAAGTGTGTATTAGGAACAAAAATACAAAGGATCAGCTGGACACAGGCTTAATGTAGTACTACTGTTATAATTATGTGATATATTTGTTTGCGATACAGTTCTAGTAATTTATTAAAAAGAGTAAGTGTAAGGTTCACAACATAGCCTGCTTGTGTGTAAAAATGTACCCAAGGAAACTAATATCACATTTTGTTTGACAGCATAAGTGCTCAGAATCTCTACCTATTGTTCTTATCTCTGACCTAGAGCTCGGGCCACCCTTTCTCGGTTTTCAAACACTCATTTTCATTAAAAGTACAAAAAATGTGATGACCCAAAGAAGTGACTCATCCTTTTATTTTAATCTGACACTGCAGGATGAGAACAGTCACTGGAATTTCTGACCAATGCTCTTAGGTGATTCCATGCACTAGGAAGAACCGTACGAGTTCCCTACACCAGAATAATTGTGCCAGGCAATACCCATTTGTTGGATGTGTACCCAGTTGCTCTCAAAGACCTATGGTATCCCTTTCTTCTCTGTAGTCAGAAGCAGCAGCTTGTCCTAGAAACACTAACTTGTTTGTGCTGGCTTGTGTGAGGCTCTGAGAGAACAGTGCTGGGCAGGACAAAAAGACAGCACTCAGAAAAGAAAATGGAAGTTATTTTAGCACAACAGAGAATAGCAACATTGTGTGTACAGCTCATCGTCTGCAGTGGTTACCTTCAATCCCAGTAGGGACAAGGGCTAAGCTGTACATGAATTTTCATTTATCTCTGCAGCTCCAGGCTGAGGGCAGACAGCATCCATTTTACCACAAGACCATGCTTGTGAGCCAGGACAAATGTACTTCCAATTTGCACATTAGAAGGGTCCTGTCAAGGGCATTTTTAATTTCTACAGGGTCAGAAAAGCAGCTCATTACTCCTGACTCTGCCTGCTGGGTTTTTCGTGCATTAAATAAATAATAATAAAAAAATAATCATTCCAAATAAAGGAATTTGTTGTTATTGCCAGTGTTCTGCATTGTTCTCCATGAAGATGTGTCAGCTGAGACCAGGTTCCTTTAGGCTCTGGCAGGAGTACTAATACAAGCAATTAATTAGTACTTTTCAACCATACATCTAAAAACACTTTACAAAAGAAGAAAAAGGAAATACTAATGCCACATCACATAAAGAAGGAAACTAGGCACAGGGGTTAAAGTGCCTTGAGCAGTAGTATGCTGAAATGTCATGCAAAGTCTGGAAATAAAACATTACTGAAGAGAACAGAGAAAATGGTGTCTGTAATAGCTGGTGGACTTGACCCAGTGATTCATGTAAGGTTTTCCTACAAGAGACTCCTATAATCATAAAGTTCAGGCCTAGAGAGTTGATTCTGGTGTCCTACCTACCTGTGCTAGAAGGAAACTGCACAACTTATTTATTTCCTAGTAAGAATGTAATGAGCACAGTGTCAAACAAAAATTTCTTCACTGAAAAAAATTGCTCAGTGAACTACGAAGAGACTATATTTGGGACCACTGAGAAGACTGCGGATAAGGAAAGGAAGTTTTGAGAGTGCAAGACAATTTCAGTATCTCTTTGTGTCAGTTCAACTACAACTATCCTCCAGGAGAGTTCCTGTCCTTTTGAGTAAAAAAACAAAACAAAACTAAAAAAGACCAAAAATGCCCTCTGATTATCAGCAATCCAGAACAAATTTGGGATTCCTCACCCAAGGTGCAAGTGTCAGACCACAGCTTACTTGCAGAAAGAGTCACTTCCCTCAACAGAAAAGAAGTCCTCGCTAGCAAGTGGCAGGCAGCAAAGGGAATAACAATTCTAATAACCCCAGATTATAATAATTCAACATTTCTGCAGCAATCAAAAAAAAAAGATGAACTGACTTTATTTCAAGAGAAAAACTAAGTCCTGTTTTACTAAGAGAAGAGAAAAAGCTTTTGAGCTGCACTGGGTAGCCCATACAATGGAATTCTTAGATCATCACAGCGTGGCAGAGGACAGTTACAAGATGGACCTCGAGTTTGTCATTGCCCCTCAAAGGAGAAAGCATAAAAAGAAAACATAGCAGGCTAGTATAAAGTAATTAACAACTAGATTAGAAGTTTGTTTCCGCATTCATTCTCATTATTTCTCTTGTGCAGTTACTGGACAATTTATGTTTTGTTTAATTCTGATCCGGAAGAACAGAGTCAGGTTATTTCAATTTATAGCTAGGCAGAGGCTTTCATTTCTTTATAGTGTAGTCACCGCTGTGACTACACTGATAAGAATTTACACACAACTCAGCTTTGAACTTAGCTGTTAACAGGTGAGTGAGAACATTCTAGAACAGAGGCACAGAGTTTAATGAAGGCTGACTTAACATGCTTTTCCCATATACACTGAATTTTAGGCTGGCAGTTCTCATGAATGAGATGGGTTACTTTGAAAAAAAGGAAGAAAAACTGGATTACAGAGCAAGCAACAGGTATCATTGACCAGAGGTTCCTATTTGTATAGTTCTGTAACACAAAACCAAGGCTGGGTAAATAAAAAAAACAACTGATTTTAAACAAATAAATGTCAGTATTTTATATTTTTTGAAATGCACTGCTGTATTACCATGGCTAATTGAGTAATAAACATCCTGAGAGGATTAAGTGTTTTCATAAACATTTTTTGCAGAACTTTAACCATGATAGCAGTTTAAAGCAGTCACTCCTCTCACTCTGAGAATCAACATCTAGGGACAGAATCCAAGAGAAATATAGCACACACAGACAAAATCCATGAGCAGATGCAGTGGGTAGATAACAGTGCCCTCAGAAACCTCCAGGCTGTTTCATAACCTCAGGTACCGTCTGTTTAGCCTGTTGATCAAAATAAAACTAAGACGTGCAAGGCAGGTGCCTCCCACAGGGCAGGTGCCTTCCATATTCCCAAGGAAGAGCTTCATCCTCTCTGCACTTTCCAAATCGGTTGTAAATGGAAGGGCACATCCAAAGGGGGCAAGAATGTTATAGAGCCCCTAACATTTGTGAGACCCAGGAAAGCAATTCCATCTGACTGAGTTTATATCAGTGGATTAGGTTTGCGTTCAGCTGACATTAAAATAAACAAACAGTGGAAGTAGTGAAGAAGCAGCAAGGAATTGTGGAAAGTTAACTGTGTTAGGAAAGAGAAAGACAGTGTAGTTTGATGTAATGGCAAGACAGTGAAGCAAAAAAAGCAAATAACAAAAACAGAACATTCAAGCCAAGACAGAAAAGGTTAAGTCAGAGCCCTGGCAGCCTAACAACTTCACTGTGAATTCTTTGTGGGGGAGACAGCTGCCACTGAGAGCACATAAACACTCCACAGCAGAGCAGCTTCAGAAAGCACAGCAGAGGTCATTCAGAAATGTTCCACATCTCAGAAAATGTTTTTTAATTTAGAAGAAAAAGAAAATCTGAAGTTTGACATGAATGATTTTTCTTCAATTTGTTTTCCAGGTCTGCAGAAATAGACAGAACAGTACAGCCTGGAAAGAATGTATGAGCTCATCTTTTCTACAGATGCCTTGAATGACACAGCAAGCATCTCAGCCTCAGCGAGAGGGCCATGCAGGTGTACGACTCAAGGTGTATTTTAATAAGACACATTGCATTCCTGGGCAAGGAAATAACTAGTTGCACTTGACTTTTCTTTTTTAAAGAGCAAGGAATTCTTCAGAAGCCATAAGATTTTAATCTGGTACAAAAGGAGTAATGAATAAACTGTTCTCATGGGATGTCAACATAGGGTGTGAGATACCAGTGTGAGAGGTCAAAGCCAAAGATAAGTTTAATGAAAACCATTGAAAACTAATGAAACTCTCACTGGTTCAAGAAGGACTTCAAAGTGACATAATTGTCACAGAAGGAATAGCAGTCCCAGAAATAAGTTATTAGATGAATACACCTAGGGAAAAAGGATACTCAGATGAAGCAAGTACTGCATCTCTTTGAAAGGTTTGAATCTCTATCTTCATTTGGCACTACAAAACGTAATGCCATGCAGCAAAACTTCAATAAGGCATTGCAAGGGCATTGAAAAGCCTTGCCATATTAAGAAATAGCCTTGTTCATAACAAAAACTTCTGACTGACATCATGTTTTACTGTTGCGGCAGTGGCTGAAGACGTTAGCATTCCCACCAAAGGTTACAGTCCCTGCAGCAAGGGCAGTGAAGAAGACCAGTGTGTCCATTCCTCCCCAGCTCCATTTCACGGAGTGTAACCTGCTCATCTAAAGGAGCTGGCACTTCAGCACAGGCTGTGACCCGAAGCAGCTTGAGCACAAGTGTCTGTCCTGATCTTTCAGCTCTGCCTGGAGGCAGCTTAAAGAAGTGATCAGAGACATGTCAATGATGACCTACTAAATGGCAAGCTTCAGTAAGGAAAGTCTTTGAGTCTCAAACATTGAATCTTTTCTGTCTCTGATTCTGCCACTGAAGCAGGCCACTTGCACTGCCTGTTCACTTGTGCCTGTTTGAACCCCAGCTACCTCTGAAGACAGATACAGCATAACCTTCAATCAATCATGTTAAAATGAGGTCATGTGTGAACCAATTAATCTGAGATAATAGATAATGTTCTCTGCTTTTCAATAAGCAATGTGACAAGTTACTATGGAGAATGTTTAACACTGTCTAAACTGAGTTAACTTAGACTTAGTTTGGACAGTGCTTCACAGTTGTCCAGACCTACCTGTCTTTTCTTGACAGAAAAATAGGAAGAAAAAAATCTCCAAAATCACCTGTTGTCTTTGTGGATGAGAAGAGCTTGCACATTTTCACAAGATACGCAAAGTATGGCCATGAAATACAGATGGAGAGGATGCTCACTAATCAGTACACATAAATTTGCATGTCAGACAGGGCCATTGTTTAGGTAATGATCTTACTGATATAATTTGACTATTCAGAAACCTTTTATTAAATATCTGTTTTGGAGGTGTCCTGATGTAATGACATCTTGGTTAATTATATCTTGCTTTGGTTTGGTTTTGGTTCTTGTTTCATGGCTGTGTTGAAAGCATCCTTCATTGCCATTCCAAACTACTGCTGGTTTAGCTATGCACTATTAAACAATAATTAGGTGCTAACCTTCAATTAATTGCGTATCTGTGATAAAAACAAAGCATCCTTAGATACAATGAGTAAGATGCTTCATACAGAGATTTTGTTAACAGCTGTTTTCATTACTGTTAGCATGCACAGTGCTCCAGCAGGTGCCACAAGGTCTATCCCAGAGACTGAAGCCTTTGAGCAAGTAGATTTAAAACTCAGCTGTTTCCCTCTGCTACAGAAAGAAGAATCACAGCCCTACCCAGTAAGATTTGGCTGAAGGGATTGCTTAAGACAAACCCCTCTACCTGGCACTATGTCAAAGGCATCAACAGAATTATGAGTTTTCCTGAACTACACGCAAGTAGGAAAGCAAATTCTCTGTCTAGTACCTGGAATGGCTGAACCTCTGCATACAGTTTGATGCCAAACAAGGTCAGTCAAGTTAAAATTGGTTTCCTGATGCTGCCATATGGACTACATCCCAAATTTCACTGCTGTATGCAAAAGAAAATCATGCCAGATACATTAAAATAGAGCAGAAATGGCACCTGGAACAATATGATCTGGTTAAATGAACAGTCACTACAAGTAGTAACCAGGGAAAACACAGTCCCACTACAGACACCATACCAGAGCTGTAGGACAGTCCACACTTAACTCCTCTGCATTTCTTCCAGGATATACGCACAACTTCCAGTAACAAGTGCTTATGATCACACTTTTCTCCAGTGATGCAAATTTTCTGCTAAAATACTGCTTTGCATTTTCAGAAGGCAAAACAGTGTTCATAAACACATCCTCCCTTCTATTATCCTATAGGTTTTAGAACTGGCCACCAGATTTTCTTACATGAATGTTTACAACAAAGAAAATTTGTTTCTGGTACCAGAGAGTATGGCTATTTCTGTTCACTGATATCTTTGACAAATTTGAAGCCATAATTCATATTATGCTTGTTATCATAGTTTTTATCTGCACAACTCAAACAACTCAGAAAATGTTATTTCTCAGACCCCACAATTTCATGCAAGGAAAATTGAAAAATTAATGCATGAATAATAACAAAAAAACCCCAAACAATTTATTAATTCAGTTTTACTTCTGCAAAATAAAACTCAGCCCTCCTCTATTCCAGAAATATCTTTTTCTTTTTTCTTTTCCTTTTAAAGGGACTTCCTGGACATCAAGAGGGAACAGAAAGAACAGGGGCCTGGACTGATTTTTTCTGAAGTCTTTGCCTTCTATGGATGAATTTGTACAAGACTGGTGAATAATGCTCTGACTTGAAACATGATGAAGTTATGATTTAGTCCTAGTCTAAACTCCATGTATGCTCTACAGCAAAAGGCATCAGTCATATAAGTAAACTGATAAAAGAAGATAATTTCTAGCTCAAAGAGATTTAATTAACAAGTGGATTTCTGAATTCTAGGTAAAGTACATAAGTGTTTTGAATTAATATTCATTACTCCTCTCCACATCCTTAGTCTGACTTTATGGACCATGGGTGGATGGGCTCTTGAGCTGCAAAGCTCTCAGAAGCCAAGGCAAAATACATGACAGATACTGCAAATGCAACTTGCCAGATTTTTTGCCTGATTACTTTGCTGTACCCATGGACAATAGTTATCATTCCTCATTTTGTCTGTAATGTCCTATTGGAAAAAATGGGATGCAGTACTGCCTAACCAGTGTCGCCTTTCATTGCCACCACACAAGGTGCTTCTCAGCTTTAGAAAGACAAAAAAGCAAGGAAAGAAGAGCTAACAACAGAAAAAATTTTAAAAATGAAATCCTCAAATCCTCCTGACATTCAGCTACAGCTGTCATTAAACCACATTAGAATAAAAGAGAAAGAGTCAATAAATTCCAAGTGACCAAAACTGACAGAAGCTGAGGAACAGCCAGCCTGTGCCATTTCCTCTCTCCATAATTAGAAGGATCCTTGGTGTTGTAAACTGTCATTGACATCCTCTGCCCTGTTCAGTCTGCAGCTCTCTTGGGGAAAGGTGATGACATTGCCCTCATTTCACCCTATTTCTCCCCTCACAGCAGAAGCCCTGATGCCATTTAACTTTCTGTTTTCCTGGCTGACTTTGATGCCTAGAGTCCACCACCACAATAGCAAGCAGAAGAACACAAATGCCTGCAGCAGCATTGCGGCATAGTTTCAACAGAAGAGCTTCCCAAGCCATGCCAAAGGAAATCCGGCCTTGTGGAAATGAGAGAGCAATTTAGACTCAGTATCTGAACCACAGACCTTCCTTGAAGGGTGTAACAAACTATCATAAAAGAACAAGGTGCAGACTGCAGGGTTACAGCTTACAGCTCACTCTAGTTGATATAGCATCTCCTAAGGTCAAAGTGAACATTGCAGATCTTGGTCCTTAACAATCCAAAGCCAGGCTCTCACACTCCTTTCCAGTTTGTGCCAACTTTCTCCCTTCTTTCCCTCAGGGAATCACATGGAGCAGAAGCCAATGCAATTCCCATGGCTTCAGTTAAAAAAGGATAAAATAAATAACTTTAAAGCATCAAATATTAGCTGAGAGGCATCCAGAGAGACACCAAGCCTTCTCACAGCAGATTGTAAGTGGGTCTTGCTTCTTGCCAGGGCAACAAATGCTACAGCCAAGCAAGCAGAAATTTCTCTGCTGTGCTTGAGTCCATAAAAAGGACAACGTGTAATCAGCCATCTGAGCACCAAGGAATTATTCATCTTCAGGCAAGCAACAATAGCTCACAGTGAGTCAGATGTGGGGGTGGAATAAGTCCTCTACAGGACGGGCTCTCAGTGCAGTGGTTCTTTCTGAGACATACACATGACACACAACCCTCCTTCCTTCCATCTATCTTTCCTTTCTACCTTGGCAATCTTATTTATATCTAGCAGCTGGAAATCCTGCTGATTCCCAGCATCCACACACAGCTCTGTTACAGAGTGAGACCAGCTGCCCACCCTCCTGGCTCTGAAGGAAGCCCATAAGCTCCGCTGCATAGATCCTCCTCTAATGCTGTTAAAGCTGGATGCCTCCAGGGACTCCAGAGGAACAAGCTGTATATTCTAACCTGCCTAGCATAACTATATTTCTAATATATTTCATTTTCAATAATTACTAAATCTTAAGACAAGCAGGTGACAGCAGTAGTCACCTGAACAGCTATTGCTCACAAGCTGAAGAACAAGAGTTAATTATGCAAGTCTGAAGTGTGACAGATTAAATGGTGATAAATTAGGCAGTGAGAGGACAACTTCAGCAGTATATGTAAACTGGGAAATATGTATGGGACAAATGTAAGGGGAAGAGTGGCACGTATTAGGAGCACAGAATCAGTTTTACCTTGTTTTTCCATAAGTATCCCTAATGAGTCTATGTTTATAACAATGAAACAAACCTGGACACTGGAGACCCACCTTTTAATTTAAGTGTCAATATAAACACATAGCATTGCTTTAGTAGAGAACAACTAAATGCTGCCTAAATGTAATCAATTCGGAGCTAAGACAATGATGTGTAAGATTTGGACCCTAAACATATTTGCAAGTCTTGAGCCTACTCTGTGAAGCAAGAGGGAATTATGCTAATATACTCACAGCAAAGAGTAATAAAATTCTCTCCAGGAAATACTGTCCCTACCAAAAATTGCTTCTATAGCATAGGTATCACAGATCACAGAATGATATGGGTTGGAAGGGACCTCTGGAGGTCATCTAATCCAACCCTCCTGCCAAAGCAGGTTTACCTAGAGCAGGCTGCACAGAATCAAGTTCAGGTGGGTTTTGAATAGAGATCTCACAACCTCTCTGGGAAACCTGTTCCAGTGTCCATCACCCACACAGTAAAGAAGTTCTTCCTCAAATTCAGATTCCCATTGCCCCTTGCCTTATCGCTGGGCACCACTGAAAAGCATCTGGTCCCATTCTCTTGGCATCCATCCTTAAGATACTTTGTATGCATTGATAAGATCTCTCGGTCACTTCTTCTTAATTCCCAAGCAAGTCTACTCCTTTATTACAGCTATTCCTTCCTATATTCCTCTGCTCAAAGGGAAAACAAAATAAGGTATGACCTCTTAATTACCATATATTTGAGAAGATCTTGAGGAAACAAATCAACAGGAATCCAATCCTACCCACTCATAAGACAGGCGTTCTATTTAAATATAAGTTATATGCTTTCAAAACATCCATTTCTCTTTTCACCACAACATAGAGTAGATTTTCTGTTCTATACTTACATGTCTTTAGAATTAAAATGGAACTACAGTGTCTTAGCACCCCTATGAAAGAGCTAGGCCAAGGACCAGGGAAGAGGGAAAGGTGTTTCATCAACACCTAATGAAATTTACAAGGTACTACCCACGCTATCACACTAGTGCCTATGAACTTGGTTGTGAGATGGAGCAAGGGCCTTTGTTTTACTACACAGGAAAAGTAAAGTACCATTTAGAGAGGAGGTTTGCTGACAGATGCTGAGTGAATTCGTAAGGCTTAGAAAACAGCAGCTTCCGGCCCAGGACCTGTATCTAGCTTGCTGTAGCCTTGCTAGCTAAAATGTTGCAACCCCAAAGCAGCTTGGTAGCTCATCTCTATCTGAAAAATGCCGGTGTGCCACTTGCTGTGGCCTGCCCCATTCGTCTTCTCACCTTCAAATTTGCTCTTACCTCTCACTTCCTGCATTAAGTTCTTCTAGCAGGAGGATAATATATTAAAGGAATAATAATAACACCGATAACAATAGTCTAAGAAATACATATTTCTTTCTCCATATTCCCCCTCATTTGATGAGTCTCCTAGTAAGAGCAGCATTAATCACTGCGACAACAGATAAGAGACAAAGTAAAGACCAATTTGAATTTCGCTGTATGCTACTGAGTGTGTATGTGTTGTGCTCAGGCAGGAGGGAGGGAGGCCACAGGATAATCTGTCATTTTGTATATTTATGCTGCTGGAGTGAGTCAGGACTGGTTCTCCATTGTTACCACAGATTAAAATCATTCATGTCCTTATACTTTCATTGGAGGTCATCTGCCAGGAAAAAAAAATAAAAAATATTATGACCAAGTTAAATTCAAGATACTCCTGCAAATCTCCATGTATGGCTTGGACACTGAAGCCATTGCTTGGATGTTAGAAGAACACAATACAAAGCAGTTTTTTGTCCTTACCTGACCTGACTCTTTTTACACTAAGAATTAGTTTTCTTGCTTTGAAACAGTCACTGGTTAAGAACTATTGCATATAAGAGGAAGAGGTGTGTTTTAGATGATCTTGGCACAAGTGAGTGATGCCAGCTCTGCCTGACCTTGAACTGCTGTGGAAGAAGCCATGGGTCCTCAGATGTCATTTTTAGATGTTACTGCCAGCAATTCTACTGAACTGAGTCCCTGCCAGCTTGGCAAATATAAAAGACTATTCTTGGGAAAGATGGAGTGTCAAACAAAGCAAAGATTAAAAAGTAGAAGAGCAGCTGCTAAGTCATATGGTATGAGTTTGTTTTCCCAAAACCTTTGTCTCTCCAAAATATAGTTGCTAGAATCACCAGTCTACCAGTTCTAGTCATGTCACTCTCCATCTTGAAATCTTGCTTTTTCTTTCCCATATCTCTATGATACAGATGTATCTCATCCTTTGGATCTTAGTTTCTTGCCTGCCCCTAAGTATTCACCCTTTCTCTACCCATTTTGATACACACAGCTATTAGAGCATTTTCAACGTTTCCTACTCTTTGGTTCATCTGTCCTAATAAACTACTGGCATTCCCTGGGAATGTCCTTATCCACAAATCAGTTTCCTTAGCATACCCAGCCTGAGACAAAATGAGCAATACAGCACCAGTGGAAAACTCTAAAAACAATTATTAGGGTAGAGGGTTCTTTCATGAGTCATTTTAAGGGTGAAAAGCCAACAAATCACATTTTCTCCAAAAACAAACTGTAAGAAAACAGAGAAGCATCTATATCCAGTGCAATACCAGGAGAACTGAAAACCAGTTTCTCACCCCTTTGGCTTTATCTTTCCTTTGAAATTTTATGGAAACACATTCTTATCTTTCAGAATATAATAGAAGTAATTTTGCAATCAAAATGAACAACATTCCACCTACTCATATGCTGTCTAAGGGAGGAGATAAAGAATTGGTGGTTATATAGCCTGTCTTGCTAATCGCTGCTTTTACAAACTGTACGGTGACAGACATATATTGCAAATCAGTGACAACTCATCCCACAGATGAAAAAGAAACTAGCAGAAATCCTTCTGTTTCTGTTAGTTAGCAACACCATCATTCTACAGAAAATCCAAGACATTAATTAGATGGTTTCAGAAAGCAGGTCTGTCAAAACAGCATGGATGTGTTTCCAATTTCTGCACATTCATTCAAATGAATGAGCTACAAAAGGTAAAAGGTACATTCTCACCTCTCAGCCAGTCTTGTGAAAAAAACAAACAAATAAAATGGAACTATATGCTCTGGAAGTATTCTGGCTATGTCTGCAGCTTCTGGGCATTTCCCTGAAGTATATAAATAGCAAGTGGAACAGATATGCTATAACATTACATGAGCCAATCCTCCAGCTATATTTGAGCTATAACCATTGATTCTACTTCATTTATTTCTAAGTAGTTCTTTTG
Source organism: Dendrocincla tyrannina (assembly GCA_035047865.1). Taxonomy (NCBI): domain Eukaryota; kingdom Metazoa; phylum Chordata; class Aves; order Passeriformes; family Dendrocolaptidae; genus Dendrocincla; species Dendrocincla tyrannina. The sequence goes on along the minus strand of JAWWMP010000165.1, from coordinate 42,790,946 downwards.
CAGTATTGGATCTCTTCATCATACATTGTCACTACACAACCATCCTAGAACAACACACTTGTCCTGTTCTTTCATTTGGCCTGGGATCAAATGTATGGTCAACTTAGTTCCTGAGTACTATATTAATCAGATTTTGAAAATAATCTTCCACGTGACTTTCAAGAATCCTTTCTGTCAGGGTAAACGACATGTCTAAATGCACAAAGAGATACTGTGCTCTGAAAAAGAAAAAGTACATACCAATGTTATTAATGTTGTTTTCTTAGAAATGTATGCCTACCTGCCTGCCTGAAGAAAGCAGGTATCGGTTTACTACAGCTGTTATTACAGCTTCTTGTCCTTTTATTAAAGAAAATAGTGTGCTTTTTGGTCACCTGAAAGTAAAAGTTTCAATAAGTTCTTGCTCAAGATAAAAAAAAAATCAAAGAAAACAATCTGAAAAAAATTCTGAAATTCTAGAAAAGTCATAGACCAGTCCCCTTCCCCACCTCCCCTCACCCTTCTTAAGCTGGGTCAACTCTGCTTTTCAAAAATCTGCAGTAGAGCAGAACTGGATACATGTGCCAAAAACACCAGCTGAGATTTTCCTGCAAGACCCAAATGATTGCTCAGATCTGCAAGTTAAAGTCAATATAATCTTAACACTTGTATACATGAACCAGGGAACTCAGACCTTCTGTAAACTATCTGAAGAAATAAAAAGACAATGAGGATCCCACCAGAACATGCAGGGGAGTGACAGAAGTGACTACTTGCCAATGTTACTACATAAAAACAGGTTATCCAAAGAATGGATACATATTTATTTTGAGAAATACTAGGTGCCAACTTGTGGCTCTCAAGTTTGTCACACACATTCAATCAAATTCCTCCCCTGAAGTCATGAGAGAGACATCTCCATTTGGAGCTGACAATGGTTACTAGCTAAATGTTCAAATACCACTGGTGATAACATCAAGAAATGACAGCATGGACCCAGTATATACCAGCATATGCATGAGCTGTTTCACAAACACAATATTCTTTATTACTGTAATTGTGCTTAGCAGAAATACAAGGCTTAGTTTATTTTCATCATCAGTACTTGTCAGCACTTGGGAGCGTAGGCTGGAAAAATAATATTACAGTAAAAACCCGTTCTCCTTTTGGACGGGTACTGAACTTGTGGCTCACTACGGCACTTCCAGAAAACTGGTTCACTATGGCACTTCCAGAAGTGCAGCACAACTGTGAACGAAATAACTAAAATATAGGGTTATAGTTTAGATTATGTGACCTTTATAGGTAATCTGAGTATCCTGAACATCACATCAATAAACGTAATTTAAACACACCACACCACTCACACATCTAACACTTGGAGAATATTTTTGTCCCTGTCCCATACAAAACATTGTCATATCATATACGTATTTCTGGCTAGATAGCTACTACATTACACACCAAAAACTTTGTATTTCAGTATGCACTAAATCTATTTCTATACTATATATTTGTGAAGTATTTAGAGGTCATTTGATATTATTGAATTAGTAACTCTGTAACTGACATGAATAATAGTCTGCATGAAAATTTTCAATCCCAGATTTGGATCCTTACTTCCAAACTTTGCTTTTTTTCTCTGCTCAAAGCATGTTACTATTTAATCATCACAGAAGAGATGTGACTGTGAATAAGTAAATGCCATTTTGCGAATGTCACTGAAGCAATGCAGGACTGTAGTACTGGAGAAAGGATTCCAATCTGAAGTATAGTAAAGTCTGGGGGCTTTGGTGTCTTTAAGAAAAAATAGTGGAGGAAGAAGCAGAAAAGGAGAGATGAGAGCCAGACTGTGTAGTTCTCAGCTGTACCAATGGGCCAGTGAAGTCAGTCTTTAAAGCAGAGACTCATCATTAGAGCTTTGTAGACTTGGGATGAAAATGTCACTAGTGACTTATAAGAAGCAAAAACCAAATTAAAGGCCAATTTCTTTCCCTACCAAATTATTATCTATGAGTGTAAAAGAAAGTACCCACGTAAGACCAAGGGTGAGACAATTTTGTCTTACTGACAGTGAAAGTCTAATTAGACTGACAAATCTCCTGTGCTATTTTCCTTTGTGATATACACTGTAAGGAAGAATTTAGCCTGAAGCTGCACTTTATGGAAAAACATTAATCAAGATTATTGGACCCTCAATAGAAAACACAGTTAGAAGGCTGAAAAGCCTAATGGTTAAAAATAAAGGTTGAGAACCTTATTCTAAGCCATATCAATAGGCTGGACTCTCCATATGGTTAATGGGCAGATCCCCTCTTCTATTCTCTAGAGAGAACATTCTGCATATAATATATTATACACGGCCATTCTGTGACTCTGAGATCACAGCTGAAAACATCCATGAGTAATTTATGCTTGTCACCTCCAAGCTCTAGCTTGAACAATTTGGCAAGTGTCATTATCTTCATCTCAAGTGGTTGAGGCATGCCCTGGATATGTAAGAGAGCACACAGTTTCTGGTTCCTCATGGAGAGCATAACCAGAAGCCCATCTGTCCTCCCAGAAGGATTCTGATCTGTTTTTCATAGAAAAGTGTTTTGATCTTGGGTCCCCAGCCATCCATGCCACAGGCCAGAGATATTAGGGGCCCACCCTAGGTCAATGGGCCCTAGAAGATTACCTGGAGGATTACCTGGAGTGGTTCTTCTCCTGGATTTGCTGAACTGAATGCAAGTGTTCTGAATGCAAGTGTATCATGATCCATGCCTTCTAGACTACTTTACTTAGTAATTAACTTTAAAGATATCTTTGCACAAATCGTTTGAAAACTGAATCACCCAGCTGTGAACCAGACAGAATGTGCCACATAAAAGCAAATGGAGAGTCTCCTAAAAAGCTATAAACAGCAACTCACGGAAAAGTATTCTGACCACATAAGCAACTGACATGGAAGCAGAAGCCAAGAGAATGAGTGCCACTTTAACCTGTTTTCACAGAGGTTTCCCAAACCAAAAAATTGCTGTAGTACTTCACTAATAATTGAAGATGTGCTCTAAATCAGCATAGGGACATGTAGGCTGCCAGGACTAATGAATTAACCCTGTGAGAAGCGTGACAGCCTTACAAGAATATGATGTGGCTCAGTATGCTGACTCTCATCTAATAGCAGCTTGCACAGCATGCTACTGTACTACACACAAAAGCTAACAGCTTGTCTTTAAGGTCTTTGTGGGGTAATGTGGCAAAGCAGAAGTCCCAGAGAGGATATTATTATCACAGGAGAGTCTGGTGTGTCAGGGCCCTGAGACAGGCAGCAAGAATTTAGTACAACACATGTCACTTATGAACAGACTGTACTTAAATCCAGAACAAGAACACATGTGAGAAACTCAAATCAGTGCTTCTACTCAGAGACAGCAGAGCATGTGCACCACTTGCAACTCACTGGAACAAACACAAATTGAAACACCTTTTTCTTCCTTATTTTCATTTAACAGAAAAAGGCCAGATCTTGTTATCTTCCTTTGAGGCCTCTCTGAATCACAGAAATGTTCCCAGCAGTATAGTATACAGCCATACATCTCAATTGTTTCTCACTCAAATCCTGTCCTCCACTGATCTGCGTTTCACTGCCTGGTAGAAACACTAGTATAAATAAATTAAATGAATAAATGAATAAATAAATAAATAAATTATAGACATTTTAAATGCTAATTTCATTGTCACTGGGCATTTTCTCTAATAATTTTCTCTCAATTCCCTTTGTCTTGGTTGTTTGTCCAAGACTATATACCATGTCTGAGATCTTCACAAACTGAGGCATGTAATTAGTCTAAACATATACTGCACATTTTTAAAGCACTCCTTTTCCCCAACTGTTTTAGTGTAACCGTGCTCTAAAATACTTGTCAGTACTCAGACTACCTAACGGCAGGAGGTGTCTTAGTGTACGTTACAAACAGAAGATACCTTTGCACTTATCATGCTCTTCTGTACTTCCTTAACAAGTCATGTGGAAATCTAAATCCTTCTGAAATTCCCCTGGATTTTGTATCTCTTTGGGATTACAGACTTGCTATTCTGCACAAGCTTTACACTCATTTCAAAAAGGAGAAGTTTTAGTTACTTATGTATGAAAATGAGTAATACAAATAGCACAGATACTCCTAATAGAGTAAGAATAATAATTCCTTATCCTGATTCTTGCTATTTTGCATTATTTTACTTTTACTTGTATCATGTTTGGTATTTCTACAATAGGCCAGAATCATTCTGTGCCAAACAATGTGCTTATGAAAAATAAAAAGCATGTTGTGAATCCAAGGAATATGTAATCTTAGCATAAAACAAGATATTACACATGGGTACAAAAACATGGATAATAAAAAAAAGTGACAATATGGATTGACTTGATAAACAGCTGCCTTAGACCATCATCAGCCTAACCTCCAACAACTTTCTGACATGCATCATGTTGACAGAAGAGTTCCACAGTATTGGAAGAATAATCTGCTGTTGCCTTGTGTATGATATCAGGAAGTAGAAAGATTCTTATGATCAAATCTAAGGAGCGAGCAAAAAAACTCTTGAATCATGCTGATCAGAATCACGAGAGAAGAGGCTAAACTTTGAACAACCTTGAAAGCAAAGAAAAAGAGAAGAGAAAGCTGGAACAAGGTAATAACTAACTGTATTTGTACCACTCATAGCCTTAGGTAGCTATATTTTATGTTCCCCAAAGAACAAACTTGTTCTATTAGATTTTTCCACCACTTAGATATAAAGTTGTAAGCAAGCTTGATGATGGTGATGTCGAACACAAGCAAGATAAAATAACCATTAGGTACCTGAAAAATCATGGTTGGAGATACTGCCCAAACAGAAAAAGACAATTTCTTCTCACTTTCACCACACAAATAATGCAACTTAAGCTGACAGAATCAAATTCCACCAAAAGTAAGGAAGAAAGGCAAGCCATCTGTGCTGTGACAGCAATAAAATGGCCTGATATTGAAATGCAGAAAGTTGTAATGGAGGTACATATTGACCTTTATTTTTCTTTCAGCGGGTAGCATGAAGTGTCAGAGTTATTGCTTTAATATCAGCTGAGATGAGGCCATTTGTTGTGGTGCATGTGTATCCAGGAAATCGCTGCTCTAACCATGTTTTTAGAAGCACTTTGACACTTTATTAAATCTTCTTGATGCTCTTTCAGCACACAGTGGTCTCTGTAGGCTGAGCGAGCTGCCACATAGGCTAGGCAGGAAGGTTTCTGAGAGTTCCTCTTTAAGTAAGCCAGCGTCATTTCCAGCTTGACCCAGCCCATAAAGGTCCAGTGCTACTCTCTGTTACACTGTTATAGCTAAACACAGCTCTGCTGCCTTTAAAAATTATAGAGGGAAGGCTAAGAACTGCCGACTTTATACTTCTGGAGATGGAACCGTACAAACATTTTCTCTAAAATTAGAACTAACCGCTGCAGAGAAGGACCTGTAATTCTTTCAAAGTTTGTGACAAGAGTGACCAGACCTGGAGCAATTTCCCCTCATTTGGCTGAGACTTTATAAATCACCTATTGGGTGTTTGAGGCTACTAACTCAATCAATTTTAATCCTGCTTCCATCCAGAATTAAAGAGTACCAAAGGGGGCACTGTTAAACATCTGCTTGGAATTAATTACTCTAATAGTTGTAAATTCTACTTTAAATTCTAGGTGCAGTCAGGGGCACCTAACAGAATCACAGAATAGCTGTGGCTGAAAGGGACCTCTGGAGGTCATCTAGTCCAAACCCCTGCTCAAGTAACGTCACCCAAAGCCAGTTGCCCAGAACCATGTGCAGATGGCTTTTGAATATTTACCAGCATGAACACTCTACAACCTCTCTGGGCAACCTGTGCCAATGCTCAGTCACCCTCACATTAAAAATGTTTCCTGAGGTTTAGAAGGATAGTCCTGCGTTTCAGTTTGTGCCCATTGCCTTTGATCCTGTCACTGGGCACCACTGTCGTCTTTACTCTTCCTTCAGGTATTTGCACACACCAATAAGATTGCCTATGAATCTTCTATTTTCCAGGCTGAACAGTCCCAGCTCTCTCAGCCTTTTCTCATAGAAGAAATGCTCCAGTCCAATAACCATTTTCGAGGCTCTTTGCTAGAGTCTCTCCAGTATCTCCATCTCTCTCTTTAATGATTTCAAAACAAATGTCTCATTCTAGTTGATAACATGATAGTAAATCACTGAAATAAATAATTTTCAGAATCTCATCCACAGCTCAGACTGGTCATTTACAGGATTCTTTTCTTTGCACAGACAAGGAGAGACCCTTGAAGGTTTTTATTTCTAATCAGAACCATATTGTGGCTGCCACAAAATTGGTTCTAAAACCACTGCATTTTTAGGGTGCAAATAACTACATTGACACAATTAAGTCAGAACCTCTGAAATTAACTCTTTTGTAGGAACGACTTTTACCAAATAGCTTGGAACAACTCTATGTTGGAACAACTACATTTTGCAAGAAACTGATCTTGATAGCATTCCTTCAAAATTCTCTGTGGGAAGGCTATAAAAGGGAAATGAAAAATTACTCTAGCTGGAAGTAATGCTTCATTGCTTTTCTCCTCATTATGAACTTCACTATTGCAGCAGTGCATGCTGTCATATTAATAAATAACCATACATCCACCCTCACTAAGCTTTGTAACTCTCTTAGGAATACATTTCTCCACCTATGAAACTCTGGAAACATAGTTAAATCCATCTCCTTGTTCACATTGGGGCAATCCTACTTACATACACGGGGTTGCACTAGAACAAAAGCAAAATACGCCCCCATTACCCCGTACGTACCAAAGGAAAAGCAGAAGACTAACTGACTCACCTGGATGCTGGGCGGTGAACGATTTTTTCGGGTTGTAGTGGTTGCCATCGTAGTTGTGGTTTCCATGACTGTAGTAGACATTTCTGGTGGCCCAGAGGTTGTAGGTGTCGTTCCCAAGATGGAAGGGACTTCCCCAACGAGTCGGACACTTCCATTGATTTTAATGTTAGGGTTGTTCTCCGCTGCCATGTTCAGCACTTTCAAGCCATTGTAATAGAGACCGGAGAGCTGGCCTTGGAAGAGACGCCCTCTGTCCTTCCCTCCAATGGCTATTTGCGCCTGGGTGTTGAAGATCGTTAACTGTCGTCCTAGTGAAGGGGGGTGAATAACATTATTGCCAGACATTTCCTTCACTTTGCATATTACACTGAGCCCTGGCCAGAAATCACAGACAAAAAAGAAGTAGATTCATTCTTGGTAGTGATTATGATGACTGTAGAGAGACTGTATGGAAATGTACTGCCTAAAGATCATTAATAAGGAAGATTAGCCTGAAAGCAAGAACACCTAAAACCAAACCTCATAATTCAGCATCCACTCACACATCAAAACTCTGGAAGAGCTTTGACTCAGTCAAAAATTTGAACCTACTCTTTTAGACTTGGACCCATTTTAAACTACAAATAGGACTTCAATATGTGGCTGTTTTTCTATCATCAATTCAGATTACAGTACGTGTCAAGCTTTACCCTATAAACAAACCTTCTATTTTGACTGGTTAAAGGATGGGATTAACTCATAGAGCCACTTCTAATAATGCAAGGATTTTAAGGGTTGGCTTGAAGAGAGTAAAACATCAGAAAAAACTGATGGCGATATAAGGATCGAGTAGGAATCTCATGACAGGATCAACCATGAACTTTCTCACCTGTAAACTTTGTGTTGTGAAGGCTCACAAATCTAAACCCAAGAAATAACAAATGCAAACACTTGTGATGTCTGTGAAAGAGCAAAGCTTTTGAAATAGTGAGGATAACACCTCAGTGCTTCAGACAGTTAAGCCCCAGAAGGCCTACATGTGACTCCCCTCATACGGACGGTGAAATTCAAAACCAGGCAGGTTATGTGGTTTAGTCAAGGTCACATCTTGACTGTTAGAAGTGGCCTAATATCATATATAATAAAAAATGTATTTATCAAAAATAAATCTAGTAACCATTGCCAATTCACCTAGGTTTGCAGGACACATCACATTCAGCCTGGACTGCTCTATAAATACTGGTTTATCCCAGGCTGCTCTAGTTGACCATGTTAAGAAATAAATTGCTTCATGAAGTTCAAATGCAGTGCCTATAATTTCACTATTCCTCAGAAGATCAGGGGCATGACACCTGGAATCTGTTGAATTAGCAGACAACCAGACTAGACAGAGTTCAGAAGGGTTATCAATGCAGCATCAAGTCAATCATCATTCAAATATCTTACTGTGTTTTCCCATTTTTACGAAGTTTGAAGTAGGTGTTCCCATCCCATTCCCACTCCCCAGTTCTCACTTGCCATTTTCTCTATCTAGTCCAACCTGATAAGAGGTGCAGATGCCACCATGTAGCAAAACAGCCTATAATCCACTGCTCATTCCTTCACAGCCAGTGGTTAGAGTAGATCAAAATACGAGGGGGAGCTCACCAATTTTGGTGGTCGTCGTGACGGGTCTCGAAGTCAAGTGGTGATGCGGTGTAGCATCATCTTATGGTGACAGGATGGACCATGGGGAAAAGAATGGGGACAAGAGAAGAAATGTATCTGAAAGTAGTTCCTGCCCCCAAGGAGGGCCCTAGCTAACTAAGCAACAGTGTATGGAGAGGTGTAACATACAGACATGTGGAGGTGGGCTGCACATCCCTTGTGCTCCTCACCCACAGAATTGTAAATGAAAAATTAGGACTTGATCAGGGTGGAGTAACTGCATTGATGAAGAAATGAGAAATAAAAATGGAGGGTATCCTTCTCCTGGAAAGTGTTGAAACACCTGATGCGATATTCTGCATGTCAGGAGGTTTTAAACTTGCCAGAGGTAACATATGTCTATTAAAACATCAACAAACATGCACTGAAGCCACACATCCTCAGAATGTAAACAGAGCCTTTACTCTTGTCTATGAGGAATATAGAATCCAATAACAATATCGTCAAGATATTCAGCCCTCTCAGCCCAGCTCCTGTCTGAGCTAGAGGAAATGGCACTGTACACTGTAGAAGGCCAAACTCCTTTCCCATACTGTGTTCTCAGTGTTTGCTTTTTTCCTCTGTCCTGTTGTGCTTTAAATTTTTTAATAGGTATGATGTAAGATTTTTACTAGACCATTTTGCCTTCTCCTCATATGTTCCCTCCCTCTAGAAGTATATTTCTGTCTGTTTTGTCCCTGCCCCTATGAAACCAGACATGTCACTAGCCTCTGATCCCTCATTTCTCCTCACTCATGATATGAGTACCAAGAACTAGAGGTAAGATGAGTAAAGAACAGGGAATTGTTTCACTAAACTTGAAATGTTATCTCTGAAAATGGATGGAAGGTACTGGGAGTTCAAGGTTTTCTATTTCCATTTCCATTCCTTTCTTCCCTTCAATCAATACTGAATCTTTGTTCATCTTTTGCCAAAGGGAAAAAGGTGGAAGATAAGAAAGGAGAATTTTTGCTGCTCCAGGTAGGAGAGCTCCCCAAACCAGGAGACGAAAGAGGTTCTCTTCCTTTTACTGGAGGATTACAACTCTCCTCAGGATGTCATCTATTTTAACTCAAGCTCATAGCACAGTTTTAGACACGTCTGTCATATCGCTTGATTTATTTTCAAGAATGAGAAATTAGTATATTAAGGCTGGGAAAAAAAAAAAAAGAAAAAGCCATGTTTCTAATTCTGGGCCTTCATCTGTGCCTTCTAATTTCGAAAGAAAATGTACACCAAGGAGGTGACCCAGTTCTAGTAAAAAAGGAACTTTGTATATGGGGTCTTCATTGTTTCCTCCCTGGTTTTTTAGACCAGGATTAATGCACTGCACCATATGGTTAATGGTAGAGACTGCACTGCTACTAGAACTGTGTTTGCTAAAAGAACAATTACTTGTTCCAGTCACCTACAACCTGCAATTCCTCATTCTTCACTCTAAAATAGTGTACATTCACATGAATAAAGACAATAGGGAAATGCGTATGGAATGAGAAAAAACTGTTGAGAGAATATACATTTAATTTTGTCACCATATCTCTCTGGTAAAAATTTTTTGATGATATCGACTGGAAGCCCTTACTTTTCCTACGTAAAATTTATTTGGCCACTGAATTTTATTGAGGAACTGTTTACATTAGTAAATTCTACTAGGTGTGTAAGGACTGCAGAATTACAGTCCTTTTTTCCCACAGAGAACTCTTCCTATTGCTATTTTAGGGTCATACTGAAGATAAATTATTAGAATACTTTAAGTTTCTGAGGTGTTTTTTAGATATTCTGAATAGTTCAGGCTCTTGTTTCTTTGTTTGCTCTCTCATTGACTTCTTCATTTGGAAAACTGAATTCTAATTAAAAATATCACAGAGAAATCTTAGGGAATTGTAACTTTTCTGTAGCAGTAGGAGAGATTTTAGGCCTGATCTTGCAAATCCTAATTCACACTAATAGTTCTTGCTTCAAAAGTACAGTCACTTATATCGATGAGACTTTACAGGTAAGTAAGCGAGATTTAAATAATTAAGGACTTCTGGGATCAGTCCTTTTGATGATGTTTGAGATGTTTCTGGGTCTTTCTTAGCTCATCCAGTTGCAGAACAGGTAACATCCATGCCTTAGCAGACACCAGGTATTCTGCTAAGGAAATCTGCTGGATTTATGACTACACAAGTTGAACAATCTAAGACTAATACTTCTTTTCATATTCACATATATAATCTCAGTGAAGTTAATAGCATTTGATATTTTGCTCATTACACATACAATTCAAGACTGTAAACCTGGTCTCTTTTTAAAAATATTTTAAACTAATTTATAAAATGTAAAAGCCCCCCAAACCCAGTAATGATGTCACTTCAGAAAGATGTTGTGCTAGATTTGTTTGCCAAGAATGAACTATTTCATTATTATGAAAAATATAACAGTGGTACCAAAGGAAGACCAAATCTATGGCATTCAAAAATGTCAGTCTTACCTCACCCAAGCCAAGAACTCATATAGGCAAAACAGCTGTTCTATAGACTGTCTTTTTGATGAATCTATTCCTCCATCCATCAGTCCACTTTGTTCCATTTTGATAGCAAGCTACCCTTTCACTCATCATCTTTATAAAGTCTTCTGACAGAGGTTTCCATGTTACATTAATTCTTAGATGGATGACCAGATGGATGAGTAGGTTGGTGAACAGCTATGTAAATTACTCATTCTTATATTTTTTTAAAAATTTGAGTGGTACTTAAGTTGCTGAAAATGTCTATGTACTTTGGAATGAAGGAACAAAGGTATATTGTCTCAGGTGTTACTCTACACAATGTCATTCCCTCACACAAAGTGGGAAGACTGAATTTCCTTTCCCTTTAGTAAAAACATGGCTCTACCTTCCTAGCCTAACAGCACCCAGTGCTTTGAGAGGGTCTGAACAGTCAAATATTGTCTCCTTTAGACCCTAGTGCATGTGTGATTGTCTTTCAACAAAGCATCAATATCCACAAAAGGTAGACTTCAGTTCAAAACTTCAGGATGGCTTACAAATGAAAGTGCCTGGGCATGCTTTTAAGCTCAAACTTGGAGAAGCAGTGACATAAAATAAAAGATCTGGTGAAAAACGAAAAAGGAAAAAAAGATCAAAGCAAACCCAAAACCAAACCAAAAGAAAACAAAGGTGGGTATCTCAAGCACATGAATTGCATCAAGGAATTAGACATGCATCTGTTTAACAAAATTAAGGCAATCATTGTCTTTAGTGTTAAAGGGACTTTAGCAATTCAGACTAAAGAAAATTATTCTCTTTTTAGTGTTAAGCTTTATTTATCTATTTTAGTTTGATATTGTAAATTAACAGGGCAACCCACTGAGACTCAATAAGCATTTTCTGTTTATTGTTATCCTAAAATTTATTTAAAATTTAGCTGAATTAACTGTTCGTAAAAAAACTGATGGTAAAAAAATATTTCCTTTTAGGTTATACAAATATTTTACCTTATTTTCAAAATACTTTAGCTTTAGTTATAAACATTACACCATTGTAGACCAAACCTGGAAAGCGGGCAGCACTGTCAGCTCTCACTGAAGTCACCAGGGAATGAGCGTGCGCAACACTTTGCAGGATCAGGCCCTTCACATAAAAATATTTTGAGTGTATTTAGCCACATCTTTCCTGAACTTAAGTTAATTCATACTGGATAAATCAATTTGTTAATTCAGCTGAGGTTAGAAATTTGAAACAGAACTTAAATTATATTTTTCCAGTCCTACAAAAGATTGGTTTCCCTCTTGGAAAATGTGTTAACAACCATAGTCTAAATAAGCACAGAAAATGCAAGATCTGAGTTCAAAGGTCACCCCCTTCTATCAGCACTATTTTCATAAAAGGAAACAAGAGAAGATTGTGTTCTGCTTTTTCTAGACTTCACAGCAAGGAGTTAGTTACAGTGATTTTTTTTCTTTTTTAATATCACATTTAGTATAGAGGGAGAAGATCTTCCTGACTTAAACTCCACTGTATGACCAAGAGCCTAGTCCAAACCCTACTGAAATCAGTAAGTTATTCTGTGACCTTCAACAGGCTTTGAACTGGGCTCTACATCCAAGATTTTTTTTCCCTTTGAAATTCCTGACAAGAAAATATTACTGTTCTGACATGAGCCCCATTTCAACTGGTCATGGACTGTGTGCAGAATTTTCACTCAAGCCCTCTGGACTTATTCATGTTAACAAGTCTTTTGCTAAACTGAAGCCAATTACTCCAGGCAAAACCACAAAATTAAGTAGCACTGCCTGAGAATATGTTAGGGAAAAATTTGACCCACAACTTAGACAAATGTATCATTTGAGTGTTCAAATAGTACTCCAGACATACAATAAAAATGACAGAACAATCATCTTTCTCTGTCTCCCTCATTGTAATTGAAATGAAAACGTAAAAAAATGTTTTCTTTACAACATTTTTAAAAATTGTTTAACCATCTTAATATAATTTGGAAATACGTAGCCATAGTGGCTAATCAGACTCATGAGAAAAAAAGAAACTTAAAGGAAGTGATTTAACAAGTAGATTTGAAAATCTCTTAAGAAAACTTCGATAATAAATATAAAAATGTATCTTAAAACCAAATCATGCAGTGGTTAAATTGCCATAATACATGTTCTTGCTCTTCACTCTTCTTCATTTTTTTTTTTTTTTTTTTTTTTTTTTTAGAAAATCCCTCCCGAATTTTTGCTTGTTTGTTTGTCATTACTATTCTAGCAAGCTTAGAATTCCGTCCCTTTAACTGCATTTTAATAGCAATGTATTATAGCATGATTTATCAACATATGGCAGGTGGAAGCTGACACAAATTATAATGAAAATTAAAACAGTCATTTATGCAGCAGGCGATTATCATTTAAGAAACATTTATTTGCAGGCTTTAAAAATGAGAGTTTAGAATCAAATGGGTTTAAAATGAAAGTTTTAATGACTGTTACCTTTTTCCTGCAGCCACTCCTCTACAGGCCGGTTATATTTGAAGGGGATTTTCTGTTTTACCATTTGGAACCGTTCACTATCAGTGTTGCCTTTAAAGTTTAAAAAACAGCTTAAAAACAATCTGAAAAGTCAACGAGATAGTTAAAACATCCTAGATTTTTTTGGGTTTTATGACCTTATTTAGCTATAAATAAACAAGTGCACATGTGTGTACATATATTTGAAAAGAGAGAGATTTATCTTTAGTAAAGTGGAGAATAGTTATACATCCAACAGCCTGAGGTTCTGGAAGGTCGAAGAAATTAAATCCCATGAAAAAGATATCTCAGATTCTCCTCAGAGTATTTGTTTATCTGAATTGGTTAGAAGGCATGTATAATTTGTCTGTGACATGAGACCTTGAGTGAACTCAGTGCCATGAGATAAAACATTTTGATCAGACTCTAGATCTGATTGCATAAGGACATGGCACAATATGTCACTCATGTAAACACACATTTAGTAGTAATTTGATAAACCTTCTTGCACCAGTAGAAGACACGTGTTAGGACTAGAAACCCAATAAACAGAAAAAAAGAAAGAAAAAAATATGAGAAATCAATGCTGAAAGGACGTAATAGAATTAGTTAAAACAAACAAACAAACAAACCAAGAATGGGAAGATAGATAGGAAAAAAGGGCAGTAAAATTTAAAAAGAGGAAGAGCTGTTAATTAGGGATATGTGAAGACTTGTGTTCAGTTACGAAAGACTTGGGCCTGTTGCCAGAATAAAGCAGAAGCTTAGAAACTAATTTAAATAAAAGCAGAAATAATTAGCCAAGATGTAAATTCTGGCAAGTGCAGTTCCATTGTTCCATGTTGATGAATAATAGAATTACCCAGTAAAGTATGTTTTGAAGGAAAGGTCTTATTACTTGTACAGAGAGGATAAGGATTCACACAAAGCCTCCATCCAAATTCCCTGGCTATTAGAAAACTGTACAGGTCAGATGGGCTGGGACAACCTAAAATAGAAAGGAGCAACTCAGTTTGATAGTGTTAGGAGTGACAGTGAACAAGTCCATCATTCTGCTTTTTCATTCTCTTCAGCTACAGTCCCTTTCTGACTCATTCTGGTTTTTGCTTGAAATATTATTTTCACAAAATCTTTTCAGTCAGATAGGCATAAAAAGAGTGCATCTTTACCAGCATTTTTACATTATAATACTGTAGAAAAAGGAGTAAGGCCTCTGCTCGCTGAAGGAATGCTACTATAAACAGAAGTTCAGTTGATCATTTGTGCTCTGATCTGTGTTTTGAATAAATGGCAGTCCAGAGCCAGCAATTGCTCTGCACAATTTACAGTACTGCCTTTAAAGTCCCACATATAAATAACTTAATGTGGCTTCATATATATTTGACTTTCTGAGACAGACACTGTAATCTTTTTTAATGTAAAGACACACTAATGAAAAAAGAGGTTACTAAATCATATAAGTTCACCCAGTCAACAGCAAACACTTCCAATCTGCAAGGAATATGACTGGTAAGTCTCATGTGTCCGATAATCCTTACTGTATCACTGTTGCTCAGAGATGCTGCCAGTCTGTATGAGGTACCTGCTGACCACAGCTATGCTCTCCAGAAGCATCTTGTTACTGCTTTCTAGCACAGATGAAAGGCACTATAGCAACACACCAGCTATAATCCCAAAAGGATTCACATGAATCAACCTAAGATTTATGGGTATTTGTGAAAATCATCATCTGTATCTCTGTAAGATCAGCTGTAGGGAAAACAGCAATTTGGATTTGGGTTAGTGTCTCCAACTATAAAGAACATTAGAAGCATTGCTGCTTATTAGGGGCAACAGGTAAAGCAAAGCAAAAACATTTAATAATAGGTTTACTGCCCCAATTCTTTATTACCTTCCTGGAAATTCATCAGCTTTTTAACTGTCTTGTAACAGATTAATTGTGGGAAACTGGTATTGCGCATCATAGAAATATCTAATTAAGCATCAGCTGACACACACTAAATGTTCCAGTTTCTCTGTTGCACCTCAGAGACCTGCCATATACCACTGATTACTTGGATAAACTAGAAGGAAAATATTGAAAACACTCTCTGTCAGTAATTTATCAAATGATATTAAATAATGTACCATGGTGGCTTGGAGTCACTCACAGACATTAAGTTACCTTTAAGTACATTCCCAGCTCTCATAATTCATATTGGGACCAACAAAAAGTCAGGTCTGTACTTCTATGAATAAAGATTACTAAACAGAAAATTTGAATCATGTTCAGTGCAGGGTCCAAGAAAAAAATTGATAAAGAGCAGCTGAGGTAATATAAAGAACAAAAACAAATGAAAACCCCAACCTAAAGCTAAAGAGACAGTAACATGAACAAAACAATGATGTTTGATATGTTTATTAATAATAAGCTGATGACTAATATAAGCTGAGGTCACGTAGATATGGGGTTTTTCCACTTTCTTAACCTAAAGGATAACTTTCTCTCCTGAAAGTTCTGCCATTCATTTAAGCCTAGGGGAAGCTGACACTCACAGGACAGGGAAGCAGACCTGCTGGTTTGGGGAGAACAGAAACAAAATTAAGTCCAGCTCACTACATAAACAATTTCTTTTTTAAGATCAGTTTACAAGGCATTCAGTTTATCCATTAGACCTTCTTTCAACATACTAATCTATGCTCACCAAAACAGCCAAGTCTTGTAAGTACAATCATAAACAATCTCCATCTCCTTTAGTACAATTTTTGTTCTGTTGCAGTGTGCCTAATAGGAAAGGAGCACTAGGTCCTGAAGAATACCCAGGAGGCATTTCAATGGCACTTAAAGGCCTAATTTCTCTGTCAACCCAGACCTGAACACTTACATAAAGGCTGCTACTACATCTATATTGCATGTGATAGAGAAAGATAATTTCAGGAGGTTGTTCCCCACTTTATAGTGCATATTCTGTGTTAGGACTACTGGTTAGATGAGTGTATTGATATCATAATATTGATGGGCAAGCACATTTTCTATAATCCCAAAGAAAATCTGTACCACTATTTCCTAGCAATAAAAAACTTCACTGGCTTCATTTGGCATTTACATAACTAACTTTTTACTGGTAGCAATTAGATCTTTTTCAGAATAAAGTCCAAAGGAATACCAGAGTCAGCCAGGTGCTGGCATGGAATGCTTCTTCCTCTCTGTGGAAGGCTGATTGTAGAAAGGAAAAAATGTAATGGATTGAAATTTCTCAGAAGTAGGGCATTTGACAAGAACAGACCAACAAGACTAAGGTAACAAACAAAATGGGACAATCAAAGACATGACAAGGAAAACTGGGTTTCTTATAATATAACTCTAGACCTTCAAGAAAGCCAGAAATGACAACTATTCCCCACCACATCTTTATAAACGTTTTTGTTTTGTTTTGGTTTTAATCAGGTTTAATTTAATTTTATTATTCTTATTATGCAGATATATTCATCAAGATTAAAATACATATAAAAATCATACCTTTAAAAGCTACAAAAAAATTGAAGGGCATTAGAAAATTCAAATAAGTTTAAATTGCAACATTAGTATCTGAACTACTCCTTCTTTGTTTTTCTTTTAAGTTTTATTTCAGACATAAGAATGATTTTTAAAACATGTGCATGAGAGTGTCTTTACTCATATACCCAGTTACAACAGTGAGTTAAAGAACAAGCTTTTCATTATTAAGTGCTCAGGATAGTCATTAAATATAAGCATTAAAACCATATAATTACTAAATTAATTCTGACTTAGATTTGTGCTTTAAAAAAACAAACACGGTATTTGATATGAGTGTTCAAAAAGGAAATATTATGGTTTGCAACACGAAGTAATGCAAGTTCAACATGAAGTAAACCCATTGGACCTCTGACAGCCAAGCCATGATGTGATTAGGTGGGGTTCTTGTCCATCTTCATGCACAGAAATTTTCAGTAACAACCCTATTGGGATGTCATTGCAATTCCCTTCTAGTGCTTCACGTAACTAATGTAGATCCCCTCTTTTTTCTCTTGAAGCCCAGCTCTGATTCAAGGCTGTACTTCAGAATAGAATACACAGGACAGAGTAATTTGAATTTATCTTAGAAAATACTTGAATCCCCAAATTCTTCTGCATTCAGAATCAATGTGGGTCTCTGCAGGACACAGATTCTTATAGTAAAATTGTGTTGATTAGTTTTGCTACTTGTGAGTTACTAAATATTTTTGCTCCCATAGGTTCTAGCTGCTTAAGTGATTCAAGTACCAACATCAACTGCTCATTTAAAATAAGTTTCCTCTTTTTTCCTTCATCTGCATAATAAATTCCTATACATCCATATGATCTAGGATCTGCTCAGCAACTGACTTCTTCTAAAGAACCATACCTCATAAATGCATTCTTTCACCTATTTTTATTTCTTTTCCATGTAAAAAATTCTAAAGCAAAGCCAAATGTGAGCACACAGGTTGAAAAAAATCTTTTGTCCCATTCAGGATTTACATTCACAATTAACAGAAATTCTGTTGCATCTCCCAAGTTTTCCAACAAACTAGTAATCAACCAGGCTCTTAGGTCCTCAAGGATTTTAATGGTAACATTTTGAAACCTTCTGGATGCTTGAATCCTGGTTAACCTGAATATTCAAAATATTTCAAATACTACAGACGTTCCTGAGGACTAAATACTTTGAAGAGGCATATGGTACAAGAGTTCCTTTTTTTCTTTCTTCTTGTTTTTTTTTTTTTTTTTTTAATTTTTTTTCTTGACTCTTTTTTGTGTTTTTTTTTTTATTGATTATTTTGGGTTTGGGTTTTTTTGTTTGTTTTTGGGGGTTCTGTTGTTTTGTTTTGAATGCTTCCTCTTTCTCCCAAGAAAATCTGGCATTTCAATCATAAAAATCAGAGCTTATTGGTTAAATATGATCAGTTGGCCGTCTTCTGTTTTTTACTGGAGCCCTCTGTACCCCTGCTCCACAAACTATACAGATAAATAGATCAGATGCACTTTGAACTTTAGCTTCTGATAATCTTCAATTTAGACCAAACTAACATGGAAAAAAAAAAAACAAGAGAATTTGCTTGTGCTAATCACTACTGGCAGTTCCCACAGAAAATACTTTTGATACAGTGCAACAGGCCAGGAGGAGACAGTTTAAATTTGCTCAGGGGTAAAAGGAAATTTTCTTCCAAACCCCTTTCTGTGATGGATGATGGTTTGTTTTTTCTGCTCATGGTTCCTTTAAGAAAACAGACCACCCTTATTGCATTAACCTTATTTCTAAACCAAAATGTATTTGCTAAGCCAAAGAAAGTACAAGAGCAACTGAAGCTCTGAAAAATGTTGCTTCTTGGCCTAGATACATATCATGATGATTTATTTCCTCTTTGGTGTGAAAGAGAAAACCTCAAAGGTTCTAGCAAATTGCACTGGGCAGAAAGAAAGTACTCACTTTCAGGTGGAATATTAATCCAACCTAATATGTTGTCAAGTCTGTGAAGATGCTAAAGAGAATACCATAAGAAAACACTCATCTGCCCTAAAGTACTGTCAAAGGCTGTTCTATGAAGAGACACTACAGTAGCAACATTTTCTTCATTGCTTCTAAGTCTCTAAAAAGAATGAGACATTTTATCTAATGAGCTGTTATTAAATCAAAGGTGCTACAGTGATACTAATGATTTTAAAAAAACCGAACAAAACACCTTGGTATCAGTATTCAAGGTTTAAAATAATTCCACCTTTTTCCCCTTATTCTAGGCGGAATTTCAGTAGGAGAAGGGCTTGTAAACAGCTACTGCCTGATAGCTGAGTTCACCCAGTGGCCTTTTAAGCCAACCCCGCCCTGAGTTTTTATGGATGTCCATAATCTCACTCAGATTGACATACACTTAATTGACATCATCGTGGGAAAGAGGTAGCCTGCTACAGCATGCAAAGTTTATCTTGGAAGGCTAAATCCTCTACTAAGATAAACTGACTGTTCAGTTCAGCCCCAAAACTCTCCTAGAGCTGCTGGTGTGTGCCCTGGAAAAGAAGACTTGCATGCACCATGGAGAAATTACCTTTTTTCCCTAATACCTAATAAAGGGCACAAAAGTTTCTGAAGTGTGTTTGCGATTTGCACACAATGAACCTCCTTAACCACTTCTGTTTTCAGACAGTTGCACTTAAAAACTTACAGTCTACTGAACTGCCTTATTTTCACATTCCCTTAAGTCCATATTTTGTTTTAAATCTACAAAGTACAACTATCATTTGTTCATATTTTGTATTCAGCTAGAAAACCAAGATAAGTCTATTAGTAAGGGACTAGAGTCTGTTAGTAGGACTAGAACCTTATTCCATAAATCAGAAAGGAATAACCCTACAATCAAGTTTTAGCATCAAGTCTGTTTATGCAGAATTGTTTATTTTGTTGTGTTACTGTAAGACCATATTGTGGATTATGTTATGTAAAATAAGGAATGTTTGCATTAAAATAAAAACACATGAAAAATCTCTGCTTACAGTGGCTTTTAGAAAACACTTGAAAAAAATCTAAACCTGAATGTGGCTTATACAGAAATGAAACAGGATCGCCATGCAGCTAACCAAGATAATTACAAGGAAAGTGATCAGGAATGTTTCCAACAACCACAAACTATCCCTCTACAAAACCTTGCAAAGCTGCAGTTTTGCCTTGTGTAACAAGGGGTGCCATAGAAGATTAATTCAAATTTGTGATTTTATTTCATTTGATGGGATTGAGGAACACACACTGTTTGGCTTTGCTTCAGCTCCTGTATATTATATTTTTCCTCTGCCTTCACTGTTCAATAAAGATGCCTCTTTTGCTATTGAATTCTCAATTTATTTATTGTCCTCATTTCCCCCTTAGTCCTGGATGCCCTTGACTTTATCTTCAATTCCCTCTCATCATATTGTTTGCTGGAAGCAGCACCTTTTCTTCTCCTCATGTCACTGTGGACTGGAGTTAAAAGCTGACCTTCACACTGCAACTCTCCTCAGCTCACTGCCCTCATGACAAGAGACAACAAGGTCTTGGTAATACAAGTACTAAGAGACAGAATTAGCAAGTAAGGCTACAACAGCAAAAGTTACTCACGCAACTGGAGTTCTTTCCAAGGCTCTAGTGACTCAACCAAAAGCTTTATGCTGCTGCCACTCTCTATTTTATCTGATATTTTTTAGTTTGAAAAGCTTGGGGTCCTAATTCAAAGCAAAGCACCATTCAGTCCAAAATCATTGGGCAATTAATAGGCAAACTAGGAGATAGTCAGTTAAATGTCTGTCCAGAAGGTATAGGTAACATGGGCCATCATGACATTAGTAAGACCAAGGAAGAGTTGGAGAAGTCATCTAATTCACCCCTCTGCCCCAGGACAAGATCGGTAACATTTCAACCTCCCTTAAATTGGTCTATCAATCCTGTTCTGGATGACAAGAAAATGAGTGCTTTACCTCAATAATCTCACACAGAAGGACTATAGGAGGAAAAGAAACCTAAAGAAAACTCAGACTAGCAAAGATGGAAGAAGGTTAATCAAACTTTTTCAAGCATGCAGAAGGAAAAAAGCATTGCGAGAAATATGACTCAAGTCTTATTTTATATGCACAGATTATGCTGAATCATTTCAGCCCTATAGAAACTGAGGCCATGGGTATGAAATAAAAACAGTCTGCTTTAGATCTCATTTAACTTATGTTGAAAAACTGAACTAGTGTACAGTATAGAGAATTCAGTTACCAGTTCAACTTTTGTAAAAACAGGAAACAATTTGGGTGTCTACATTACTAGAGGTTTGAGGTGTTTTGCAACGAATATGTAAATAATTGGGGTTTTTTCACTGACCAGATCCAAATTAAGCACCATATCAGGCAGCCAAGGCTAAAGTGATTATTAAAGAACAACTGAAACTACATATTGATCTTTCCATTTTTAACAGAACAAATTTCATTTTGTAGAAAGAAATATGAAACAGAGACCAGAATAAAATCCACTGCTACTGTCCCCACATCCCATTTCTTTGATTCCCTTGTGAAAGGTCACAATGTGATTTATATAGCCCAGTGGAAACAAGCAGCAATAACCAAATGCCAAAAGCACTTCATTTGTATTGACACTTTAAATTCTATTAACTCCCATTTATCTAGAGGCTGCTTATCTGTTTTGTGCATTATGCAGTCAGGACAGAGACATGCAGAATCTAGTTTACATATTTTGGGCTAGGCTACAAGGGTGCAATTATTTTGCTTCCAGGAGCAATGTGAGACTGAAAACAGTACAATTGCCTTTGCATGGTGCAGGGTCTAAGGTAAGAAAATCCGAAAATCCATGGCTTTATACCTGCTTCATGCAGAGTCTGTGACTCACTATCACACTCCTGGAAACAAACACTGGGGTAGACAGCTAGCATAGTTACGTCTTACACAGTCAGCATGGCCATAGGATTATAAAGAGCACTGACACCTGAAGAACCACTTGGGGCTCAGTGCTCTGTGCTCCCCATTCAAGAAGGGCTCCTCTTTATCAGACATTACACTGAAACCATGACTCCTTGTTGGAAGGTGCCAGCAGAAACTCCAGTATCTATGTGGGAATCAGCTCAGTTCCAGCAGAACCTGCAGTCTCTCCCTTGGTGCTGGCAGTGATGGAGCTGGGTTGACTCCATTAGAAACCTTCAGATGTTTCTGGATCTCATTACCCTGTGCACGTATTATCAGGGAGATAACATGGGGAGTTGAATACACAAATAGGGCATGTACAGTCTTTTCCCATTAGTAGAGTGCTGACTATAGGGAGGCTGCTCCATAAGTGACAAAGATACAAAATCACTGGCCCAGAAAAATTCTCATACTCAATGAATTGCAGAGTATTTTCTATTTAAGCCCCTAAAGATAAGGTCAATTGGTGCTTTATCCCCAGTTTACTGATTGGAAAACTGAGCCATAGAGTGGTAAAAGCATTACCCAAGACCGCAGGGAAGGGCATCTCTAAAGCCAAGGCTGGGATTTGGGAACTTCTGGCTCCAAGCTCCATGACTGGCCCCTTTCATTTTTGACCAGCCTTTCCCACAGTTGCTCTGCTTCAGTCTGCAGCATTGAATTTCAATGATTTTGTGCTTTCCAGTGCCTGCAGTGACCATGGAGAAGGCTGTTGTGGATGCATGAGCCCCTTCTGTCACTGCATGTCAGCACG
>JAWWMP010000165.1:42747414-42767914 GCA_035047865.1 Dendrocincla tyrannina | reverse complement strand
GCACTGTTCTTTCTGCAGGCAATGTGATCAGAAAAGCACAAAGTTGTTGTTCAAGCCTCTGATCCCTCAGGCCAGATGTTTGTTTGCTCATTCTTACTGTGCACACGTATGTGTACGAGAGGGAGAGAGGGGCAGAGGGAGTGCCAGAGAGAGAGAGAGAGAAGAAAGGAAATATATTGTAACAGCTTTGTTTGACCAGAACTAACGCAAGAGAGAAATGTAAATATATTCGTCTCTGGGATCTCACTGCACTGTGCTGTCTAGCAGGATTCTGTTTAGTCTGAGTTCCCGTCTGAGAAATATTTCTCCTTCTTTCTTTACACTACATTATACAGCTACATTTTATGTACCATCAGATGACTGGATCAATAGTAATTGGTTGGATGGGGCTCTGAGCAAAGTAGTCTAGTGGAAGGTGCCCGTGGCAGGGAGGATGGAACTAAATGATCTTTAAGGTCCCTTCCAACCCAAGCCATTCTATGATTCTAATTAATCTTATGCCAGCAAAAGAGAAATTTATCAGAAATCTGTGGTGATAATGTTTATACTTGGTACCTGGACACTCATAAAATCATGGACCAGCAGACACAAAAAAATTAGAACAGCTCATAATATCTAAGAATTCAGACAGTTAGGATACAAATACTTACGTGAGCAGCTGTGTACTTTGGCATGGAATTGTTAGCAAGACCAAGCTATTATGTAATTACTATTAAGGGGAAATGGTCTTACTATGTAATTACTATTAAGGGAAAATGGCATAGTGAGGATTTTAGAAAGAAGCATGTTGGATATCAAAGAAATACAAGTGAAAAACACATGACTTGGATCTGTTCCATACCATAGTATCTCAGGGATTGGGACTTACAGGCTTGTAATAAGTATAAGAATGCAGTGGCATTATCTGGGGAGTTGCCTCGGCCCAGGGGTCTTACATCAGATACCACAAGGATGAGAAAAACTAGGCAGAATGATGTACCAGTGCCCTGTGGATACTGTATCTTTGCATACTTCAAGTGACCATTCTGACATAGAGCGAGCCTAGGATTGAAGAATCTTAAAGCTCATTTCTTCATGATTTGCAGTATATGCCATACTACCATTGTCAAAGGTTACCAGAACTTACCATAAGCATTCACTCTGTGTTGCAAGAATTTATCTTAAAAAGAATCCTAGTCCATAAGACTAAACTATGAGGAAAGAAATGAAATTTGAGAATCAAGATCATCAATAGTAAAAGAATAAGAGAAATGGAGAAAAAGTACAGATGCCACTAAACTGCCTAGGTTTTGATTTGTCATGGTTTAAACTTGGCTGAGCAATGTGGTCACAATACAACAGAGTAGTTTCTATCAAATTCGAGCTGGAGAAGAAGTGGGAGTGTTTCCACATAATCATGTCCCTCTGAATAAATTAATGAGGAGAAAAAAGAAAACATTTGCTCTCTCCAACTGAGTAATATAAATGTAATGACTGTAGACATGATATAAACACATACAGCTTATGTGACCCCCATATTTCAGATCAAAAACTAAGCATAATAATAGGGCAACTTTTATAGAAGGACATCTTTTGTGGTATATTTTTGCTGTTGCCAAGGTGGGTTGCTCCAGTTCTCTGGAGCATCAGACACTTGGCTGCTCTCAGGCTCAAGAAGCTTGATTAGATGAACAAATAGGCTCTGGGAGGACAGAAAAGATCCTAAAGCCAGGACCATTGGACAGAAGTGTCACTTTGACCACTAAACCAAATTTTTTTTTGATGTATTTGGTACTAACCTGTAGATTTGACATTTAGTCTGATTCAGGAAGATGTAAGAATGCTGCTACACTAACTCAACTATTAGCATGTAGCAATATATACCTCTGTTCTTTTGGACACCACTGACAAAAAGTTTTCCTCAAATTGTCGGCACTTTCTGGTAGTATTTTCTTTATTCAGGCCATAAACAAGGTAAGGTATTTAGGCTAAATTAAAACTAGTATTGCCTCTGCGCCATGTATTTGCATGTTAGAATAACATTTTATGTGACTGATACATAGCAATAATAAAGACTGCTATAGTAGAATGCTCAAGGACTATCGATGGCATCCTGGGTGGGAATTAGGTGGTCGTGGCATGAAGATACTATTCTGTGTATCCTTAGGCAAACTCTTTCTTTCACTGCAATGGCTGTTAAACAATACTGTCATGTTTGTTCTGCTTGGTTACCTTACATGTCTTCATAAAAACCCATGCATTTCCTTCTTTTTTAACCCCAAGTTGACAGAAATTCCAATGCTTCATAGACAGCCACTTCCAGGGGCTTGAGGTACTTGCTGAAGGCAAGCCTGCAGCTCACTCAGATTGAATGCAGTGTGTTGCAAGAGCCTTGGTCAGTTTTGAGAAACAAAACTTCAACAGGAGCAATGTGTATTGGAAGCCATAATATAACCACTTTTTTTTGTTTGTTTGTTTGTTTTTTTTTTGTTTGTTTTCTGCCTTTCCTCTCTTCATCCTCAGAGAAAGAATTTGGAAGAAAAGCCCTATGGCACTTCGATGAAATTCTTTGAGGATGAAGCCAATTGGAAATGAACCACAGCTTCATTCTTTGTGTGAGAAAGCAAAATATGTAGTACGCAGAAGTTAAACTGTGAGAGTCATGGCAACATTTAAGTACTTTTATACTATTTCTGATCCTATCTCATCATCCAGTATGGACACACATGGATTAATATGGGTGTTCTTGCACAGATTCCACAGTATATTTGTTTCTTGGTAACTTAAAGTGTGTAGGTTCTTATGTCAGTGTATACAGGGACCAAAACTTGAGTGTTCATATCATGTAGCCATATTTATCAATTTTCCAACCTTATAAATATATTATAAATGTTATGGCCCTGCAGTGACAAGCTACAATCAACTCTTGATTTCATCAACTTGTCATGCTTTAATCATCCCTCTTGGCAGATCTTTCAACATATGTCACAGTACTGCCTTCAAAATGTGCTTCTCCAATTCTGTTTTATTAACTCTGTCTTTTTATATGTTTTAGGCTCATTATGAAATGCAGTAAATCTGTCAAAGGCATTTTATATGTTTTCTCCAATTCATGCTGATAGGAAACATCTGAGAGCTCATTTAAGTCCCACAAAATGAGTACAATATGAAAAGTCAAACCTCACAAAAAACTATATGACTAGAAGTCTGGAGGTCACATTCAGCCCAGAAGGCTAATCAAAATTCGGTGCTTTCGTTCCTTACTCATTGCCCACTCACAAGGGCATTTGGATAGGAAAATATTAAGAGCACAATGGGATCTGGCAGCACCACAACAAAATCCCTTCAGCTTGCAGATCAAGCAACATGTCTCATTAATGACTCCAAATAGTTCAGCATAAGATCCATGTGCCTCTTCATGGAGAAAACTGGAGTCAGCCAAACTTGTTACTACTACCTTAGTTTCAGAAGTGAGAAGATCATAACTGCCTCGAGTCTGATGGAAGTAAGGAATTGCTAAAGGGGCGCAAGAAGACAAAAAACAGACTTTTGGCAGGGGGTGAGGGGTGGAAAGAAGAGGGAATGAGATACCAAAATCACTTTGCAAGTGACAGTGAATTTGGGAGTGGGGTAGGAGTCAGGTTCTGCAAAGAACAGAGAAGTAGTGATTTTGTCTAATAAGACTCAGTTACCAAACATTTGGAAATCACTGAAGTAGTACAATACGAGCTATGCAGGGGTACTGTGCAGGGATAAGTACAAATTTAGAAAAGAACTTGTTGCCATGACTCTGACATCCCAGTTAGTTCACTTTTGAGTTTGCCTTGTTAATAGCCCAGTCAGCATTAGACTTTGCATCACTGAACTCACAAGAACTAATAATCAGAATATTACATACTATTTACAATGTTAGTGCTCATGTCAGCTGAATAAAGGTTATGTAGTCTTCTCTTAATTTACCCAGTAATGCTACTATTAGACCATCTAAACTTATCTTCTCCTTCTTGTCTAATCTATTATAAATTAAATAAAGCAAAGTTGGGAGAGGTAATATCCCATTGATAAAAGTTAAAAAACACAAACAAGCTTTAAGAAACACAAGACCTTAAAAAAATTGCAGAGGGATAACACTAAAATGTCACTGATGAAAAAAATCAAGAGCTTATATATTGAGAAATGAGGTTGCTTTTTTCAACTGTATTGGACTGACTAATAAAGACTATTCCTCTTCAGTAATTTTCTCTTGGTTATAATTGACAACTACTAGAGGTATCACACACTATTTCTCCATAATTAAGGCAGCATTATTTCCTAGAATATTAGCGTTAACTCTGTTTCACAAACATGAGGGTTAAGTTACCTTCACTGGGTTGGTCAGCAGGTAGCAAAACAGAGTACAGAGAAGCTGGCTCCGTCCCCTGCTTCACTCTTGAGAAATCTACTGTCTCCCCATATTCAGCAAAAAGTCAGTGAGATGAACCCAAGCCAGTATGAACAAAGAAACTGGATGGAACCTTGTGAGACCTTCTGCTTCAAGAACAAGATAGCGATAATATATAAAAATCATCAGTCATGGGTGGGAACTGTTTTCTACACCTCCCCTGTATGCTTTACATCCAACAAATCCCTGCTAAATTTTGTCTTTAACAAGTACAACAACCACTGCACTATCTGAGGAAATTCCTCATCATAACAAGCTCTAGTGTGTTTTGTGTAATTCCTTTACAAATAACCTTGAGCCTTCTGTATGTCCTCTTAATATCTCAGGAGTAGATCTCACTTTCTCCTTCTCTCTTCCTCTCCTGCCAGTCTCCCCCTCCCCACCCCAATTATCTCTTGCTGTCTTCTGGGTGGTTATGTTTAATCTCAGGATTAGGCAGAAGCCTGCAGTTTGCCTTGAACAGCTTATCAGCTTCCAAGAGACATTTACAGGGAGAGAAAGACTCCAGTTTTGATAGCAGTAATTGTATTTAGCTTGTAAGATACAAGGCTGTTTATCTCACAGCTGGGAAATCACAGGGGGAGAGAAAGAAAATGTTGATAAAAACTAAATAAAACCATAAAGAAGGGAAGGGAGGGGAAGGGAAGGGAAGGGAGGGGAGGGGAGGGGAAGGGAAGGGAGGAGAGGGGAGGAGAAAATCCTCCTCAGAGTCCCTCTAGTAGAGGGATGAGGTGGGAAAACATTAAACAAAAAGGTCATGCCACTTGTGGAAGTAGACTGAAAATATCCAGTGAAAGGTGCAAACAGCTTGAGTAGGACAAGAAATTACCTGTTTCAAAACACACTATGAACTCTAGTTCCATAGTTACAGTTGTGTAAAACTTGGGAAATTTGATTTGTAGACATGGGTAGAACCATTTTTAGAGATACTGAGTACTGACAATGCATTTAAAGACAGCTGGAGCTGTGGACACCCACATATCTAAAAATGAAGTTTGGTTTTTTGCTTTTTACAGAAACAACAATAGCCATCATGGGTTGTGGGGTGCTATACAGCACTTACTATTTAAACCAGCTTCAGTTTCCCTGCTTATAAAATGTCCTTTCCATTCCACATTTGCAGTATTCACTCTATTCTCTAAAAACAGCTTTGTGTTCCATTTCTCCCACTCCAAACATGCTGTAAAATCTCTGATGCTGACTTAACTCAAGTTCTGTTTGGTCTACTGTACTATTCCATTTTTAAAATCCCTACAATAGGTTTGAGAGGGTATTTAAAAAAAAATGGGATTTAGATAGTTTGAACGTTATTGGGCTGCAACCAATAGTTTAACTTGGTACAATCAAACAAGCATGCAAGCAGGGCAGAGTTAGCATCATCTCCCTGAGAAATACTCAGCACTTTCTGAAAGTATTCAATGGTCAACAGCAATACAAAAAATTCCACATTTCAATTTGTATACATTTAATCACAGAAGACTTCTACTAAAAGAAGAATAATAAGATGGAACTATGCATACCACTCAAGTGTAACAAAAGGCCAACACAAACATTTCAGTTCTTTCTACCATCATAATTACTTCTCTACAATTAGAGCAGAGGAGATGAGAAATGCAGTATCTACTGACTGTATTATAGAGATGTAATATATAATTTCAGCTGTCCCAAAACTAACTTCTTGGAAATTTTCTCAAAGATAAGAGGTCATAAGGTTAAAAAAAAATTAGAAAAAACTGACACTCATGGGATTCTTTCTAGAGCCTTTGTCACATCACCTTTCACTTAAACATAAAACTATAAGCTCGAATAATATTTTTTATTACTTTGTGAATGAGTCAGTTTAGACTACACTAGAATATTGTCCATTGGAAGGGATCTACAACAACAATTGCCTAGTCCAACTGATTGACCAACTCAGGGCTGACCAAAAGTTGAAACATATTCTTAAGAATATGGTCTAGATGCCTCTTAAAAACTTTTAGCCATGAGGCCTGTCAACCATCTCTCTAGAAAGATGGTTCCCCTGTTTGACCACCCTCTCAGTAAAGAAATGCTTCCTAAGGTATAGTCTGAACCTCCTCTGGCACAGCCTCAAATCATTCCCATATGTCCTGACACTGGGTACCAGGGAAAAAGAGATCAGTGCCTCCCTCTCTGTTTCTGCTCCTCAGGAAGCTGCAGAGAGCAATGAGGTCACCCCTAACCTACTTACCTCCAAACTCAACAACCTCAAAGTCCTTAGTCACTCCCCATAGGACATGCCTTTCAGCCCTGTCACCAGCTTTGCTTCTGTCCTCTGGATATTTTCATGGACATTCACAACCTTCTCAAATTGTGGGGCCCAGAACTGCACACAGTACTGAGGTGAGGCCACACCAACACTAAATAGAGAAGAACAACCCCCTCTTTTGACTGGCTGTGCTGTGTTTGATGCACCCCAGGATGTGGTTTGCCCTCTTGACTGTCTGAGCATACATTAACTCACACTGAGCTGCTGTCAACCAGCACCCCCAGATCCCTTTCTGCAGGGCTGATCTCCTGCCACTCCTGCCCTAATTCGTACTCATGCCTGGCATTGCTCTGTTCCAAGTGCAGAATCCAGAATTTGTTCTTGCTAAATTTTATCCCATTAATTATAGCCCAATGCTCCCATGTAGCCAGTTTCCTTTGCAAGGCCTCTTATCCCTTGAGAAGGTCAACAGCACTTCCCAGCTTAGCATCATTAGCATGCGTGCTAGTGGGGCATTCAACTCTATAACCAAATAATCAGTAAACATATTGAACAGTACTGTCCCTGAAATTGAACCAGCCAGATGTAGCCCCATTCACCACAACTCTTTCAGCACTGCCGTTCAGCCAGTTCTTAAACCAGCGCACTGTGTACAGGCTCATCCCATAGCTTGACAACTTGTCCAGAAGGATGCTGTGAGGGATGGTATCAAAAGCCTTACTAAACCCACAAAAAACTACATGCACTGCTTTCCCTTCACCCATGAAGCAGGTGACTTTATCATAGAAGGATATCAAATTAGTTAAATGGGACATTCCGTTTGTGAACCCGCTTTGACTGTGCCTTAAGATTGCATTATTCTTTAAATGCCTTTCAATAGCATACTCTATAATCTTCTCTATACTTATTCTGGGATCTGAGGTTGGACTAACAGGTTTGAAGTTTCATGTGTTTTCCCCCACACCCTTCTTGTAGACTGGAATAACAATGGCTAGCTCCCAGTCAGCAGGGACCTCTCTAGACTCCTAAAACCCTTGGTAGATAGTTGAGTTGGGTCCTGCCATGCCATCTGCTAGCTCCTCCAGTACTCCTTCAGCTTGCTAGAAGACTTATTGAAAGAAGCAAGTGGGAACTCATCCAGTTTTCTTCCCTGTCTTACATAAAGTGTCTGGTACAAATCAAGCTACTTCAGAGCTTCCCACCAAGTAAATGAAAAAGTATATTGTAGCAAGGGAGAGCTGATATCTTTCACATTTTAGCTAAGCAGGAGAATCTAAACCACTATCACTTTAACCCATGTTTCTAGAAAGCCTATTGTTTCAAAGACTGTCTCACATAGACTACCAAAGATCTAGTTCAAATTGGATTGCTTTCAAATGAAATTAAAACAGAAGATACAGCCCAAATGTTCAGGGGCATTCAGTCTTTGGAACTGGACCTATTCTGAAGGAAAAACCCAGCATAGATACCAGGGTGTCAGAATCAACTTTTGGTTTTACAGGTATGCACTTATCTGACCACACTACCAGCCAGAGCACTCAGTTCTTCTGTCAAGAGCTAACTGTCCAGCTTTTCCAGAAATCCAGCTTTCTCTCAGAAATGTACTTGTCAGAGCAAATGAAATAGGGGCATAGAGGATGAAATATTTTTCCTTTTATTCAGTAGCAAAAGAACTGCAAATTAATGTAATTTGAAAGGGCAGAGACTACTCCAAGAAGGCTGAGAGATCACTCAAGAGAATGATAAAGGGGAGAAATATAAAATATGTGCTGCATGGATGAACTAATGAATCCTGAAAAGAATCCAGTTGTATAAAGCCGTATTATTTCTTATTTTTAAAATGCATAGAAAATAATCCAGGCTACAGTTGTCTTGCTAAATCATGCTTTTGTACAAATGGCAAGTCCTTCCTGCCCCTTGCTTTCCTTCCTTTAATCTTCTCCTTTAAAACATTAGTCCAATTAGACTTTGTTTTGGTGTCATGGATACTCTTACTTTACAGCTTCTCTTCAACTAGTTTTGTGTTTTGTTTTTTTTTTTTTTTACTGTAGAAAATGTAGTTAGTGCATGGATGAATGAACAGGA
Organism: Dendrocincla tyrannina; assembly: GCA_035047865.1. Classification (NCBI taxonomy): domain Eukaryota; kingdom Metazoa; phylum Chordata; class Aves; order Passeriformes; family Dendrocolaptidae; genus Dendrocincla; species Dendrocincla tyrannina. Next base: position 42,759,179 of record JAWWMP010000165.1, on the reverse strand, counting down.
ATATCAGGCTTGTTTTGACATACACTACAAATCTGGCAACACAGAAAGTATTTTTTTGCAAGGAAAGTGAGTGAACAGAGAAAAAAATATCATGACTAAGATCTAATGAAAATTTAGGGACTGAGGCATCCCAGTTTTGTGTAAAGAAAAGATTTACTTTTAACTATTCTGAAAATTTCTCTAAACTGTCTCAAATTTGATAGGTTTTATTCTAATCAAAACAAAAACATGTCAGATTCTTCCTCTGCCTGAGCTCTTGGACCAAAATTACTCCAATTTCATCACTAAAAATCTTTATTTAGAAAAAGAAAATGCTCTCACCAAGACCATAAAAGCAAGAAAATAACACTGACCAAGAACAACCTGTTTTCTGGGATGTACAAAAAAGGATGAAAGCATGTGAGACAATAGAAGGGAGGCAGTCACAGGACCTCTCCTTTAGAGCATAGCAAGAGGTTTATACCCTGACTGAGAAAGACATTATGATGGCCAACTTAATGAATCAAGAATGTGGCTACCAGTGCAGCCTATGGAAAAAGTCCATCTCCTTATTGCATTCTTTAGAGAGAGTACAAAACTAATGCAAATAAATCATAAATAGCTCAATGGTTTTGGCTGAACCATGACAGCTGAATTGCAGACAGCAGCCTCAGTACTAATGCTACTATTTGCCATCCTGTAGTTCTCAGGAGCTTTGTCTCAGATACCTCTACTGGGCCACTGTTCAGTCTTACTGTCCAGTAAGAGAAACTTCAGCAGTGCTGAAACAACACTAGTGATTAGAGATCATCCCTAATGATTTGGATTGTTTCAGTCACAAAGTTTAGCCTACCTTAGCTCCAAGTTAATTCCCTCTTTTACCATTTCTCTCTAACCCTTTTCTTCACAAGGAAGTATAAAACTCATTTTGCAGGTCATTGAAATGCAACTGGATGCTATAATAACCAAAACGTCAGTGCCTAAATTGTAAGTTTGTTGCTATTTCATTTTACTTCAACTTCATTGTTTTTGTTTGTCTGCTTTTTTAAGTTTCAGAAATACAGCTTTGGAGTATTTTGGTTCCATTGGGCTAGTTTCAGTTCATTTCATCTTAACTGAAGACTTGTGCTTTAAGGGAAGACAATATTCTCTCACTTTGCTCATTTAATGAATATCCAACTTTTGTGCTTTTTATTGAGCAAGTAATTATGAGCCTAATGTATAATCCTTCTACAAGTAATAAAACTCAGAGAGGAGCATGGAAATGCCATTCAGAATGCAGCCCTGCTGCCTGAAGATTGTACCATGTGTGATGACAAAGAAGGTACATTAGCTAGTTCATAAAATTTGCAAATATTAGACTGCAGCACTGTGTGGAAAACCAAGTACACATGAAATTGTCCATTTTACAGACAACACAGTGTGCCCAAGCATGCCTTGTCTACAAATACCATGTTTTTTAAACACTACAAATAAATGTGTTTCCAGAATTGACATGATCCTAGGTGAAATGTACAGTGTTCCTCCACTACTATCACACAGATCTGATATGAACTAGAGTTTCAGCAGTCTCCAATTGAAACACAATTATTAGGCTGGATTAGCCTGGGTTCATCCAACTACAGAGCGTTTTAAAGAGTTGAATTGCTGCTGAACACAGGTTTGGTCTTGCATTCAGTACAAGAAACTACAGTGCAAGACAACAAATTATTAATTTCAAAAGCTGCTACTTAGTCTGTTCTTTAAACCATTAACTGCACAGAAAATGGGACTAATAGGAATTGGTTTCCTGTAGTTATTGGCTTGTGGAATCTTTTTTGAATCTGAGGCATTCATAATGCCGCTCTATTATATGGGTGTTCTGATATTTAACGTGAATTGAGATCAAGTCACAGTCCTTTTCTCTGGGAGGCATGGAACATTGTCCTTCTCCCTTGGTTGCTTCTTTCTTTGTTTTGTTTGTTTGTTTGCTTTTTTCCATAGCCATGTAGGATCTTTACTTTTGTGATTTTTTCTTCTTTTTGAAATTCAGCTAAAATACTGATTTGAAAGAAATGGGAGAAAATAAGGGAAAAACTTGCACACACAGAAAGTATGATCCCATAAGCCTTATTTTCACAGAGACAGGCTGAAAAATTCATCATCTACAAACAGACAGAAATTGAAATCCATGCACAGAAAGGAAAAGGCATCTGGAAGATAAAGGTGTCCTTTTCCCTCAGGGTAGAACAGCATACACTCCATACTAGCCCAGAACATGAGGCTAATGCTGATTCCATGAAACCATACATCTTCTAATGAAAACACAAATATCTTTTTCCAAGGCAGAAGCAGAAGGTACTGAGGTAGTCTCCAAGTGTGATTTATTTTCCCTTTTAAAAAATAAAATCTCTAAAGCATTGAGCTGAATACTTTTTTTCTTTACATCAGGGACTTACTACAGCAAGTAATATAAGAAGAAAATTTATTCATAGGGTTTCTAGTGACTATAATTGGCTGCCAACTAGATTGGAGGTATTTTACAAAATAACTGATGACAGGAGCAGAAGAAAGATCCTCAGTTGGGCCTTTCCTAGCCCACTTTCCTCTCTAACCACTGGATAGCACAGCTAGAACCTAACTCAGCATGTCTGTCATGGCATTCTTCAAAAAGAAGTTTTTCACAGAAATAAAGTTAATAATTGAAATGTACCCTTTTGCATATACTTCACCAAGACATTGACAAAGGACCACGTTGAATATGTTGTAGAGAGCACCACAGCATAGATCACTCACATAAAAAACTTTCCTGTGCATTTTCTGAGGGAGTAGAAGAGATTAAATCACCCCCTTGGAATAATTTATTAATGTAACATCACATAAATTAGTATTTAACCTCAAGTTAGGATATTTCCTATAATCTAAGTTTCTTTTGACGAGCTCCTACACAACTAGCAAAGAGCTGTCCTGAGTTAGTACTGTACAACCTAGAAATGAAAAACTGAAAGTTGCTTAGACAATATTGGAAACCAACAAGATCACGGCTTGATCTCAGGCAACAACGTGAATAAGAAGAATGTAGTTAACAATGGAATTCTTTCCTTGTGCTCATCTTGCCTTTTGTAACCATACACATCATCATACCTCAGCTATCTTACGCACTGTCAGCATCACATACAACAATCCCTTTTTCACTTGGAATGAGTTTGACCTTTGAGCATAGTGACATAAAGTATCATGAGGCGGCAATTTGTCGGTGGGATAAAACATGTGGCAGTGTCTCAAGAATCAGTTATTCACTATTTCTAGTGGATTTAGGGTCATAATTTCCAAAGAGATACTGAATTGTTTCATTGCATTTTGACTTAAAGTTAACTAAGGGTTGTCAGTTTTTGTTAGACTGTTAGATTGCCGACTTTTGTTATCTGGAAATCTAAAAAAGAAGGTGAAATTTAGGTGACGAAAAATTAGGAGACAAGCATAAAGTCTGATCAAATACTTCCTTAACCTTCTATGTTGCTTACATTTCAACTCTATATCTATATACACTGCATCTGGGTTGGGGCTAGAGTAGTATCTTCCTTTTGTAAGGTCTGTGCAAAACTTTTTTCCCCCTAAATATTTAGCAAACATCACAAGTAGCAAAACCAAGGTTGTTGTTGAATGACTTTGTAACTCTGTGCAGAATCAGGATTCACTTAAGAGGCCTCTGAAATAGTGCATCATACCATACAGTTGGCATGCTTATTCTTCCACTGTAAAGGAGAATTAGCTTGTTTTCCAAGAGTCATAACATGCACCACCAGGCTGGTCAATTTATTGTTGAGATGAAGTAAGAAAGATTTATATAGCAACTAGTTTTTATTAAACATTAGTTTATAGGTACAGACACATTTAAAGAGAAAAACAAAAAGAAAAAAATATGTACCTGTGGGGTAGTGTTCATTCACTGGCCAGCTGTCAACCTGAAGTGTGGCATTGCCACCATTCCTGGTAAAGCGTACTACGTGGTATTTGCCATCATTTACAGGTGTGCTTTCCTCTTTAATAGAGATATCCACTGTGCCAATATTGAAGACTACACCAATCTTTCCTTGCTCCTAGAATAAAAGAAAAAAAGAAACAGATGTTTTTAAATTGCTGGCGATTAGGAGCACGTTCTTGGCCTATAAATCTCTAATGGGCAATTATGCCGGTAGATGGCACTGAAGAATACACAGAAGTGTTGTTTTGAGCTTTGTCAGGAAGCATTTCATTGGCTGTGCTTCAATATAAACACTATCTTTCACACTCTACAGCATTCTGCTGATGACAGTGACTCATTTGTTCCCGTAAAACATCACAGAAGACAGGTGAGAAATACGGCAACTAAAATCAGAAGATGTGGATAAATAGCTTTTTGAGCAACATCTCTACTGATTATTACTAGTCACTTGTTATCTGAAATACAGCCACAAGCAGTCTGTATCCCAACAACTGTTTTTTTCTGTTATTCTGCTTTGGAAACAAACAGTCCTCACCCCAAAACAAATAACCGTGGAATCCAGCAGGCAGAAAGCTGTTACAAGATGGATGGAATTAGAAGGGAGAAAAAATTTAATTAGCTGACTTTGACAACCTGCTAGAACCTAATTGCTAAAATACCTAAAAGACAGGAACAGCCAGTCATTCCTTTTCTACATCACACACCAAGCAGGGCCCTACCAGTAAAACAGTCTTCCATAGAGTTTTACCAAAACTTTCCACCAGTCACTGACTGAAATGGAAGAGCAGGCAAAGCCCACTGTACTAGCCACAACACTTTCTCCTGCAGCCCCCCTTAAGTAGTTCAAGTAACGACCGTATTTAATGACGTCAGATTGCAAAACACATGCCCAGAATATATTCAGATCAGATATCTGCATTTAATACTACTTATTTAAACAGTGCCACAAATTCTTGTCACTGTATAATATACAATTAATGGAATGCTTCTTCAAACACTCAACAAGAAGAGGCACAGTATGCTGGTGCCAACAATTACAAAGGCATAGTAGGTGTACTGTACAGATCCAAAACTGGTGCAGATAGGCAGAACTAAAATGTATCATATAGGAAGCCAACACATTTCCTAGCCCTCCATACTATAAAATTGTCAAAGCTCTGCTGATTGTCCTACTAGAAAAATGAAGGAAGAAACAACAGAGAGGAGATGGCCAAGTTGTATGCAAATATACCTTCTTTGAAAAAAAACCCTGATGTATACTAAAGGGCGAGAGACAACTGTTACTGTTACTACCTTACATATCTGCTTGTGGGCAGAGGACTCCATCCTTCAGGGCTGTTACCCTAACTTTACTACATTCATATTAGCAAATCTCAGCAATAAAAAATAAACCTCTCCTCATGTACTTGAGAGCCGCCTTGGGTTCCTCTCCTGAATTTACTCCTGTCTCCTGGTATCAAAACACCTTTTTCTTAAAATGCCCATATATATTTCAATTTCTCAGAAAGGCCCTTTCTGATTCCTGCTTTACCTTACATTTTACAGTTTACTCACATCAAAATATTCATCACAAGTTCCTTGTATATTCAATACTGTTCTTTTTTTGACAGTTTTTTCCCTAAGGCCAAGTCCCCTGGTATCAAACTACAACACTGTTATTAGGAAAGGAAAGCAAACAGTCCAGTAGCTGAAGAGGTTATGAACTGTGGTTCAACTACTTAGCACTGCAACTGTAAGCACCTTGGTCTTCTCTCATTAAAATGGTAAATTTTAGACTGTGCTAAATGTATCCTGGATAGGAACAGTTTCATATACTGCATGAAAGATGAAATTTCAAGCACTGTTATGCTTTGGATGGATTTTCCTTCAAGATATCAATATCATCTTCCTTTTTCCAATGGAACATGAGGTAAGTGGATTGCTGCTCCCAGCAGATGCATGAACTCAGATGCCATTTGAAAACAATCAACCTTTCTTCTCTAATGCTACCCCAAAAATAAGGGAGGTTTCAGTGAACAAACATTTATTTCAGGTAAAAGCATTGCTGGCACAGATTTACTACTTCTTTGATACGTGAAGTAAGTGACATCCCAACACTATTTTAGTGAATCTTTCGCTGGCAACCACATAATTATCTTTACCTGCATGACAATTAGCAAAGAACAAGTGATTAATTTTTCCTCACTCAAGTAATATCTACTAACCAGGTAACCTGGCTACTGGTATTTTGTTTCTGCAAGGTGCTGCCTTATAATCAACCACCCAGACAACCTCTCATACAGTTTCTTCAATCACCATCAATACATCAAACTTCTTTTGCAAACTGTGGCTGCTCTAAGAACAGTCTACCTTGGTCAAGGCATAGCGTGAGCAGCTAAGTTGAAGAGCTGCACCTTGTCCAATGGAAAAGATCTCAACCACCACAGAAAAGGAAGGCATTAAGAGGTATTCAGCAGAGAGAAAGCTGCATACCTTCAAGCCTTGCAGGCTTAATGAGGCAAAGATTTCTCCAGTTGCAAGTGGGGATAAGGATGGTGGGAAGTTCAATTAATCTTCCCTGCAGAATGAGAAAATGCTTCTGATCTCTTCTTAGAGGAAAAGGAGATAGCATCTTTCACCATTCCTTTCCCTGGGAACTGAAGGAAAAGACCTATGTAAAGGGCCAGAGATAAAAGGGCAAACTGGGAGAGAGGTAAGAGTCCAGAAGCAAAGGAGTGCAAACTGCAGTGGTCTTTAGTCTGATGGAGAGAGGAGGGAAATGAGCAAACCAGTGCCTCCCCCATCCCAAGCAGATTGCCAACCCCTCTCAGAGCCAGGAGAACATGGCCCTTCTAAAAGTAGAGTAATATTTTGTTGCAACTAAGAAATGCAAAAATTTCTCTTAAAAAAGCCCCAAACCCCCATGGGTCCAGAGGATGCCTACTCCAGCTCTCTTCAGACCACCCTTGGGCAAAGATCCTTGTGACTCTTTAACACAAGTTTTGCAGAAGCACAACTTCTGATACTCTTATTTGGACTGAGCAGGAACATGAAAACAGTTTTGGTCCAATTACCAGGATAAATGACAATACAACACAATATGCAGAAAGTAGGGCTATTAAAGCTAAACTGCAAACACAAACTTCAAGATACAGTTTATTCATGGTATTTTATATCTCCAGGGCACCAGACACCATGAAAAAAGCAGCAATTAGTTTATGCATTCCTGGTAAAAAATAATTTTTAAAAAAATTAAAAAATTAAATTAAAAAAAAAAGGTAAAGCAAAACACAAAGAAAATTCTGCAGTAAAGAACAGTGACCATGGACACAGGGGGCAAATCCAGGATTTATTTTCAACATCTGTTCAGTTCCAGTTTCCTACACTACAACACCTCATTGAAAGTAGCTTTTGCCAAGACCTACCTTCCTTCTAAATCTCAAAGACAAGCTTTACCATTAAACTTTTAACACTTCATGATGGACTTGACCTTTCATTCTTTTCCCCACACATTCAGCTAGGGGATTTTCTTTCCACATTACAATACAAAGCTATTGACTAGACCAGTAAGTATGTGACAAAGAAAGGTTTACCTTATAGTGACTATCTTCAAGGTTTGTTTTGTAGATACAGACTAACCATACAGCAAGCAGAAAGGTGAATACAGAGCCACAGAGAGCATACAAGTTACATGGTCCAAAAAGCTCAGACAGTGTGAATTTTTTGCTCTCTGTATTGGTATTTACTGGGCTGCCCAAAAAATCTTCCATGAAAAGGCAACTATTAATTAATGTTTTTGAAACTTACAAGTGACATCAAGTACTGGTGCTGTATCTGGGAAAACTGAGAACTATTTTATTTATAACTAATGAGGTGAAATCAACATCCAGTCTGTATTTTACTTCTTTTCTTTATTTAAGGCTACTCTACCAAACAGGATTTTTAAAGTTTCTCAAGAATTTGTCTGGTGCTGATTTGTCCCATAAAATTGCAGCCCTCAAAAGCCACATTACTGTTCTATTGCTTACAGTTCTTCTGGAGATAAACTTCTGCTATGACGTCTCTAAGACTTCAGACAAATAATTATGATCATATAATGGAATGGCTGTAGACAAATTATAAGAACATAAAAAGGCAAAGGACTTTAAAAAATTATTCTACAAGGCTTCCCCTTGACCTCTCTATTCTATACAGGCTCCTGGCAACAATTTGTTGTTATATGCACTGCTACCAAACATTTTGAACATTATTAAATGGATCTAATTCACAGCCTAGATCAGGAGACCTGCAATTTATTGGTTGCCCCTAAGTATTATTTCACTTTGGCAACCTTTTCTTTTACATTTTTGTTAAACAGATTCTTCATCTGTGACAGAGGGGTGATAGTTGCTTGTTTTTCCAAGCTCTCCAAGCCCTGCAAATCCAGATGCGTTTTACTTAAACACTGGTGATATCCTGACAATCCCAACCTTTCAGATCTGAGAGCAACTACAATCCAAGAGGAGCAGGTCTTAAACTTTTTTCAGCTTCTACTTTAAACTCCTCTAAAACCAATTCCTTTCCTCTGAAGGGACTTCAGGAACATTTCTGAGGTCTGACATTTTTGCAGGTATGGTTTTTCCTTTGTTTCCCTCCATTCAAGGAGAACTAGAGCCTGTCTGCATGCAAATTGTCAGGCCTTTGCTTTCTCTGTGCTGTGCCCATACATTTTGAAGGCATCTGTCTCTGTAGCAGATCAGGTAGAAAGAAAGCAAAAGGGGGTTAGCAGTGCTTTTATAAGATGAGCAGTTGGAGTGTGTTAGAGAGGACACAAACATGAACAGCCACATGCACTCTGCTCTGAAAAGGCTTTACCCTTAGGTTTTCTTTTTTCTTAACCTAAAATTCAAATAGTCCACACTGAAAGTATATGGTTGTTCACTGTGTGTAGAAAGCATTTCATTACAAAAACCAAGAGAGAGAGCTCCAGGCATTAGGACAAATTTTACTCTCAGCTGCATCAATATGAATCAATACCTATTCTGTTGAAGAAACTCAATTCCTACTGATGCAAGTGGAAGCAGAGTTTATCCCAGTATCTTTATGTTGTTTTGCTTATTTTTCTGGGGATAACTGTAAAATTAGAAATAAAGCATTTATAAAACACACCTGAAATCTGACTAGAATCCCAGGGTAACTGTGTTTTCTCACACTCATTTTACTTCATTATTTTTTAATAGTCACTACTGCACAGACTGCCTCATCCTCCCACCCTGGCTGGTTCCAACATGGCTAGACATCAGCCCAAACCTGGCAGACAATACTCCTAGTTACTTCTTCCTGAAGATCACTGCTGATTTTGTTGCTCTCATTTGAAAGTGATACAAGCTCTTTTAGCAATACAAGTAATTTTGCACTGTAGGAATGTTTTGTAAACTTTTTTCCCCCCACAAATGCCACACGCATACACTTCAACTCTGCTACCCACTAAATTCAGGAAAATTGCTTTGTTTTCTTACAAAGACAAGCACTGCTTTTCCTGGAATGGCTTCCTTCTACTTAGGCTTCTAAAGTTGCGTCTATGCATTTAAAAAGGGACTGAACTTGTTTGTTTTTTTTTTTTTTTTTATTTCTCCCTTTTTGGAATTGTTTTCACTTCATTCTTTAAGACTTTCTTTGCTTGATTTCCTTTGGGGGGTTGTTTGCCTGGCTGTTTTTTATTTTTGCTTTGCCTTAAACTTGATTCTGGATGTTAGTCCAGCTGAAGAATCACTCACTTTCAGTGGTTGAGGGGACTTAGCACAACAGTGCTAAACGTAGCAAGGTATCCAGGAGAGCTGAAAGTTATAGGTGTATATTCCACAGAGGACATTCACTTATTACTGCAACAGCAAATCACTTTCTGACAACTTGCATTGTAAACAGAAACTCAGAAAGTTCTTTGCTGATTAGAACCCCAGATTACGCTGAGTTGGAAGGGATCCACAAGGATCATGGAGTCCAACTCTTAGCCCAGCCATAGGAACTTCCCCAAGAATCACACTATGTACTCAGAGATATTGTCCAAACGCTTCTTGAGCTGTGTCAAGCTTGGTGCTGTGACCACTTCCCTGGGGAGCCTGTTACAGTGCCCAACCACCCTCTGGGTGAAGAACCTCTTTCTAATATCCAACCTAAACCTCCCCTGACAAAACTGCCCTCAAATCCTGCCACTGGTCACCACAGAGAAGAGCTCAGTGCCTGCCCCTTCTCTTCCTCTCATGGGGAAGTTGTAGGCCATGAGGAGGTCTCCCCTCAGTCTCCTCCAGGCTCAACAGACCAAGTGACTTCAGCCATTCCTCATACAGCTTCCCCTCAAGGCCCTTTAACATCTTCCTTGCCCTCCTTTGGACACTCTCTAACAGCTTAATATCTTTCTTATATTGCAATGCCCAAAACTGCACACAATATTCCAGGTGAGGCCACCCCAGTGCAGAGCAGAGCGGGACAATCCCCTCCCTCACCCAGCTGGCGATGCTGCGCCTGATGCCCCCCAGAACATGGTTGGCCCGCCTGGCTGCCAGGGCACTGCTGAGTCATACTCAACTTGTTGCCGACCAGAAAGGTAGTAAAAACCTGCATTGTGCTTAGAGGACCCTTCTGGGCTGCAACTAGAGCTGAATGCACAGTAGGACAGGCCTTTCCAGTACATGTGTACCAGTGGATTTAAGAAAGGGAAATATTAAAACCTGTGTTCAGCACAGAGTATAAGGCAGTTAGTTCTAGTCTTCTTTGTCTGGTCATACTTAGCACCATTTTTAGTATCGCAGAGCTAAGTCTGAAATCAGGATTCCATATGTATAAAAATTTTAGAACTGGAAAAAGGCAGAGTTTACTGGGTGAAGTCTTCCTTTATCCAAATGATAGTGGCAGGGAAGACATGCTCAAGAACAAATACGGCCACCCTGGCAAATATAATAATCAACAAAAGCATGAAATGTTCTTAAAGAAACAACAGGCACTGAATCTCACCTGACTTGGAAGCCTTTAATCAGGGTGTCAACACTCTACAGTTAACTTGAAACAAGAAAAAGTGTTGTTAAGGGGAAAGGAAGTACACAGACCATAAAATTTTGGCTGATTTTTGAGGGCTGTTATAAGGAATAGTAGGTAATTTTGTGTTATATACTGCTTGTTACAGCTTCTTTAAGGAGCTGAACCAGATCTACTAAATGCCAGTTACATACCTATTTATCAGAAAGAATGACATGCACACAGGATAAAATAAATAGAAATTATTACCCTTTGGGGGCATGGTTTTTAAAAGAAGCAATTCTTAGAGATACATAATTTATAAGGCTAAAAAGGACAATTGATATAATCTAGCATCCACTAAAAATTTATATGAAGCCATATATCTTCTCTGAATTGATTCTTTGTCAAACTATAGGATATATTTTAGAGGAACACTTATTTGTGATTTGGACATTTAAAGCTGAGGAAAGAAACCTCGGATTCATAGCAGTTGCCGCTTTGATGAGATTAGCCCAGTGTTGAACATGGTCAAAAAGGCAAGTGAAATGTCAAGAATTATAATGGAAAGGAACAGTGCACTGTAGAAAAATCTCTGTTACATGTTAATGGTGGACCTTTGACTTTAATTCTTGAACACAATACACATATCTTTACAGGTCATCTCAGAAAGAAAAAAAAGAGTAGCTATAAAAAGTTCAAACTTGATATTGTGCATACTTAGAATAATAAAAAAGCAATGATTCAGCACTGTTTCTTTATAACTCAATGTATTGGGTCTGGCTGAGATGGAGTTCATTTCGCCATAGCAGCCCTCACAGTGCTGTGCTTTGCATTGGTAGCTAGAAAGGTG
>JAWWMP010000165.1:42731965-42747314 GCA_035047865.1 Dendrocincla tyrannina | reverse complement strand
GAGGACAGGAGGGCATTTGTTGCTTACAATGCCTGCTGAGAAACCATGTGCTGAAAGCCCTGCTTCCCGGGAAGTAGACGAACAGTGCTTGCTTATGGGAAGTAAAGAATAAACCTTGTTATTTAACTCTTCCCTTCTGCACATGCAAACTTTTGCTTTAGTAAACTGCTTTATCTCAACCTATGAGTTGTTTTCTATCTTATTCTCTCTCCCCTGTCCAGCTGGGAAGTGGAGCAATAGAGAAGCTTGGCTGGGACCTGGCATCTAGCCAAGGTGAACTCACCACATTTAAGGAACTACAAATATAAAATAAAATCATTTGGTAATTATGTTTAAGCAAAGAAAGTACCTTCTCAGAAAGCACATAACTGAATTGTGCCAGTCACTGTCACAGGATTTTTCAGATGGTTAAGATATGCTCAAAAATAGACAAATTCATGGGAGGTTAATCCAGAGGCACTGAATACAACAGTGTGAAGATAACCTTTTGCTCAGCACCTCTGAAAAAGCGGATCACTATTGTTTCTTTTAATTTCTACTTGCTATGTTGAAAAACTACCTAGCACCATACTTCTATAAATGACTTGTAAGTCTGTGATGAAGCCAAAATTTTCTTGAAGGTTCTTACTCATTCCAGTTCATTTTATGAAGTGATGAAACACTGAAACTGGGAAAGATTAATGAGACACTAATCTTTTCTATGAAGGTTTAGAAAAGGTAGTTTAGAAAAACATTTGTCAAGGCCAGACTGCTGTGTTTAGTCCTGCTTCAGAGCAAGAAAATTTTAAAGCAGATGTCTTAAGGTTCCAGCTTCATCTTTCCATACTGCAAACCTCTCTCCCCAGCTTTACAGAGCATAAGAGAAAACTATTCAGCTCTCTGAGTTTCTTGCTTGAAAACAGGTTTTCCAACCCTTCATTTAAACTTCCCCATGGCCATGAAACTCCTGGAGTTTGCTTACACTTTTCTTCAAATGTAGACACCAAAAATTTTTAACTTTAGTTCACAGAAATTGCAAAATCATTTCTTTTTATGTTCAAAGACCACATAATATCTTTTGGCCACAATCTTACCATGATGGTTCAGATTTGAGGCCTATTCACCATGACTAACAGTCTAAATAAGGAGTGCTCTCTGGGAGTGTTCCTTGTACTGAAAGATGATCTCTGCTCTTTGTTTTGAGATACATTACATAATTTAGCTCAAATAGAATGCATACCAGTTTCCCTGTTAAGAGTTTAGCAGGCTTTCCAAACTGTCCTTTTTGCCAGTTGACTGTTTATGTGTGACAGAGACTGCAATATAATACTTCTTTAATGGCCTGTACTACAATAAATTGCTACTACTTTAGTGCTACTAAAGTACAGCTTACCCTTTCCTGTTCTTGATTTTTTTTTTTTTGACAAACACCTTTGCAATATTACAGAAAAAGAGTTATTGGTGGTGAAATTGCCATTCTCTTGCTTTACTTTTACCTTATCTCCTTTGCTCCCATTGTCTTTCCCTCTTTCAATCTTTGCCTTTTGTCTAATAAAAGTTTCTTTTAAAACAAAACTACCCTGAAGATAAGGCAAAAAAAAAAAAAAGGCAAAGAAGTTCAATTCTGTGACAATTGTGCCAGGGTCAGGAGTGATTAATTATGCACAACAACACACACAATATATATTGGTGAAAGAAGAGATATGCGATAAAGCTGCTTGTTTATTTCAGCTCAGTTCAGATACCCTGCACTACATAAGAACTTTATGTATCAGTGAAGCTTTTTAGGTAACATTAGTACATACTATCAACAGCATTACACTTCGGAATTAATTTTGCACCAGAAGTTTCCATATTTCATGCAAGATGATACTATTAGTACAGTATGAGACCTTTCAAATTTTAACTCGGTAATAGAGGTAATCAGGCCTAGTTAGAGTACATTGTTGAAAGACAGAGAAGATTTCTGGGTTTAGTGCAGCTCTGCTATACCTTGAACAAGCCAGTTTCATTTCTCTCCAGTTTTTCTTTTTACACTATGAAGACACAGGCTTATGAAACAGTGTATTTGTGTGTTACCTGCCACGGTGCAGTCCTGGTATCCAGTGGGGTTCCAAATGTTGTTGCAGTACAAATAATTAGTATTAATGAATATATATATAATAACTAATACCTAGTTGCTCTTACTTATAACTGATGCCTGCTCAGCCTAGTAATCAGTGATATTCAGCAATCTTAAAAGGGAGACTTGCTTCCATGCTATTCAGCACCTAGGACGGTGTGCCCAATTATATCTTTTATTCCCATGACCTAGGAAAGCACCAGCACACTGCCAGTCAATTATCAGGCAGTAAAGTGTCACAAGAAACACATGCAGGTGTGTTTAGGCCACATAGTTTGCAGAAAACAATTGTTGTTACACAGCTGGTGGAACTCCAGCCATGAGCCTGCTAATCCCACTCATGTACGGATATCAAAATATAAGAAATAGAAATCAGCACCGTGCTGAAAAACAGCATTTCCTAGGGGAAGAGAATGCAAAACAAATTTTAAAAGTGATACCTGTCCATTGGTTCACTAGCAAACACATTATTCAGAGGGTTAATTTGTTCCCCCAGATTACAATACACATCATAAAAACCTGCCCTACCTGATGATGTGAACTCCAACTATAATTAGGATTAAACAGTCTGACAGTGTCTTTTGAAAATATAAATAGTATACTCTGCAAAGTTTTGGGAAATAATACCTTTTAGATATGATTCCAGGCTACAGTAAAAACAGGAACTATTCTGAATGTTGACATCAGCTGCTGTCTAGAGGCCTGAGTCAACACATACTGTGTGCTGCATTTTAAACTCAAAGCATGCCCAAGATGCTGCACTCCTCCTGCATTACAGAAGTTGGCTGATTAAAAGCAAGCCTTTACCTTACCTGAGAATTAAAACCAAATCTTAAACCACCTTCTCCCCAACCTTCCCTTCCACCTGGGCTTAACTTTACTCCTGAAGGCTCAGCCTTCTCTCCACAGACTGCCTCACCATAGGCTCTACCATGGCCTCTCTCCCACTGCCTTTTCCCCTTTTTAACTATTTTATCACTGTAGCTGATGGCCTTGATCAGCAGTGGGTCTGTCTTGGAGCTGGCTGGCATTGGCTCTGTCAAACATGGGGGAAGCTTCTGGCAGCTTCTCAGAGAAGCCACTCCTGTAGCCCCCGCTTCTATCAAAACCTTGCCATGCAAACCCAATACATACATAAAATATGGAATTAAAGATTTGACACAGTTGTGAAGAATAAGCTATGTACCTTAACTACTAAGCTTCCCTACCAAGAGCATCGGTACATCTGGGAGAAGCTGGTGAGCTGAAGGTATAGCATATATCACTCATAGCAATCAGGGCTCTCTGTCTCAACCCATAACCCACAGAAAAGTGAGCAATTGTCAAGAAGATGGCATTTAGAAAAGGACATTGCTGTCTGACAGGAAAGGTGATAACAAATATCAGCTTGCCACCATCCAATTAACCCAAGTGCAGTAGACATAGAAGTGCAAGAGCTGGAGTGGCTTTGGATAAAATTAATCTATTTAAACTTGGTTTTGCCTAGAGTGTATTTGTTTGCAAACTGTTTTCTACCCTTAATCATAAGGAGTACTGTAGGGTTTTAGAGTGTTCAAAAAATGTGTTCAAAGATATTATATGACTAAGCACTATATACTACTATATTTTCCTTTCTCAGTGTGTTTCCTTTACAGAATTCTACTAGAATAGAATCCTAATTGAATTTAATGCATCCAGGGCCTATGCTCTATGTTTGTTTTGAAACTATAAAATAGATTTCATGACCTGTATAATATCAATAGCCTATTGTAAGAAAAGTAGTCTTCTTTACTAGACAAGAAAGAGGTTTGAGCTGAGGGTCAATAGGTCTCTCCAATCAGACAGAGAATGAGAAAAATATGACTATATGTAAACATAAAAAGCACCTCAATTCAGTAACAGCTTATTTCTAGCTTTTCAAAGCTTGCTTTTTTTAAACTGCAGATTTTTTATTTATTTATTTATTTTTAAGTAAGTACAATTTGGCTTTTGAGATGTGGCTGAACCCCAGCATAAGGCTTTTCTAACCCTGAATCGAAGAGGTTTCCTAATACTTTTAATGGGAGTAAAAAAATAAAAAAAAAAATGAACATTTCAGTATAGGAAACTTATATTTCTAGTGAAAATACTCTAATTACTCAAAATAATTTAAAACTCTGCAGATTCTATGACAGAGCACTACCGGGTAAGAAATAGTAGATGGAAAAAGAGAAGCACATAGTGCTTTGAACACACACAAAAGAGGCCATCAATACCATTTGCATGTTGGAAAGCAGTGACAAAGATAAATGACTTGGCAAAATTTTGCAGGAACCCAGAGATGCTACAGGAACAGAGCAAATAATTAAAATGTCCTTTCATTCTTAAGCCACCACCTTGTACTTTACATTGCCTCATTTTTGCTACCAAAGAACATTTCAAACATCCCTGTTTAGCATACACATAGGATGCACTAACTACTAAATAAATTTACATAGAATCTACCCATTTTTTCTTGACAGTCCTTATATCTAGGTCAGTGCATGATCTTCCATGATCTAGTGTTGGGGGATCTCTGTCTATTATTTTGTGGTGCCTATTTCCAGGCCCTTCACCCTGTGCACCTCTGCCTCCAGAGTGGCACTTGGCCCCTCCAAGCCCATAGGCATTTTTCCATTTATCTTCACCAA
The DNA here is from genome assembly GCA_035047865.1 of Dendrocincla tyrannina. Classification (NCBI taxonomy): domain Eukaryota; kingdom Metazoa; phylum Chordata; class Aves; order Passeriformes; family Dendrocolaptidae; genus Dendrocincla; species Dendrocincla tyrannina. The sequence goes on along the minus strand of JAWWMP010000165.1, from coordinate 42,742,565 downwards.
ACATAAAAAGGCTGCATCTGAAACTTGTTGGAAACAGCACCTTGAATCAAGACTGAATTTTCCTACAAAGATGAGAATCAAGATAGACCACTGGGAAAAAGTTATAATTTGGCTATTTGCATATTTGGTTTTTGTTGTAGAATTTGCTTACTGTAAAGTTGTTTGGCAAAGTGGTATCAGCTGAGCCCCTTGCCAAATTTGTATTATGTTAGTTAAATCAGAACTCCTGATGTCAAATTGAAACTTGATTATTGGGAATGGATGTCATACTGAAAGCTGAAGAACTTCCAGGACTGAGTTTTTGGCATAGTAGGTGTGGGAAGGAGAAGTAAGGCGAAGGTTAATGTCACAATTTCTACTTCTGTACCTCTTCCTGTTATCTTCTCCTCTGTATATTCTAGCAAGAAACTTACAGGATGTGAAAGGACAACCAATATATCAAAGGAAACTATTTTCTTAGGACTCTGCTGAGAGCTTAATCCTATTGTAATCCCAGCTGCCCTTACACTATGAGTGTCCTCTAGATTGTAAACACTTTGAAATCAGTGGGAGCAACACAAATTTAGCATGAAGATGCATTCCCTGACTAAGCCTCCCTCTCCGTATGGCCACTCATTCTTTCCCATTAGCTTCCATGGGAAGAAGCTATGTTTCATCAGGCCTGCAGGAAGGGACAAAGGACCACCTTTACAAACAATCCTCTATTTGTAAACCATTGCAGCTACTATTAGGAAAAGGCAGCTCAGGGCACTGGTGGTAAGACCAGTACAAAAGCAGTCCTAAGATGTCCATTCCTTGATCAAGGAAAAGGTTTGGTTTGTTATTTTAATAAATTGGAAAAGCCAAAGGAATTTAGAGCTACAGGACTGTAATGATTTAGACTATACTGTTTGTGCTTACATATTGGAAGGAAAAATTTTCTTGCCTTTGTCCAGCACTCCATGATTTGGCAACACTCAGTAAATATTACTCAAGTACAAGAACAGAGTTCATCTCTTCATTCATTATTTTGTCAGCATGCTGCTGAAATTAGTAGGTCAAACCCTGACTTTTCTACTCAGGACAAAACCCTACAGAGGGCCCATGGGGATTTCGTATGTTCAGCACAAAATAACACAGTCTTTAAAAATCAGATTTTTAAGAACTGCCATTTTGTTTAGGGAAATAAGAGTAAGATGCACCTGTTGTCATCTTTTTGCAATGATATGGCTATAGCCCCAGCTCTCCATCTTTTCTCCTTCCTCCACCATCTAGCCACCTGACCAGCTGCTTGGGAGAGATAATTAAATTGTAACAGGCTGATCTTGTGAAACACCAACTGAAGGGGCAATAAGGGTGATGGATGTCTGTGGCCAGCTCTTACGGCTGTTGTCTGTGACTGCTCTTCATGCAGATGGAGGACAGTACTGGCAGCATATGGCACGGGAGTTTGGGCTTGGAAGGCAGATACTGCAAATACTGAGAAAAAGAATAAGAACCAAAGCAGCATGGTGTTTAGCAAGCTAGTCTGACAGAACAAACTGTTGATCACCTTCCTTGTTTCTGCACCTCTACACCTTGCACGTATGTATAGGCCACACCTCCATTCCTACTACTTGACTTTTAGCTCTGCCTGCAGAGAGGGAGCCAAGATGCCTTAGCTGGGAAGGGCCTATAGCCAATACCATTCTGGCAGATGCAACCAGGCAGCAGTGGTCAGTTGGTGAGGCTGGCCTGGGTGAACACTGTGAATCCTGTTTGTTCCTTGAAAACCTTACCTTACTAGATAACTAGATTAGAAAACAGTCATTTGGGCACTTTAGTTGCTGAAGTACATGGAAGCCTAAGGTGACAGAGACCAGCAGCTATCCCTAGAACAAGATTCTCACTACAGCTTCAATAGTAAGGCACATAGGAGTGCAGCATCTCAGGCTTTGAAGAATAACAGGATACCCTGCACATTGTAGGGTCATCAGGTCACTGCTGCCACTGAAGCCAATGTTTTAATCTTTTGCACTAGCTGGGACTAGTTTCCTACGGGGTTAAAAGTTTTTTGCCATTTGTTTTTCTCCTGAACAGTTTCAACAGTAATCCTGCATAACCTTTCTTCGCACATGGTTTTCCCTCTTGTCATACCAGTTTGGACTTGTTTCTTCTCCCAGTGTATTCTCCTTTTCTTTGCTCCTGGAATCTTTCATCCTTTTCTTTTAAGAGGACCCAGCTACAATGGTAACTGCCAGTGGTTTCTCTGCATTCTGGTAAAATCTCAGAATGATTTCACCTGACACTTTGTCTTATATTTTCTGAATGTTTACATTTAAAGAGAAGCAGCTGGCTTTAGTTGACCCTCTTGATAAGCAACCATTGGCTAGAACATTCAAAATTACCCGCTTTCTCAGCCTTACTGGTGTGTCTGCCTATGTTCAGGCACGATAGCGTAAAGAGGAGTCACTTCCTTTCAATGCCTCTGCTATACTTATGCTATGGATAGGCTATGATCTTCAAGAACTTTTTAAAGGGCAACCACCAGGCTGTTCAGTAGAAACTTTAGTGCTGTCAATTTAAAAATAGTACATAGAAACATAGAATGGTTTGGGTTGGAAGGGACCTTACTGGATCATCTACTTCCCACTCCCCCACTGTAGGCAGGAACAACTTCCTCTAGACTAGGTTGCTCCAAGCCTGGCCTTGAACTATTCAAGGGATGGGGCAGCCACAATTTCTCTGGACAACATGTTCCAATCCCTCACTACCCTCACATTATATAATTATATAATAGTGAAAACAAAACCATTTACCTTTTATAAGAGCACTGGCTTTCACAGACGAAAAAAAAATGCACCTGAGGAAAATAGGCATCTTTGGGATTCAAAAGATTATCCTACAAATTGGTGGACAATGCTAGGGACACAGCCTTGTCAAGCTATAAAGACAATACTAACAAAACAAAGCAGACCTTATGTGTATGCATATAGGAATACTTCAGGAAAATATAAAAAGGAATGCTGCTATGGATTCCTTGTGTTCTTCCCTGTCATGTATTCTAGGTTTAGTAATTTTATAATAAGAAAAAGAAGAGAAAATACAGCAAAATGGCATCTGTCTGCTTTTTGCAATGGTCCTGTTGATCTCTGTGGAATCGCACTGCTCCTCTAAATAAATATCGCTGTCTTCAAATTACTTTGTGCTTCATTACAATATTAATAATTGAAGACTCTCCTTCAGAAAATGGATACAGTTGATTTGGAATTAGTGATGTGAAGTTTAAGCTGATCCGCCAAACATCCTTCATGCTCTTGTACCAAAGAAGAATTAAGTACATGACATAAGTGAAAGAAGCTCCAGGGAATTCATGTAACACCAGCCCTCACGCAGACATAACCTATACTAACACTTAAAGGATGGATAAAACAAGCAGATTGCAGTTCTCTGTCATGAAATCACGATGATCTTTTTTCACACCGCAACACAAGTTAGCCTAATTACAGTCTCCCTAAATAGATGGGTACAAATGTCAGCCTGAATGCACAGCGAATTTCTGCATCAGGGTTCTGAAAGTTTCAGGAGGGTTTGCACAACTTCGCACTAACAAACCTCAAATAACACTAACAGAACTAACAGAACTGTTCCAGTGCAAGACAAGTGACCATCAATGACTGGATAGAACACTTCAGGGAGCATAACAGCTGGTCCAAAGTTTCAGGTTTGTTTAAAAAAAAATGGTAACAAAGTTTTTAAGAAATCCACACCACAGTGATTTTTAAACTTCTCAGATTTTTCTGGAGTAAAATAAAAATTTAATAAAATTAATTTAAAAATTATAGCAGCTTTAATTACTGAAATTTTGTTAGAAGATTTGAATTTCTAGACATATTATTCTTCCATTTTGTATTTATTTTCATCCTTCCTTTTCCTTTGGAAAAAAAAAAAGATGAAAAAATGAGATAAAGCAGAAATATTCTTATCATTTATAAACCTACACTTCAGATATTTATTTTATCTGAAAACACAATTTTCTAGTACAAACAGCAACATTAACTTCAGTGGAAAACATTCAAACTCTAAAAATATGTCCAGTTAAAAACTTGTTTTATTGTGTTTGTATTTTATCTTTTCTAGACAATGAAATATGTGGGGTTCTCAAATAGAAATTACATGCAGGGCATAACCACTTTGAACTGGAAACTAGTGGGACCTACTATTGTCTTAAAAAAAGAGACATCATTATCTTCTAATTTTGTATACAATATTTACTCAGTGTAGTCATGGCTATTGCTAAAGAGGTTGGCCTTCCTTAAGCTCCCTGCCAAACTTCAGGATGTGTTATCGCAAGAGAACAGTAAGAATTACTAACAAGGGAGATAACACTGTGGTCCTTTTAATAAGGACTCTTCTTGACATTGAAGCATGTGCTATGTGGTGGCAAGGGAAAGTTATACAATTTCTTCAGGCAAAGTTATTTAAGTCTTATATTGTTTTGGTGCTTTTCAAAATGCATTTATCAATCCACTTTTTCCTATGATGCACTTTCTTCTTTCAAGTGGAAGGGCTTGGGGGTAATTTTGTTTTTAATATTGCATGTTAAACAAAGATGTAACCCTAATGTAGTGGGTTCAGTATCATAGTCAGTGGGTAACAAGACTGCAGCTTTCAAGGTGGTATTGGAGGCATGCACTACCCCCAGCCTTCAGAGTTATATTTTTCCTTTCTTTTTGAAACTAGGTAGGTGGTTTCAAGGAAAAAAAAAAAAAAGAACATGAAAGCCTTGCCCTCTTTTCTAGCAAGCACTTCTCCAACAGAACTATCTGAAATGCGAAGGAAGCATGAAAGAGGCTTTATTGTTTTTTTGAGAAAGGTTAATAGCAAGAGCTGCATTCAAGAAAGAAAAGGAAAAAAATGGTGAGGGAAATAAAAAACCAGCAGCTATGTCTTAGTCTGGATCAAAGCAAGAGAGGGAGCTATGCCAAGTGCCTCCCCATTTTTCTGGATAATTTTGTAGACATGCAAGATACAATACTTAATTAGTCTCTCACTTTTTTTTTTTCTTTTTTTTACAGATCCAACTCCATGCAATGAACAGCAATGAAAACTCCCTATGTGGCATCCTTGCTAGCCAATGAACTTTCTGAAAGAACTTCAAGGAAAAGGAGTTAAATTCAAACCCTACAACACATTCGCTTTTCAGGTTTTCAGGACAGATGACCAGTAAGGAGTGCTAAATTATTCTGGGTGCATATTAAAAACAGTCTGGTTTTTGAGGATTCACAGCTTTTCCAACCACTGCCAGTTGGGCTGAGACTCTAATTCACTTGCAGGAGACTACCAAACAGCTAAAAAGAACTAGCATATTTTTTTATTACCTGCATGGATTCAGTTCAACTGCTAACTAGAAATTAAGGGCATTGTTTAATCCTGGCACCATTCCTTTGACTTCAGTGATGTTTATCTAGAAATACATTTGGCTTGAAAACTGTTGCTTTAAATTGATCCTCTGAGTCTTTTTAACCCTGTTAACAGTGGAGGATTGCGTATCCTGCATTATTTTCTGAGATTTGCCTGTGGTTTATTTGCAAAAGCCACTTTTCTATCATTGAATTGACACACAAATGGAACCTGCACTTAACCCTGCCACATATTCTAACTGAACACAAATCAAAGATTTCCACTCTTCATTGTCAAAAAGATGAACTATTTTCTGTCCAACTCAAATAGCCCTAGTATATCCAGATCAGTCACTTTCCAGAAATGATGTAAGCCACAATACCAGGTCCTGACCACTAACGTCTCAGAACATTTCCCTCTTTTGACTCTTGGTTTATGTGTACTTTTCTTGCTGTGACAAGCAATTTTGAGGAGAACGGTCTGCAGTTCCATTTGTGTATGTCATTTATAAGTTATAGTGTTTTTTGTCTTGTATACCAGGGTTCGAACAACAATCTGAATTGCTCCTTCCTGAAGAGCCTCTCATAAAGCTATGAAATGGAAAAATGGGGGAAATAAAGGAGAAGGCAGGCCCACAAAAGCATCAACACCATGTACCAAAATACCACAGCTAGCAGAGATCAGTGCCTCTATTGGGTGTCTGAGATAGCTGGAAAAGAGGACACAATGACTCATCTTACCAAAGGTACAGTGCTTGTGATCAGAACTGAGTCTTCTGGATTGTTAAATAAGAAACTTTCTTGAGTGCTGAATTAAAGATATTTCAAATGGTATTTCAAAGCTACAGTTGGTTACATTTGAGCATGCTGACCGTAACAATGCCATGTTAAATATTTTCCTTTTAATTAAGTTAATAGTTGAGCTCTGAGGATGCGTATTGGTTTTCACTTCATTAATTTTATTGTTAAATGGAAAATAAGATAAAGAAATAGATTAGCAGAGCAGCATTACAGAAGGGCCCCCCCCAAGTTAGCCTGAACCACCACCACAATACTCGTGGGTTCAGACCCATCAGTTTTTAGGGCTAAGCAGGCTGTGTGTGCAGAAGCCCTCACCTCAGGATTGCTCAGCACCCACACTCCAAACACAGGTCATGGGACTGACCAGCATTCACCCAGTCTGACAGCCATGCTAGCTGGTCTCCACACAATACAGGTTAAGCTTCTGCATAGATACAGGTAAACCATTTTTTTAAACAGCAGAAGGGCAATTCTGCAAGTTCCCTTTCTGTTGACTGCTGGAGTGTTAACTAAATATTCTTCCCACATGATAAAGGGAAAACCTATAGATGCCACAATAACTTAGGCAGCACAATGACCAACAATGCTTACTGAAGTTCAACCAGATTGCAACATTATACAACATTGTCATCATATAACATAATACTACAGTTTCAAGGGAATTACTTAGATTTGAATTAGAAACTAAAGTTACTAGTGCTATACAAGGGAATTACTTAGATTTGAATTAGAAACTAAAGTTACTAGTGCTATACAGAGACTTCTGTAATAGGAAAATCTCAAAAAATTTAAAATACTTCAACCTAGGAAAGTTAAATGTGTGAAAGAAAGCAAGAGATACAAAATAATGTGCAAAACTGAGAAGTTCTGCACTTTGATTATTTTTTCTGATTAACAGACAACTAATGAAACTAGGTTATCCATTTGCTTCCTTTTTTTAACCCAACACTTATTCATAATCTAGGCACATACTTGCTACAAAATATTATTGAGACCATTACATTAGGAGATAATATTCATACACACTAAAGTTTGTAATGATGTTATTTTTCTTTTGAAGAAACCAAGAATAAAGACTCTTGTGTTCCAGTGTATAACATGAACTGATAGTGCCTACAGAGAAACTTTTGCAAGAGTCCAAACAGGGAGCTGCTTCCTCTTCTTGCGTTGGCTTTGCTCAGTAAAAGTTACCAGCCTAGAAATTACCTTCTGGAACAGATTGATAACACTTCTGTGTTTAAAATTATCGTTCTGAATATAAGAACTATTTTAAAAAGTTTTCATCATGGATTTGGGTCCTGTTTTCATATGAAGTAAATGCTTAACCTTATTTTTCAAAATTAGGACCACTCATCTCAACTAATATGTGCTGAAAACCAGCTTCTTTAACCTTCATAGTTTAGTCCTAGAGAAAAGTATTAAACACTAAGACAAGTAATATCTTTCCTCATGCTCTCTTCTTGAAAGCATAACATTATTCTTGCTCACAGGATTTATTACAGCAGAAAAGGAGATTCTCATTGGATCCATTCTGAAAACACCAGTAGCACATCACTGTTCACCAGGTAAAGAGGGACAGCTGGCAGAGCATTTAGTCCAGTGACTGCAAAACAGCAAGCCATTTGTTTTTGTGAAGGAAGTCATGGTTCAATAAATCAATTGGAAAGCTTCAGGTCAGAAGATCTTAAGCCTACTCCTTATGCTGGAAGGGACCTGCTGTGTAACTTGCAAGAAGCATAATAGCATTTTTGCCCCAATTTCCTTCTCTTTCAAATGAGAATAACAGCATTTTAATTAAGTGGGTGCGGATTGCTCAGAGATCCCAGAATCGGATAAGTCTAGATACATGTAAACTTCACCTAAGAATCATCTGACCTCTTACTGAAATATTTACATATTTGTTTGCAGGCTGAACAGTTCCTGATAACAGAGTAGCTTGTTTCACTGCTCAGTCCACCCCTTCTGACTGCAGCTGTTCTCAGGGGACACATGTAATCATCACATTTGTCACGATGGCAATGGTGATAATGATACCGTGTGCACTAATGAAAGGCAAGTACATATTTCACTTTCTGTCAGGGTTTGGTGCTTGGGCAGCATTGCCTGCCAGCTGTCTCTATCCACACACAACCTGTAATTTAGTTAACAAAATGAGCCATTTCAGAGATCAGTCATTATTCTGCCTGTCTTTATCCATTTACTGTTGCTGCCAGTGATAAACATAGTAGGTCTCACAGACAAGGCTTTTACTGCTGGAAAAGATGGAAAAATAATCAGAAAAAATAGGACTCTTGCCCAATCTGATCTGACAAGTCAGATCTTTTTACCATAATGTTGGAACTTCTGCTTCTTCTCATATCTAAAGTTAAGCAAAAGTATCTTGCGCATACAGTTTATTCTCAACTTTGCACCTTCACTTCCAGCTTCTTTGATACTTTACAGATCTTTGTGTGGTATCTACGGTCTGACCAGAAAGTCTCACTAAAAAGCTCTTCCTGCTTTATATCCATCAATTATTTTCAAATCCAAATGGATGCTATGGTTCAGTCAGTTTCCTAGCCAGATGAACTTTTAGGGGCCAAACAGCTTCAGTGGCCATAAAGAAAGAATGTTTGTCACTACTGATGTTTCGCCTCCCATATACTAGAAGGTCGAGGAAGGAATTCAGAATCTTTCATTCAGTTAACTTTTCCTGCTATTGATGGTATACCCAGACCCCTTTCCTAATCAGTAGTGCAAACAGTATTCACAATTCAATATTAGTCAAGTGCAGAGTGAAATTCTACCCATACATCATTCCACATCGTGGTCTACAACTTCAAGTTCTCACTCATTTTTCCCTCAGTGTTTGGTTAACGTTTGGCACTGCATACTCTCTCAATTCAATTTCCATTTATTCCACTCTTGTGTCTCCATCAACAAAAGAGACTCCGTCTCTTTGAGAAGCGCAAGGTTTTGCACAAGAAGTAAGTGGGAAGGAAGATCTGGTTTAGCCTTGAGGGCTTCAGAACACTGGCAGAAGAGCTCTAATTCATTTTTTGAGAAGCCACTCAAGTCTCCCACTGTCACTGCTGATGAAGGGCATATACATTCTACACTCTCAGAATGCAATCAACTTAGGTTCTAATGACTCTCCAGCTGATTTTAAATGTCTAGAGCCATAACCTAATCACCAAGATTTCCACTTTGATCCTGAAAATGGTAACTTGAAAAAAAACCCTTTAACTATCTTCAGTCTGAACTTCACACAAAGGTACTGCATTAGAGCACAAAATGTGGGAAAGGGATGCTATCCAGACTGGCTTTTCCCTATTTTTACCACAAGAGCAATGACATGCTATCATTTATTAGGAGTGTTGTGCTGTTTACTTTATAATTAGTTGTGAAGAGCTGCAATAGCTACTGAAAGATACATAAATAGTTAATATATATTATTCACCAAATAAAATACAAACTGTGGTGATCCTAAAAACATTTACTTATATACATAATTGTTAAAAGTAAAGTTGATTTGCTGCCAAAATTGTGCTATCATTCATATGTTTTCCTATGATCACTACAGTAGTGGAAGGTAACACATGGATTCCTTTGGTATCCCTTTAAGCAAATCTTACTTCATTGTCAGGCACTGTAACAGAAAAAAATATCAGAGGCTATTAAAATATGATAATACAAATCAAATATTCTATAACCAATTAAATGTACTAAGACTCTCTGGATCTACAAAGATATAACAAAACACCAGATAAAAGAAAACAGGTGTCAGACAGAATTTGAAAGGGCCTTTTCAACAAGCACTTTCCCAAAAAAACCCCTATAAAAATCATTACAGGATAAAAAGTGCTGTAAAGAATTAAAAACTTATAAAAACACGGCAAACAGAAAGTAGGATCCAAATTCTGTTGTGTTGGTTTTTTGTTTTGGTTTAGTTTGGGGTTTTTTTGTGGTTTTGTTTGTTTGTTTATTTTGGGGGGTTTTTTTCCCAATATGACAAAGAAAACAATGTAGGCACTCTGCTTAAGAAACCCCATCTCACATAAGTGTCAATGCTGTGGAAAAGGAGGTAAACAAAAGACACAAAACTACAGCTGGCACAAACTTATTTATTGCTTAGTAGAAGCTCTACAAAAATGGTCTACAAAAGGGAAAATTAAATTTACTGTTGACAGATGCAAAGAAATGAGTGCTGAAAATAACTAATAGCTACATATATACTGACAAATTCCAAACTAACTGGAAGCACCGAGAAAAAGGTTCCTTTTTAAGATGTGTGCATCTTAACCTGCCAAAGTCTAAACATGAGATACATCATGGGACAAAGATCCTAAATGAGTGACACTGCAAAACCACTCAAGCTGCAAACTTGAAATACTTGGGAATTCATTATGAATTACTCTTCTCCCCACCCCCACCCCCCCCCGAAACGTCTGCTCAGTTGT